>OY856411.1:1385078749-1385818749 GCA_963693085.1 Alisma plantago-aquatica
AAAGGGTGTGCTATCTTTTGATAATTCGAGGCCCGTTAATAATTATATTCCTCCTACATTTCAATTAATCGTTGAACGACAAGTGATGATATAATTTTAGGAAAACTATTTGCGACTTCTAATTTTGATTTTTTGGCATCATAAAAGATATTTTCACTATTTTTTTTTTGTATATTGTAAAACTAGAAATATTAGAACAATATGTCTTGCAAACCTCTCTGCAATTGTTGAAGATATTTTAAGGTTGGGAATTATTAATGAGCATATACTAGAAAAAAGAGTTTTGCAAATAATTTGGAAGATTTTTGGAAGTATGGGAATACATATAGGAATATCATCTTCCAGTGATTAATGATGAGTTACTTATAACTATAGATAATGATAAGTCATGTGATATCTCTAAATAAATGAGTATATAGGTGACTGAAGAGGATTCATCTATGATATTTTACTTAAACACATACTAGAACATGCATATGTGACATATTTAGTTATAAAAATGGAGATCAACTGGGTGTATTCTTTGTCAACAGTCCAGGTGGAACTAGTCAAATGTTTCTATATAAGGAGTTACTAGAAAAAGTAGATACATGGGGTTTTTTACAATTGCCACTGTAACATTCAATTTTGCTACATCGATGTTACTTGGTGGAAGAATCATTCATAGTAAATTTGAAATCATAATAAATTGTTAAAAAAAGAAGAAGTGATATTATCAAGAAAATTAGTTCCACTGAACTCTTGAGAAGGGATATATTACTAATATGGGATGAATTATCAATGAGAAAAGGAAATCCTTTGAATCCGTAGACATGAAATTGGAAGATATTGTGGGATCAAACTTACCATTCAGAGGAAAGTGATGTTTTTTAAAGGTGGGTGTAATTTATACAAGTTCTTCATGTTGACAAGCATGTAACTAGAAATAAAACTTTTGATGCAAGTATGACAAAGTCATTTCTTTGGCCAAAACTACAAACATAAAATATGATAGCTTCATCTAATGTGTCCTTTTTTTATTTGTATAGGACAAGGAGCTCAACCAACCATTGAGGCTGATTAAACCTATCTTCTAAATTAAATGGTTATAAATTTTGAAGATGACATGACTTATAAGAACTAGGTTTGAACCAGCGTTCCTATCTATTAGTGGGCAATGTCTACAAATTATGTAATAAGAATATGTGGATGAAATGAATAACATACTCATCCAACATTTTTTTGGTGATGAAATCACTTTCTTTAGTTTTATTGTGTTGTTGATAGGAAAGTATGACTACCCTAAATGGTTTCCAATTCAATAGTTCAAAATGGTTTACCTCCTCATGTATTGAAGTTTAAGAAATGTCATCTAGTATAATTTTTGTAATAATATTGATCCAGCAAATGGATTTTGTAATGGTACATAAATGGTTTGTAAAGGGTTCCAAAGAATTGTGATTAACATGAATACCTATTCATGTGAAAAATAGTTTTATTAGCTAGAATGCATCTTATCACTATACATGATTATGAAAATCAATTTGCTTTTAAAGGAAAATGGGTAATCCATAAGCTTTCCAACGATAATAATCAAATTTGAAGGTCAACCATTCATTACGTTGGAATCTATTTCCACATTAATATCCTATCATGATTAGTTGTATGTATCTTTGTTAAAAGGTGTATATCAACAACAACAAAGGTCTTGGCCCGACCTGGAGAAAAGAAAATTGATAATGGGATATATTAAAAATTATATGTGGAGAAGTTTTGAACTATTTGATGGCATCTTATATTTTTTATATTAACTCTTTATTTTTTTCTTACATTACAAATTTGGTATGTGTTACATATAATAGTATGACAAAAGAATGATACCCTTGCTTCCAATCATTTCATCCATACAAAGATTGGAATTTGATGGCTTGAGTTACATTTACATGGATTGCTTATAAAAGTTGGAGTGGAAGAAATAAATAGAAATTGCATATTACCAACAATGATGTATTTCAAATTATTTAAACATATTTATGAATTATATTAATAACAAAAAAATTATTACAAACCTATGCTATCACAAATTTCTTCCCATGGTGATATTATGGAAGAAAGTTTAATGGCAGAAGTTACAACCTTGTTTGGTGACACCTTTAATGAGGAAAAATGTTATTTCATGAAGAATATTGGTATTTAAAAAATAAATAGTGATTATAAAAATTCATTTGGGACTAAGGAGAGCATCATTAAGAAGTATTCATTGGTTTATGGAATAAATGAAGAATGTGAAGATATACATCAATATTTATTTATGTTTATAGGGATTCATTATTTTAAAGCCTTTATGAACAAGAATACTTATATAATTTCTAATGTTAGTAGAAGTGGTTTATTTCTTATTTCTTGTTAATTACACTTAGTCCCATATTTGTAATTCTCATTATTATGTAAGTTAACTTAAGTGAGCTTCCACCTACCGACTTAAGTATACTCATGTATCCCTGGACTCCTATATAAAGGAGACCTAAAACATCTTATAGATGACAAAATATATGTCGATGCCTTTCTACATGGTATTAAGTGCATGGTCCTACCCCTAATCCCTCCCATCCTTCCTCTTCATTTTCTCTTTCCTCTCCCTATTGATTGTCAACCTTAGGAGACAATATCGAGATGTTGTCCCACCTCACCCCCTACCTAGTTTCCAACCACCACACCCTTGAGAAGAAGCTGCCGCGTATGGCTTGGACAAATGGAGCCCTTTTCCATTAAGGGTGCTACTAGTCTCCATGTGTGTACCACGAAATCCATGACTGCCAACCTTCAGTGGGCCACTCCTAAATGTTGTAGCACGAATGAAGAAGGAAAAACTCTTGATGGTGATCAGATTAGGGGAGTCAAGGGCAATGGAAAGGACAAGAAGATTTCTGAGGCTAAGATAAAGTCCAAGTCTTCTGTACTCAAGGTGAGGAGAAGGGTAAGTGCATGAGGAATTTGTCCTTAACTCAAGAAGAAGAAGAAGTAGGGGATAAAGATATCCCCTTCAAGTATATATAATATTGAGATAAATATGTTGTCTTCATCTTCATATATGATACCAGATGAGGATCTTAGACACACAATGATGTGCATGATTTGAGAAGAAGAAACACTAAATGGAATGCACGGAGCAAGAGTTGCTTCCACAATAGTTGTAACCCATCATTTATCTCAGCCTAATGGGCATGTAACAGAATCAAAAAATTGTAATTATGTATCTACCACTAATAGAAACATCATTTATATATCTTGTTTGGACAAGAGACCATGAATGATTGATGTTTTTTCTCAAAGATAAGATCTTTTATGGTAGTTTCCCAATGTCTCATAGTATATACTCAATATTTCTTGAGACAAACATGTATATAATATATATTGCATATCTTGATGACTCGAACATTATATACTTGAAGCATTTTCTTATATGAAATATAAATGAAGAACACATTACTAGAACCCATGAGGATGGTTATATAGAGTCTTTTGGTTTCAAACCAATATATACATGATAGTCTTATTTGTTGGACAAGATGGCAAAAGATCCTTTCACTAGAAACAATGAGAGAGTGAGTGATCTATTAGGACTCATACATAATGATGTATGTAGAGCTTCTAGAAAAAAATCTTAAAGGTGGTTAATAGTATTAAAATACTTAGATACAATCAATGTGGAGAATACTTGAACCAAGAGGTTGAGGAACTTTTGTGAGACCTTGATATCGTATCACAATTAAATCCACCTGAAACATAATGATGTATTAGAAAGAAGGATCCATGCCATGTTACAGTCTTCACTAAATATAGCTAATCTTCTGAATTCTTTCAAGGAATATGCTTTACAAACCATAATGTTTACACTAAACCACTTTCCATCTAGATCAGTTCAAAAGACACCATATGAGATATGGGATGGGAAGTGTCGTGATATGTCCTTTATGAAGATTTCAAATGGGAAGCTTGTATGAGAAAACAATTTCATGAAGAAAAATAATTGTCTCAAATCATACAAATGTTATTTTATTGGAAATATTAAGGAAACTAGAGGATATTAACTTTATATTCCATTTGACAACAAACTTTTTGTTGCCAAGATAGATGTATTCCTAAAAGGTAATCTATTTCCAAAGGAATCAGTGGGAGAAAAGTAAAAATTGAAAAGTTTGATGCAAACACGAAAACATTTAACCTATAGAGGGACATCAGGAACAAGAAGAATATGAAATTGTTGTGGAATATCAAGTTCCTCATGTAAAACATAAACCTCATAGATCAAGAAGGACATGCCTTGAGCCTAAAAGATTAGGATATCTTGTGACTCAAGAAGATAGCAAATTGGTCATAGATGATGAGCCAATATGATGAACTAAGAAACATGAGCAATAAGACCAATGGGCTCATGTGGAGTCCATCTTTTGTGGATTTTAATTAATTTGCATGCCTTCATCATATTCATTGTTTTAAAGGATTTAGTCTATTCTCGCCTTGGCTAAGGTGGTGAAAACCCCTAAAGCCTCGATTCTCCATCTCTTGATTTGTTCTTGTGTTTGATCTACTCTGTTTACATTCTAGTCTTTCATTCATAATAGTTTACTTGTGCTAACAATCATCTCAATTTTCCTTGTGACAGGGCAAATTATTTCTTATTATGTGCAATCTTGTTCTTGTATTTTCTTTCTTCTTTACTGATAATCACAAAACCCCAAACCCGATCTTACTTTCTGTTCCAAAAACAAAAAATTATCAAAAGAAATAAAAAGTTCATCAAAACCATTGGGATTAGAGTTAACAATCTTAAAAACATTGTCCTTTAGGATCAACCCTTTCTTTACTAACCTTAATTAGAAAGTAGAAAAAGGATTAAACTCTAGGATAATTATATTAGTGATTATAGTGCACTTCGACACATTAACAATCTATCCGAGACTCTATTATCTAGCAAGTACCTATGTATTGGCTTGATATGTTATATCATGACTAATGAGATTTTGTCATCAGCCAAAAAACATTCTGGTGTTATGTATGTTGGTAAGTATGCCTAGAGATCTAATCATATGATGATTGTGAAGGCATACTACATAAAGGATTTGATTATTAATAAAAAAAGGCAAGCTTCTAATTCATTCTGATTAACTAAATTATGAGATAATGAGGAAACATAATGAATGTTTAAACAATTACAATTACTCAGTGACATATGTCTACGAATGTTAAGAGTATGTAAATTCTTGTTATGTCCCTGGTCAGATGTTATTGTGAAGGAAAATAGACAACAATAATAGATAATATTGGAGTGTGAGTTGGTGGATGACAAAATCTCATTAGTCATGATATTGTATATCAAACCAAGTACATAGATACATGTTAGAGATTAGTGTATCAGACAGACCCACCTTGAGTGTGACACATGGAAACCATACTTGGTAAGTCATAGTCATCTCTAATAGTGAAGGTGGTGATTGTAATTCAAGTCACTACACTCATCACATGTCATTTGGTATACTTTAAAATCATCCAGTGTAACCTTAAAACATGGATCGACATTAAGGTGATGATTGGGTAGCTATGAAACATGGGGATAGAATGTGAGTGATGTAGATGGGATTTGTCCCTCCTACTAGAGTTCGATATCCATGGCCACTTTATAAGAGACACTGAGAAATGCATGCTCATGCACATGTCAATCAATATATGATATTGAGGTCACATATATCTCATACAGTCTGAGGTTCACGGAACGTTGATTGAACATTGGAAGGATGATGATTGCTTGCCTCGAGTTCATTTCAGTTATCAGAGACAAATCAATTATACAATAACTGCATCACCTAACACAGATTGTAGGTTGAAGTTGTTCTCCACTTTTCATTCACTAGGTTAGCACTGATGTGTGACTAGCAATGCTCTTTGCTTGTGATTTCATAAGCTACTTATGGACATTCGCTACCTACGTGATATGGGACCTATAGGGTCACTCACATAGGAATTCACCTAGAAGAGGAGTTTATCATGAATGGTAATTGAATTGATTACTAAAGTGTTTAGGTAGTCAATTAGAGAAAGAATTTTGTTGATTAGACTACCAGTCGATCGACTCAAGTGTTGAGATGTCCGGTTGGAGTGTCAAGCTGATTAAAAATTGAATTGGATAAGTTTTTCCCAAACTGAGGAATGAACCTACCGTTTCATTCTGTGAGCTGACTGGCCCATGTATTTAATAAGTGAGATGACCATCTCGCGTGAGTGAGATCACTCAGTTCGTGGAGAAATTTGAGTGTATGAAGGATTAAAGTTGACATAATATTGTGCATTAATTGGATTCAAATTTACAATTCATTTGTGGTTGGAAAACATAGAGAAACGATCGGTGCTCTTTGCAAACTGACCATCTCAGATGTGAACCGGATGGTTCAGTTGCCGACTAACTGGTTCGACACTTGTTGATTGTCAAATTTTATGATCTTTCGATCCCTTCCATTCCTGCATTGATTGGGAACCCTAACCCTAATCCCTCCTATAAATAGAGGGGTACAGGAGGCTTCCCAACACACAATTGAGATCAATTGCTATAACAATTGTTTTCCTCTATGGTTGTGGTAACCAAGATAGACCAAGAAAGTCCTACACATCTATGGTGTGACAACGAGGAAGAGAACAACTGAGGATTATTCTAGGAGAGCATGCTGGTGACTAGTACACCAACAGGAGGGACAACTCCTTCTGGTCTGTTCTAGCAGGATGACATGAGTTTTGGGTGGTTTGTGTGGACTTCCACAGAGGAAAGGTGGTCTTTGCTCTTTGCTAGGAGGATGTCATTATCCCGCACTCTGTGGCGAGACCACAAGAGCCACTGCAGACATTGTTCTAGTCTTCTATCTGTGGTAAAGACCAAAAGCTGCACAGACACTAAGCAAGAGAAACTAGAAGATAGTTGTACTACAATGAGTTGTATTTTCTAGACTTGCTCTGGGACCAGGTATGAACTCATTTAACCATCTTTCCTTATTCATAATTATTGACGCAATCTTGCTATTTTGGGAATACATATGAATAAATTTTTTATTTCTGTTGCATTATTGTGTCCATATTTCCCAAGAATGCTATAAAAGCCACACCAATTTATTATTTTTTGGGATAATCGACATGGTTTAATTATTTATTTATTGGATACTATGTGAATACTTAAACTGCTTAATGTGCATATCTGATCAAAGACCACATATAATCCCAAACTAATATATACATATATATGTGTGTGTGTATATATGTATATATATGTATATATATGTATATATATATATATATATATATGTATATATATATATATATATATATATATATATATATATATATATATATATATATATAGTGAACATATATGTGCACATGCGCATGCCATGCTAAATATAATAAGCCTAAATTAGATGATATTGTTTTAGATGACGTAGATGTTTTTATCATGTCTTCTAAAAATGACTTTATAGAGGTACAAACAATGAATTGGACTACCAATCTTTTTCAGATGGTGGAGTTTATTTAATTTTGAAATATATATGTTTTCCAAATAAATCTTAGGATGGATACTTGTGATGGTATTGCAATAATATTATTTTTAACTCAAAATAAAATTTTAAAAAAAATTAAAGGATAATGTTTCATATTATTAATTTATGCAATCCTTGTGAGGTATGGGAAAGCTTATTAAATAGAAGAAAATTATTTAATATTTATCACAAATGAAAGTTGTTGTATACCTTTATATTACCATTTTGTACAAAACATAATGTAGAATTACCTCACTAAATGTCAAAATAAAACAATATAGAGATGATGAAATATTTCTATATGAGGATAATTTCAGAAAGTGATGATCCATTCTTAAATTAACATGCATGGTTTGTATTTGTTATCTTTAATTATTATTTTTTGGTGCAAAAATGTTGGGGTGCCTTTTTACTAAACATTGGAAAAAAGGTAGTTACAGAATATAACCACTAAATAAGAAGAATAAAGGAAAAAAATTATACAGACAAACTGTGAGAACTAAGTAAACAAGTCTATCTAAGTAAGAGACTAATATCTCTACTAGAGATCTTCCAAAATTCTATAGCATCCAAACTCGAGCCATAAAAAATTCTTCTATTCCTTTCCCTCCAAAGCATAAACAGAACCCATACAATAATGATCTTCTTCTCAGCTCTCAAACAAAACCATAGCATAGTTATAATCAAACAAGATGTGATTCAGGTCTTCAACAAATTCTTCATAGAAGCAACATCTAGAGGTTAGAATGTAACCCACCTTATGTATGTGCACAAGAAAAACTTTTCAAAGAAATAAGGAACATGTTCTTGGAATCTTCTCATCCCAGATCCATCTCCCCCAAGATATAACTGGCCATTTTCCCCTAGAGATTGTCCACCCATCCTTCAAATTCAAGGTGGTTTTCCCTCTTTACTAGAAGGCTTAGGTTGAACCTCCAGAATACCTAGGAGTTTCTTGCTACCCCTAAAATTAGGTAGGTACCATTCACCATCTTTAGTGCATTTTCTCACCTTGCAATTCAGCTCTTTGCCCAACTTGTAGACCATTTGAGAATCGACTAGATCAAGGAGTATTCTCCCACCATTCAACCAGGGGTCCCTCCAGAACAACAACCTATTACCATTGCCCAAGGAAAGATCAATATGCTCAAGTAAAAGCTTCCTCTACTCAAGAAGTCTTATCCAAAGCCAAGATGAACTAGCTTTAGCTTCAACAAACCAAATAGATTCTTCTTTAACATATCTTTCATGTACCCACTTAATCCACAATCCATCCTTTTTTATCATCCATGCACCAAAGATTTTTAACAAACCACCAGTAGACCAGTTAGTGATTGATATAATACTGAGACCTCCTTCCTCCTTAGGTATACAAATAATCTCCCAAGAAACCACATGAAGATGCTTCTTATCCATAGAATTATTCCACAGGAAGTCTCTCGTCAACTTCTTAATAGTGTTTATCACTGACTTGGGCAAGGGGAAGGCAGAGGTCCAGAAGATACTGTGCACAAAAAAGGTCGATATAACGAGTTCAACTCTACCTTCTTGGGAGAGTAAATGACCCTTCCACGATTCCAATCTTCCTCTAATCTTATCCACAATCGTAGTACACATATCCTTGACTGGAAAATTACACACTTTTATGTTAAGAATACCAGAAATATTACTATCAACTACCAATTTGCTAAGGAAAATATGGTTGTTTTCATTGTTGAGCCTAAGAGAAAAAATATCACCAAAAATATCAAAAATGTATTTAAGGCATTTAGAAAATTTAACATCATCTTTAGAGAAGAGGAGAAGGTCATCAACAAACACAATATGGAACACACCACCTTTTTTTAAGTTTACAACAGGTCTAAAAACCCCTTTCTGAACCTCATCATTAATAATGGAAGTCAGCCCCTGCATTGCAATGACAAAAGGGAAGGGATCCATGGGGTCTCCTTGTCTTACCCCATTAGATGCAGAGAATCGATCAGTAGGTACTCCGTTAACCAAAACCTTAAAGGAGGCTGATGAAAAAGTTTCCTTCACCCAACTAATCCAACACTCTACAAACCCCATTTTATCTTTAATTATTGGAATTGAGCAAACAACATATCTTCCATAGTGTCAATATTTAAAGAGGTAATATTTGATTGATTGGTTTCATGATAAACCAAATTATTTACGTATATTAATTATAAATAATCCATATTGCAAGATTATAGTTGATTTTAAGCTAGTGTGATAAATATAATAATAGACATAATAAGTAAATTATGATATTGATAAGGAAATTGGAATGGTTATGGATCATGGGTTCTCTAGGAGATAATAAAGTAGGGGATTTAGAATGAGTAGTGGAGTATTAGATGGGAAAGATGGAATAAACATATTTATGTCATGAATTTTGTCACCCACATTTCATGTAATGGAAGGTGTGGTTGTCATATGTTTAAGAAAGTCATGTCATGATTTTATGGAGTCCGAGTAGTTGGTGACGATGATGTGTTCGATTGTGAGAAACTATTAGAAATATAAAAATGGAGGTGAGAGAATGGCAATTTATCATTGGGGATTGGTTAGGTTTTTAGAACAGGTAGAAAATACAAGGCATATCATCAAGATGTTGTTGGAAAAAATAAATAGGAAAAAGACTTTGAAGTTGGAAATGCAATTTTGGAAGAAGGGAGAAATTAGAAAAAAATGTGAGATCACATAGAATTAATGTGGGTGTAAAATTTTGTATAATACAATGAACACAAAGTGTCACACTTATGCATGTAGACATGCTAACGTGTTATGATATATTTTTTTATATATTTTATAAATTCATGGAAATTTGGAAGTAGTTATGCATTCAACAAATATGTCATAAATGAATTTATTACTTATTTCTTATTCTTAAATACCAAATCTAAATCATTTTTCCTTCCCTGATTAATTAACATAAATTTCACAAATCGATATAAGTCAAACAAGAATGTTGTCATTAGTTTCCTATTATTGAAAGTTGCAACAAGGTAGATCTCATGATTTGTATCTACAAAAAAACAAATATTCTTTGCATGTAGATGCTAACAAGGATAATTTATGTGATTTTTTCTAATATATCATTATTTGTGTTCAGAAGTTATTTTTTAAGGAAAATATGATTATATTCTTTATTTAGCTTAGTGTCTTGTTCACTTTCTGTAGTGAGTATCATGTATTAGATTCTAGTTACTATTTTTTGGTTTTGTGAAGACTTACATATAGTAATATCAATAATCTATGTTACTATCATTTTACCATTGTTGCATAAAATAATATTTTCATTTTCATTATTATATGTAATTTTGCATCTGAATTCTTTAAATTTATGTATTAATGTTGGTGAAATAATTCCATGTCTGATTGCACAGAGAGGATTGAAACATCCTTTTTGATACACTCTAAGGTATGTCTTCCTCTATACTTTTGGTTTAGTGAGGAAGATGAAGATGGTGGGAATTTGGTGGGTGAAGTAATGATAGAAGTCCTTAATCCATCTGCAAAAATCATAAAATGTAGAGAAAATGTGGAAGCACCAATTATGGAATCAACTTTTAAAACCTTAAAATAAATGTATTAATTGATCAACTATAAGAATAATGAAAAAAAAATCCATGCACTTTGGTTTTTATAAGTAGAAAGCACTTCAATTATGATTACTAAAGTCTTCTAGGAAAACAACCCTTCTGTGCCACATATATTTCCATGCCAAAAAGAGATGTTAAGTTAGAAAGAAAGCATGGAGGAATTAATCAAATCCAAGGCAGTCAAGCATATATGATTCCACGTGGTAGCTGAAACCAAGTAATTTCCTGATGTGGATAGTGGGAAAGAAGGAAATGGAGTTAGAAAATCGTATCACAACACATGATAAGGATTAATTAAACCTCAGAAAGAATTTTACCAACAAAACCTACATTTTTAGGATTGTACAACATGAGGGCTTCATAAAGACCACACACGATGTTGAAGCCACCTAGAGAAAATGGATGCGACCCTGCAAAATGAGTTAGGTCTGCAAATAACCAATCAACGTCAGATATAGTAGTAGAGAACAAATAGTTAGTGATATGATTTGGTATCCAATCATCTAACCAACCAATACAGATGACTGTCAACTAGAGGCTAATTATAAAGTAGCTCCTAAGTCCTGACCTACTTGATCGGCTGGTACTACATTGTATCATGCATGTCAGTGACTTGTGTCATGGGCCAGAGGAAGTGTGTGAGTGGCAGGACATAGGTGTGTGGGAAGGCCTGGCTGATGACCTGGTAGCTGGACTCATCGTCATTCATGGTTGAGTCCCCAAACTCAACCCTATTATGTCGAGTTCAGGCAAAAAAGTGGCAAGGGCAGTGAAATAGGAAAGGAAGAGATAGTGGAGAACAAAAATATAAAATAGGAAAGATGATAAACAATTAAGTTTTTCCAGTAAAAGCTACTGGAACATGCTGCTAAGATATCTCGTATTCACTCCTCTAGGGCCCGTTGGGTTTTGATGAGTTGGAACCCATGCAACTGTAAAACACCATGTTTTTAAACTCGTTACGTTTGGTTTTGTAACATCCCCAATTTCATAGCTAATGTAAACATTTAACATGGGGTTTCATAATATGTGTGTGTCAAGAGACCTAATGAACTTGACCATGGCTAAGTATGTAAGTCACTTCACAAAATTTGTAATATAAGTCAGTTAATCCACCAAACACACATAATGGCTTAAATGTATATGATTGTAATCAAGGTGTAGAATAATTTATTCCTATGAACAATTTAATTAGCTGAGTTGGGTTACTGTCTTGAGCCCTATACCAACTTAGGTCTCCTTATTAAGGAAGCAAGGTAACATTGACCTAATGTAAAGTAAGGAAATTTTATTGACAAATTATATTGGTTCAATAATTATTTTCATAACCAAGAATACGATTAAGCTTATGGACTCTTTGGAAGACCAAGGAATGGGCCATTGGCCCTAGAACCAGATTTAAGTCGATGTGGACCATTTAAGGTTTACACATCGGTCCTTGGTTAAAAAACTAGAAATGGGGAATTTTGAGAAAATAATAAGTGCTCAAAATATTTTTAGTGGATAGATAATTAGAGTATAAGACCGTGGGAGATATTTTAGATAATTTTGAATTGTCTAAAAGTCCAGGTAATTAATCAATAACTACCCATTTTTACTTGAAATGTAAGTTTATAGTGCTTGTCTGATTAACTTTGATCAAATCTTTTGTCCAAAGAAAGATAATGTAAATCTAATGTTATTTCCAAAGTTTGAGACTAAACTGGCTCATTGTGTGGGATATAGGATTATTTATAGGAATTGGACTTTTAGGTAAAAGAAGAAGAAAATAAAAATAAAACAGGGGGGGTGTGGATCGGGTGCTATCTGCATCCACGAATAGGACTTGAATAGAGTCCCTTTAAGGTAAGGGATCTGCCCCGCCATCCATGAGTTGAGGCTATAAAAAGACCTCAGGGATATTGAGCACAGGGTCAAATGCACCTAATTCTAGGGTTTGATGAAAATCAAAGGAGGAGAGAAGGAGATCAACAGAGGAAAGGATAGGAAGAACAATAAGTCACAACTTACTGTTCTACTGACTAGGACCCTGATCATAGCCCCTCTTCAAGCATCTATGGCACGATGCATATGGCAGGGCCAAGACATAGTTGAAGAGGGCTATACTTTGTGGTATGATGGCCTAGGCAGCTGTACGCAAGCTCCTATGCGCCGCTACTCTGTTTTTGGGCAGAAATAGAGGAGGCGAGTCGTGCGAGGTGAGAAATAGGTCGAGTCACGCCTGGGTCCCATGTTGTGCATTCCTCATAGTCAAGGGGGAGCCACAGTGGTGACGTGGCCCAAAGACGGTGGTTGGATTGGTCCTAGATGGCCGGAGTTTGTTGGAGAGGAGGCCAGCAGGCGACGCTCTATCTCTGTGGCGAGACAGGGGTCGCGATCCATGAGTGCCCACCCGAGCGAACGGGAGGGAGGAGTCAGAGTCCTCCTTGCTGGGCCACCGGCCTGAGGCCCATGTAGCCTGAAAGGTAGGGAAGAAAAGGTAATAAGAATAATTCGATTTAATTTTGTTAAGATACTTTAGGCACTTATAGAAAGTGATCCAGTTGTTAGAATATGGTGTATGAGGGATCGTTGGAAAGAATGAGATATGAACATCATCTTGAACAAGACTCATAACTTAGCAAAGCTCTAGATAAGGTAATTTTATTTGAATAAAAGTCAGATAAGTTGATCATGCACATATATGTTTAGACTTTGTTAAATTGATGTCGTAGGTGAGCCTCATCATTGAACTTTAAGGAATTATTGTACAACAAGTTTTAAAGGATTTAGACCCGACTAAGGAATCCAAAATGAAGACTTTATACTCTCTAAAAAAAGTAAGTGGTCAATGCCCATGAGTACTCATGTTTTAAGTTTATTATGTTTACATGTCTCCTAATAAGACTTTCATGATTTATATGGTTCAATGTTCTAAGATTTTAATGCAAACAAGAATATTCTCATATTTCTATCATTCTATAAGTTCAGATACCCAAAATATCAAATAGAGATATGCTCCTCAAAATAGGTGTGACTCATGGACCAAGTCCATGAGAAAATTAAAGAATCATGTTCCAATAATATTTCTTAGAAATGTTTTAAATTAATGAATAAAATTATAAGATAAGATATCCAAGTAATGTTGACATACTTAGTTGGTGATTGGGGATAGCTTTGTATTGAGAATTTAAGTACACATATGCTATTAGGATTTCTCATATTTATAGGCATAGCTATGTATTAAGATTTTAAGTAGAAACATGCCATTGAGATTTCATACATATGTAGAGACCTACGCACTTGATTCCATAGAATGAATAATATCTAGAAATTAAGTACAATGTAAGAATATGAATTTGAAAATATTAATACATGGTCCATTTTGCTAAATAAATGTACTTTTTGTATCAGAATGTATTGTAAATTGAGTTATGATGATAATATTAATTATTATGTATTAAGTAATGATTATGTTTCAAGATCAGATTTTATAAGATTCCTATCTTAAGGTTTAAGTTGTAAAAGGTAAGCTCATATGTAAACATTAAGATTCAAGATAAGATAAGATTTAATAAGATCTTATAAAGGTTAAATCATCTTGTTAGAATTCATGTTCCTAAGTACTTTATATTGAAGCTACTTTCATAAATTTGACTTAAAATGCTTTGTATACTTAATATTTCTATAGTCAATTTAGATTCTTTCTCCTAAGTCTTTGAACTAATTTATCACATATCTATTGTCAAAATTTAAGTAAGTCATTATATCCAGTAAGAGTTTCAGAATATGGTTTATCTAGATAATAAGAATATCAGATCTAGATTCAGACTTAGACTACTCATTGTGTGAGTAGCCAAACATTGAATAAAAATATATGAGAAGGGTTTTATACCTAAACTCAATTATGTAGTGACTGAGATTCATATTCATACTCAGATGTAGATTCAAATCATAATTTAAGAATAAGAGATTCAAAAATTTAGATTTAGAATTCAGTACATGCTCAGTACTCATTAATCAATCTCAGATAAGTTCAGTTATCCGTTTTAATATAAGATAAGTTCAGATTCAGTATTCAGCAAAGATATCAGTATTCAACTTTCGTTTAGATTAAGAGTTAAGTAAGTTTAGACTTAAGATAAATAAGTCAAAACCTTCACATAATACATTATATGATAAGTCCTCATTCAGTTAGTCCCGGGACGATTCAGAGGCATGTGTTGCCAACTCAGAGGCATCTATTACCAATTTAGAGGAGTGTTTACTCCAATTCATAGGTGTTGCGGCACAAATTGAGGGCGCAACCATGCCAATTCAGAGACACCTTGGTGTCATTCAGAGGCATGTAGTGCCAGTTTAGAGGTACCTTGGTACCAATTCAGGGCATAGATACACCAATTTAGGAGGACTTATTATATAATGGTGGCCACAATCAAATAAAAATTGTAAGTAAAAGATACCTTAGTTTAAAGCATGCCCATAATCTCATTCATGAGTATGATGAGAGGGAATCAGATAATATAAGTATGACCCAAGCACTTTGGTGTAGGTATTGAGATCCATGTACCAGGGTACATGTCTCTAGAATAAGATAAGGTAGAAAGATAGAAATTCAGATTGAAAAATAAGATATTGTATGTTTCAGTTTACTCACAGTTTGAAGTTAGTTCATGTTTATAATACCCAATTTCAGCTCTTTAGCAATGCATATTTCAGAATACTCATGCCAATTACTCTAATGACTGTTATTTTCCCAATGCATGGTTGGGGACGTGATGTCCGTAGGTTTTGGAGCAGCTGAGGATTAAAGGAACAAGTAAAGGTCTAGGAGATATCCAAGCTTTCCTAGTGGGGTGTCATCTACCGAGACGGTCCAGAGTGTAGACATCTCTTTTTATGCATAGTCTTGTTACCAAAGTATATTAGATGAGTTATAGTTTTTCTTTTATCAAAAACTATGTATGAATCAGTTTTACTCAATACAAAGTGTTTCATTTACTTTTTTTTGCAATGATTATCATGTTTGTGACACTCCCAGATAAAGAAAACAAATATAGCTTCCGCTCATGTGTTATGAAAATTGGGGTGTTACATGTTTCATGCAGATCTGTTTCATCTTTGGAAAACCAACTACGTGGTTTCTTTGGTCCCGTAGAAAAATTTGGAAAACCAACTGCACCTGATTTGTTTGTAGTTAATTTTCCACGAGCTAGCAGTACTGCTATATCATTGTTTCCTTACAGTACTCATTGTCGGTAGTGACCAAAGTTGAATGTAAATTTGCACATTGATCCGCACCACACACAACCTGGGCTGAACCAAACACTAACAAATCAACTGCGTGAGTACCATTCACACAGAACCAAATACAAGAGTTTAAGTTTCAGTTCACAACTTTTATTTTCCTATTTTGGAAGTCAGCGTATGGGTTGAAGCTACTAACAATGAAACTGGCCCTAAGTTTCGCAACAAGAAATAGAAGTGTGGATTGTCTAAGTTTTGGTCTTTTCACAAGAAATTAATTCTCCTGTTGGAATTTATTTGCAAATCCTTTGACTGAAAAAGAATAAGTGTGTAGTATTGGAAGGGTGAATAACATATAGACTAAAGGTGGTCAATTGAGAGGCACAAATCACATCAAGTGACACCAAAATAGGAAGAATGTCCCACTATTTTTGGGTTACAAAGGAAAATAGCGAGTGGAACCAAAGCAAGGACGGCACATACATTCTACGACAGATACATTCTGGGGAGAGTTATCATAGAACATGATCTCTTACCTAGACGCACATTAGGAATTCTAATTTGTACTCGACTCTCTTCTTCTGAATGTCTGAGCTCAACTCTCCCCCCGGAACCACCTATTTCCATTGACCTAGTTGTTGTTGTGACGCCTTCAATTTTCGACATGTAGGCTACATTATGTCCGCATGGGAGTGGCCTGTCCTCGCCTACTGTGATTCATATTTCAAATGTTTAACTTGTATTCAGGGGTGCGATAAAGATAATACAATGCAGTTGGGGTGATCGAAGATAATGGGATGTAGTTGTGTGAGAGGTGAGAAAATGAGTATATGAAGTGGATGTGGAATGAGTTGTTAGTTATTGTTTCTAATGAATGGTAAACATCAAGAATCTGAGATAGTTGGTTTTTAACTCATTGCCATTTGTGGATCAACATAATGGTAATTATAGGAATAGAATTGTTAAAAATAAAAAGAAAAATAAATGCCAAAATGGAAAGATAGAAGAGTGTGATGAGATTAGAATGGAGGAAGTTGGGTGAGCGATTGTTTTTAACATGAAAGGAAGTGAATGTGGAAGGAGAGAATGTTACATCATGTGTAGGGATGTGGTTTGGTGGGGACATGGAAGGAGAGAGACGAAAGGAACGAGCATGAGATTGAAAGTGAAAAAAGTGAGAAAGAATATGATAATACAGAGAGTTAAGGATGACGTGGTATTTCAAACACATTGTATTCTGATTTGTTAGGAATTTTCTTGAAGAGATTAGATGGCATGGTAATTAGTTTATCTTATTTGTTTTTTAATAGTATATTCATAAATATATATACATGTAATTTACATGCATCATCCTAAATGTAGTTTTTATGGTGGATGTGTATTGTGGTTATAGTCAATAATCCTAATATCTATGTGTGGTTGAATGGTTTGTTTTATTCCTATTTGATCTCAGTTTGCATACCGAGCCCCTACCTTCTTATTCCCAATGTATAGTTAATTCTTTTATGCCACTGCTCTACTGAATGTAATTTGAGATTTCTCATTACCATGTAATAAGTATAGTAGCAATCGAATAGTTTCTTTTCTTGAAACAACGAAGATGAAGATCCACGTCAGGCAAGTTGACCGCTTCATGTGACGAGACGAACGACTGGAAAACTAAGGAGGGTAGACTACAAGAGGCGTGAACCAACCAACGGGTGGGTCCAACCGACCATGTGGAAGGAATCCAAGCACCAGTTGGATAGGAGGCCAAATGATCATTTCAAGAGACCATATGACTGGACAAGAGGCGAGACGATTGGTTCAAGGGTTGAAACGATCTACCCAGATAGGCAAGCACATATCTACACTGAAAACATGTTCATGCAAGTGATGTGATGATAACCTAGGTGGTAGTAATTCCTTGTGGCTCTAAGGAATTATATTAGTATGGCCATAACTATTACTTTTTGTTTTATATTGTGGGATATAGCATGTACATCATATGTACTATATATGTGTGGTGATTTGATAAAGTATATGTAAATACATAAACTCCCCCATATATAATATTAAGTCTAAGATGTTTTCCATCAGAAACACACATGAAATGCTTAATCGACCAACCCTAGGTTACACCCTCGCATAGTGCACAATCTATATCATGGAAGTATGATGGTAGGTATGTAGGTTCTGGCCTCACATGGTGCATATCTATCGTGTTGGCTATTGGGTCAGGCTTAAATGGTGATTCTTAGAACGTCTCATTCTGCAGGCATACATATGATTATTGAAAAGGGTTGTGCATATCATCTATTCTTGAATTGCATATCATGCAATTGACAAATTTTTTCTACCTTATTGATTGACTATGGATCTTGGCGTGTTGGCTAGGTAATAGTTGAATTATTTTGGATCTTGTCTCACTAGAAGGTTATATGTTGTAATATTTTGAATTGATATGTGAGGCTATCAATTTGAATAAAAGAGTGAGAGGAATGATTAATTAAAAACTTAATAAACCTTGTCAAATTTTATAATCAAATTAAAACAAAATTGAATTTTTAATAAAATTACAAATTCATTTGTAGAATCAAATGGCAACACACAATAACGCCTTTTCTCTATGACTAGTCCTTAAGAAGGATAAATTAAATGAGAACAACTTCCACGACCGGTATAGGACATTGATAATTGTTCTCACATAAGAGCGCAAGCTCTTTGTCCTCGAGATGCCAGTATCAGAAGAACCTCTTCCTAATTCTTTGAGGGCCGAAAAGGATGCATACAAGAAGCATACTGAAGCTTTTGTGGATGTCAAATGCCTAATGTTATTCTCAGTGAACTATTAGTTGTAAATATATAATGAGAAAATGGAAGTTATGGAAATGGTCACACATCTTAGGAACATGTTCCAAGACTAGGAAAGATAGGAGAGATATGATATCTCAAAATGTTGTTCAATTATAACATGAAAAAAGGAGATCCAATAGGTCCTCATGTGCTCAATCTGATTGGGTATGTGGAGAACATGTCAAGACTGGGATTCTCCTTGGGTCAAAAGTTGGCCACTGATGTGATTCTATAGTCTCTTCCAGAGTCATACAGTCATTTTGTCATGAACTACAACATGAATGACTTTGACAAGCCATTGATAGAGTTATTGGGCTTGTTGAGAACAATTGATGCACAAAACAAGAAAGACAAACCTAAGTATGTGATGATGATTAGCAAGCCAATGCGAAAGTATAAAGGCAAAGGAAAATTTAAGAAGAGTTCTACAACTATCTAGAAGCCCAAATATTCAAACCTCAGGGCAAAAGGAAGAATAAAGAAGGGAGGTAAATGTCATCTCTCTCACCAAGATGGACACTGGAAGAGGGATTTCCCACTCTTGTTGTAGGAACTAAATAAGAAGAAGGAAGAGGAAGATGCCTCTACTTTAGGTATATACGTTATAAGAAAATTCTAAATTTACTTCTTCATCTTGGTATTTGATACCAGGTGTAGATTTGACATACATCGTTGTGTTGGATCTGATAAGAAGTAAAGACTTTATGAAAGGACAAAGGTGGAATGTGATAAGTAAGAGTTACTGCAACTTCTGTCTACATTTTGAATTTATCTTAGCCTAAAGGGCATGTAATAGAGTTAGTAGAATTGCTATTTCATTATGCCAATAAATAGAAACATTTTATTTCCTACAGTTTGTAATGACAAGGATGATTATGAATAAAATATTGAGTGTTCTATTTTAATGATGTGATCTTGTATGGCAAATACCCTGCGTATCCTATGATCATGGATAAATGTCTAACAACATACATACCTAAAGGATTATAATTGATAACTCAAACAATTAACAATCTATAGCATTATCATCTGGGGCATGCATATGAGAAATGCATATCTAGATTCTTATCTAGACTCCTTTTGGTTATTGAACCAATGAGATCCATGCATGTCTTACATGTGGTAAATGTGATAAAGAATCATTCACTGGATTTAGTGGGAGGACAAGTGTTCTATTAGACCTTATACATGTTAATGTATGAATAACTTATAGAATAAATGCTATTGTTAGTTAGTTAGACTTCATAGTATTTGTTGATGATATAATGATATGCACTTAGCAAAATACAAACATAAATCTCTTGAAATGTTCAAAGAAAACTATAAATGAAGTATATCATAAGAGTATTTAGAAATTTTGATATAACCAAATGTTTAAATACTTCACATCAAAAGTTTGAGGTCCCTCTAGAATATAGTGATAGTGTGTCACAATCAATTCTATATGAACATAATGATGTATCAGAAAGACAAAATCACATCATGATGAATCATGGTATGATTATCATTTAATCCAATGTTCTAAATTTCCTTAAGGGCTTATTTGGTTACATGTAAAATCAACCGGTATGTAGAGTTCCAAAATAGGAAAATCAAAGTTTTGAGTTGTAACTGAATTCCATTTGTTTGGTTGAGAGGAACCTGATCCATCGATTTGATTTTCCATTATTTGGTTGAGTGTGGTTTTTGAAGAAAATTCATCGTTTTTGTTGGATTTATTTTTTTGGAATCATGTAGCATGCTGCCATCAAAAATGAAAAAAAAGGTTGCAGCATTTTTCTGTACAGAGAAATGATGAGGAGGATAGTTGGCCGAGAGTTGAATTGGAACCGCAGCATTCCACCTTACAATCCAATCTCACAATTTTCTATACAACTAAATGGCCCGTGTGCAGTTCATTCCTGCACTGTGGGTTGTTACCTGATGCAACCAAATGGTGGAAAATAGAAATTGAGTATATTTGCAACCGCAGGAGTTGATTTGCAGTCCAACCATATGGGGCCTAAAAGAAATATGCTAAACACTAAAAAAAATGTACCATCTAAAATGATTCAAAGGACACCATATGATATATGGAATATGGGAATGTCCCGATGTGTCTTAAGGATTGTGACCTATATATAGAAAGCAATTTCTTAAAAGGTTAATCCACAAACCATAATTCTTGAATACTGCCTTTAATCCCAATCTAATAACAAAAGTGTTTTGTTACCAGGATAATTGAGTTCTAAAAGAATCAGTGGGAGTAAAATTACAACTTGAAAGGTTTGAGGACAATAGAGAGATACAATGAGAACTAGTGAGAATCACAAATTGTTATGGAATCTCAAGTTTGTCATCTAACATAGAACCTCATAATTCTAGTAGAACTAGTTTTAGATTGAAAGATTGTAAATCCAACAACACAGATAGGTTGGTCATAAGATGATGATCCAACATATCAACTAGAAATTATTGAGAATCAAATCTAGGAAATGACATAAGGCCATTATGGAGCTCATGTAAAACTAACTAGGTATTACCTCACTAATACGACCTGAAGGGGTAAAAATGTAAAGGTGAAGATGGGTTTTAACTATAAGACCAACATGGATTACATAAAAGGTTGAATTGGTTATAAAGGGTTTTCAAGTCAGTTCAAACTATTGAACATGAAGAAATTGCTTAACCAATTTTCATGCTTGTTGTTGTAGCTAGAATAGACTATGAGATTTGGATAATGAATCTTAAACTAGACTCCTTAAAAGGAATATCAGAAGTATCTATAAATGACACGGCCTAAAGGTTTATAACTTCATTAAAGCAAATGAAATTTATAACTACAAAGTTTCAATGTAAAGAAATGTGCATCTCAGATATGGGACCTTCTATCTTGACAAGATAGTTAAAGGTTTTGACTTGATCAAGATAAAAGATGAAATCTATGATTACAAAACATTCAATGGGAGCATATATGAATATTCCACATAGTGATGGGAAATGACACCCCAATATATGATATTGAGAGCTGGCACGAAAAACACCTTCAACAATGAAGGATTAGGTGAAACACCCAATGAGATAGGGATTGAGATATATGAAAAGAGTTCTTAAAAGTTTCATGACCTAAGTATGAGCACATATAAATAGCAAGATAATGAAAGAGTTCAATGTGAAGGATTCAATGAGAGAGAAAATTTCCATTATATATGAGATTAGTCTCTCATGAACCCTACATTTTGATTCTTGTGAAGAATGGAAATACATGAATGAGATATCATATGAACTGGCAATATGGTCTACCATGTATGCTATATAAGTGTACTTATTCCATATCCTTATATGTATTGGACATGACCGGATGATTTTATTTTCCAATAGGGGTTATTGGTATGTCATTTAAATACATCCATTAGTACTTGAGAAGCACTAACGGATAAGTTTCTAAGACCATGGCAACACGGAAGAGTTGAGTATAAGGAGTTACATTGATGCAATCTTCCATAAAAAGATGATTTCAATATTAAAGTCATGTGTTTAATCTTAAGAGAAGAGTTATTAGTTGGAATGAGTTTTGAACTATAAGACAATTAATTTGCAATTCTACAATTGAAGTGAGTATCCTTGTATTATCAACATGGGAATGCATATTATATGGATCTAGAAGTTCATATGGATAAACTTAAAAATGTTTCGACCATTGATGATGCAATATTGATACTATGACAACAATGTAGCTACTTGTTAGAAAAGGAATATCAGATAGCATATTACGGAAATTCCATCTCATACGAGAGATAATACAACAAAGATTCAAGGAACTTGCAATATATGGGCTAAAAACAATGTGTTGCTAACCCGCTGAATTACAACTTACGCAATAGAAACATGGTAGACATATCACTAAGGATGAGATTGTTGGTGATTGGATCTAAGTGCAAGTGGGAGTCTAGTGGTAAGTATGCCTAGACAACCATTCATATGATGATTTTGAAGGCATATTACATAAAGGATTTGATAGATAATAAAGGCAAACTTCCAATTCATTTTGATTCACTCAGTTATGAGATAATGAGGAAACATAATGAATGTCTGAAGAGTGATAATTACTCAATGATGCATGTCTTCAAGTAAGTGACTTGAACAATGAGATCATACATACATTGCGAGTATGCGAATTCTTGTTATGTCCCTAGCTAGATGTTATCGTGGAAGGTAGATAGAAAATAATAACACATAAGACTGGAGTGTGAGTTGGATGATGGAAGAATCTCATTAGTCATGATACGGTATATCAAACCAAACACACAGATACATGTTATAGAACAGTGTAATGGACAAACCCACCTTGAGAGGGACACATAGAAACCATACTTGGTAAGTCATAGTCATCTCTCATTATGAAGGTGGTGATTGTGATTTTTAGACCTGAAGAAGTCATAGTCATCTCTCATTGTGAAGGTGGTGATTGTGCTTTTTAGACCTGAAGTCACTACGCTCATCACATTTTGTTCGGTACACTTTAGAATCATTCAATGTAACCCTGAAACATAGATTGTCATAAAGGTGATGATTGGGCAGTTGTGACACATGGGGATAGACTATAAGTGATGTAGATGGGATATGTCCCTCATATTGGAGTTTTATATCCATGACCACTTGATCAGCATGATTGAGAAATGCATGTGCATGCACATGTGAATAAATATACAATATTGAGGGACATACATCTCATTGGTTTGCTCTTGGTTTGACGAATATGGATTGAACATTGAGCGGATGACAATTCCATGCCTCGAGTTCATTCTGGATATCAAAGACAAAAGAATTATGTAATTATTGCAACACCTTACAAAGATTTTAGGTTGAAGTTGTAATTCAACATTCCATTCACTTGGGTAGCATAGATGTGTGACTAGGCACCTCTCTTTGCTTGTGATGTCATAAACTTTTTAAGGACATTCACTTCCAACGTGATATGGGACCTATAGGGTCACACACATAGGAACTCATGTAGAAGAGGAGTTTATCATGAATGATAATGAAATTGATTACTAAAGTGTTTTGGTAGTCAACTTGAATAACAAATCAGCTGAATGGACTGCCAATCGATCGACTCAAGTGTTGAGATGGCCAGTTGGAGTGTCAGGCTTATCAGAAATAGAATTGGCTAAGTTCTATTCAAATTGAAGAACAAATCGATCGATTCACTCACTGAACAGACCGACTTGGTTCACCGATCAACCAGTTAAGGTGAGTGAGATGACCAACTAACATGAGCGAGATCACTCAATTCATGGAGAAATTTGATTGCATCAAGGATTAGTGTTGACATCACTGTAACATACTAAAATCCTCTATGTATCTCTTTGCACTCTTTTTGTATAATATATGTCCTTCATTTTCATCTATTATGTCTTTAAAGTTGAATTGGTGGACTTACGATGGTTATTGGATAAATATTTCCCATATATTCTTAATAAAGGGTTTTATGCACAAATATCTTGGTAGAAACCTAAGTATGGGCATGAAGTGAAAATGTCCACTTAAGTAATAAAAGTAGTGATAGAATTTGTGCTAGAACTTTCTAGGACTTTTGAGAATAGGGAAAAGAAAATAAATTCCAAAATATACATAAAGGAGATGATAAATGCTATAAATAGGTTTAAAGGAGATAATGTGGAATATATTTCCAAAAATCTCAATTAAGTGAACCCACAAGATAATTTGATACAAAAATTTGTTTTCTTGAACTAAAAGTTACTTAAGGGCCAAGTATCACCCAATTTGGAAAATATAAATATATACAAAAGCCTTTATTAAATGAAAATAGGAAATAATACAAGAAAGAGAAATAAAATATCTAATGGTCTCAAATTAGAAAAGTAACTCCAAATTCGTAATCAAGGAAAAAAATAAGTGTTTGGGCAAGTTTTCAATTAATTTGGATAATATTTGGATAATGTGAAGAAGTAGGAGAGAGAGTGTATAGAACCTTCATTTTAAGAATTGATTAAATAAATGGCACAAACATGACAAAATAACGGAAAATCATATCCAAGACATTAATTAACACACATGGGTGAAATTTGGTCATATTAGTATAATCATAGAGTCATAAATGGAGGAAAGAGAAAATGAGTTTTGAATTATTTGACTCATTAAAGTCCTCAAAAGGAAAAAATAATTCCATATTCAGATTCTACACCTCAAAATCAGTTAGGGTGTCAATTTTTAACAAAATTTGGAAATTGTTTAAGCCCTCAAAAGAAGAAAGATAAATTCATGAACTAATGTATATATCACTTTATTCGATTTATAATGCAATTGGAATATATGTGTCACACGTCTATTAGAACTAATGTGCACGATCCAATGGCTCAAAAGGCTTCGTGGATCGATCAAATGGTAGAGAGCTTGTCACCTACCTCGGTCTGGATTAGGAAATAGGGAGAGAACTTTTGATTTTTCATTTTGTGATATCTCTCTCTACACTCAACCAAATCGAGTAATTTTGGTGCTCTGGATTCCTCTTGATATATCACACATGTTTATCCCAATATTTTCTTGATTTGGTGAAGATTTGAGAAACCCCAAAAGTTGGCCGAAACACTCCTCTCACCTCAAGTACCAAAAACCCCACCCCATAGCCCCTTTCCTATAAATACCTACACCCTGAGCATCCCCATCACCTTTACAACTCAATGCACTCTTCAATTTTGAGTTTTCATCATTGTTAGAGGTGGAATGTCATGGGGATGTCATGGAAAGTGATCAAACCCTAAAAAGAAGGGTTTTAGGTGGAAGGTGATGGAATGGAAGTGGAATGGAGTAATGGATGGAATGAATGGACCAGAGGGTTCTAAGATGGACTAAGAGGTATCAAACCTTGTGCTTCATCTTCCACCCAAGTGTATATAGGTGGTTCCAAAGCACTACGTCAAGTGAGGGTATACTGGGAAATATAGTACTAAACTATGCTAGGTTTTCTTGCCACCACATCCATTTTGGACACCATCATCATGATGTCTATGGTGTAGAGTGATCTTGCTATTGTAGAAAAAATGTGGTATGAAGTGGTTGAAATGTCAGGTTATGAAATTAGGTTTTGGCCCTTGGTGGCATGGCCATGGTGGGAAGTTGGTGCCACGGTTGTACAAGACCACATGATCATTTTGAGAGGAATGAAAGATAGTTGTTTTGAGGATCATATGCATGTTGGGTCTTGATGCCACATACAAGGAAGGTTGTACAACCATGTTGTTGAGTCCTTCAATGTTTAATTTTTTTCTCTTCTAAGATTCTTGGAATTGTCTGCACGACTGTGCTAGGGTCTTCTAGGGCACATTGGTATTCAACTTTGGATTTCGATGAAATACTGTGCTAGGGTCTTCTAAGGCACATTGGTATTCAAATTTGGATTTCCATGGACTACTTTTCTTGAGTTGAATCTTGGACACTAGGGGTAAGTTGGGAAAGCTCTTAGACTCTCATTAGACTCCTCTAATGGTGAAGGAACCCTAGGATCTCCCTCCTTCTCTCTCATTCATCCAATTGTGGTCCAAGTACCTAAAAAACATGCCAAGAGTGTCCATAATGCGCTTAGTAGTAATATTCATATTGAGGGAAGTAATGTGCATTCGAACATGTTTAGATGTTAAAGAAGTAAAAAATGGCTCAAGATGAATCCCTAAATTAGGGTTGGATCAGGCACATTGTATTTTCAAAGAAGTAGGAAGGAACCTTTAGACCCTTCTAGATGGTAGTGACTGGTAGAGGCTTCATCTACAGTACTATAGAAAATGTTTTTTTTTAATATTTCATTTTTCAATTTTACAACAAGTTTTAATCATTGTATTATGGGGGTGATTTATAAAACATGTGATCACTTGTTGTAATACATATATTTTATACAATAGTTGAAACATGTTGTCTTTTAATGAATGACACATTGTTATATGGGTGTTTTATACAATATGTGGTGCACCCATTGTAATATATATTATACAATAGTTGAAGCATGTTGTCTTTCACTAAACACACATGTTTTATTATCAGTGTTTTTACAACATGCGGTGCACCCATTGTAATATATAAATACCCATTGTATTAGGGGGTGGGGGTTCTAGATATTTTAGTGTGCCTGTTGTAATATATATGTTCACACAATAGTTGAAGCATGTCATATCTTGAAAAATACACCCATTGTAAAAGGCGTGTTTGTACAATATGTGGTGCGCCTGTTGTAATATATGCATTTTATACAGCAAGTGGTGCATGTTGTTCACTAGACACACTTGTTGTAATAGGGGTTTGTTTTCTAAACACACCCATTATAATATGCGTGGATAGCAAAACATGTGTTGTTTGTTGTAGTATCACACCTTTTACAACATATCATTAACTGTTGTTTTAATTAGATTTTGACAGTTCACACAAACCAATTTATCGATTAAAATAACCATATTTAAAAAATATATAATAAATATGAAATTATTCTTTTCTCATTTCACAAACAAGCATAATATTGAAAATATTTACATCAAACCTTGAAAATACCTTGGATTGTATTTAATAAATAATCAATCATCCATACAAAGATTCAATAATATAAAGTAGTGAGTGCACACTCTAGAATCGTACTGAAGATTAACTACAAAGGTTTCACACATTGGTCTATGATAAAGAATAGATGTCTCCCTATCATGTCACATAATCTAGTGTTTCATCAGGAATACACATTGCCCACTCGTTCCATACCTCATTGATCTCTTCTTGGTTGAATCAATGACCAGTATACTTCGAATGATACTACAATAATATGTCAAATATATCAATATTTTGTAATGTTTTTGGTGTATAGAAATCTGAACAAACTAAAATAATATAATGATAAGTATCTTACACATTTACGAATATTTCTAATTCTCACATAAACATGTCTCTCATGTGTTGCAGCACATAATACTCACAATCTGTATTGTTCAGTTGCTTTGTGTAAATTAAATATGAATTGAATATAGATGTGTTAATGGTACAAGACAATTATAAGATATTTTCTCTTGAACTACTAAGTTTATTGAGCCAAAAGAGATAATACAAAAACACTATTCATCATTGACATCAATAGTTACACAGTCTTTGTTTTAACATTCTTTATAGAGTATAGTAGTTTTCAAATCATAGGATTCTCGAATGCATACCATCATATATGAAACTTATAGTTGAAATAAAGTAGGTAACATTTTCAGAGATCACATGTATGAGTAGGTTGTTCATTTTAATCTGGTCATGATCTTTAGAATTCTGAATGACTAAGATGAATAAATCTTCAAATGTGTTGTTTGAAACCCCTGTTACTATTTGTTTCAGACTTGTTTCTTCTTGAAATGCTCTAAAAAAAATTCATACAGGTACGACAATCCAACTCAAAGCATATCGTAGAGATTGGGAAGCTACACTATAAATTCAGGCATTAACATTTTTAGAACCCTTCTCTACAAGATCATGACATCAACACCATAAAGATAAGGGTACAACCACAATAAGGAAACTATAGTAGTGGAAATATATTAAAAAAGTGCAGATTACCATAAGAAATATCTGCTTGGATTTAGTGTTCATTTACTAATGAGGAACAAGTTGATTCCATCAAAATCGGGTCTTCAGACTTCAGAAGAAATGATTTGATTAATATATCTTCAACTCTGATATATTTTAGGATCCTTTTATTACTAGGTTTAGATCAATCACTTGTAGGAGATTATCAAAGACAAGTAATAAAAACCATCTACTTTGGCCTTATACGATACGCCAATCTTCATTTACATGTAATTTGAAGATTGTATGAAATCTAGCTAAAAAACTTCTACTTCTCATGGACTCCTACCAGGTCATGAGATGGAGAACTGCATCGTCAAGGGAACTACCATGAGCTCCATGTTGCAAGCCAACATAGTATGTTGCTCACTGCACACCACTACTCTGAGTTACTTGGGGGCAATAAGAAATATATTAGAGACAATAGATGTTTTGTGCTCACCATAGTAGAATCCTCCTCATCCGCATCTCCCCTATTATTGGTAGAAAATATAACCTTGCCTTTTCTAGGATACTTTTTGGAAATTGTGGCATTGTTCCTCTCTAGATAGATTCATGCACATTTGTAGTACAAACATTGATGGGTTCAAAAGTTTTCCCAACCCCACTAAACAACTCCCTCTGGACATGGGTTAGTGGAAATCTTTATCTCTGAACTAGGTCAAGTATTTAAAGATGATACTTATTAAATTTTTAGTAACATTTTAGATATACCCGTCTAATAAAAAACATTCAGAGCACATTACTCTAGTCTAGATACCTACATATTGCATAACTTTTCAAGGACAACATTACAGATGATAGTGGCATTTGTAGCTTCAAATAAGTAGTTTTTCAAATGAGAAATAATGTGTATATGATCAGAAAGCACCGGTAGGGACTTCAAACTTCATAGTTTTGTCTTTATACTTTTTAATAGCTAAAAGTTGGCTCTTATAAAGTACCATAGTTGCAACAAGATGGTTATCATTTTAATCCTAAACCAAGGAAACATAGATCTTATGTGGGGATGAAACTAGGACCGTGCTACTAGATTTGAGAATAGGAGTACAAGGAATTAGTGAATCAAAACCATGAATTTTAAAGTCAACATTTATTTTTCATGTGCTTAAACTGATTCGTGGGCTTTTGTGCAGATGTTCCATGACTAGAAATATTTTCACCTTGAATTTAGAAATGATCAAGAACTAGAAATTCATAATTGTTTTGTTGAATATTATCTAGAGAGATGGTCATACAGAGAACCAATTAAAGTCATAGAGATCCTCAGGTGAAATAATGGATCATATAGAATGAAATAAGTGTCCATTGAATAGAATTAGCAATATGGATGATGGAGACAAACACAAATGAATATGTCGAATGCATGAAGAAAGATTCAACCATAGTTACTGTTGGGTTTTAGGGGTGGCAGAGCAGGCAGCGAAAACAAAAATTTTCTCCTACCCCGAACCCAAACCGAGGAAACACGTCAACGTCTATACAATAGGAAGGATGGTTTGAGGAATCATACCTTGTCCCAAGGCTTGCTTGGCGACAATACCTCACAGCTAGTGGGGTCTTCACCTTCGGTCTTGGATGGTGTCTGTGCAGCTCCTGGTCGCACCGGGACTCACAACTCCTCCTGGCACCGGGACTGTTGGGTTGACAGTTGTCCTCCTGAGCGGCAGAAACCTCCCGCCTCTATAGTAGTCCACACGGACCACCTGGAACTCCACTCTCCTTGTCCCACAAGGAAGTGGAAGGAGTCAAACCCTTCTGCAGGCGTACTAGTCGCCCACACACTCTCCTGCCTCCAATTGCAACTGCAGTTGTCCTTCCCTTGCTACACCTCCCTTTAGCGGGAAGCACTTGCTCGGGCTCTCTCTTGGTTACCAAAACCAGAGAGAATGATAACTTGCAGAGCAACTGGTTGTACTGAGTTGTTCTTTGAGAAGCCCCCAATACCCCTATATGTATAGGAGGGTCATGGGACAGGGTTCTCTATCCCGGGCAATGCGGGACTAAAAGCAGGAGTAGAAGGGTTCGAGGATTTTCCACAAAAAGCAACCTGTTCATAGCTTGAAACGATCGGTTCAGTAGCTGAACCGATCGGTTCGGCCATTGAGCCGATCGGTTGGACCTGAGCCGACCGTTTAGGGCACTCCAACCGATCGGTTGGTGCCCTGAACCGATCGGTTCATGGTCCTACACCAGCTCAAAAAGACTTTCCTTGTTTCTTTCCCAATTGGTATCAAATACCAATATTATTCCCAATCCAATTGGAAATTTGAAACCAAAGGAAAATTCTTGCCGACATGATTTTACCAACTGGTCGGTTGCGCCAGTTGAGCCGATCGGTTCAATGCTTGAACCGGTCGGTTCAACCTGGGCATGAGCCGATCGGTTGGACATTCCAGCCGACCGGTTCAGCTACCCCAGCCGACCGGTTCATCACATGAGCCGATCGGTTGGGAGCACAGGTTGGGCAAAATTAGTCAATTGCGATTTCAATCAATCCGATACTCCAATCAATGCGTCCAACACCTTGAACCATATGATATTGAGCCATCGACTGATTGAGTGTTTAATTGAACTACTAAACTCCTTTAGTAATCAATCTAAACAATGCTTTGTAGACAAAACTCCTCTTCTAGGTTAAATCCTATGTGTGTGACCCTGCAGGTCCTTTTCACGTTGGCAGTGAAAGTCCATAACACTTATGGCTTCACAAGCAATGAGAGGTGCCTAGTCACACATCATTGCTACCCAAGTGAAATAGAAAGTTGGAGAACAACTTTCAATCCTACAATCCGTGAATGGTGTTACAGTGAATGTATAATTCCTTTGTCACTGATATTTTGAATGAACTCGAGGCATGGACCAGTCATCCTGTCAACGTTCATTCACTTTCTTGATCTCATAGTAGATTGGAAGAGATATGTTATGACATCAGTATCACATACTGACTCAAACATGCGTGCACGCCTTTCTCAATCCTACTCATCAAGTGGCCATGGATATCAAGCTCCCTTAGGAGGGACAAATCCCATATCTATCACTCACCCCTCAAAAGCCCCATGTGTCAAAGCCACCCAATCATCACCTTTATAACAACCCATGTTTCAGGACTGCGTTTGATGATGTCAAAGTGTACCCAACGACATGTGTTGAGTGTAGTGATTTCAGGTCAAAGAATCACATTCACCATCATCACTGTGAGTACTGACTGTGACTACCATGTCATGGTTCCATGTGTCAAACTCACGGTGGGTCTGTCCAGTACACTTGTTCTCTAACAAGTACCTATGTGTTTGGTTTGATATCTCTATATCATGACTAATGAGATTCTGTCATCAACCAACACCACAATCTAGTCTTGTGTGTCATTGTTGTCTATCTACCTTCCACAATGACATCCGACTAGGGACATAACAAGAATGTACAAACTCTTAACATCTGTATGATCTCATCATTCAGGTCATGAACCTGAAGGCATACGTCATTGAGTATTGTCATTCTTTAGACATTCAATCTGTTCTATCACTATCTCAAATGACTGAACCAGATAGAATTGGAAGCTTGCCTTTGATGTTTATCAAATCAATCTTAATGTATCCCATCAATCATCTCATGATTGGCTCTCAGGGCATACTTACCAACAGACTCCCACTTGCACTGCGAGCCAATCACCTTTGAATCATATTCATTGTGATCTTTAAACATGTGCCACATGGTTTATGCTCCAATGCTATCACAGTGAGTAATGGCAACACCTTGCCAACGTCAGTATAATTGCATGTCTCACATCTCTTTCGATGTACGTCATACGTATGAGATGGAGTTGCCGCAATATGCGATCTAGTATTCCTTTGCTAACCTTTAGCCACATTGCATGATCAAGGATTCCAGACTTGTCATCAATGACCAGAATATCTATAAGTTCATCTCATGAACGTCTAGATCCATATAGTATCCACTGTTGTTCTCTAACACACAGATACTCGACATTTCCTTTTAAATGGTTTTATTGGAACAGTTCCAATTATCAACAAACTTTCACTTTTATATAGCTCATATATATTGCGATTAATTTTCTGTCCTTATTCTGGAAGTTCGCATCAATGTAACTCTTTACATCGAACTCTTCCTCATTTCCATAGAACTAGTACTTCACAAGTACTTATCAGGTTCTCATGGTATTCTAGTAACCCTTACTGGTATAGACAGACATCCACTCGTCTTGTCCCACATACGAGTTATCAGGATGAGCACATCATATTTTCATGTGCCACATACAAAATGATGAGTGCCTTTTACTCTTGCCATGTCATACATGCAAGATAATGGGATGATCACATACATGATAGATCCATATCTATTCTTTGTGTTCACATTCTTCACAAGAATTGGACACTTGGCCTTGGGATACTAACTCCATGTAGCATGGACAAGTTTTCTCCCACTGAATCTGTGCATACTGAACCTTTCAGTACAGATTGCCAATGTATGCTCTCTCTTTTCCAGGTCAAGAGGTTTTCGAGAACTATCTTATAGATCTCTATTCCTATCACATAGGAAACGTCTCTATCTTCCCTAAAGATAATTTCCACTTAGGATTTCCATTCTAGAACATTTTCCATTTCACATCATCATGTGGAATGTGAATACACTCCCACTAAATCACAGATCCATTCTTTATCTTTGACATATCAGTCAAACCCTTTGACTATATTATCAAAGTAAAGATCCAATTCTGAGTTGCTTATACTCAATCAATCACATTGATTAGTTCATTGTAACTTATAGACTTCATTTGCATTAGTGGATTCATAAACCTTGTAGGTTGTGTCACGTACACATCCTTGTTTTATTCCTCATAGGAATGCAGTTTTAGTATCCATATGCCAAATGTCTTAGTCATTAAGTTGCAATCAACAAGCATCATCCTTCTCAAAATGTTATCCATGTGTCTTAACACTTAAGACTTATTTGCACTTATGGATTTCCATCCAATGGATGCTACCATAAAGATCATACCTTATGGTTCTCATGGAAGTAATTTAGGATGTAATGGTCATAAACCATAACTCAAAATCTATTTCCTCATATTTATCTAGATAGTTGACTCATCACATGAACAACTTATCATTTAGATAATTGAGGTATGTCTATCAAGGATATAAGAACTCACAACTCCTTGTGATTCTTAATGTCCTTTATTAGTGTGGGTATTCTTTTATTTAAGAAGAATTTAGTTTTTTTAATCATTCTCTAACTCCTTAGATTATGATTCCTTCTTGATTTAGACATCACCATGCCTTAATCATGAGATCACTATGATACACTATCGTAATTACTCATAAGGTTCTCAAACATTTTGGTCTAAGTATTTCATTCATTGATCACATCAATAATTAATACTTTACCGAATTCATACTTCATCTATGATGTTCTTGAACACTTCAAGATATTCATATTGGTATTTCTCTAAATACCATTTGAAGTATTAGCATTTGCTCCAATAGGTATGTAAATACATCACATGTATTATACCTAATAGGATAATCATTCTCCCACTACCATTAGTGAAGATTGATTAATCATGTCCAAGATATTCATGTCTCTTACTAGTTCTCTAACCATAAGAGTCTAGGTTTATCCATCATATGGAAACTAGAAATGAATTTCTCATGATCAATGTTGATTCTTTTGTTTGAGTTATCAATAACTTTTAGGTATCATTTTATCTTATGCATATCATATACCACAAGATAGACAAGGCATTGCCACAAAGATCATATCTTTTAAAGAATGAAACATCAACTTTATTACTTGCCATCATTGTCATACAATATGCAAAAATAAAGTGTTTCTATCTATTGGCAAATATGAAATAGCAGTTCATAACTGTATTACATGCCTTTATGGCTGAGAAAATAAACTAAAGTACTCCTATCTATGGCGGAAACACTTGCCCCATTTATGAGTTCTTTACACTTTACATCTTGGTATCATATACCTCAAAAAGTGTTACAAGTTTATTTTCATGACACCTTTAAGTGGAGACGGCAGTTGCCTCCTTCTCTTCTTTTGTTCTTCCAGATAGAGAGGACAATTCCTTTTCCAATGTCCCGACTTCTGACAATGGTGGCAATTTCCTTTCTTGGTCACACCTCCCTTGGCTTTGAGTGCTGAAGATGGCTTGGACTCCTGGCTAGCTTCAGAACCTTTCTTAGCTTTGCCCTTGCCCTTGTGCTTGGACTTGCCTTTCTTGCCCGTGATCACCATCACAGTGTTAGGCTTGTCCTTCTTCATCTGTGTCTCGGCTGTCCTCAACATGCCCAGCAACTCTGACAGTGGCCTATCATAGTTGTTCATGTTGTAGTTCATCACAAACTGACTGTAGGATTCTGGCAACGATTGCAGTATCACATCAGTAGCCAACTCTTGGCTCAGTGGAAATCCCAGTCTTTGCAGGTTCTCCACATACCCAATCATCTTGAGTGTGTGAGGACCAACTGGATCTCCTTCTGTCATGACGCACTTGAACAGTGCCCTTGAGACATCGTATCTCTCTTGCCGTGCTTTATCTTCATACATGTTTCTGAGATGCTGAACCATCTCAATAACACCCATGTTCTCATGTTGTCTCTGCAACTCGTGGTTTATAGAGCACAACATCAAGCACTTTGCATCAATGGCATCATCAGAATGCTTCTTGTAAGCATCCCTTTCTGCCCTTGGTGCATTAGGAGCGGGTTCCTCTGGAATTGAAGTATCCAGGACATAGAGCTTTCACTCTTGAGTGAGAACAATTCTCAATGTCCAATACCAGTCATGGAAGTTTGTCCCATTTAGCTTGTCCTTGTCAAGGACCGATCACAAAGAAAAGTTGTTGTTGTTTCTTTCCATTTGTACTACAAAAAGGAAAATATGCAATTTTAGTCCAAAACTCATTTTTGACTTATTTGATTGATTTGAAAAGTTTGACGATAAAATTAGGCCTTTAATTAGTTATCACTCCCACTATTTTAATTCAAATTGATAGACCTCACCATCAATTCGGAAGATTGCAGCGTACAACCTTCTAGTGGGCAAGATCCTGAAATCCTCTAAGTCATGGACCAGCTAGGGCTGCCACCCACAACTTAGATCTCTCAGGTAGGCAACACTTGCCAATTGCATCATATGCAACTCTTGATAAGATGTCATATACAACTCCTTGCAATGATCATCTCCATGCCCCAAGGTGCTAGATCCTATCTAGGTCACCTTGTTAAGTCTGACCCAAAGCAAACACGATGAATATTGCACCCTGCTAGGGCAGACCCACACATTCATCCTTCACGCTTCCACGAGATAGACGGTGCACCACGCTAGGGCGTGCCCACACTTGGTCGATCAAGCTTTTCACATGTGTTGCATTTGGAAGGCATCTAAAACTTAATATTTAATGAGGGATTCGGTTTATATATACATATACATATCCAATCACCACAATACATAGTATGTATCATATACATGCTATATCCCACAGAAAACATGCGAAATGATAAAAAGTGATGATTATGGCCATTCTAATGTGATTCCTTGAGCCAAGAGGAATCACGGTCATCTAGGTCTACATCATATGCAACTTGTACAACATAACTCTGTGCTTTAACCATCCGAGTTGATCAACTCATCATATGAATGATCTGTCCTCTCTGGCCGGTCGTCTGGGAGCCACCAGCCGATCAGTTGGCTCCTCCAACCGATCGATTCGCCTGGTCGTCGTGCATCTCTCCATGGCCGCCACTCGCTCGTCTTGCCCCTCGAACTGGGCATCTACCCGATTGGTTCACTCCTTGAACCGACCGTCTGGATCACCAACCGATCGGTTAACTCCTTGAACCGATCGTCTCAGCTGTCGTCTGGAGGTTCACCGGTCTTTGACATAACAGGAAATAAAATCTATCCTATTATTACATTGCTTTAAAAGAGAAACCCCGAGTTACATTCGGGGGGAGCAAAGGTAGGAAAGAATCTCGAATTATATCGAGTTACATCAGGAATAGGAGAGGGAATCGGTGCGCATACCGTGATGCAAGCAACCACACACAACCAATCACAGATAGGGTTTACTGGCCATAACCACGCTATACATCCACCACAAAACTCTTTTAAAGGCAACGCATATCGAGTGCATTAATATTACATATCATATATATAATATTGGGATTTGTGGATTTACAATTGGACATGCATAAGCCATTATTATTCGCATCGCATGCAATAAATAAAGGCGACAAACCAAAATCGATCATATCGATAATCCTAACGTATAGAGCAGTTGACGTGGATCTGATACCACTGTTGGGTTTTAGGGGAGGCAGAGCAGGCAGCGGAAACAAAATTTTTCTTCTCCCCCGAACCCAAATTGAGGAAACGCGTCAACGTCTATACAATAGGAAGGATGGTTTGAGGAATCATACCTTGTCCCAAGGCTTGCTTGGCGACAATACCTCGCAGCTAGTGCAGTCTTCGCCTCCGGTCTTGGATGGTGTCTGTGCAGCTCCTGGTCGCACCGGGACTCACAACTCCTCCTGGCACCGGGACTGTCGGGTTGACAGTTGTCCTCCTGAGCGGCAGAAACCTCCCGCCTCTGTAGTAGTCCACACGAACCACCTAGAACTCCACTCTCCTTGTCCCACAAGGAAGTGGAAGGAGTCAAACCCTTCTGTAGGCGTACTAGTTTCCCACACACTCTCCTGTCTCTAATTGCAACTGCAGTTGTCCTTCCCTTGCTGCACCTCCCTTTAGCGGGAAGCACTTGCTCGGGCTCTCTCTTGGTTACCAAAACTAGAGAGAATGACAAGTTGCAGAGCAACTGGTTGTACTGAGTTGTTCTTTGAGAAGCCCCCAATACCCCTATATATATAGGAGGGTCATGGGACAGGGTTCTCTATCTCGGGCAATGCGGGACTACAAGCAGGAGTAGAAGGGTTCGAGGATTTTCCACAAAAAGCAACATGTTCGCAACTTGAAACGATCAGTTCAGCAGCTGAACCGATCGGTTCGGCCATTGAGCCGATCGGTTGGACCTGAGCCGACCGTTTGGGGCACTCCAACTGATCGGTTGGTGCCCTGAACCGATCAGTTCATTGTCCTACACCGGCTCAAAAAGACTTTCCTTGTTTCTTTCCCAATTGGTATCGAATACCAATATTATTCCCAATCGAATTGGAAATTTGAAACCAAAGGAAAATTCTTACCGACATGATTTTCCCAATTGGTCAGTTGCGCCAGTTGAGTCGATCAGTTCAACGCTTGAACCGGTCGGTTCAACCTGGGCATGAGCCGATCGGTTGGACATTCCAGCCGACCGATTCAGCTACCCCAGCCGACCGGTTCATCACATGAGCCGATCGGTTGGGAGCACAGGTTGGGCAAAATCAGTCAATTGCGATTTCAATCAATCCGATACTCCAATCAATGCGTCCAACACCTTGAACCATATGATATTGAGCCATCAACTGATTGAGTGTTTAATTGAACTACTAAACTCCTTTAGTAATCAATCTAAACAATGCTTTGTGGAAAAAACTCCTCTTCCAGGTTAAATCCTATGTGTGTGACCCTGTAGGTCCTTTTCACGTTGGCAGTGAAAGTCCATAACACTTATGGCTTCACAAGCAATGAGCGGTGCCTAGTCACACATCATTGCTACCCAAGTGAAATAGAAAGTTGGAGAACAACTTTCAATCCTACAATCCGTGAATGGTGTTACAGTGAATATATAATTCCTTTGTCACTGATATCCTGAATGAACTCGAGGCATGGACCAGTCATCCTGTCAACATTCATTCACTTTCTTGATCTCAGAGTAGATTGGAAGAGATATGTTATGACATCAATATCACATACTGACTCAAACATGCGTGCACGCCTTTTTCAATCCTACTCATCAAGTGGCCATGGATATCAACCTCCCTTAGGAGGGACAAATCCCATATCTATCACTCACCCCTCAAAAGCCCCATGTGTCAAAGCCACCCAATCATCACCTTTATAACAACCCATGTTTCAGGACTGCATTTGATGATGTCAAAGTGTACCCAACGACATGTGTTGAGTGTAGTGATTTCAGGTCAAAGAATCACATTCACCACCATCACTGTGAGTACTGACTGTGACTACCATGTCATGGTTCCATGTGTCAAAATGACGCTGGGTCTGTCCGGTACACTTGTTCTCTAACAAGTATCTATGTGTTTGGTTTGATATCTCTATATCATGACTAATGAGATTCTGTCATCAACCAACACCACAATCTAGTCTTGTGTGTCATTGTTGTCTATCTACCTTCCGCAATCACATCCGACTAGGGACATAACAAGAATGTACAAACTCTTAGCATCCGTATGATCTCATCGTTCAGGTCATGAACCTGAAGGCATACGTCATTGAGTATTGTCATTCTTTAGACATTCAATCTGTTCTATCAATATCTCAAATGACTGAACCAGATAGAATTGGAAGCTTTCCTTTGATGTTTATCAAATCAATCTTAATGTATCCCATCAATCATCTCATGATTGGCTCTCAGGGCATACATACCAACAGTTACATGATGATATTTTATCTTAAATTGAAGCTATTTTTGCATAGATTTTTAGAAACGAATTATGTTGTTGAAAAACCATGAAGTGTGTCACACAATATTTGGGGAGTAAATATGTAACAAGCATCGATTTGTAGACATCAATATATAGTTTTACACTTATAGAAGATCATATACATATAACAATATAGATTCACTTGTACATATATATAAAAGGGGTATGCAATTTACGGTAAGAGAGATTTAAAAGAGGATTGTGACAATGACGTCCACACCATTAGCTTTGGTTTAGAATGACCAATTTCTCATCTACATGATTGTTTGGATGTGGTTGACACACTTTGAAATGAGTATATATATCACATACCTTTCCTATATTCCTTGGTGCTAAAAAATTATGTTTGTTTTAGCATCAACCAAAATCTAGTTCCCTATACTTGAGATTCATAACCCTTCTTCCACCAAATGAAAAGTCACAAAAACCATACAAAAACTCTTCTCATGTCACCAATATTGCTCAATTGATCAGGAAGGTTCATGTTTGAAAAACAATATGATGTTGGAGCTATGGATGGGCCACATGGAGGTACCCATTCTAAAAAGATAGAAGGATGGACTTTGCATCTAATCAGTAAAAGATGGTGAACTTTCATTCTATCTATCACTGGATCATCAACCCTATTCTAAGATATCTAAAGCATGGAGACAATTGTAAAAAAAATCTAACACCGATGTTGAGAGACAAATTGTTTTAGTGTCTCATTAGGCTACTTGCATTTTCTGCATCCATAATTGTAAATGACATACTACAAATAATTGAGATACTCTTCAAAGGGAGATTGTGAGGTTCAAGAAGGCAAATTTATATGCTTATAAATGGTCAGAACAATTCTTATTTTCAAGATTTCTTACATTGTTAGAAATTACATAAATTTTACATGTGGTAGAGTAGTTAGTCAGAAACTACATGAATCATCTCTCCTTCATGGGGCCTTCTTCTGTGTGATAAGACTTTAGACCAACCCTTATTAGTTGTGTTTGTAACATAGAAAACTTGTTTTAGACGTAGCACCATTATAAATGGATTGTGTTTACATCCCTCCCCATCTAAGTTCACTAAGATCAGTCCATCTTCAATATGTACACCCTCATCCTTTTCAACCCACTTGCAACAAAAAATAGGAACCCTACACATGTTGTAGTCCAACTCATATTTGTCTTGGATCACACCATAATAGGACATGTCATGCCAAACTATATTTTTGTCTTTAGCACTATCAATGTGTCAAGTTTCAGAGACCAATGATACCCACTACTCTTCATAGTGCTCTTCTCATATTGACATTTGGTATATGCCATTTATACAATAACTAGAAAAACACAACACTGTTGTTTTAGACCCCACTAATAACCATTTCAAGGTTTGTGAAACAAATCATGGTGAACAAGAAATCTCATTAATGACTCAAGTCTTCAACCAGACGGCAAAATAATAAATGTGTTCTTTTATTATATCTTTCTCATTCTTCAATTGATAATGCATAAATAATCCATGTGTTAATTTACATAGGATTCAACCTCAGTTGTAGTATGAAGGACATACACATGCGTTGTGTGTAATTGATCAACCAAAAGTCATACAAACTTGCATCATGTATTGCTCTTACATCAATTTTGCTAACATGACATGATTTACGAAGACCAATGGCTTCAAAATTGGATAAGAATTGGGCACAAAAATTCAATAGCCTCTTCTTCTATGTAGCTTTCCACCATATAATCCCCAATTCGATATCCATTCTTTACATACCCTTTTAATATCTTGATATATTGCTTGAACGGGTACATCCAACATAAAAACACTGGACCACAAGGTTTGACCCCTCTAACCAAGTGTACAATCAAATGAACCATTACATCAAAGAATGAAGGGGGGAAGTAAATCTCAAGTTGATAGAAGGTTATGATGAAATGACTTTGCAATGAGTCCAGGGTCTTAGGGTCAATGGATTTAGAGAATAGTGCATTGAAGAACATAGAAATATGTGTGATTATATTTCTAGCCAACTTAGGCAAAATGGAACGAATAGTCAATGACAAAAATAGTTGCATTAAGATGTAGAAATCATGTGAGTTCAGATCCAATATTTTGAAATCAGTCATATTTACAAATCTACTCATGTTTGAAAAATATCCCTCTGGAGCTTTGACTCCTTTTAGGAACCCACAAAAGTTAACTTTTTCATCATTCAAAATCTTATAATGTGTTGGGGTTAAGTATGTCTGACTTCCCCCTATTTGTGGAGACAATCTATCCAGAATACCCATGGCACCAATATGGATTTGAGGCCATCTTTTGGCTTCCATGACATTTTGAGTAATGTTCCAACCAAACTATCACATATGTTCTTCTCTATGGGCATCACATCTAAACAATGTCTCACAGGTAATGACTTCCAGTAAATAAGATCGAAGAATGTAGAACTCTTCTTGTAGGGACCTTTGAGATTGCAGTTTTATTCTTTTTTCTAAATTTTACATTCAACAGTTTCACCTCAATAAAGATTTCCTAACTGGATAATAGTTGTGGATCACTCAATACTTCTACTTCTCCATTAAATGATTTGTTCACCCTATGATATTGATGATCCTTAGGCAATATCCTGCGATGGCCGAAATAAAAAACTTTCTTCCCATGAATCAGTTGGAAGAAAGAGGTCACCTCTTCACAAACAGGGCAACCAAGATGTCCTTCGATACTATACCCATATATATTTCCATATGCCAAATAATCATTTATCATACATAATAGCAGCACCGTCAAGTTAAAATTCTCTTTGCGGTATGAATCATAGAAGTTTACACCCTTGTCCCATAGAATATTTAAATCTTCAACAAATGGAGCCAAATAAATGTAAATAAATATCATTTCTAGGCTTCTTTGGTCCAAACATTAGCAAAGTCAAAAGCATATATTTGTGTTTCATGCATACATTTGGATCAAGATTATATATAACCAAAATCACAAACCAGGTGGTATGACTACTAGAATTATGGGGATTCATTCCATCTGCAAAAAGTGCTAGTCTTATTCTAAATTCAAGAAATATATTTTTGATTGTCATTGATTGCAGAGAATCTGTAGGGTGTCTAAGAAAACCATCTCTTTTTCTGTCCTCAGCATGCCACACCAACTTCTTCACATCCTCATCATTATTGAGCAAGTGCCTAAATATAGGTATAATTGGTAAATACCACAAAATCTTACTAGGGTTGCATCATTCTTGTATTGTGGTTCTTTGCAACTATTGAGCAAAGCATGACCATTTCAATACAAAATGCAATCATTGGAGCATGCATGTATCTTTTCATAATCAAGACCCATGGATGAAAGTACTTTTTGGCCTGATATGTGCGACAAGGAATTACATTATCCTCGGGAAGCATATCTTTTAAGAGTTTTAGTAAGCTCATTGTAACGACCCCGCCTCCTGGTAACCCTATTTAAGGGAGACCAAGAGGTCGGAGTCGTTATCCCAATTTTTCGGGCCAAAGGTTCGACAAATAATCAATAACAATTATAAAATTCTACTAACTAAACTAAAAGGCTGTAACAAAATTTAACTTTGCATACCTTTTTCAAAAAATTGGATATCTACTTCTATCCACATCTGGACTCTATTTTAACTAATCCTCCTTTGTACTTTAATTCATATTTAATTTCACATATGCCATTTTATTGTTTGTTCTTTTCACTTGTACCTAAAACACCGACAAACAAAACGTCAATCAGCATAAAGCTGGTATGTGGGGGAAGCAATAATCATGCAATTAACTGTGACAACATTTTGCAGTCAACTATGATTTAGCAAACAACTTTACATTTTCAGCATAACTGCTCAATCCATACATACCCTAGCCTCTATGATGTCCCTGCAGTGGACCTAGATGCTACCTTCCTCATGGTAGATCCCCATTAAACCCCTCATGATCCTACCTAATAGGTGAATCAATTTCTAGGGTTGAGTCACATGGCACTACCCATAGGTGGCCCACTCCTTAACTCATGTTGTGATAAACAATCGCATGGCACTACACGTGGGTAGCTGTGACAAAGTGGTTTCTTTTCTGGCTTAATTCTGAGGACGGAATTTCTTTTAAGGTGTGTAGGATGTGATGGAGTGGACTTTTGGAATCCTAAAATGTCCAATGACACAAGTGAAGTCATACATGTCCAGTTGTTTTGAGTATCCTAAGTGTTTTAGTAATGTTGGAGTGTTGATCGAGGTTTATATAATGTTCTGGATCCATATGTTTATGTCTTTATGAGGAATTTAATTGAATGGTCACACAATTGAGTTTTGGCACCACATTCATGTATAAGGTACATTGAGTAGTGAGGAAGCTATGGTTAATTTTTGGTTGCTATTGGAGTACCCAAGAGGAAGTTGTTCAAGTTCAAATATGATAAATTAATGTATACTATTAAGGATTGAAAGATTTAAGTTGTTGGTCATTAGGATGTGTCACGCAACCTTGGACAGCTGATGCTTGTAGTGCGTTGATACCACAGATTGAATCATGGTGCAGACTTCATCTCGGCCATGCATGGATGAATGACGGCTCAAATTGTACCTTGTATCCTGCGGTTATGGTCTTGCCTCTCGGTGAAAGCCACTAACCTCATGCCCACTACTGTGCTTTTGCACGCAAAAGACTGGGTTAGTGGAGTTGGTGTTGGACTAAGTGGGTTAAGTGAATGAAATAGAGAGATTGAACCACCTCTCCATCGTGTCCTCTTCGTTGGCTGTGATAGAGAGCAAGTGGTGATCGGAGTTAGTTGGAGAGCGAGAGAATGAGACCTCCCCACACTACTATATCTCTATTGCCAACAACTATGACCGCAAGGAGGATCATGGCAGCCTGAATCAACCCTCAAGACTCACAAGCGGGCGTCAGACAGGATCTCATTCACGTGAAGCCGCATGGAGGAGCTAGTAGTAGGCGTTGAGAACGGTCATCGTCAAGGGGAGCACAGAATAGTGGTTTCCTAGGTGGAGTCTAGTCTAACAGCGGCGTCTGGAGTGTGGCAACATCTCGTAGGCCAGCTGAGGAGGTGACACACACAGGCGTGGTGTTATTGGGATGCAGCTACGACAACAGCCTGGAGGTAGCAAGATCAGTAGCAAGGAGAGGCAAGAGAGCTCAAGAAGCCAAATCCAAGGAGGAGGAAAGGCACAACATCGCACGCCGGAATAGAGGAAGATATGGGGCCGAAGGCATGAAGAAGCATTGTTCGAGGAACCATGGAGCCGGCTGATTCATCGCTTGAACCCCATCAATGGCGGCAAGATCTGAGCCACAAGGAAGAAGATCTGCTGGCTATCCAGAGAGACCGAAGGAGAGGTAGAAATCTGGGCAGAGCTATTGGGGGAAGAGCATTGTGATCAGGTGATCACTCATCAGAGTTGGTGCCTCGCGGTCCCTTGCAGAAGACTAGACTCCCTCTTGGGACGCTAGCAGCCGATCACACGCTATCACGAGGAAGAAGAAGGTGGATCGATCCCAGAACCAGTCGGTCCATTACAACCAAACCAAGAGAACCAACCAAACCGACCGGCCCAAACGAGAAGCAGCGCAGCCCTGATGTGCCACGTGGCGCATCTTGGTTGGATGAAAAAGGTAATTACCTCTAAAGTTCCCAGATCTTCAATATATCATAGAAAATAGCATGATTATCAGAAAAATATGAATAAGGTATTGTTTTTCTCCGAAAAATGAGTAGAACACAATGAAAGAATAATATCATACTTTTGATGAACTGATATCATAGTAATCATGTAAGATGTAAATTGGTCTTTTCATGCATAATAAATAATAAACAAAGACCTAAAAATTGTGGAAAAAGGCCAGTAAGTCTATAATCATGTTTATAGTGCATAGGATGTCAGTTATGGTCATGTTGATGTACGAAATCATGTAATTTTCTTAATATGGCTAATTAGGGCTAATAACCCTAAATAAAATGCAGAAAATACATTAATGATCAGTAAATGATGAAATTTATACAAAACCCTCATATCTGTAACTGGAAGATAATATATAAATCTGAGATCAGTTATATACATGAAATCATGTTATATGAAGAGCACCCTTAATACATGTGATGTAACTCTAATATGATTAATGAAAGGGACATTAATGTTAGTTTTATGCACATAATAATGTGACACATGAGTATATCCAGTTGATGAACTATAATCTAGAAAATGACATCAGTATGATAATTCTAAGATAAGAAATGTAAGTAATGATGTACATATCCTAATGAACTAAGATAAACCCTAATATGGACGTAATTAGGGTTAAGATGATATGTAAGAAGATGAGAACCTGATGATAGTGTATGATCTTGTCTTGATCAGGGTTGACAAAAGAGTGATAGTTGACATATGTGATGATTAGGTTTCTCTTGTTCAAGGTACGTCATTACCTCTTACGTGGCTTATTATACAATATGCTTGTGTTATATGCATACTAAAATACTTGGCATATGGTATTGGATGAAATGATTGTTCTTGTATGATATGTTGGTTGGTTTTCTATACTTACTGCTATGAACACATCAAACATAATATATCTGTTCAATTATATGAAAGCACCAACTCTTTGGAAGTGTGCTTGGAAGTGACCGAACTCTTTGGTAGTGGTCACATTGTACATATGGAAGCACCAACTCTTTGGTAGTGTGCTTGGACCCAACTCTTTGGTAGTGGTCACATTGTACATATGATCCAACTCTTTGGTAGTGATCATAAAGGCCTTGAGATATAATGGAAAATAAGCTTAAAATATGTGTTCTCTTTTGTTAATGAATATCTTTGTGCAAGTATATGCTTTTCTTATATTCTTATGTTACTGCCAAGTATATTAGTTTTATCTTATTGCCAAGATATGATGAGAGGTAAATAAAAGACATGTAGGCGTACTCAGTACAATATTCTAGAATATTGTGCTGACGTGTACCACATGTAATCTTTTGTTTAGGTTGTGGTTATGCTCTTGAAGATCTAGGATAGTGAGAGTTGTGTGGCGAGCTAATGTACAGGTGGACATGTTGTCTTAAGATCCTGTAGTTTAGTTGTAGTACATGTATATGTTAGAAGTTTGATGTTCAATATGTAATATCAAATTTTGTAATAATTCATGTTCTAATTATATGTTGAATGGTGAACATATGTTGTACGGTTTGTTTATTGTTCATGTACATGTGCTACTGATGTATGTTCCTTCTAACTCCCTCGATTTTCTTATTCTTAGCCTGGTGTGGGATGTTTAAATTGGAATCCTCGCTGAGGTGAGGGTTTCAATTTGGACGTCACACACCAGATTAAGTTTTAAAAAATCTGGGGACGTCACAGTAGCCCAATTTCTAACTCTTGATAACCTGATGTCCTACTCAACAAGTAGGCCTTGTACTAGGTTACCCTTTTCATCATTAGCAAAGCAACAGAGGAGGACCAAGATCTGAGCTAGTCATGTACACATACTTATGGTGATAGCCATAGTCACTTTATAGTTGCATGAAATAAAAGTCATCCAAGCAGTTATTTCCAAGAAACTGACAAAACATCGAGAATCGTCGTGAAACAAAAGCGATTTAACCATAAGCGTAACCACATACCTGTCAGGATGATTTGAGATAGAATAATCAAATCAAGCAAGAAATCCAAATAGGCAAGCAAGCACATAATGATATCCTAAAATATGCATACAATTTCCTATTATGGATCATGCCATCAAGATCTATTAATCCTAGCTCTCTTCCTAGAGTTTCTAGTTCACTTTTAGGGTTTCCATTGCAATTAGGGTTTGACTTCATTTTTACTATTTTAAACCCTAATTTACTCTCAAACCCTAATTATCTCATCTATTCTTCACAAAAGATATTAAGGTTATCCTTCAACAACATTTAACCTTAATTTCATATTAAAGGCACAATTAGCCATCAATTAAGTCCATTATGCCTCTTTTACATTAAAACTACCATTTTATCCTTTTTAATTCATTACAAGGTCATTAGTCCCAATTATCATCTTTGGTTCCTTTTGGATTAACAACTCATCTTTCATGAACTATATTTATCACTAATTCCACTTTTATTCATTATAAAACCCTAATTGCTACCTTAAGGGTATTTATCCATAATTAGGAACCTTTATACTCAAAATAGCTTAGAATTATCATATCTCAGCTTTATTCATGAATTTGAATCATTAAAGCCATTAAGAGTCACAATAACTAACATTCAGGGTTTCAAGGGTCATTAAGGCATATTTATGCACATGAAACTCTAAATTAAATCAATTACGTGCAAAGTTCATCCTTTTTATTCTTAATGTACCTTTTTATAATTAACATGTTGATATAAACTTTAATCATCCATTAAACCCTACTAAATACATTATTCATCTCAAAATAGGGTTTCTTAATCATTAATACATTAAAGTTGATAACTTCCATTACTTTTCGAATTTCAAACAGAAAAATGCTTCAATTATATTTTTTTGCATTCCTCATGTTCTTCTAAGAAAAATTCATATATTATGCGCATCCATCCGAGCTACCATTAATTAGATATGAATTTTGTAAGAATTTACTTACTTAAGCCAATAAGAGGCTGACACGTCATCTAAGTCATACAACATAGCTCGGTCGAGATTATAATTGAATGATGATTTCTCCCCCGCCTAAGTGGCCGACTCTTCATACCCGGGAGGGGTATAACCATCCAACAACCATAGGTCATCTTCAAGCTTCAGACCACCGCGTCGACCGCCGATTACAGCCCTACACGGAGCTGTCCTCTCCTCCCCATGCCACAGAATTTGCCGCCAACCACCTCCTAAGGTCCGCCGCCTCCTTGCGCACATGGGGCGCCACCTAGTTGCAGCCAGTATGACCACTTTCACACACCTCAGGCCTACGATGTGCGACTACTTTTGTAATTGTGTGGCTACTATTGCACCGCGGCTAGGGCCCGATGACAATGGCTACGCTTCCCTTCAGCAACGTGGGGCATTGTGCTTCCATTACAACCCCTCTGGTCTCCTTGTTGCTTCATGCTCATGCTGCTCCTAGTGGTTAGGGTTTAAAGATGAAAACAAGGAAGAAGAAGGGAGAAGGATGCATAGGATCCTCTTAGATTTGACCAAGGCTTCTACCCCTTATATAGGGGAGGGTATCAAAGCCCTAGGATGCCCATCCATGAGATCCAATCCCCCTTTCCCAAAAGGAAACCATATTCCTTCATGGTAAAGTAATCTTCTCTCTCTATTAAAAACTCTTTTTTATTCTTTAGATATTAGGATTTAAAAAATTATCTCTTTTATTCTCTTTGTACTTGCCTTTTAATCTATTGGCACGAATTTCTATTTTCTTTTAGTAGAAAATACCTCCTTTTTAACAATGCCACAAAATCATTAATTTATGCATCACATTATCCTCTTATTTTGTATTATTGGTATTTTCTCTTTCTTTTTCTTCATTGGGGATCCTTGGACCCCAAGAAACTCCAATATTTCGAAATCTATTTTAGTGGATACTCATTATCCTTCTAGATGCATTTATATCCATTATTTCTCTTTATCTTACTTATTTCTTTATTAAAATATCTCTTTTTGAGGATCTCTCTTTATCTCTCTTTTTATTTTCCTTATTGGAATTCCTTTTAACATTAGAAACCTCATGGATACGAAAATCCACCAAAGATAACTCAATTATATCTCTTTCCACTTATTTCCCATATTTTATCATTGTTTTCAATTTCTTTCTTAATAAAGAAATATTTAATTGATCTTTTCTTTTCTTGTTGCATTATCTTTGCAACTTTGGACTCCTTGGAACCCAAGGAACCCAAGATGTCCGAAATCCAATATTCCTTTGCCTTCTAGAGGTTTCTACATCTTTCTTTTCTCCATTTTCTTATCTATTTATTTAATAATATAGTTTCTTTTGTCTTTTCCTTGTTACTGGGCCCAATAACAAATAAATCCCACAAAATAACCAAAAAGGCTATTGTAAACGAAATCCATTTATTCAAAACAAATTATATCATTATTTGTTAAAATATCTTTAATAGGAGAAATTACATTTCTCACCAAAAGAACCCAAAAACTGGGGTTGTAACATCCATCCCCTCTTATAGGAATTTTGCCCTCAAAATTCTATCAAGCAAACAAACAATTCAGGATAAGATTTTTCCATGTCCATCATTGGCCCCTATGTGGATTCACCTTATCCATGGTGCTTCCAAAGAACCTTTATCATCACATATTCCTTTCTCTGAGTTCTTTCACCTTGGCATCCATAAACCTCACAGGTGACTCAGGTCATTTCAACCTCCCTTGGGGCTCACTAGGTTCATTTCTCCGCACATGGTCTGGGTACCTCACATAGTGCTCTAAATTGGACACATGGAACTCATCACACATTACTTTATCCTGAGGGGTAAGGTCAAACTCAACCTTCACCACCAATCCATCTCAAATGGACCCAGTTATCGGGGACTTATCTGTCTCATCTATAGCTTAGAGGCGTTGGATTTTCATATCACATATTCTCCCAAAGTGAACTGTATGTCAGTCTACTTTGCATCATCCTATGACTCATGTCATCCCTGGGCTCCTTTCAGCCATTGCACGATCAAAGCAATTTCATCTGCACACACTGTGGTCTTTTTTTGACCTTTGTGAGGTCCCTCCAGCAACATCACCTTAATGAAGTGGTAACCGACACAACCTCCCTTACACAGCTTCTTTACAACCCGATATTGGCTATGGTGGTTATCATCACATCTTACCGAAGACGAGAACTGTCTCCATGTATCACCCTGAATGAGTACACATGCTCTCATCAGACCCTCTAGTATGGATTATACTAACCATTAGTTAGGGGTGATAAGAGGTACTAACATCGGGTTCTTCATGTACCTACTTCCACCTTATGGAAGTTAACCTTTAGGTCATACTCAAGAACTTTTGAACTCACATCATGGTGGAGTTGAACCATCTCTCTCATATGTAGTTCAATCAGATCTGTCCCTTGACAGTATTCTTTCTTTCTCATGTAATAAAGGTAAGGCGATCTACCATAACCCATATTGCACCCTGACCTTCCTAGGTCCAGGGAGATTCACTACAACATCTATAGTGATGAACTCCCATTCCCTCTCAGGGACTCTCTTTATCCTCTATATCAAAACACTTGGTTACTAGTATTCATCCTTCACCTCCTGGCTTGCATGGCAAGATACCACATGCAACTTCACCTTAAGCATCCAAAGTACTAATGTCACTTACTATCTTCATAGTACAACAGTGTATGTTGATCTTAAAATCATGATCTCCTGTATGTCATGATTCCTTAAGATTGATTCCCTAGAAACCCTAAACTACTCTAATCGGGGTTTCATCACCTTCTTTTCCAAAGAAGTGCATCTGAGGTTCTACAACCATCCTTTTATTGCATCAAGACCTAGTTTGGCTAACCAAACAATAACTAACTTGTTAAATAGATCTTGTTACATCTGAGTGTCAGCCAAACTTATCTCTTTTTCAAACTTAGGGTTAACCTAACAAGATCTTCTAGTCTCTAGCTAAACTAGGCGGCTGCATCTCATCCAGAGTATCCATTACCATTTCACATACTTAGGTGTTTAGTAAAGTTGAATACATACACCTCCATGTATTCCACTTATTATCTCATCTCAGCTCTAAGTCTATCTTCATCAAGAAAAATTTGAGCTTATTCTCTTGGTTTTCAAATTCAACCTTGTATAACTCATAGCTCATGATAAAAACATCCTCATAAGATGACTACCTTATTTCTCTTAGTGTTGGTAAACCATCCATGTATTATTCACTCCACAAGGGTATGTTATCATCTCTATCCTCATACCTTATAGCAATGTTCCAACTCACATTATCCTTATTCCTGGTGTACGATATGCGTGTTGTCCTATCTCTCACTCCCATAACAAGAGGAAATAAGCATTTGGCAGCCGTCCAAACATAGAGTTCTTCTTGTTCCAAGAGTATAGATGGTACATCCAACATTGCCAGTTCACCTTCAAATCTAAGTTGAAACGTGCAACTTATGCCTCTACATCACAATCATCTCGATATCAAAGTTACTTCCATGTAGAAATGGTCTCAAACCTACTTGGGTTCACACACCTTCCTTGTGTTGGGTTTTAGGGGAGGCAGAGAAGGCAGCGGAAATAAAAAAATTTCTCCTCCCCGAACCCAAACCGAGGAAACGCGTCAACATCTATACAATAGGAAGGAAAAGTTTGTCAAATCATACCTTGTCCCGAGGCTTGCTCGGCGACAATACCTCACAGCTAGTGCGGTCTTCGCCTCCGGTCTTGGACGGTGTCTATTCAGCTCCTGGTCACACCAGGACTCACGACTCCTCCTCTCACTGGAACTGTCGGGATTGACAGTTGTCATCCTGAGCGGCAGAAACCTCCCGCCTCTGTAGTAGTCCACACGGACCACCCAGAACTCCAATCTCCTTGTCCCATAAGGAATTGGAAGGAGTCAAACCCTTCTGCAGGCGTACTAGTCGCCCACACACTCTCCTGCTACCAGTTGCTTTCTGCAGTTGTCTTTCCCTTGCTGTGCATCCCTTATCGGGTAGCACTTGCTCGGGCTCTCTCGGTTACCAAAACCAGAGAGAATGACAACTTTACAGAGCAACTGGTTGTACTGAGTTGTTGTTAGAGAAGCCCCCAATACCCCTATATATAGGAGGGTCGTGGGACAGGGTTCTCTATCCCGGGAAATGCGGGACTAAAGCAGAAGTAGAAGGGTTCGAGAATTTTCCACAAAAACAACCAACTGCGTCACCTGAACTTATCGTTTCAACACTTGAAACGGTCGGTTGGGGACCTGAGCCGATCGATTGACACTCAACCGATCATTTGGGACACCTCAATCGATTGGTTCACTTCTGAACCGGTCAGTTTGCGGCCCTGGTCAATTCTTGATTGACTTTCCTTCTTTTATTTCTAATTGGAAACCAATTCCAATCCTTGTTCCAATCAAATTGGGCAAGTGAAACGAAAAGAAATTTCTCACCAATCTTACTTTCCCAACTCACTCGGTTGGACCAGTTGAGCCGATTGGTTCAACTCTTGAACTGATCGTTTCACCCTATCCATGAGTTGATTGATTCACAACCTGAGCCGACCGGTTCACCCAGCTCAGCTGATCGGTTCATCATATGAGCCAATCGGTTGGGAGTGCAGATTGTGCAGAAACAGTCAATTGTAGTTCCAATCAATCCGATACTCTAATCAATCGATCCAACACCTTGAATACTATGATTTTGAGCTATCAATTAATTGAGTGTTTAATTGAACTACTAAACTACTTTAGTAATCAATCTAAGCATAGTTTGTGGACAAAACTCCTCTTCCAGGTTAAATCCTATGTGTGTGACCCTACAGGTCTTTTTCACGTTGGCAGTGAAAGTCCATAACACTTATGACTTCACAAGCAAAGAGCAGTGCCTAGTCACACATCAGTGCTACCCAAGTGAAATAGAAAGTTAGAGAACAACTTTCAATCCTACAATCTGTGAATGGTGTTACAGTGAATGTATAATTCCTTTGTCACTGATATCCTGAATGAACTCGAGGCATGGACTAGTCATCCTGTCAATGTTCATTTACTTTCTTGATCTCAGAGTAGATTGGAAGAGATATGTATGACATCAATATCACATACTGATTCACACATGCGTGCACATCTTTCTCAATCCTACTCATCAAGTGGCCATGGATATCAAGCTCCCTCAGGAGGGACAAATCCCATATCTATCACTCACCCCTCAAAAGCCCCATGTGTCAAAGCCACCCAATCATCACCTTTATAACAACCCATGTTTTAGGACTGCGTTTGATGATGTCAAAGTGTACCCAACGACATGTGTTGAGTGTAGTGATTTCAGGTCAAAGAATCACATTCACCACCATCACTGTGAGTACTGACTGTGACTACCATGTCATGGTTCCATGTGTCAAATCACGGTGGGTCTGTCAGGTACACTTGTTCTCTAACAAGTACCTATGTGTTTGGTTTGATATCTCTATATCATGACTAATGAGATTCTATCATCAACCAACACCACAATCTAGTCTTGTGTGTTATTTCTATCTATCTACCTGAAAACCTCTAGAGGGGGGTGAATAGAGTTTTATAGATAATTTAACAATTATTGCACTTCAACAACCACAAAGAGAATATTGGACAAGGAGACACAAGGTTTAGAGTGGTTCCAACTATAGCAAATACTATAGCCGTCAGTCCACTATCCGGTTGCTTACCCAACCGGGATTTGAAAAGAAATTTATTTTATTACCTCTTCAAGGAATTTACATAAAATACAATCTCTTTTCCTAAACCCTTCAAGCAGCCTTCACCTAGAAGTAATCGCCAACCTTGAAGCAGCCTTCCCTTGAAGTAGATGCACCAACTCCTGTTGCACCAGCCTTCTGAAGTAGCTTCCCCTGCGATAGCCTTCTTGAAGTAGCTTGAAGTCCCCTTCTCCACCTGAGAAGTCAACCCTCTCCAATCCGCAGCCTCCAACCCTAGGAGTAGCAAGGAGAGTACACAAGATAAACAGGAACAAGAAAGGAAAACAGAAATTACAACTTATCCTTTAAGCCCAAGGCTTGATATGCCTAGATCAAGCGTAAGATCTCCTAGCCAAGTATGTGAACTTGTGATTGCTGTAGGTAGAAGAATCTAGCCTATAGGACACGAGATTGAGCTAAGGAGAATGTAGGCCTATGATCACAGTGCTCAAATTTTGCTTGCAAAAGATTGCTCAAGTATGCTCAAGTGTATTCTCAAGTGTAACAAGTGTGTTCTAGTGTCCTATGGGTTGTCCTATTTATAGGAATGGCCTAAGTAAGCTTAAGGACATTCTAGACAACTTCTAGGGGGTTCCTAGTGCTTAACTAGCCGTTAGGAATAAGTTAGGCGCATTAGCAACGGCTAGTTAATTAATTCTGCAGTTGCTGTCAGAGACCATCTCGGTCGAGGACTTGTCGACCGAGATGCCCAGTCGGTCGAGGATTTGTCGACCGACAGGCTCTCTGGATTAACGTTGATTTGCAACTGTCAACTGCTGTGTCTAACGGCTACTTTTGGTCAATCTCGGTCGAGAAGTTTGTCGACCGAGAGTGTCTCGGTCGAGGAGTGTGGTCGACCGAGATTGACTCTGTTTTCAATCTTTTAATTAAGATACTAAGTATGTGCATGAGTGTGCATTATGTGATCTATTAGAAGGAGATGACCTAACTAAGTGTGGTGTTTAGCTAGGGAGATCTAACGCTTGATTTACATGAAGTCTAAGTACTTGTACATTATATATTTGTACAAGTTTACAAATGATTACATTGTATGACATTTATAAACATTCAAGCGTAAGGATTCCCTAGAACTTTGTCATCACTTTGTTCCTGCACACTTAAGTAGCTCGTTAGATTAATAAGAATGAAATGTTTGTCATCATCGAAACAAAGGGATTTATCATAATATCCAATTTATCCAACAATCTCCCCCTTTTTGAAGATGACAAACATTTCCTAAATATGAAATAAGGAAATATAAAGCATGAGAGTTTCATACCTGAAAATTTACTTTTTGTAGCTATTTATGTTTTTCAAGTGAGTGCTGGCCAAGATGTGATGAAACTCTTTTATATTCTTTCTCCCCCTTTGTCATTTCAAAAAGATATCCAAGTTGAATGTTTTATTTTTCTTTTCCCCCTTAATATAATGCTCCCCCTTAATTAGATATCCTATTAGGAACATGGATTTTTATCTAATTTATCCACAATTTGTTTCTTAATCATTCGCAAAGGAGGTTAAGCCTTGAAATGATATGAGATTCCTTTAAGCATATGATAAATGTATATTGATTTCTCATGAATCAAAGGATGTTAAGCCCTAGATTAAATGAGAATCCTCTAAGCTTAGATTACATAAAAATGTCTCCATCTAAAAGCCCTATTTTGGGTAGAGAATTCCTGTAAATACAAGATACCATTTTCAATAAATTCATAAATTTCTTGAAAATTTTCAGCTACACATAATATTTTTGTAAGCTTCTTTAATCAAATGGTCAAAGTTTTGATAATCTCCTCTTTTTTCTTATGCTTTGCTCCCCCTTAGATAGATGAAAGTTTGAATACTAAGCAAATATATAGGATGTCCAAGATTTAACAAAGATGTATGCAATTTATGTCAATCTGAAAAACAGAAACCCAGTCGGTCGACAGTTGCTCGACCGACAATGTTCTCGGTCGACTAGTTGCTCGACCGAGAATGTTTCTGGAGAACTGTTTTGTTATTTGAAAATTTAATTTTGATTGTAATAGTTGCCTGTTTGAATTATTATTCCCTTATTTGTTATGCTCTACAATAATGAACTTATAATCCATGTTTTTAAGATGTCTCATATGCCAAACAAATAACCATGTGAATAAAAAATGGCAAATTTCATTCAAGAGCATGAAGAAGATTACAATCATATAGAATTTTACTAATCATTTTCATTACAACTCCAAAACTTCACAAGAAAGATTTAAGAATTACATCGATGTCCGGATCTTTTCCAAGAAATGGCTCGGCTCCATAGTATTGGACCAGAGTTTGCCAATCCAAAGCACCAGTTGTAGTCAACGCATATGCTTCCAGGAAAGTGGGAACTCGGTCAAATCGGAAGTGAGCAGCTATGTCTTGCAATTGTATGGAAGAAAATTGAGTATGTGCAAGATCCATTGATGGTGAAGATGGAGGTTGGTAGTAGTTGTATGAGGGGTTAAATGGGTTGAGCATGCCAGGGTTTAAAGAATGCGGATATTCATCGGTTTGGCCAGGAGAAAGGTTTTGCATTCTTTGATTTAATTATGTCATGGCATGGTGATTATAGTTTAATTGTCTACTAAGATGATATTGGGAGCCAGCAATATAAGTAAGGGTATTTTGGATGGGATCAATGGAAAGGTTAGTAGGAGGAGGGGGTGGTATATCCTGATGTGATGACTCTCCTTCTACTCTTGCCCTTTTATGGCCAAAGTCAATTCCCATCTTCTCTACGGTGTTCTTACTTATCTTTGGTGGTCTACGCTCCCATATGTATCCCATATCTTCAATGTTTGACTTAAGAGAATGTTGAGTAATCTGACATACAAAATCGGCATATGGTGGATTTCCAGAAAACTCAAACATATTTTTAAGTATTATGCGAATGAAGTTGATGGGAATTTCTTTTATGATAGCATAAATTAGACACATACGGAAGATAGGAACCTCGGATTTTTTGGCTCGTGGATGTATGTTGGTGGAAACAATGAGGTTTACTATTCTACATGCCGGTTTTAGGTTTATTGCATAATAGGTTCCCCTATCTTCATGACAAGTGGTATTGGCTTGAAATATGGCTCTTTTTATATCACTAAGACTAGTGGTGTGGTCATCATGGGAAAATAAATTTATTGGATTGCCGGTGGTAAGGTCAAGGAAATCTTGATATTCATCTATATCAATTTCAAGCATGTCAAGAATATCCCCTTCGGAAAATTTAAAACTATGCCCATTGACCATGGTGTAGAAGAATGTGGTGTCATTTTCGGTGTGGGATAGAAGATTGGCATAGAATTCGTTGACTACCTTAATAGAATAGGAAGGAAAGGATGGATTGATGAAGTCCTTCAGCTTTTGTACTCCAAAGAGATGCTCCAGGTCGACTATGTTGATGAAGTCCATCACTTCGACCGGACGTCGGGGAAGAGGAGCTTTAGAGGAAAGCCGAAAGTATCTATCTCCAGCATCTCCGTCGACGAAGGCGATGTCATTGATGATCGTCAGCGGCGGAGTGGCTTCCCGATCTTCTCTTCTTTTTCTTCCAGCAACTTTCTTCTTCCCACGGACAGTTGATGATGAGGCCATTGTGTTTCTTGAGAGTGGAGAAGAAGCAAGGAAGATTTGAGGGTAAGAGTGCTGAAGGATTGCACGAAATTGCACTAGAGATGGACTATGGAAGCAAGGAAATGCAAGTGTGAGTAAGTGGCTCGTTTTTGCACTTATTTATAGAATTCCAGCGACCCGGTCGGTCGACGACTCGTCGACCGAGCGTCCGCAACGGTCGAGTAGCAGACGCGCCACTTGGTCCTCCAACGGTAAAGAAAACGGTCATAACGGTCGGGTCGCAACGGTCATATCCAACGGCTATTTCTCGGTCGAGCGCTTGTCGACCGACGTTGTCTCGGTCGAGCACTCGTCGACCGATAGTTCGTCCGATACTGAGTCTGTTTAGAATTTGTCGCTCGAGTGAGATGGGCTGACCGAGTGATTCTCGGTCGACGAAGTCGTCGACCGACAGACTTACTGAGTTCAAATTTTTGACTGAATTTTAATGCAAATCATAGAACATTTTTGTAGAGCATATGTATATGTATATTCCAAGGGAGTAATAATATTTAAGGTTTCTAATTACCACAAATGATTTGACGTTTTGATTTAAAAATATGCTAAGATTAAGTTCAATAAAATAATGTTCAAATAAACAATTTTTATCAAAGTTTATTTTAGGTCGCCCCTGATTACGACCATAGCGCCCCTTGGTCAAATTTTATTTTAACCAAGAGGCATATTCTGCAGGTTTCCAGTATGAATCATTCATATGCGAAGTATGAGTTCTGCAGATAGCTTGCAAATATCAATTTGAGACTCATTAAAGTGTACTAATTATGAGAGCTTAATAAGGACATCAAATATGATGAAGCATATTCAAGAATAATATCCATTCATGAATTTAAGATTACTTTGGATAGACTAAAATAAGTGATGCTTAATATAAAAGCACACAAAAATTTATTTGAAACATTTTATTCATTGCAAGTATTTCTGAAAAAGAAATGTGCAATAAAAGAATGATTAAATAGAAATGTAAGCATGATCAGTTAAGAATAATTTTCACATACAATGTAAAGATTTACAGCAATCTGAGAACAGTGATATGCTCGGTCGACAATTGCTCGACCGAGGATTATTCGGTCGACAACTTCTCGACCGATCAAGTTTCTGGAAACTGTTTCAGAAATATATTTCAAGTGCAATATAGGCTGTATCTTATTCAAAGATCAGTTTGAGATAAACATATGTGTATCAAGGTGCTATTAAATCTTTTAATTTTTGATTTTGTTATCCCTAAATGTTAAGTTGAGATAGACATAAGGATATACAAATTAAGGTCTTTGGTCATATCTCAACTTAGTCAAACCTATTTAATTTGGGGTTTTTGGAACCCATACCATCTCGACATGCTTTTTCTTGTATGGGCATGAAAAAGAATAATGTCCAAGGCGTGAGCAATAATGACAACAAATTGAATCAACCTCAAGCCTTTTTCTATGGTTTTGATCTAGGTTATTCTTGGGTATATACATTTTTGTGCCTCTAGGTATATAAGCAGATTGACTCGCTTGTGTTCTTCTAGGTTGTTGATGGGATTTCTCATTAGGCTTATAACCTAGTCCTCTTCTCCCTATTTGATGATAGGAATTTTCTAATATTCTATCAAGGATTCCATTGTTGCTTAACTTACTAACTTCTTGTTGCAACTTAACGATCTCATCCATTCTTTTCTTGATATCTAATTTTGCTTGGTCTAGATTGGATGATAACATATTTCTTTCTTTCACTATATTGTCATAATCTACATGGGTGCACAATATAGGTTGTTTTTTAAAATCATTTAATTTTGTAAGCAATTCAGCTTTTTCTTGACATAGAAGATCATAGTTTGTTTCTAGAGTAAAGATCTTTACTTCACTGTTACTTAGAGATGATTTCAAGGTACGATTATCAGACATAATGCTGTCTTTTTCAAAACCAAGAGTATTCAATTTAGCATATAAATCGTCATTTTCGGATGTAAGAGCAAGAAGTCTAGCATTTAGATCATCATTTTCTTTACTGGATTTCTTTAACTTCTTTTTGCATTCAACATATTTATTATGTGTTTCTTCAATGATAGCAACTAACTCCTCCTTGGGTAAATCAAGCAAGCTTACCTCTTCTTCTTCTTCCTCACTTATTGTAGCAACGAAACACTCTTTATGTGCATCTCCTTTCTTTGACCTCCATGGACATTTAGACGTAGAGTGCTTTGTTCCTAAGCACCAATTGCAACTTGTCGAACTTTGGTCCATGCTTCTTGTGATTGTAGTCACCTCCTCCCTTTATCTCTTCAAGACCTTGTTAGGGCTCCTTGAAGCCTGCTCTGATACCAATTGAAAACCTCTAGAGGGGGGTGAATAGAGTTTTATAGATAATTTAACAATTATTGCACTTCAACAACCACAAAGAGAATATTGGACAAGGAGACACAAGGTTTAGAGTGGTTCCAACTATAGCAAATACTATAGCCGTCAGTCCACTACCCGGTTGCTTACCCAACCGGAATTTGAAAAGAAATTTATTTTATTACCTCTTCAAGGAATTTACATAAAATACAATCTCTTTTCCTAAACCCTTCAAGCAGCCTTCACCTAGAAGTAATCGCCAACCTTGAAGCAGCCTTCCCTTGAAGTAGATGCACCAACTCCCGTTGCACCAGCCTTCTGAAGTAGCTTCCCCTGCGATAGCCTTCTTGAAGTAGCTTGAAGTCCCCTTCTCCACCTGAGAAGTCAACCCTCTCCAATCCGCAGCCTCCAACCCTAGGAGTAGCAAGGAGAGTACACAAGATAAACAGGAACAAGAAAGGAAAACAGAAATTACAACTTATCCTTTAAGCCCAAGGCTTGATATGCCTAGATCAAGCGTAAGATCTCCTAGCCAAGTATGTGAACTTGTGATTGCTGTAGGTAGAAGAATCTAGCCTATAGGACACGAGATTGAGCTAAGGAGAATGTAGGCCTATGATCACAGTGCTCAAATTTTGCTTGCAAAAGATTGCTCAAGTATGCTCAAGTGTATTCTCAAGTGTAACAAGTGTGTTCTAGTGTCCTATGGGTTGTCCTATTTATAGGAATGGCCTAAGTAAGCTTAAGGACGTTCTAGACAACTTCTAGGGGGTTCCTAGTGCTTAACTAGCCGTTAGGAATAAGTTAGGCGCATTAGCAACGGCTAGTTAATTAATTCTGCAGTTGCTGTCAAAGACCATCTCGGTCGAGGACTTGTCGACCGAGATGCCCAGTCGGTCGAGGATTTGTCGACCGACAGGCTCTCTGGATTAACGTTGATTTGCAACTGTCAACTGCTGTGTCTAACGGCTACTTTTGGTCAATCTCGGTCGAGAAGTTTGTCGACCGAGAGTGTCTCGGTCGAGGAGTGTGGTCGACCGAGATTGACTCTGTTTTCAATCTTTTAATTAAGATACTAAGTATGTGCATGAGTGTGCATTATGTGATCTATTAGAAGGAGATGACCTAACTAAGTGTGGTGTTTAGCTAGGGAGATCTAACGCTTGATTTACATGAAGTCTAAGTACTTGTACATTATATATTTGTACAAGTTTACAAATGATTACATTGTATGACATTTATAAACATTCAAGCGTAAGGATTCCCTAGAACTTTGTCATCACTTTGTTCCTGCACACTTAAGTAGCTCGTTAGATTAATAAGAATGAAATGTTTGTCATCATCGAAACAAAGGGATTTATCATAATATCCAATTTATCCAACACTACCTTCCACAATGACATCCGACTAGGGACATAACAAGAATGTACAAACTCTTAGCATCTGTATGATCTCATCGTTCAGGTCCTGAACCTGAAGGCATACGTCATTGAGTATTGTCATTCTCTAGACATTCAATCTATTCTATCACTATCTCATATGACTGAACCAGAAAGAATTGGAAGCTTGCCTTTGATGTTTATCAAATCAATCTTAATGTATCCCATCAATCATCCCATGATTGGCTCTCAGGGCATACATACCAACAGACTCCTACTTTCACTGCGAGCCAATCACCCTTGAATCATATTCATAGTGATCTTCAAACATGTCTCACATGTTATTGTGCTCTAGTGCGAACATAGTGAGTAATGGAAACACCTTAGCAAAGTAAGTATAAATTGCATGTCTCACATCTCTTCGATGTACGTCATACGTATGAGATGGAGTTGCCGTAATATGTGATCCAGTATTTTTTTGCTAACCTTTAGCCACATTTCATGATCAAGGATTCCATACTTGTCATCAATGACCGGAATATCTATAAGTTCATCTCATGAACTTCCAGATCCATATAGTATCCATTGTTGTTCTTCTGACACATGGATACTCGGCATTTCCTTTTAAATGGTTTTATTGGAACATTTCCAATTATCAACAAACTTTCACTTTTATATATCTCATATATATTTTGTGATTAATTTTATGTCCTTTTCAGAAGTTCACATCAATGTAACTCTTTACATCGAACTCTTCCTTATCTCCATAGAACCAGTACTTCATAATTACTTATCACGTTCTTATGGTTACCAGTAACCCTTACTGGAAGTAGACAGACATCCACTCGTTATGTCCCACATGTGAGTTATCAGGATGAGCATATCATTTTATCATGTCACACATACAATATGATAAATGTATTTTATTCTTTCCTTGTCCATACATGCAAGATAATGGGATGATCACATACATGATAGATCCATATCTATTCTTAGTGTTCACATCCTTCATAAGAATTGGACACTTGGACTTGGGAAACTAACTCCATGTAACATGGACAAGTTTTCTCCCACTGAATCTGTGCATACTGAACCCTTCAGTACAGATTGCCAATGTATGTTCTCTCTTTTCCAGGTCAAGAGGTTTTCGAGAACTATCTCTATAGATCTCTATTCCTATCACATAGGAAACATCTCTATCTTCCCTAAAGATAATTTCCACCTAGGATTTCCATTCTAGAACATTTCCATTTCACAACAACATGTGGAATGTGAATACGGACCCACTAAATCACAAATCCCTTCTTTATCTTTGACATATCAGTCAAACCCTTTGACTATATAATCAAAGTAAAGATTCAATTCTGAGTTTCTTGTATTCAATCAATCACATTGATTAGTTCATTGTAACTTATATACTTCATTTGCATTATTGGATTCATAAACCTTATAGGTTGTGTCACGTACACATCCTTGTCTTATTCCTCATATGAATGCAGTTTTAGTATCCATATGCCAAATGTCTTAGTCATTAAGTTGCAATCGACAAGCATCATACTTCTCAAAATGTCATCCATCTGTCTTAACACTTAAGACTTATTTGCAATTATGTATTTTTATCCAATGGGTGCTACCATCAAGGTCATACCTTATCGTTCACATGGAAGTCATTTAGGATGTAATGGTCAAATACCATAACTCAAAATTTGGTTCCTCGGATTCATCTAGATAGTTGATTCATCACATGACAAACTCATCACATAGATAATTGAGGTGTATCTGTCAAGGATATAAGAACTCAAAACTCCTTGTGATTCTTAATGTCCTTTATTAGTGTGGGGTATTATTTTATATAAGAAGAATTTAGTTATTTGATAATCATTCTCTAACTCCTTAGAGTATGATTCCTTCTTGATTTAGACATCACCATGCCTTAATCATGAGATCATTGTGGTACACTTATCATAATCCCTCATAAGATTCTCAAACATTTGGTTCAAGTAGTTCATTCATTGATCTCATCATGAATTAACACTTTACCAAATTTATACTTCATCTATGATAATCTTGAACATTTCAAGATATTCATATTGGTATTTCTCTAAACACCACTTGAAGTATTAGCATATATTCCAATAGGTATGTAAATACATCACATGTATTTTACCTAATAGGATAATCATTTTCCCACTACCATTAGTGAAGATTGATTAAATCATGTCCAAGATATTCATGTCTCTTACTGGTTCTCTAACCAAACAAGTCTAGATTTATCCATCATATGGAAACTAGAAATGAATTTCTCATGATTCATGCTAATTTGATTGTTTGAGTTATCAATAACTTTTAGGTATCATTTTATCTTATGTGTATCAAATACCACAAGATAAACAAGGCATTGCCACAAAGATCATATCTTTTAAAGAATGAAACATCAGCTTTATTGATTTCCATCATTGTCATACAATATGCAAAAATAAAGTGTTTCTATCTATTGGAAAATATGAAATAGCAGTACATAAATGTATTACATGCCTTATTGCTGAAAAATAAACTAAAGTAATCCTATCTATGGAGGCAACACTTGCCCCATTTATTGAGTGCTTTACACTTTACATCTTGGTATCATTTGTTCTTCCAGATAGGGAGGACAATTCCTTTTCCAATGTCCTGGATTTTGACAATAGTGGCAATTTCCTTTCTTGGTCACACCTCCCTTGGCCTTGAGAGTTGAAGAAGACTTGGACTCCTGGCTAGCATCAGAACCTTTCTTAGCTTTGCCCTTGCCCTTGCGCTTGGACTTGCCTTTCTTGCCCGTGATCACCATCACAGACTTAGGCTTGTCCTTCTTCATTTGTGTCTCAGTTGTCCTCAACATGCCCAACTACTTTGATAGTGTCCTATCAAAGTTGTTCATGTTGTAGTTCATCACAAAATGACTATAAGATTCTAGCAATGATTGCAGTATCACGTCAGTAGCCAACTCTTGGCTCAGTGGAAATCCCAGTCTTTGCAGGTTCTCCACATACCTAATCATCTTGAGTGTGTGAGGACCAACTGGATCTCCTTCTGTCATGACGCACTTGAACAGTGCCCTTGAGCCATCGTATCTCTCTTGTCGTGCTTGATCTTCATACATGTTCATGAGATGCTGAACCATCTCAATAACACCCATGTTCTCATGTTGTCTTTGCAACTCGTGGTTCATAGAGCACAACATCAAGAACTTTGCATCAATGGCATCATCAGAATGCTTCTTGTAAGCATCCCTTTCTGCCTTTGGTGCATTAGGAGCAGGTTACTCTGGAACTGGAGTATCTAGGACATAGAGCTTTCACTCTTGAGTGAGAACAATTCTCAATGTCCTATACCAGTCGTGGAAGTTAGTCCCATTCAGCTTGTCCTTGTCAAGGACCGATCGCTAAGAAAAGTTGTTGTTGTTTGTTGCCATTTGTACTACAAAAGGAAAATATGCAATTTTAGTCCAAAACTCATTTTGACTTATTTAATTGACTTGAAAATTTTGACGATAAAATTAGGCCTTCAATTATTTATCGCTCCCACTATTTTAATTCAAATTGATAGCCCTCACCATCAATTCGGAAGATTGCAGCGTACAACCTTCTAGTGGGCAAGATCCTGAAATCCTCTAAGTAATGGACCAGCTAGGGATGTCACCCACAACTTAGATCTCTCAGGTAGGCAACACTTGCCAATTGCATCATATGCAACTCTTGATAAGATGTCATATGCAACTCCTTGCCATGATCACCTCCATGCCTCAAGGTACTAGATCCCATCTAGATCACCTTGTTAAGTCCGACCCAAATCAAACACGATGAATATGCACCCTGCTAGGGCAGACCCACACATTCATCCTTCACGCTTCCACGAGATAGACAGTGCACCATGCTAGGGCGTGCCCACACTTGGTCGATCAAGCTTTTCACGTGTGTCGCATTTGGAAGGCATCTAAAACTTAATATTTAATGAGGTATTTGGTTTATATATACATATACATATCCAATCACCACAATACATAGTACGTATCATATACATGCTATATCCCACAGAAAACATGTGAAATGATAAAAGCGATGATTATGGCCATCCTAATGTGATTCCTCGAGCTAAGAGGAATCACGGTCATCTTGGTCTACATCACATGCTACCTGTACAAGATGAACTCTCTTCTTTGCCATCCGAGTTGATCAACTCATCACATGAATGACCTTCTCACTCTGTTCGGTCATCTGGGTGCCACCAGCCGATCGGTTGGCTCCTCCAACTGATCGGTTCGTCTGGCATCATGCATCTCCTCCTGGTCACCACCCGCCCGTCTCGATCCTCAAACCGGGCATCAATCGATCGGTTCACTCCGTGAACCGACCGTCTGGAATTCCAACCGATCGGTTCACTCCTTGAATCGACCGTCTCAGCTGTCGTCAGGTGTCCTCCATTCTTTGAAATAACAGGAAATAAAATCTATCCTATTTTACATCATTAAAAGGGGAAACCTCGAGTTACATTCGAGGGGAGCAAAGGTAAGAAAGAAATCTCGAATTATTTCGAGTTACATCAGGAATAGGAGAAGGAAGATTGGTGCACAGACTGAGATGCAAGAAACCACACACAACCATACATAGATAGGGTTTATTGGCCATAACCACGCTATACATCCACCACAAAACTCATTTAAGGGCGACGCGTATTGAGTGCATTAATAATACATATCATATATGTAGTTAGGGATTTGTGGATTTAAGATTGGACATGCATAAAGCCAATATTATTCGCATCGTATGCAATAAATAAAGGTGACAAACCAAAATCGATCATATCGATAATCCTAAAGTATAGAGCAGTTGACGTGGCTCTGATACCACTTTTGGGTTTTAGGGGAGGCAGAGAAGACAGCGGAAACAAAAAATTTTCTCCTCCCCGAACCCAAACTGAGGAAACGCGTCAACATCTATACAATAGGAAGGAAAAGTTTGTGGAATCATACCTTGTCCCGAGGCTTGCTCGGCGACAATACCTCACAGCTAGTGCAGTCTTTCCCTCCGGTCTTGGATGGTGTCTGTGCAGCTCCTGGTCACACCAGGACTCACGACTCCTCCTCTCATCGGGACTGTCGGGATTGACAGTTGTCCTCTTGAGCAGTAGAAACCTCCCGCCTCTGTAGTAGTCCACACGGACCACCCAGAACTCCAATCTCCTTGTTCCACAAGGAATTGGAAGGATTCAAACCCTTCTACAGGCGTACTAGTCACCCACACACTCTCCTGCTACCAGTTTCTTTCTGTAGTTGTCTTTCCCTTGTTGTGCCTCCCTTATCGGGTAGCACTTGCTCGGGCTCTCTCGGTTACCAAAACCAGAGAGAACGACAACTTTACAGAGCAACTGGTTGCACTGAGTTGTTGTCAGAGAAGCCCCCAATACCCCTATATATATAGGAGGGTCATGGGTCAAGGTTCTCTATCCCGGGAAATGCAAGACTAAAGTAGGAGTAGAAGGGTTTGATAAGTTTCCACAAAAACAACCAACTGCGTCACCTGAACCGATCGTTTCAACACTTGAAACGGTCGGTTGGGGACCTGAGCCGATCGGTTGACACTCAACCAATCGTTTGGGACACCTCAACTGATCGGTTCACTTCTGAACCGCTCGGTTCATGGCCCTGGTCAATTCCCGATTGACTTTCCTTCTTTTATTTCTAATTGGAAACCAATCTCAATCGTTGTTCCAATCAAATTGGGCAAGTGAAACGAAAAGAAATTTCTCACCAATCTTACTTTCCCAACTCGCTCGGTTGGACCAGTTGAGCCGATCGGTTCAACTCTTGAACCGATCGTTTCACCCTGTCCATGAGCCGATCGGTTCACAACCTGAGCCGACCGGTTCACCCAGCTCAGCCGATCGATTCATCATATGAGCCGATCGGTTGGGAGTGCAGATTGTGTAGAAACAGTCAATTGTAGTTCCAATCAATCGATATAACACCTTGAATACTATGATTTTGAGCTATCAATTTTTTGAGTGTTTAATTGAACTACTAAACTCCTTTAGTAATCAATCTAAACATAGTTTGTGGACAAAACTCCTCTTCCAGGTTAAATCCTATGTGTGTGACCCTGCAGGTCCTTTTCACGTTGGCAGTGAAAGTCCATAACACTTATGACTTCACAAGAAAAGAGCAGTGCCTAGTCACACATCAGTGCTACCCAAGTGAAATAGAAAGTTGGAGGACAAATTTCAATCCTACAATCCGTGAATGGTGTTACAGTGAATGTATAATTCCTTTTTCACTGATATCCTGAATGAACTCGAGGCATGGACTAGTCATCCTGTCAATGTTCATTCATTTTCTTGATCTCAAAGTAGATTGGAAGAGATATGTATGACATCAATATAACATACTGATTCACACATGCGTGCATGTCTTTCTCAATCCTACTCATTAAGTGGCCATGGATATCAAGCTCCCTCAGGAGGGACAAATCCCATATCTATCACTCACCCCTCAAAAGCCCCACGTGTCAAAGCCACCCAATCGTCACCTTAATAACAACCCATGTTTCAGGACTGTGTTTGAAGATGTCAAAGTGTACCCAATGACATGTGTTGAGTGTAGTGATTTCAGGTCAAAGAATCACATTCACCACCATCATTGTGAGTACTGACTGTGACTACCATGTCATGGTTCCATGTGTCAAACTCACAGTGGGTCTGTCCGGTACACTTGTTCTCTAACAAGTACCTATGTGTTTGGTTTGATATCTCTATATCATGACTAATGAGATTCTATCATCAACCAACACAACAATCTAGTCTTGTGTGTCATTGCTGTCTATCTACCTTCCACAATGACATCCGACTAGGGACATAACAAGAATGTACAAACTCTTAGCATCCGTATGATCTCATCATTTAGGTCATGAACCTAAAGGCATATGTCATTGAGTACTGTCATTCTCTAGACATTCAATCTGTTCTATCACTATCTCATATGACTGAACCAGAAAGAATTGGAAGCTTGCCTTTGATGTTTATCAAATCAATCTTAATGTATCCCATCAGTCATCCCATGATTGGCTCTCAGGGCATACATACCAACACCTTGGTCATCTCCTCTAGGTCTATAGGGTGACAATAATTTTGCGGTCATCCCTCTTCCCTTATGCATCCAGAGAGTGCCCTACTCATCTGCCCTTTGGGTCCCATGCGTTCATGAAGGTGATCAATCTCCTAACCCATGGCCCTCAGACAATGATAGTTGTTACCTCCCGACCCTATGGTCATGTGCAACTAGGGAATTAGACAACTCCCACTTTCATCAGTCTCATCCCTTCCTGACCCTAGGATAGACTTAGGATTCTAACATAGTACATGTCCAACTTAGAACCTTACCCAAGCCTTCATCATCTCTCTCTACATTCATGGGCTGAATTTCTTCCTTTCATAAGGATCATGGCAACCTGCCTACCTTGGTCAGGCCCCGTACCAGTTACCTCAATGGCAACACATCCACATGCACTTAGAGATGGTTATCTATGGGTCTACTGGTTCATTTTCTTACCATGTACACTTCACTTAGCTTCTCAAGATCCTATGAGACCTCTTTACGTTACCTCAAAACCAACAAAATAGGTATACACCCTACAAAAGGGTCCCTCTCCCAGGATGAGAGCAAACTACAACTTGATAACCAAGGTCACAAACGTCCTTAGGTCTAGGGTTTACATCCACATGAGCATGCTTAACCCTATCAATCTACTAAGGCACAAGCAGACCACATACTATACCATGATAGGTCACACTTGTCCTCATCCTCAACTTTGGATCAAGATCATATCTTCCCATGTCATCAACTTAGCTGTGAGGGGTCCATCAAACATACCTTAAACTTAAGGGGTTTCCCTTTCCTCTCAAAATGAGGAGTACCATGCTCGAATCTATAGAAACTCAAAACTCATCATGAGTATCAGGTACACCACTTACCCTCTTAGGCCTAGGAACCCTAGGTTCACTTTTTGGTGACAAACTGCCTGCTCAACTTTTAACCACGAGCCAAGCATGTATAGGGTATGACATGGACTTTCTATGATTCTTCTACTTGAACAACACTTCAGAGTTGAGTCCTCCTCAAGGACAGCTAGCTTGGTGTAAAGCCTCACAACTTGTTACTAAACCTTTTCATGGTCTAAGGAACTGTTCTTATTAACTCAGATGGTAAACCCTTATATAATAGGCACATAGGAACCAACAACCTCATCCTCTCTTCAGGGTTTGGTTCCTCTAAAGGAAACCAGGATATCAACAACCTCCAGGGATCAAGCATGAGGCAACCACTATCATTCACTTAGGTCGCATCAACCTCAACCCCCCACTAATCCTCATATCTCGGGGTCTAGGCTTCCAACCTACTTGCATGGGACCTGCTCTCTCTCTAGAGCTAACACTACAAACAACCTTACTACCTGAGGTCCTTTATCCATGAAGGTGGGTCAATCTTACAAGCATACCCCTATATGGTGAAACCTATGTTCAAGCTTATGCTTGCTCAATATTATCCATATCTCTTTATGCTTATCTCATAATCTATCCATCATATTCTCCTGGCCAGGGTTTTGACCTACTGCCCGCACTACTGACGTACTCTGGGTGCATATTATGCAATGCTCATATAATCTCATGGGGTTTCCATAGGTTCTTCACTAAACTCATCATTGAAGGAGATATCCTTCACTCTAACATGCACGACCCTTTACAAGGTTGGGTCACCAAGGTACTAGGTCATCCAACCTCTCATGGCTCATATGGGCATCCAAAAACATGTCCACCCTCTCACCTAGTCTATCATGATGTCTAACTCATCATGCCATCTCTCTCTCTAACCACCACTTAGGGTTAGGGTTAGCATATCCTCAGAGGATGCACTAGGTCACTGTTTATAATGGAGGTCTCTACCTCCAAGCCTAACTTTCTCACTCATCCTCCTGACTAGAAGGTCAAGCCTCAGGTCTCTCCTGAGGGCAAGACAACTTATGTCATACGACCTAAGAATGTATCTATTCTTTAGTTTACGCATAAACTATTAAGCTTATGTCCATGACATCTAATTTACATGCTTTTCATTAATTTGGTAGAGGATTCCTTAAACCTTATCAACCTTACCCATACCTCGAGAGGGTGAGGAAAAGAGAGAAAACCCTAATCCTTAAGATCCTTAACAACATTTGAGTTGAGAAGGGATGAACAAGATGAGAGAGTCCTAAAGGTATCTTATTTCGAGTCAAATCTTGAGACATTGGCCAGAAAGTCACACTAATCCAGGAGTCCTCGTATTCTGACTAGTAGTGCGGAGGAAAAATCTAGCCATCCCTCGAACGTGATCCTTTTCTAGACACCTATGTCTTTTTAAAAATCCTCTAATAAATCCCTTGGGTTCTATAGAGTTTGTAAAATTTAATAATTATTACATATTAAATGAAGAACCCATGCTCTGATACCAAATGTAACGACCCCGCCTCCCGGTAACCCCCATTTAAGGGATACCAAGAGGTCAGAGCCATTATCCCAATTTTATGAATCAAAGGTTTGCCAAATAATCAATAATAATTATCAAATTCTACTAACTAAACTGAAAGACTGTAATAAAATTTTACTTTGCATACCTTTTTCAAAAACTTGAATATCTACTTCTATCCACATCTAGAGTCTATTCTAACTAATCCTCCTTTGTACTTTAATTCATATTTAATTTCACATATGCCACTTTATTGTTTGTTCTTTTCACTTGTACCTAAAACGTCAGTCAGGATACAGTTGGTATGAGGGGGAAACAATAATCGTGCAATTAACTGTAACAACATTTTGCAGTCAATGATGATTTAACAAACAACTTTATGTTTTCAACATAACTGCTCAATCCATACATACCCTAGCCCCTGTGCTATCCCTACAGTGGATCTGGATGCTACCTTCCACATGGTAGATCTCCATTAAACCCCTCATGATCCTACCTAATAGGTGAATCAATTTCTAGGGTTGAGTCACATGGCACTACCCATAGGTGGCCCACTCCTTACCTCATGGTGTGCTAAAGTGTCGCATGGCACTACACGCTGGTAGCCCAATTTATAACTCTTGATAACCTGACATCCTACTTAACAAGTAGGCCTTGTACTTGGTTAATCCTTTCATTATTAGCAAAGCCATAGAGGAGGACCAGGATCTGAGCTAGTCATGTACATATACTTATGGTGATAGCCATAGTAACTTTATAGTTGCATGAAATAAAAGTTATCCAAGCAGTTATTTCCAAGAAACTAACAAAACATCGAGAATCACCATGAAACTAAAGCGATTTAACCATAAGCATAACAACATACTTGTCAGGCTGATTTGAGACAGAATAATCCAATCAAGCAAGAAATCCAAATAGGCAAGCAAGCACACAATGAAATCCTGAAATATGTACACAATTTGCTATTATTGATCATCCCATCAAGATCTATTAAACCTAGCTCGCTTCCTAGGGTTTCTAGTCACTTTTAGGGTTTCCATTGCAATTAGGGTTTCACTTCATTTTTACTATTTTAAACCCTAATTTTATACAATTACTCTCAAACCCTAATTATCTCATCTATTCTTCACAAAAGATATTAAGGTTGTCCTTTAACAACATTTAACCTTAATTTCATATTAAAGGCATAATTAGCCATCAATTAAGTCCATTATGCCTCTTTTACATTAAAACTAGCATTTTTATCCTTTTTAATTCATTACAAGGTCATTAGGCCCAATTATCATCTTTGGTTCCTTCAGGATTAACAACTCATCTTTCATGAACTCTATTTATCATAAATTCCACTTTTATTCATTAGAAAGCCCTAATTAGTACGTTAAGGGTATTTATCCACAATTCAGAACCTTTATACTCAAAATAGCTTAGAACTATCATATCTCAGCTTCATTCATGAATTTGAATCGTTAAAGCCATTAAGAGTCACAATAACTAACATTTAGGGTTTCAAGGCCCATTAAAGAATATTAATGCACATAAAACTCTAAATTAAACCAATTACATGCAAAGTTTATCCTTTCTATTCTTAATGTACCTTTTTTAATTAATTAATAGTTAATATCAACTTTAATCATCCATTAAACCCTACCAAATACATTATTCATCTCAAAATAGGGTTTCTTAATCATTAATACATTAAAGTTGATAACTTCCATTACTTTTCGAATTTCAAACAGAAAAAAGGCTTCAATTATAATTTTATTGAATTCCTCATGTTCTGCTAAGCAAAATTCATATATTATGCGCATCCATCCGAGCTACCATTAATTAGATATGAATTTTGTAAGAATGTACTTACTTGAGCCAATCAGAGGCAGACACGTCATCTAATTTATGCAACATAGCTCGGCCGAGATTATAATTGAATGATGATTTTGCCCCCGCCTAAGTGGTTGACTCTTCATACTCAGGAGGGATAAAACAGTCCAATGACCGTAGGTCGTCTTTAAGCTTCAGACCACCGCGTCGGCCACCGATTACAACCCTACACAGAGTTGTCCTCTCCTCCCCAGGCCACAGAACTCACCACCAACCGCCTCCCTAGGTTCGCCGCCTACTTTCACACATGGGGTGCCACCTGGTCGTAGCCAGCATGGATGCTTTCACGCACCTCAGGCCTACGACGTGCGGCTGCTTTTGCAGCCGTGCAGCTGTTGCTGCACCTTGGCTAGGGCTCGATTACGATGGCTATGCTTCCCTTCAGCAGCGTGCGACATTGTGCTTCCATCACAACCCCTCTCGTCTCCTTGTTGCTGCATGCTCACGCTGCTACTAGTGGTTAGGGTTTAAAGACAAAAATTAGGAAGAAAAAGGGATAAGGATGCATAGGATCCCCTTGGATTCGGCCAAGGCTTCTACCCCTTATATAGGGGAGGGTATCAAAGCCCTAGGATGCCTACCCACAAGATCCAAGCCCCCTTTCCCAAAAGGAAACCATGTTCCTTCATGGTAATGCAATCTTCTCTCTCTATTAAAAACTCTTTTTTATTCTTTAGATATTAGGATTTCAAAAATTACCTCTTTTATTCTCTTTGTACTTGCCTTTTAATCTATTGACACAAATTTCTATTTTCTTTTCGTAGAATATACCTCCTTTTTAACCATGCCACAAAATCATTAATTTATGCATCACATTATCCTCTTATTTTGTATTATTGGTATTTTCTCTTTCTTTTTCTTCATTGGGGCTAATATTTTAAAATCCTTTTTAGTGGATACTCATTATCCTTCTAGATGCATATATATCCATTATTTCTCTTCATCTTACTTATTTCTTTATTAAAATATCTCTTTTTGAGGATTTCTCTTTATCTCTCTTTTTATTTTCCTTATTGGAATTCCTTTGAACATTAGAAACATCATGGATACGAAAATCCACCAAAGATAACTCAATTATACCTCTTTCCACTTATTTCCCATATTTTATCATTGTGATCAATTTCTTTCTTAATAAAGAAATATTTAATTGATCTTTTCTTTTCTTGTTGCATTATCTTCACAACTTTGGACTCCATGGAACCCAAGGAACCCAAGAGGCATGAAATCCAATATTCCTTTTCCTTCTAAAGGTTTCTACATCTTTCATTTCTCCATTTTCTTATTTATTTATTTAATAATGGAGTTTCTTTTGTCTTTTCCTTGTTATTGGGCCCAATAGATAATAGAGCCCATAAAACAACCAACAAGGCTATTGTAAACGGAATCCATTTATTCAAAACAAATTATATCATTATTTTTTCAAATATCTTTAATAGGAAAAATTACATTTCTCACCAAAAGAACCCAAAAATTGGGGTTGTAACACTCATAAAGCTTTTATCAGGCCAACCATTCCTTGCCTTCAAGTGATACAACTTTAAAACAACAAATAATTTGGTGAACTTGACACAGTCATTGTATAATGAGGTTTCTAAGTCAGCCACTAACCTTTCAAACATTCTAGGACAATCTTGGATCTTTTCTTCAACATTGTAAGACATGTCCTGTAATGTGTCTTCTTCATGTGCCTCAAATTGTTCCCTATGATCTACAATATAAAAAGCTCCATTCTCGACATGATGTATCCATCGAGTGTTGTCATATCAATAACGTCTCAAATTAAGTGATGACACAATATGTGTTTGTCAAGATACTTGCTGAAATCACACTTTGTGCAAGGACAAAGAAGTTTAGAATCATTTCTGGCATGTTTAATTACACTCCTTACAAATTCATCCACTCCTTTTTCATATTCTTCAGGAAAATATTTGATGACATCCACTTTTGATCCATTATTGCAAACCAATAATGCATGTGGCATAGAAAAAAGTATAGACATTAAAAGGGGTGAGTATTAACATGTGAGTGAGTTCTTATAATAATTAATGAATATTTAATCACTTAAAATATAATAAATTGCATTTTATCCAACACCTTAGGATGGTCATCCCTCTACAAGTTGGTTTTTTTGGTGATGTAAAGACTCACTTCCTACTTGAGGAATAAAATAATAGAGTTCATGAAAGGGGAGAATGAGTTGTTACCTAAATCTTATAAGATATTCAAGGAGATGCAAGAAAGTATCCTCACCATGGATAAAAACTATTCATCTTCCAAACATTCTACAATGGGGTACAATATTCTAGAAATGAACTCCAAGATAAAGTTGTCAGAGAAGGTATATTGTGATAATTATATTAAATTACACAAAATGTCATTTAGGGTATGGTATCTAGCTTACTCAATGATAAAAGCACCCCATTACTTACCAAACATGAGATAATCTTTGCCAAATTTCTTAGTGTAACTCTAGCTCCTGTGGGAAAAATGTTTCAAATATCTATTTCTTTACAACACATTCAAATCCAACTTTTTATGATAAATAAAAGCAATAAACAAGAGCAATGCAAGGCTACTACTAAAAGAAATGGGAATCAACTTCTCTAGGTCACTAAAGACAAAGGTAAGGAACTACATTTCGAATACAAAACTACACCTTCTGAAGAATACAAAAAGGACTCACCTATAGAATTTGGCGTTGGTCAATACAATATTAAAGGAGCAAAGTCCAATCATGTACAACATTAATAGATTTGTATTTCTTTCCGTAGGTGACTAGCAAAGTCTCACCTCATGAAGTGGTTCACAAAGTCCATTGACATCTTAAAAAAGCTTCCCAACCTTTCCTTTATAGGAACAATATCCATGATGCCACCATTATCATGATTACTTGAGTAGTTTCTAATGTAAGAGTACATAACGAATGATTTTGAGGTGGTCAAGCTTGCATGCATCATTTTCAAAATAGAACAAACCAAGATGCCCAGAAAGCTGAAGGATCTAGGTTACTTTAGTCTACCGTCCTATATCAAATATTCTACATGTTAGAACAGGCCTATAGATCTCAATGCTAGCATAAGAATCATGCCTTTATTCTAATGCCAAAGTCTACTTCCTACCCACATGAATTTGGACGTTAGTCTTGTTTGATAATCAGCATGAAAAAATGACACCTCTATAGCCATATAATTTAAAGAAGAAGCAAAATAATTATAAAATAATAAAATATTCTATCAGCCATGTTGGATACCTCTTTGGCCAGGACAAATCTAAACCTTGATTGGAATTGATCTTCATTACAAGACATATATGATTCCCCAAACCTCTAAGAGAGATACTCTGATGTTTCAGAATATTCCAACCATTATTAATTTCAAAAATTTGTTCACAAGATATCTAACAGAGAAATACGATGGTTATTGTACCGTTTGTTGATATTAAAAAATTATGTTTAGATCAAAATTTTCCTTCAACTGATTGACTAGGAGATCAACTAGTTGACTAGGGTAACTTTGGACTACAACTGATGCACTATAAAGTCTACTTGTGGAGTGGGGAATCAACAAAATTCCTAAAGACAACCTAGGAATCAACAAAATTTCTAAAGACAACCTAGTGGCCTATTGGTAATCATCAAACACAAATGATGTTGTTTCTAAATACCCTAAACTTGCAACCCAAAGAAGAAAATATTATAAATACACTCCCCTAAATATGATAGATGATACATTACTTGATGAAGTAAAAATTGAAGTTTTTAGAAGAAGGAAAGAAATAATGTGGAATCGGGGAACAAAAAGAATAGAATGGGGTAGACTTTAGACTCTTCACATGTCAAAACATTAGGAATTGAGATATTCTCTCTCTCTCTATACCATGGGTTCTATTGTACCTTATTCTCCTATTATCCTTTTAATATGTATACACCTTGGGGTTTATTCTACACCATGGGTTTTATATTTTACTTTATTAGAATTCACAATATAAATCTCGTCATCCATAATCCATGACATGTTAGTAAGAAGGTTTAGAAACATTTTCACTTTCTGGATCATGATCACAACCCATTTTATGATCACTAAAAGAGATACTTATATTAAATTTCAATACAATCTAAAGTGGTATAATCTACATGTCATGACTTATTTAATCTAGTGTAGTTGGTTGGATCCTTTATGGTATGAAATGCATACATCTTGACATTACACAAGTTATCTATATGGTGAGATGATACATGTTCAATCTATGGAAAGTGAATTGGTAAAAAGGGAAGTGTATTCTAAAGCATCTAAACTGTACATGTTCTACACACTTATACTTAGGCATGTTAATTTCCTATGATTCTACGAATGAATGTGATCAGAGACAACTTATGACCATCTACTTGTTTATTATCTCAATTCGTGTTGTGAATTGGAAAGTTACATTACAACTTACCATTTATGAAATACTATGTATGTTGCATAAATGATGTTTAGTATATCAAAAAAATAATTTACTTGATCAGAGTCTTTAGTGCACAATTGTTTATTAATATAAAACTGTATTGATCTATTACGATATTTAAAAAATTGAAGCTAAAGAATATGTTATGATACCATGGTGCTCCTTGACCAATGGGTTGATTCTAGTTCCTAATGTGTCTTATCGACTGAATATATGGAAATGAAAAACAAGTATTGCCTAGATATAGTATACTACTGAGTTCTTAACTACCTGTTGTTTGCTTAAAATCTAGTAATTGGACATAAAAAAAATTTACAAGCTAGGAGGTTGTATATTCACTCTTCCCTCCTCATGCAAGCATTTAAATGGCTTATAACTCAACCAAATTTAACATAGGTAGGAAACCTACATTACAAGAATAAAAGTCATTAACTATAGTAGTAATGTTAGTAGGAGGATGGGTATAGATTCAGTCGTCTAAGTTGTTTTTGAGATACAAGATTACCAGTACCTCTATAAGTTGGTTTTTTCTGGTGATCAAGTGCTAAATGGCTGCAACATCAGTTTATCAATTTCTCGAAAATGTAAAAAGCCCACATCTAGATGCCTCAACTACACCCAAAAGTTTTGAATGACTCATGGGACATTATACAATTATTGAGAAAAAAGAACATTTTTGGAATCCAAATTGTATTAAATATTTTGTCATGTACTCATGTAACTAAAGAAGTAGATTGCTACCCATTTACATGTACTTATTTTTGGAATGTAAAGTGTATCAAACGTATTGTCAAAGTATAGTAGGTTGCTTCTTATGCAGATTAATACATTGAGACTCGTCTTGTGAGTAATGACTTAGTTGATGTTATTCATGGGAATCCAATTAAAGAAGAACTAGTTGATATCACATCTCCCTTGGAAACCAACTCTAGCAAGCCCATTCTATTGAACACTTCATAAGAACCAAGTGACCATGCTGCTAAAAATAGTGATACTAATGAGGGTGCAAAATGTTTGTCCCATGATTTAGATATCCTAGTCAGGACATGAATCTAGAAACAAACCTACAGTTGGAAATTCAAAATAAACATGAGGAGTATTCAAAGCTTGCCAATGAGAGTGCCACATTTGATGAGCCAAAATGGATGTTTGAAATCAGGCTTTGATTCAAATGGTCAGGACATGGTAACTCATTAGCTAACATGTCATGTACAGAAAGGACATATTAAGGTACCATCTAAAGAGGTTGCTAAGAGTCAGTATGGTCCGTAGAACTAGGTGTATGAGTCTAAGCTTGAGGTTGTATTTGATAGCCTAAGGGTTAATATTTAAGGATTACTAATAAACTAGAGAAAACACATATTAATAATTGATATGAAGTTCAAATTCAAAACACCATACTCAACTACCACTCCTTACCAAAGTTCTAATTTTTCTAAGGGATCCAATATGTCAACATGATCAACAAGGTCATAGTGATCAATTTCTTGAGGAGGTGAAGAATTCAAGGACTCAATAACACAAGTAAGAAAAGAAAATGGTTACTTCTGCCTAAAATATGATTCAAAACCATAAAGAATAAATGGATATCAAGATTACAATGGTCAATTAATGTAAGATCAATACTCAATACAGACCCATTTTATTATATTCCCTTGGAACCCCAGTCAATGTTTATTTTATAGTTGCCTCTTCTCCAGGTTCCTTATCTTGCTCAAGTATGAATTACAAAGTGATATATTATAGATAAGACGGTAGTCCCAAGCTAAAAACCTAAGATTGAATCATGTCAATGGATTGGTCAAGACTCACTAAGAAGGAGAAATTATTGAAGGCACAATCAAGGGAGGACATTCAATCTGATAACTTTTATTTCTAACTTCATTTAGTGTGTTTGTTTATTTTTTCCATGTTTCCTTTATATATTAAATTGTCTTGTGGAAAAGAGAAGAGAAAATATGTGATACCTACATGGAAGGTGACCTCTTGGGTCCAAACGTGGTGATTCAGAAGCTTCATCTTATCAGTCTATTCCAAACAATAGTAGATACTAGATTGAGTTAGTCAGTATAATAAAATACTGTCAAGGGTCATGGATCATGTAATCCATGTTCAGTTCCAAATTTATCAAAATAAGCACTTCACTATTTCTAGACTAAAATATGTGAGTTTGGGTTCAACTCGGAGGCAGCACAAGCACCCCACCATGAAGCTATTTGATGTTTCCTGACCATCAATCTCCCTTACTCGGATTGAAGTTGTTGAGGTTTTTGAAAAATGCATTGCTTAGTATTAATTGGTATCCCCAAACACAAGAAATCTACCCTGGCACATGTCCTCTTGATTCCTACGATATCCCAAGTTCCAAAACAAATAACACACACATAGAAAAATGATGAAATGAGAAGGGGGATATCATACAAGAGAACAAAATTGTCATAAGGATGGACAAAGTTGTCTTAAATCTTCTCTAGAATAGGATATCAAAACAAATTTAGTAGGAGGGAGCGAGGTGTTGGTGAGGAAAAGAGATGGTGTGACATGAAGACTGTGTCTGTCCCCATGTGGTGGAAACCATTGAAGAGGCATAAAACTTGAGAATATTCTCATGTCGGCTTGGAGGGATGACACCTCCTAATGAATATTACCTAGTTGGAAGGTCATTACGTATCAGACTTTTATAAGTCAAATATAGTGGATGTTGTCCACATACTCAATTATGTGGAGTGAAGGGAGTGGCCAGCCTACCAATTAGGACTAAAGGGTGCTCGACAAGGTGACATTAGCGGTCAGAGAAGGAGGAAGAAGAGAACTTATGTGAGGCTGGAGAAGGAGGTCTTGGATGTTGGAGAAGGAGGAGGCAATGCTACAACATAGTTTTCTTCACGCTACTAATTCTCTCTGCATCCTATTGTCTGGTGAAGGAAGAGGAGGCGAGGGGATCTAGGGAAGAAGGAGGAGGCGGAAGTAGGGCTATTGGCAACATCCTCTCGGTCCTTGGAGGAGAGGGATGCACTGAATCGGATGTCAACACCAGAGTAGAGGAAGATAAGATCGGGAAGCTGGCAAAAGAATTAATGAATCAAATGTCGATGCACGCATAGGAAAAGAAAACCCCCAGTGTCCAAAATCTATACTTCAGAATAATTTTTTAGATTGACATGTGAATTATGTTTTTTGGTAGAAAAATATATACATGTAACATATATAAATTTGCATGATGCATGTAGGGTTAATTAATTATTCTACTATAATATCACATATGGGTGTTAAAAAATTGGTTTCAGGTCAATGGTTTTTGGGTAAAAACATACCCATTCAGAGTGTTTAACTATCAATCTTGGAACCAAATATAAAATTGGATTTTGTTTGGCTAGCTACTCAATGGGAATTGACCCAGATTTAGAAAATTAGTATCAGAACCAAACTCGAACCAAATTTGAAAATGATTTTATGAGAAAAATAATTATCTAATTAGTTACATGATCCTGATTAAATTCCAAATTATTAAATAGGGTTTGGGTAGGTTTTGAGACAAAACATTTGACCCAAGGTGTTAAACTATCACTCACAAACTCAAACCTAAAATTGGATTTTGCTCGAGCAACTTCTCAATCTAAAACCAACCTATATATAGAAAATTACATCTAGAACAAAACCCCAACCCAGATTTAACATTGATTTTATAAGAGGAAACAACTCTCTCCATGACATGATCATGACTAAATTATCTGTTAAGAAATTGGGTTATAATCAGTTCGGGGTCACAACATCTAACCCATAGTTGTTCGAATGGCTTCTCAGTCTGGAACCAACCGAAATTGAGAAATTTAGATTCAGGACCAAACCTCAAGCCATGTTTGAAAATCATTTTTTAAGAATGAAAATCAATATGGTGAGGTTAGGGTCCACCTTATAAGAGTTGAGTATTTCAAGGATTTAATAACTTGTTCCTGGTTACTCGGTGTTAGGTTGACCGAACATTTGTTGAAATTTACAAAAGAGTAAGGTACGTATGATAACATGACCGATTGGGTTTTAAAGTGTGGTAGGGGAAAGATGAATGAGAGGGGAAGAGAGGACATATTCATCGCATCAAATTAAAAAAGTAATTCAAGGCAGTCAATAGATTTTGTATTTTTGTATCGAGGTTGAGACATACAATTATACAACTTGTTGTTGTCTGTTGTGTAATAATGGTATATAACAACAAGTCAAATTATGTTGTATGATCTTGGCATATAACAACATGTTACATCATGTTGTGTGATTGTTATCTATTACAACATGTATCTATTACAACAGGTAAAATCATGTTGTGTGATTATGGTATATTACAATGGGTTAGTCTATGTTGTGTAATGGTGGTCTACTGCAACAATTTATCATGTTTGGCTATTATAATAGGTCACAACATGTTGTGTAATTATATTATATAACAACAATTTGGAATCTATTGTGTGATCTTGGTATATACCAACATGTTTTGACATGTTGTGTTATTGTGGTCTATTACAACATGTACCTATTACAACAGGTGAACGTGTGTTGTGTGATTATGATATATTCCAACGGGTTAGTCTATGTTGTATAATGATGGTCTATTACAAAATGTTATAATGTGTGACTATTACAATGGGTCACAATATGTTGTGTAATTAAGGTCTTTATTAATGAGTTTGAGTATGGTGTGATACTACAATCTATTACACCAATTTAGCACATGTTGTAGTAACTACAATGGGTTTGGCATGTTGTAAATAACTTGTTGCATAAAATATACAATATACAACTAGAAAATAGGCTTGTTGTGATATGTATGCTAATTACAACACAACCAATAGAACTTTTGAGTTTCTCCTTTTGTAAAAATAATTTTCTATAGTAGTGTTAATTCCCTTCTTTAGGTACCTCACTTTTAGAAAACTAGATCAATGTGGACGGTGATTAACCCAATGATGGTGGAAAGAGCTTTTAGTCTTATGTACTTGGAGACATAAGACCCTTCGAATTTCTTCGTCACTTCTTCTTTGTGTGCAAGGAAGCTTATCTCTCCTTTTGAATCATCAAGTAGTTGAATTATATATGATCCTTCAAGACTGATATCTTTATAAAGTTGGGGAGTGGGAGTCATGCTTATGTTACATCATGGATGGAAACTTTTCTCATAACTTCTTTAGGTGTGCAAGTAGAGACCCCTACATAGGTAGTTATCTTTTCCCTACCTTTGTTGAGAGGTGAAGGAACATCCATCATGGTGGTGAGGGCCACTACGGGGTGTTGTTTCTAACTTGGATGCTTCTACCTATATTACCACCATTAAGATAAAAATGTACTCTACAAGGCATTTGCTAAGACTATCACTTTAGGGACCCACACAAATAGAATGTCTTGCCCGAGGTTAGCTCCCAGTATGATGATTGTCCTTCTCATTTCTATGGGGATCACCAACATTTTTTCATTAAAGATGGTGATGACCCAGGCACTTCGGGACCAACACCTTAGAATATTTTTCAAAGGACTAATAGACATGATTGTTAGATCCTCAGCTGTTGGTATTGTGGACACATGTGTTGGAGGATGAAAGCATATGTTTAGTATTGTTGTGTTGACCTCGAAAGATTCAATACAATCATACAAAGCATGCTTGAGTGTGAAATTCACATCTATTTTAAGCCTCTCGGATTGATGATAATACCAGAATATGTTGGCATTATGACTATTTTGTAGAGGATTTGTGGGTCCCATATTGAAGGGGAACTCAACATATGTTTAATGTTAGGAAGGATAGATCTAAGAGAATTTCCCAAGGGTGTAAAATTTCTCTTTGGATCGGCAAACTCTTATCAAGTAGGAGTTGTTCTTCATGCTTTCTTATGGGGTGGCAGCTTGCTTGCTATAGGAGGATTTTTTGCCACTACTTTTTGTATGGGATATTGAAATGGTGGTGGTGGGTATCTGTCAAATTGATTTGGTGGCCATGGATATGGTGGCATCTTATAATGAGGTTGGTAGTTAGATAGTGTTGTTTGAGCATTTTGTTGTTGGGTGACATGACATTGGTAGCCTGAGATAGTTGAGCTTGAACCAGAGATATTTTCACAATAGGTTGTTTTCTCTTGTTATTGTTGGCTAGAATCATTACAGCTCCAATTGTTGTATTTTGCCTTAGTATATTTAGAATTATGAGTGGTTGTTGTGGAGCTGAAGTGAGGCTCGAAGGTGAGGTTTATTCTTTAAAAAATTCCTCCATGATACAATTCTTAGTCCATACTCCACCTTGGATTAGTTATGTCAAAGAATTGTACCTGTGGCGACCCATTACACTAAACGAGATTACTCAAAACATAAAACACAATCAATCACTAATTAATCACATACCAAAAAATATGGATAAATTAAAATCGATTTCAACATCAACATCCGCTCAGAAACGTTTGAAGGATCCCGACATCTTTCTTGTATCCCTACTATGCCACACAAATAAGTATTAATATGCTAACAAAAGTCTGATTCATTTGAAATAGTATATACAAATTTTATCTCATCCGGACCTGAGAGTACAGGGACGACTCTAGAACAACATCTAATCAACTTTATCAAAGATTCATTACTATAGCTCCTCTTTGCTGCCACATGTTTGTTTTTGTCACTTCCGATTACCTAAAAAAAATGTGATGAACCACAGGGGTGAGACCTAGTCCCAGCAAGAGTTATAACCATCAAAAACGTTTTTTGATTACAACAATTTTATGTAATTAAACAGTTAAGAAATTTAATCAGATATAACAAATAAGATCAATAGTACTGATGATTAACAAAATACATAAAGGAGCAGGTAATAACTATCAGTATTAACCAGACTATAATCCTTTATCTTGTTGACAATATAAGCAGTTCAGTAGCATATGCAGTTCTAGCATCATAAGCAAGTCTAGTAACATAGCATAGCTAACAACATGAGCATGTCTAATTCGTTGAACATATCAACATTATAAGAAGAGCTAACAACATAAGCACAACTATCTAGATAAGCATGATTAGCAATATATGCATCTCTAGTTACAAAGGCATGGCCAGGATGCTAAACATAACTAACAAGATGAGATATCTAGCATCATGATTATAATCAGTAGTAACATTATAGATATCAACATAAACATGACTATTGTATGTACACATTTACAATCTTATGATCCACAACATAAGAATAATTATTATCTCTTAATTGCACTGAGCATCATCTTTATGTAAAGAGATCAAACAAGGGTTATCATCCAATGTGAAACGTCATGTATAACCCTAAACAGATATGTTATACGGGTGTATTACATCTTTTATTATGCCCTGAGGAAATTGAGGATACCACTCAAAATCCAACTGACCACTGCTAAGTCAAAATCAGTGCCATACAAGATCTAGGAAGAGCCGGACTCCTAAGATCTTCTCCGCCCCCGGTCAGTACGGGTCTGCCACAGCGACACAAAAGGTCAAGCTGCTAATAGCTTAGTCCGTCCTTGGTACAAATCACGGCACTAGTGAAAGAGGTGGGTACGCATACCCTACCATCTGAGGTACAACCACAGTTGTCCTCCAATATCATCACATATAAAATCATCGAGACACGACCGCAGCCGTTCTCAAACTAAGGGCTAGGTATGACCGCAGTCATCCTCCCTAAACACTTGAATTCAGGATGACAAGCACCCCGCATACTCATCAATATGCACTCCGAGTTTCCCTTAGGAATACTCATTTTACCATCTGGCAAGTTCTGACACTCAGATGGATCTATGGCACAGGGCACTACATGATTAGAGTTTCACTTGATTAGTTCTGCCAATTGGGTGAATTAAGGCTGCATCAAACAAGTGGACATACAAACCCTAAATCACTTCTAGCAAGCATATAAATATCAAAACTTGAAAAGATATAAATGTATGAAACATAATTTCTCATCTTATCATCACATGGTACTATTCACTTGTCATTCATGAGACCACACTATTCATCATACTATCACAGGATATAAATCATTTTCACAATATCATAGGGTATCAACCCTTATCAACACAAGAGGATTACACCTCATTCAGGGCTCAACCATGCCCAAAGGTCATTAAGACCATCATACTATTCCCTGCAAGATCATCATTATCTCTGTATGCCTTATAACAAGGATCAACAACATCAATTATATATAATATACCAGATCAACACAATATTGTATTAATGAGCTAAGAGATATTCATAAACAATCATAGCAGGGTTATATTAACATTATAAACATTCCTTTATTACATCAAAATCTAGATATGATTAACTCTCATCATATTCATTATGCGCATGTTTAGCATGAAAAAGTATCGACCATGTGGCTATAATAACCACCAATTAACATATCAAAATTATGATCATAGTAAGGAGATTAATCTACCATCATTCCATCATATAAGAATGTTAAACATGACTGCTCATCTTTATCTGATTGCATTAGAGTTAGGTTCAGTATGATAAATTATATCAATGTTACTAATCATCACTTATACCCAAACCCTGACTCACGACATCCCCATTGGATCATGGATGCAGAAGGTGAAACATCACCATCACATTTCATACTATTCTCAAGTATGAAATCACACCTAAATCAAGGTGTAACCATCAGGTTATAGCATACTAGGGTTTTAACAAGAATAGAGTACTTCATGGTTGTATTAGTCATTCAAGGACTATTCATACCCAATTACCATCATTTAGTTATATCAAAGCTAGGTATAACAAACTATACCTAATTAGGGTTACATATCAACACAATGTGATTATCATCCCTTCTATTCATATGAGTGAATAGGTAAGACTATTTCATTAAGGTTAACCCTCCGTTTGTTCTATCATCATTCAACCCATATCACTATACCACAATGCCATCCAGAACCATTGGATATTTAAAAGGCAAGACTATTGGTTGTTTACATAGGTAAACACCTTGGATAAATCACCTATGAAATTCCTGATTTGTTCTCTAGAAAGAGTCACCATCTGACCCTAGACATTCTTTGATTAACAACATAAAAAGGTTCCACTGAGAGTAGGGTAAAACTCACAATCGTCTATTCATTTTAAACAACTCATCCATTGTCAACAAGTAAGTTCCTTAAGTTGATCATATAAAGGAAACCATCTAAAAGCCATTATTAGGACCAACATATTACATTATCCATAATTCCACTTTAAGAAAGGAATAAATATTATATCTTGACCATTGGGTCAAGTTCATATATCAAAATCATCAATTACAGTATATGTTCGACCATTGCATCAAGTGACCTAAGAAACCATTGGTCTAAGGATTAATTGATGCTAAAACTATATGTTAAATTGTAGAGACCCGATCCACCCTTATTAGTGATCATTAAATCGCTATAGGTTGTTAGATCAACAATATATTCATTAATCAACATCAAATATTAAGTTGATGTTATCATTGATTGATAACATCAGTAGTGTACTTAATGATTAATAATTAAACTTCTAATTGGCCAAAACCTGACCTAAGGGGTGAACATTGGTTGTCAAAACAACCTGATCCAAGTCACATTATACCTTAGTTCTAACACACACATGATCGCAGGTTCATATATAACTGGAATCAGAACAGGGAACATTATAAAAATCGAAATCTAAGTCAAGCAAAGCTTTTTAGTGCATAAATCCTGATTTTCAAGCAAGAACGTGATATGATAAGCAATAAACGTAGAGAAAGTTATAAATCTTGCCTCTAATGCGAAGATGAAACCCCGCACAGAAGAAATCTCGAGCATGTAGGATAGAAAATCCAAGAGAAGCTAGGAATTCGTCCATCTAGCACCTTTTTTCATCAAATGAGCAATTTATGTTCTGATGAACCATGTAAATTCACTGGTCCAATCCACACTGATCAAATGATAAATAGATCATATAAAAGCGTAAATAAGCAATTTATGAAATAAAAAGTCAGGCGACGCCAAATGCTGCCCAACGCCTGATAACTGCTGTTATCAGCGAAAATCGCGCAATAAATCAAAACTTTTCAAACGCCAGAGTTAATTCATGATAATTGAGAGAAACCCTACTCACAACGATTTTGGATGTCCGGATTCATCCGGAAATGTGTCCAGAGCCTATTTCCAGGTGAAATTTGGTCGTCTTCAACCTTTGAAATAAGCCCAATTTGAATCTGCTGTGCACAATAGCTTTCTCGCACGAACAGGTTGAAGGAAACGAGCTCCGAGTTGGGTGCTACTCGTGGCTATGGTTGCGGATTCTGATTCTAGGCTCTTGGCCTAGCTCAAGGCGGTGATTTGGTGTTGTCCTTTGCGCCCAAACGGTCATGGTTCGAACCCGCTGCTGCAAGCAGCAACTCCTTCACATACAGGTGAAAAGGTAGTCTTAGCTGGGTGCCTAAACGTAGCTAGGAGCTATGAATTCTGGTTGGGATCGCAAGGTCGAAGTCGGGGTCATCGATTCAAGGTGTTGGTCGCGGAGAGCCCCTTAGCCGGCCGCTACAGCAGCTATTGTTCTTGCTTGTCGGCGCCCTAGTAGGAGGATGGGGGTGCAGGTGGTTGGGCGAGGAAGGAGAACGTGGAGGAAGGAGGGTGGAGATGCGCCTGCTGGAAACATAGCTAGGGTTCCAGGAATCACGCCCAGATCGCGGCTGCTCGCGCTGCTGTGTGTGCACCGCTTTGCGGCTGTTTCTATTCAATCGTTCGGGAAGAAGGAGATAAAGGAAAGAAAAGCAACCAACCCAATTAATGAAAAACAATTTCTGGAAAAAATTGCATCCAAGTCCATAGGAACATGAAAACTCCATAACTCTTGCCTCAAAGGTCCGATTAACACGATTTCTTTTGCAACTTCTCACGTGCGGGATCCTCTACAATCCCAAGACAAGAATGCATGCTAATTGGACTGTTTCACTAGTTCAAATCTCTAATTGAATCTGTAATCACTTAACTCAACTTAATCATCTTAATTATGCACTAATTGTATCTTATGTACTTGATTCAACTTAATCAAGTTAATGATGCACTAACCACCACATGAGCACTAATCAAGGTTAAATTAGGGTTTTAAATATTCAATTATGATAATTAAGATCATTCAACTCATTTAATGAGTTTAGGGGCCTCACAGTACCTTGGTAGGGATAGAAAACTATGAGTACATATGTAGATACCCTGATCACCAGTGCAAATGCCTACTTGTCTATAGATTGAACTCTAGTTGGGTGGTCATTTCCCTCCATAGTATGATGAACCAGAGAATATATCTTATGTCTTTTGTTGTATTGTATTCATATCTTCTTTAATGGTGACCTAGTTTAAAACTCTAGGCATATTAATCAATGAACGTTTTAAACATCTTGACCCAAGTAGTGATTAGCAACATATCTTTATTTTTGTACCACACTAAGGTTGGACTTGTTAGATTTTGAGTGATGCAATGGATCAACACATTGAGATTAGCTTGAATCTCATGTCCAAATAATATGCCTTGATATTGGCTAGTGGGTCTCCTTTTACGGAGTACTCATAAAACTTTGGCATGCTGAAAATTGATGAATGCGCATTAGTTACATCTTTGTTGTTGCTTCTAGGTTAGTTCTATTCATTCAGGCATCTGTTGCATTGGGTGTAGATTAGTTTCATTATTCCTGCTCTTATTCCTAAATAGCTAGGATTTTGATAATTTTCCTTGATCTTTTGTATATTTAAGCGCAATCAAAACTAGAGAGTCAAAGGGTTCTTCCCCAAGATCATGTCGAAGATTTGAGAAAGTGTACATCATAATTTGGGCTTTTCAGCAAGTTATGGAAAGCAAATTGGTCGATCAGACCATCCGATCACCTAAACTACCTTCCCATTAACACCTTCCTATATTATTTTCCTGATCAGGTGACATCCTCATCTGATAAGTTAATTAGAAGTCGCTAAATGATATAGAATCCATGATGGTTTTTCTAGAACCTACAGGTCAACCTATGATGAATTTAAATTCATCCCAATTTTAGTTGCATAATTAGTCTAGTTTAGCATCTGAATCTCATTTAAATTCACTAGAATAGATTTGTTTCAATCTACTTAGGATTTTATGCTAATTTGCAGGAATTTGATACCTTTCTTGACTTCCTTTGCATGTTTTGAACTATATCAATCACAACAAGTTTGCATAGGGGTCCTTCTACCCTTCAGAAGGTGAGAGTCGAGACGAGGATGCCTCTTGTGGGGTCCCGGGTAGCACCCCATACCAAAATGGATTTTGTGTACTTCCAAAAGGGAGATCGATGAATAATTTTCATATCTGAGGGAAAAATTGACCCATTGACAGACCTACCAATCTATCCTTGAAAATTATTTAAAGATTGAGCGCCCCATAGACCCTTGAGGTTGATGATCCATCAACCCACCTGTTTGACATCTTGTATCTTAACATTCAATCCCATTGATGACCAAGATCAATGACCCATAAACCCACTTGGTTGACACTCAGAAGCTCGACACTAAGGCTCATCTATGACCAAGGTTGATGACCCATTGACCTCTCTCCATCAATAGAATGACAACCATCAGTCTGCATATGAAAGGATAGTAGTCATTGATCAAAGGCCACAACAAAATGTAGATGACCCGTTGATCATCTAGATCGATGGTCACCGATGAAGTATGCAGTTGACATTCAAGGATGATGACCCATCGACCTCCAAGACTAATGCCCAGAAGCCCAAGAGTTAAGACCCATCTGTCATCAGCCCATGCTGAACATCGATAAGAAACATGAGTGGTCGACAAAATATGAGCCTGTAAATAGGACATATGCATAGCATTTCAACTCATCTCGAGTTTTTGAGAGGAAGAAGCTAATAGGTTAACGTTGAGATCAGAGCTAAAGTCTCAAAGACCATCAACCTAGTCGGTCCCATAAACCTAAGTAGATCAATGACCTCTAGACTTGGTTGCTTCCATTGACCTCCACTCATCAACAACCATTGACCTCCTTCTTACAGGTGATCGATATCTTTCTGGAGCCATTGTTCATCCACCTACTACAACTGCAAGTCAGGGTTAGTACTTGGAAGAGATAGAAGGAAGGAAGTTTCCATCGCACACCATGTCAATATGCTTCTACTTCCACCATGACCATGACTTATTCCTTTTCCTCTGCTAGTGATATTAAGCTCTCCATGTCGAGGGAGTGTCTTTTTAGTAGGGATTGGGGATTATCACCACTACATGCTTCTTGCAATTTCATTCATAGTCCAATGCTTGTATGAACTCATTTAATCCATATGTAATCATTTATAGCATGCCTTGTGGATTGATCACCTGCTTTATGTGATCCATTACAGTTTTATTCAATGAGAACTTCAATGTTTAAGAGATTAAATATCAATTATCTTTGGTAGATGCCCTAACAAGAACTTATGACAGGAAGTTTCTAGAGTAGTGGATGTAGGATTTGTAAGTAATGAGACATCGAGCTTACATGGATATCTACTCATGGTATCCCTCATTTACAACTTCTTAAACATTTCTATAGGTGAGTTTATGGTGATATCAAGAGATTCCTCTATGTCTCCTCTAGTGGAGACTTCATGCAGAAAAGCTTTAACAATGCATGGAAGGTCATCAGTAGGGGAGTCGAGAACAAAGCCAATTGGGGGTCATCCCGTAAAGGAGGAATTCTCAAGGTTGAAATGGAAGAAGATAAATCTATAATGAAATACATTGTTGAATATATAAATATGCTTGCCCTTAAGCAAGAGACTCTCAAGTATACCCTCATGAATAGTAGGAAAGAGGTCAATCCTCCTTCCAACCCAAGACAGCCCTAGAAGACTGCCAAGTCTATAGTGTAGAAGGCTACATGATCATGTATTGTAACCATCTCTACCATGCCACTATTAGCATGATCCGACCTTAATTTGATAGCTCTCCAGTTTTATAAGAAGTTAATGTTGTCAACTCTACTCCAGGATAAGGGCACTACAAACCCAATAGGTCTAGAAATCATCCACATTTGACTATCGAAATGTAGATGGAGCAGCAAATGCACAATGGTTCCAATAGGGACCTAGTCAAAACTAAGTTTTGAGTCCTCTTTGTTTCTAAAAATAGCAAAATTATTGCCAGAATAATTATAATCATGGATAGAACCATAATAACATCAACCAAGGCAACAACTACAATGTCGGGAAGTAACCCTACAATTATCAATGACAACTCCTCTTGGGTCATGGTAGGCAGAAGAACTTGACAGCCCCCAACAATCAAGGTCACCTAGAAGTGATTGAGAGGATGTTATTATCCCAATGAGCAGAGAAAGAAGGAAACCAACAAGCCTACATAAAGTCTTTAGATGCCCATATTTCTCAGATTATAGTATTAATAAGGCCTCCCACAAGCTCCTTTACTATACCACCCGAAAACAACCCCAATCATCAACCAGAGAAATTTAAGTTTTTTACCACACATTTATGGGCATGTGTTGTCAGAACCTCCAACCTCAGTCATAAAGAATAATAGTTTGATTCTTGATGACAACAAATATTAAGAAGTCACTCCAATGTCTATAGCAATAGGCATACCAACAGAATCGATTGTTGAATCTCCAACAGAGAATGCCACACCCAATCTTGAGATAGAACCAAAAGTTGCACCATCCTCCCTCTCTATGCATGTGGTTCCCATATACAAACCTTGAGTCCCCTACCAGAGCCATCTAGCTCAAACATGGCTAGACTCAAGACTCATGAAGTTCAAGGAAGAAAGGAAGAAGATACATGTTGTCATCCCCTTCCTTGATGCTATTTCCAAAATGCTATCATGGACCAAGTTCTCTAAGACCCTCCTCAATAACAAGTAATTAATAGAGGAGGTTGAGACCGTGAAGCTAGCACGACTAGCATCAGACATTATTCTATGCAAGATGCCAAAGAAATTTAAGATCATCAATCTTTTGGCATCTCCTATTTTATCAGAGACACTACATACTGGAAGGGTCTAGCTTATCACGGTATAAGCATTTCTATCATGAACTATATCTTGTGTAAATATATAAGCTTAACAAAAAACATCCTTCCTATCAACATCGTGATTCAATATGTTAACTCTTCCATGACTACCCCCATGGGTATCGTAGAAGACATCCTTATTCATGTAGGTCCCAAATCATATTACTCCAAATCATATTGCCCATGTGACTTTTTCATCGGGGTCATCAAGGAATAACAACAGGACCCTCTCATCTTTGGTCATCCTTTCCTTGCAATCACTTGTTCACTCATTTACATTGAAGCAAGAATCTTGACATTAAGACTTTGGACAAACACTACTGACTTCAAAGTCCTTGAGAGTCTCATGGGATCCACTTCTCAAGAGTAATTCTATTTAAAATATTGTGTTGACAAAATGGCACAATAGTGACAAGAGGATCCTACTTCTAAACACCCTCTAGGGACTGCTCCCATCAACGCTAACACTAATGAATTGAATGATAAATAGGTGGAGAAGTTTCTTATTCTCTTAAACTCTGTTGAAGAAGATCTTGAAGCTGAGTTTGAAGAGATTAAATCTACATATATCATCGAAGAAGAAGATAAAGAATCTAATACACTAGAGTTTTTGCCTCTACCTAAGGGGCTCACATATGTTTTCCTATATGAGAGGAAAGTCTACCCAGTATCCTTAATGCAGACCTCCAGCAGCCTAAGAAGACAAGCTATTGATTGAACTAAGGAAGAGGCAGAAGGCACTAGGTTACAAAATGGCTAACCTAACGGTAGTGAGCCAAGCCCTCTTCATGCATAGAATCAAGTTGGGGGACAACTACAAAACCTTTATTGAGAATCAATGCAAATAAATCTAATTCTGAAGGAAGTTGTGCAAAAGGAAGTGATCAAGCTTTTGACTTCTGGGAACACTACCCCATCTCTGATTCACATTGGGTGAGTCATGTGCATTTTGTACCAAAGAAGGGAGTCACTATAGTTGTTTTGGTTGAAAAAATGAGCTTATTCCCACATGCACTATGACCAAGTGGTGCATGTGTATACACTACTGCAAGCTTAACAATGCTACCAGGAAGGATGATTTTGCACTTCCTTTTCTTAATCAGAGCAAGGGGAGACTTGTGCACCAATAGTTCTATTTTTAACTGGATAGTTACTATGGTTTCTATCATATTTCCATTTACCCAAGCAATCAAGATAAGACAACATTCACATGTCCCTTTGGCACGTATTCTTTTCGCGGGATGCCCTTCGAATTATGCACTGCACCAACCACTTTCCACAATTGCATGTCTGCCATATTCTCTGACATTACCGAAACTATAAGGGAGTTCTTCATGGATGACTTCTCAGTCTATGGAGATTCTTTAATAACATGCTTATACCACCTTTTCCTGGTCTTAGAACATTGTGAAGAAGCACATTTGGTAATTAATTGGGAAAAATCCCACTTCATGCTAATTGAAGGTATTGGTCTAGGGCATCGTGTTAGCTCTAGAGGTAGTGAGGTTGATAAAGTGAAGACTGAAGTAATAGAAAAGCTATCTCCTCCAACCATTGTCAAAGATGTTTGGGCTTTCTTAGTACATGTTGGGTTCTATAGGTGGTTTATTTACAACTTTACTAAGATCGCCAAGCCTTGACAAACCTTCTTCATAAGAGTTTGGATTTCAACTTTGACTCAAAATGCATGAAGAGTTTCAACATTATGAAGGAAGATCTCATATCAAACCCCATCCTTTGTGCCCCTAGATTGGTCTCTCACCTTTGAGATCATGTTTGATTCTAGTGATTTCACTGTAGGTGCAGTACAAGGGTAGCGTGTAGACAAAAAACATCTTTTCATCTACAATGCAAGCAAGACACTGGATGACAAATGAAAACTATGCAACCACAGAAAAGGATATTCTTGCCATCGTTTATGCCTTCAAAAAAATCTAGTCCTACTTAATAGGCTCGTAAGTGATTATATACTCTGATCATGCCACTATTAGGTACTTGATGATGAAGAATGATGCAAAGCCCAGATCGATCAAGTGGATCTTATTGCTATAAGAGTTTGACCTTGAGGTCAAAGACAAGAAAGGGAGCAAAAATGTGGTTGTTGATCACCTCAGTCGATTCCATATTCAAGATTTTGACTCCTTACCTGATTACCACTTGCTAATGATATTTACATTCACATTGTGGGATGTAGATTTTTTTCAACTACCTAGCTATATGAGTCATTCATCTAGACTGCACAAGCAATGATAAAAAAGAAAATCCTTTAAGATCTTCATCACTACTATTGGGATGAATCCTATCTCTCTTGATCATGCTCTGATGGTCTCTGTTGCCAATGTATATCTGAAGAAGAAGCTCCTCTCATTCAGGAGCAATGTCACTTAGGCCCAACTGGGGACCACTTGATCTCAAAGAAAATTTTATTCAAAGTGCTCCAATGTGGTTCCTTCTGGCCTTCAATTTTAAAAGATGCACATAGCTTTGTCAAATCATGTGATTAATGCCAAATTTTTGGCAATATCTCTAACAGGGATGGAATGCCCTCAATTGTTTGCAATAAGTGAAATGTTTTGGTGTCTGGGGTTTGGATCACATGGGTCCATCCCCACTATTTCTTATGATTCCAAGCCAGTTATAAAGATGTTCAAAGACACTATCTCCCATGCTTTGGAGTTTCACGCACCGTAATGTCTGAGGAGAATCACACTCTCTTGAGCAAAAATTTGAAATACTCCTTCAAAGATATGGTGTTTCCCACCAAGTGGACACTCCATATCATCCTCAGATGAGTGCAGACATGGAGGTTTCTAATTTCCAAATAAAAGCCATCCTGAAAAGACAATCAGTAAGACAAGGTAGAATTGGCCCACTAATTGAATGATGCTCTATAGGCTTATTGGATCACCTACATGACTCTACTACGAACTACATATTTCTATCAGATTTATGGGAAGTCTTGTAATTTACCTGTGGATCTCAAACATAGAGCCTAATGGGCCATCAAGCAGCTCTATTTTGACTTTCATGCAGTAATGGAAACCCGTCTGTTTCAACTACAGGGACTTAAAGAGCTATGCTTGACTACATATGAAAATGCATGTATTTACAAAGAAGTGGAAAGATGTGCAGGTTGAAGATCAAGTAGTACTGCACAATTCTTTCCTTCTCCTTTTTCCAGGAAAGCTAAAGACCCAATGGCCAAGCGGGTTCATCATTAAGCATATCTTACCTCACATAGTTGTATTGATCTTGAGTGAGAAAAGTTGACAATTCAAAGTTAATTGTATCATCCCAAATGCTACTTCACAATGAATTATATACAAACCAACCAACATCTCAATCTCCTCCCTCTAATATATCATGACTGAGTTTCAAGTGTTGAGCCATTGACATAAAATGAAGGCACTTATGTAGAAGAAACCTAACCTTTATCTTAGTTCTTATTTTAAATTTTTTGCTACCATTCAATAAGCATCAAATATGAAATCTTAAGTTCGAACAATTTCTTTTCATATTTCAGATGAAGGAAAACATTGTTGAGAGGAATGCAACCACATCTTGTGGATATACCAACATTATTTTTCCCTCCATCTCAGATTTAGTGTTTCCCCTAGATGAGAAAAATTCTAAGTTCGAGTTACAGGGCGGGTGGTATGTATTCCACTTTCTGTCGAATCTTATCATATTTTCTACTTAAGATTCCATTATTGTAGCATGTAGTGAAATTTTTTAAAATTTAAATCTAAAGACAATATATGGTCATCTTAGATTCAATTTCTCAATATGTTTGCATCATTTAACCCCCTTATTTAAAATAAATCTTTGAAAGGGACAATTTTTGAAACTAACCAGTGGCTAGAAATTATCCTTTGTGGCCTAAGAATCCAAAAATCATGTTTCCTTGGAGAATATGGTAAGCTCTGATGGAACTAATTGGGATCAAATACATCATGCATCCTATTGACTACTGAGACAACTGCATGGAATTGCCATGTGTACCCTCTTTTAGTCATTATTTGAGCATAGTGGGATAAGGAGAACAACTGGGTGCACTGAATTGTAAATCAAGTTGCATAACAATCTGAACTCTCTTGTACACTTCTTCCTCCATATTCTTAACTTCCATTTCACTAAAAAGAAAATAAATCCACATAAATATGCCAAACCCTAAGTTGGGGGTGTCACTCCCCTCTTTATTCCCACTCTATCTCTTCTTCCATGCCACCAAGAAAAGATGCCAAAGAGGATATGGGAACATGCAATCAAAGAAAAGAAAAGATATTGATTCAAGTAGAGGATAGATCATCTTCTTCCATACCTCCACTGACTTTCTTTTTCCACCTATAGGTAGAATGAATGCCTCAAATTTTTAACATCGTATTGACTAACACCATTGTTGGATCAAGTGCATAGTTTTTGTTCTGTGGGTCTCTCTAAACTCTCATGAAAAACCTAGACATGCTTGAAGTTGGGATAGTGGTGAGGAAGTGTCTTCGAGAAATGAAATCAAGAATAAAGATAGAGAAAGATGTGTTATGTGATATCAAGAAGTTGGGGAAGTTTAGGTGGTAAGGAAAACAACATGATAGGAGGATGAGGAAATGACATGGGCTGAAAGTCTTCATTTGGTGATTGTTTCAGATTTTGTGTTACTTGGGGATGAGCAAAGTTTAAACTTGGGGTATTTTGATAAATGCATATTCATCCCAGTTTTAGGTGCATTATTAGTACAGTTAGCATCCATATCTATTGAAAATTCACTAGAATAGTTTTGTTCAATATACTTAGGTTTTATGCTAATTTGTAGGAATTTGATATTTTTATTGACTCCCTTTGTATGTTTTGAATTCTATCACTCTACAACAAGTTTTCCTAGGGGTTCCTTTTCCCGTCAGTAGGTAGGATTCGAGAGGAGTACACCTCTGATGGGGTGCAAGGAAGTTCCCCAGACAAAAACAAATTTTGATTACTTCTACAAAGGTGATCTATGAACAATTTTTGTGTCCAAGGGCAAAATCAACCCAACAACAGACCTACCAATCAATCCTTCAAAATTCATCAAGGATTGAGGGCCCTACCCTCGAGGTCAATGACCCATGGACCCACCTAGTCAACATCCTAGAGCTTAACATTTAATCCCATTGAAGACCAAGGTGGATGACCCATTGGCTCACTCAGTTGACACCAAGGCCCATCAATGACCTTGGTTGATGACCCATCGACCTCTCTCCATTGACAGAAAGACAAACATTAGTCTACATATGATAGAATAGCGGCCATTGATCGATGGCCACGGCTCAAGGTTGATGACCCATCAACCATCCCGATCGATGGCCACTGATCAAGCATGTCATCTACCCTTAAGGTCAATGACCCATCAACCTCCAAGACTAGTGAACAAAACCTCAAGATTCAAGACCCATCATTCAATAGCCCATGCTCAATGTTTATGGAAAGCATGAGTGAGATAGAAGTAACCCTATAAATAGGCACCACTTGCATCACTTCAACTCATCTTAATTTTCGAGATGAACAAGTTGAAAGATAGACACAAATATCAGATCTAAAGTCTAAGAGATCATCAACCTAGATAGACCATCAACATATAGACCTTGCTACTTCTGTCAACCTCCACCCATCAACATCCATCGACCTAGTGATCGATATCTTTTTAGAGCCAATATTCATCCACATACTTCAACTGCAAGTCAGGATTAGTATTGTGATAGTGTTACAACCCCAATTTTTGGGTTTAATTGGTGAGAAATGTAATTTCTCATATTAAAGATAATTGAAAAAATAATGATATAATTTGTTTGGAATAAATGAATTTCGTTTACAATAGCGTTGATTGTTTTGTTGTGGGCTTTATTGGCTATTGGGCCCAAATAACAAGGAAATTCAATTAATAAATGAATAAATGAGTTTTGAGAAAAGAATGATGTGGAAACCTCTAGAAGGCAAATCCAAAGAGGGATTTCATGCCTCTTGGGTTCCTTGGGTTCCAAGGAGTCCAAAGTTGCATACAAGTGCAATAAGAAAAGAAAAGATCAATTAAGTATTTTTTTATTAAGAAAGAAATTGAAAATAATGATGAGATGTGGAAAACAAGTGAAAAGAGGTATAATTGGGTTATCCTTTGTGGAATTTCGTATCCCAAGGATTCCTAATGATAAAAGGAATACCAATGAGGAAAATAAAAGAGAAATAAAGAGAAATCCTCAAAAGGAGATATTTTAATAAGAAATCAACATGATAAAGAAGAATAATGCATTTAGATGCATCTAGAAGGATATCGAGTATCTAATAAATAGGATTTTGAAATAATGGAGTTTCTTGGGATCCAAGGAGTCCCAATAAAGAGGAAAGAAAGACAAAATACCAAAATTACAAAATAAGAGGATAATGTAATGCATTATTAATGAATTTTGTGATATTGATAAAAAGGAAGTAATTTCTAACAAAAGAGAATAGAAATTCGTGGCCAATAGATTAAAATGCAAGAATAATGATAATAAGAGAAAGGATTTTCGTTTTTCCAATTATCCATGAAATAAAGCTTAACAAAAGGATAATGAAGAGAGAGAATATTACTTCTCTTAGAAGGAATTGACTTCCTACTTGGAAAGGGACTCTTGGTTTTGTAATAGCCGACCTAGGGCTGCGTTCCTCACCCCTATATAATGGGTAGAGCCCTGGTTCGAAGGGGAGAGAGAACCCCACGTTAATCTACCTCCTTCTTCTTCCTTTTTCATTCAAAACCCTAACAGAGGGTGTAGATCTACCCCGAGGACAACGAAGATGATGTATGTACTGTTGATGGAGGTAGGACACTCCCACGACTGCCATAGAGTGATCAACCACCATCCCCTTACTCTCGTCCTCGCACAACGCTTGCAAAAGGACTATCAACTTGTAGAAAGCACGGACTGAACGCTCATGAAGTTGGCCAACTCGGCCATTCTTTGCATCCTGGCTAACTACGACGGAGGGGGTGGAGTCAGGGAAGGAGTTTCTGGCTAGATCTGAGCCTCAGGGTGGTGGGAGGCAACCGTGGAGCTCTACAGGCTGACAACTAGGGTTGCAGCCCGCGGTTTGCGTGAGGAAGAAGAACTAGGGCAATTTTAGACCGGTTTACCCCTATGGCGGTATGATGGCTGAGGAACTTGAGTGGGGGCAGAGCCTTCATTTGGTTATAATTCCAAACGAGCCGCTTTGCATGGGATAGGCCACGTGGCACCCTCCGATTGGCCAAGTAAGTGGAATTTTGCTAAAATCATATCTAATGATTGGTAACTCCAATTAGGACAAGTAATATATGAATTTTGATCAGGAGAACGAGAGGAATCCAATAAAAATGATATTAAAGATTGATTCCGTTCCTAATTGCAAAAGTACTATAAGTGGATAAAACGTGTATTAAACTTAAGTTAAAAACTCTATTTGTGATTAAAGGTTGAATCTAGTACGCTTAATGGGTTAATTGAAGTGTTAATAACCTGTTGAATGATAATGATAGATTCGAACCAGATCTAGATGTAAAATTTCATGATTTAGGATTTTTACCTCATATGAGAATGATTAAATAATTTAGAAACCCTAATTTAGGGTCAAAGAGGATAAGATCATATTTAATTTGAAAATTGTAAAAATATGATTGTAAAATGATGGTTCTAAAGTTATTTGTATATAAAAGTCCTTAATTCTAGATAAATACCCTAAATGTAGTAATTAGGGTCTTTTCATGAATAAAAGATGGAATTGATGGCAAAATGAGTTCATATGTTAATTAGACCCTAATGAACTTTGAATTAATGATAGATGTGCATAATGATCTTGTCATGGATTAAAAGGATAAAAATAGTAGCTTTAATAGAAAAGAAGCTTAATGAAATTAATTGATGGTTAATGGTGCCTTTAAATCCGAGAATAGGGTTATATGTTGTTAAGATAACCTTAATGTTGAAGAATAGATAAGATAATAAGGGTTTATGAGTAATGGTATAAAATTAGGGTTTGAAATAGTAAAAGATGAAGGGAAACCCTAATTGCAATGGAAACCCTAAAAGTGAACTAGAAACCCTAGGAAGCGAGCTAGATCTTGATGACATGAGTAATAAAAAGGGAATTACATGATTATTTTGGGATCTTGTTGAAAGTGCTTGCTTGCTTGGATTCTTATTTGCATGGATATTTCTATTCAAATCATCAGATCAGGTATGTGGTTACGCTTATGAATATCCGTTCTAGTTTCATGGTGATTCTCAAACGTTTTATCGGTTGCTTGAAAAATAATTGTTGGATGTCTATTTATCTCATGCAACTATAAAGAGACTAAGATTATCACAATAAATAGATATATAACTGGCTAGATCTGGGTCCACCTCTGTTGCTTTGAAAAGGCTAAAAAAGGGGTAATCCTAGAGCAAGGTCTAGGTTACCGAGAGTTAGAAACTGGGCTACCTACGTGTAGTGCCATGAGACTCTTTAGCGTACCATGAGTTAAGGGGTGGTCTACCTATGAGTAGTTCCTTGTGACTCAACCCTAGAAATTGGTTCACTTGATAGGTGGATCATGAGGGGTTTAATGGGGACAGCATAGAGGATTGGGTACCCAAGGGTCGTGGAGTTATATTTATAGTGTAATCTTGGTTGTTAAGTGATTAATTGAATGATTATGTTGTTATCATAGTTGCACATTTATTGCTTCCCCCACATACCAGCTTCGACTGACTGACGTTTTGTTTGTCGGCGTTTTAGGTACAAGCCAAAAGGACAAACACTAAATCGACATATTGTGAATTCACAAACAAAAATACAAGGAGGATTAGTTAGAGTAGAAATTCATATGTGGATAGAACTTTAGAGATCCAAATTTTCAAAAGGTATGAAAAAGTTTATTTTCTTACAGCTTTTCAGTATAGTCTGTTAAAATTTAATAACTATTCTTGGTTAATTGTTGAACCTTTGATCCGAAAGTTATGGGTGTGGCTTCAACCTCTCAGTTTCCCTTAATTGGGGGTTAGCGGATGGTGGGGTCATAACATTTGGTATCAGAGTGTAGGTTCCTCACTTAACCATTAATAATTATTAAATTTTACAAACTCCATAGAACCCAAGGGAGTTATTAGAGGATTATTTGAAATATAGAGGTGTCTAGATAAGGATCACGACCGGGGGATGACAATATTGTCCTCCGCACCGCTAGTTAGAATACGAGGACTCTTGGATACGTGTGACTTCCTGGCCAAGGTCATAGGGTATGAATCGAAATAAGATACATTTAGGACTTTCTCATCTTATTCATCACTTCTCATCACAAATTCTATTACGGACCTTAAGGATTAGGGTTTTCTCTCTTCTCCTCACCCTCTTGAGGTATGGGTAAGTTTAATAAGGTCTAAGAAAGCCTCCACCAAATTAATGAAAAGCATATAAATAAGATGTCATGGACATAAGTTTAATAGAGTAAGTGTAAGCTAAAGAGTAGATACATGCTTAAGTTGTATGACATAAGTTGTCATGCCCTCAAGAGAGACCTGAGGATAGACCTTCTTGTCAGGAAGATAAGTGAAGAGAGTTAGTTTTGGAGGTAGAGACCTCCATTATAAGGAGAGACCTGGCACATCCTCTGAGGATGATGTTAACCCTAACCCTAAGTGAAGGTTAGAAAGAGAGAGAGCTGACACGAAGAGTTAGATGCCTTGATGGACTAGGTGTGTGGATATGCCTTTAGATGCCATATGAGCCATGAGAGGTTGGATAACCTAGTACCTTGGATGACCTAACCCCGGAAAGGGTCGTACATGTTAATGCGAAGGATCACTCCTTCAATAAGGAGGTTGGTGAAGAACCCATGGAAACCCCATGAGATTTTTAGAGCATGGCATAGTGGACACCCATCATACGTCGGTAGTACGAGCAGGGGGCTAAAACCCGGGACAGGGGGTGTATGAGGGAATAGCTTATGAGATAAACATAAAGAGCTATGGATGATCTTGAGAAACCATAAGTTCGAGCCTAGGCTCCACCCATGTAGAGGATGCTTTTGAGGTTGATCCTTCTTGAAGAGAAGACCTCTAATGATGAGGTTGGCTGTAGTGATAGCTCTAGAGAGAGAACATGAAACTAAGAAAGAAGGTTGGAAACCTAGACTCTGAGATATGAGGGAAATAGGGAGTTGAGGATGATGCGACCTAAGTGGATGATAGTGGTTGCCAAATGCTTGATCCCTAGAGGTTGATGATGTCTTGGTTACCTTGAGACGAACCAAACCCTAGAGAGAGGATGAATATATTGATACCTTTGTGCCTTTGGTTTAGGTGTTTCCCTCCTGAGATAGGAAGAGGAGTTCCTTAGACTTGGAAAGGGTTTAGTAACAGGTTGGGAGGCCTTGTACTTTGTTGGTTGTCCTTAAGGAGGACTCAACTCTGAAGTGTTTCTCGAGTAGAAGGATGACAGGAAGTGTGTGTCATACCTTATACATGCCTGAATCGTGGTTGAGAGTTTGAGCATGGAGTTGCTCATCACAAAGTGAAACTAGGGTTCTGAGGCCTAAGAGGGGAAGTGGTGTACCTAATGCTCATAATGAAAGATGAATTTCTATGGAAGTGAGCATGGTACTTCTTATGTTGAGGTGTGTTTGACGAACCCCTCACAACTAAGATGATGATATGGGAAGATATGACCTTGATATAATGTTGAAGAATGAGAACCCAGATGACCTAGCCTGGTTTAGTGGTCTACTTGTGCCTTAATAGCTTACTAGGGTTAAGCATACGAAGGTAAACCCTAGACCTAAGGATGCTTGTGACCATGTGGTCAAGAGTTGTAGTTTCCTCCCATCCTGGGAGAGGGACCCTTGTGTAGGGTGTATACCAGTTCTGTTGGTTTAAGGTAACTTAAAGAGGTCTTATAGGATCTTGAGAAGCTAAGTGAAAAGTACATGGTATGAGAATGAGCCTGGAGACCCATCGATAACCATCTCTATGTGCATGTGGATGTGTTACCATGGAGGTAACCGGTATGGGGCTTGACCAAGGTAGGCAAGTTGCCATAATCCCTATGAAAGGATGAAAGTCAGTCCATGAATGTAGAGAGAGAGATGATGAAGGCTTGGGTTAGGTTCTAAGTTGAGCATGTACTATGATAGAATCCTCAGTCTATCCTAGGGTCAGGTAGGGATAAGACGAATGGAAGTAGGAGTTGCCTAATTCCCTAGTTTCACATGACTATAGGGTCGAAAGGTAACAACTATCATTGTCTGAGGGTCATGGGTTAGGAGATTGATCACCTTCATGAACTCATGGGACCCAAAGGGAAGATGAGTAGGGAACTCTTTAGGTGCATAAGGGAAGAAGGATGACCCAAAAAGTGATAGACCTCGAGGAGATGACCAAGGGTTGTGTGTAAACCAAGTAGATTTGAGACCAGTATTCCATTGAAGGAACTTTGATATCATGATGTTTGTGATGTAGAGACATATGTGGCACGTTGAAACTTAGATGTAAATGTGTATTGGCAAGGTTGGATGTACCATCTCTACTCTTGGAACGGGAAGAACTCTGTATTTGGACTGCAGCCAAATACTTATTTCCTCTTGTTATGGGGGTGAGAGATAGGACATTAGGCATGCCATACACCAAGGATAAGAGATGATGTAGGTTGGAACGTTGCCACGAGACATGGGGACAAAGAAGATAACATACCCTGGTAAAGTGAATAATACATGGATGGTTTGCAAACACTAAGAGGAATGAGGTAGTCACCTTATGAGGATGTTTTTATCATGAGATATGAGTCATACAAGATTGAGTTTGATCACCAAGAATATGATCTCAAAGTGTTCTTAATGGAGATAGACATAGAGTATGAGGTGAGACGATAAGTGAAATACATAGAAGTGTATGTCCTCAATTTTACTTAATACCTAAAGGATGGGAAGTGGTAATGGATGCTTTGGTAGAGATATATCTGACTAGTCTGGCTAGAATCTAAAAATAGGTTGTTAGGCTAACCCTAAGTTTGGAAAAAAGATATGTTTGGCTAATACTCAGATGTAATGAGATCTGTTGGACAGGTTGATGGTTGCTTGGATTAGCCAGTCTAGGCCTTGATGCAATGAAAGGATGGTTTAGAGTCTCAGATGCACTTCTCTGGAAGGGAATGTGATGAAACCCTGATTAGAATGGTTTAAGGTTTCTGAGGTATTAAGCTTGAGGAATCATAACAATGCAGGAGATCATGATACACCGTACTACCAAGATAGTAAATGACAATAACACTTTTGATGATTAAGATGATGCTGCATGTGGTATGTTGCCATACATGACAGATGGTGAAGGATGAACACCAATTACCCAGTGCATCGATATAAGGGATAAAGAGTCCCCGGAAGAGAAAGGTAGTTCATCACTATGGATGTTGTAAGTCTCCCCTGGACCAAGGAAGGTCAAGATGCGATATGGGGTATGGTAGATCGTCTTACCCAGATGAGATGAGAGAGAAAGAGTTGTGTCAAGGGACATATCTAGTTAAACTACCCATGAGAGGGATGGTTCAACTACACCATGATCTGAGTTCAAAGGTTCTTGAGTTTGACCTAGAGGTTCACTTCCATAAAGTGGAAGTAGGTACATGAAGAACTCAATGTTAGTACAGTTTATCACCCCTAACTATGGTCAGTATGATCCAGACTAAAGGGTCTGATGAGAGCATATGTGTTGGATCTGGGTGATAACTAGAGACAGTTCTTGTCCTATGAAAGATGTGATGATGACCTCCGGGATTTAAAGAGGCTCTATAAGGGAGGTTGTGTCGGTCACCACTTCAGTAAGGTGATGTTGGTGAAAGGACCATGTGATGGTTAGAAAAGGGCCACAGTGCGTGTAGACGAATTCACGTTGATCGTGCAATGGCTGAAAGGAGCCTAGAGATGATGAAAATCATGAGCAGATACAAAGTAGACTGACATGCAGTTCACTGTGCAAGAATATGTGACATGAAAATCCGACCCCTCTATGTTACAGCTAAGAGAGCTGAGTTCCCGATGCATGGGTTCTTTTGACATGGTTTGGTGGAGAAGGTTAAGTTTGATCTTACCCCTCAGAATAAAGAAATGTGTGATGAGTTTCAGGTGTCCAATTTAGAGCACAATGTGAGGTACCCCAACCATGGGTTGAGTAATGAACCTAGTGAGCCCCAAGGGAGGCTGAATTGGCCTGAGTCACCTATGCAGTTTATAGACGCCAGGATGAAAAAACTCAGAGAAAATAATATGTGATGATAAAGGTTCTTTGGTAGCGCCATGGGTACGGTAAAGCCACATTGGGGCCAATGATGGACATGGAAAAGTCTTATCCTGAATTGTTTATTTGCTTGATAAGAATTTTGAGGATAAAATTCCTATAAGAGGGGAAGGATGTTAGAACCCCAATTTTTGGGTTCAATTAGTAAGTAATGTAATTTCTCATATTAAAGATAATTGAACAAATAATGATATAATTTGTATTGAATAAATGAATTTTGTTTACAATAGCGTTGATGGTTTTGTTGTGGGCTTTATTGCTATTGGGCCCAAATAACAAGGAAATTCAATTCTTAAATGAATAATTGAGTTTTGAGAAAAGAATGATGTGGAAACCTCTAGAAGGCAAATCTAAAGAGAGATTTCATGCCTCTTGTGTTCCTTGGGTTCCAAGGAGTCCAAAGTTGCATAAAAGTGCAATAAGAAAAGAAAAGATCAATTAAGTATTTCTTTATTAAGAAAGAAATTGAAAATAATGATGAAATGTGGAAAACAAGTGAAAAGAGATATAATTGGGTTATCCTTTGTAAAATTTCGTATCCCAAGGATTCCTAATGATAAAAGGAATACCAATGTGGAAAATAAAAGAGAAATAAAGATAAATCCTCAAAAGGATATATTTTAATAAGAAATCAACATGATAAAGAAGAATAATGCATTTAGATGCATCTAGAAGGATATTGAGTATCCAATAAATAGGATTTCAAAATAATGGAGTTTCTTGGGATCCAAGGAGTCCCAATAAAGAGGAAAGAAAGAGAAAATACCAACATTACAAAATAAGATGATAATGTAATGCATTATTAATTAATTGTGTGATATTGATAAAAAGGAAGTAATTTCTATCAAAAGAGAATAGAAATTCGTGGCCAATAGATTAAAATGCAAGAATAATGATAATAAGAGAAAGGATTTTCGTTTTTCCAATTATCCATGAAATAAAGCTTAACAAAAGGATAATGAAGAGAGAGAATATTACTTCTCTTAGAAGGAATTGACTTCCTACTTGGAAAGGGACTCTTGGTTTTGTAATAGCCGACCTAGGGCTTCGTTCCTCACCCCTATATAAGGGGTAGAGCCCTGGTTCGAAGGGGAGAGAGAACCCCACGTTACACTACCGCCTTCTTCTTACTTTTTCATTCAAAACCCTAATAGAGGGTGTAGATCTACCCTGTCGACAACGAAGGTGATGTATGTACTGTTGATGGAGGCAGGACGCTCCCACAACAGCCATCGAGTGATCAACCACCATCCCCTTGCTCTCGTCCTCGCACAGCGCTTGCAAAAGGACTATCAACTCGTAGGAAGCACAGGCTGGACCCTCATGAAGTTGGCCAGCTCAGCCGTTCTTTACATCCTGAGTGACTATGATGGAGGGGGGCGGAGTCAGGGAAGGAGTTTCTGGCTAGATCCGAGCTTCAGGGTGGTGGGAGGCAACCATGGAGCTCTGCAGGCCGACGGCTAGGACGGCAGCCCGCGGTTTGCGTGAGGAAGAAGAATAGGGGCAGTTTTAGACCGTTTTACCCCTCTGCTGGTATGACGGCTGAGGAACTTAAGTGGGGGCAGAGTCGTCATTTGGTTATAATTCCAAATGAGCCGCTTTGCATGGGGATAGGCCACGTGGCACCCTCCGATTGGCTAAGTAAGTGGAATTTTGCTAAAATCATATCTAATGATTAGTAACTCCGATTAGGACAAGTAATATATGAATTTTGATCAGGAGAATGAGAGGAATCCAAAAAAAATGATATTGAAGATTGATTCCGTTCCTAATTGCAAAAGTACTATAAGTGGATAAAAAGTGTATTAAAGTTAAGTTAAAACCCTATTTGTGATTAAAGGTTGAATATAGTATGCTTAATGGGTCAATTGAAGTGTTAATATCCTATTGAATGATAATGTTAGATTAAAACCTGATCTAGATGTAAAATTGCATGATTTAGGGTTTTTACCTCATATGAGAATGATTAAATAATTTAGAAACCCTAATTTAGGGTCAAAGAGGATAAAATCATATTTAATTTGAAAAATGTAAAAATATGATTGTTAAATGATGGTTCTAAAGTTATTTGTATATAAAAGTCCTTAATTCTGGATAAATACCCTAAATGTAGTAATTAGGGTCTTTTCATGAATAAAAGTTGGAATTGATGGCAAAATGAGTTCATATGTTAATTAGACTCTAATGAACTTTGAATTAATGATAGATGCACATAATGATCTTGTCATGTATTAAAAGTATAAAAATAGTAGCTTTAATGGAAAAGAAGCTTAATGAAATTAATTGATGGTTAATGGTGCCTTTAAATATGAGAATAGGGTTATATGTTGTTAAGATAACCTTAATGTTGAAGAATAGATAAGATAATAAGGGTTTATGAGTAATGGTATAAAATTAGGGTTTGAAATAGTAAAAGATGAAGGGAAACCCTAATTGAAATGGAAACCCTAAAAGTGAACTAGAAACCCTAGGAAGCAAGCTAGATCTTGATGACATGAGTAATAAAAAGGGAATTACATGATTATTTCAAGATCTTGTTGAAAGTGCTTGCTTGCTTGGATTCTTATTTGCATGGATATTTCTATTCAAATCATCAGATCAGATATGTGGTTACGCTTATGAATAACCGTTCTAGTTTCATGACTATTCTCGAACGTTTTATCGGTTGCTTGAAAAATAACTGTTGGATGTCTATTTATCTCATGCAACTATAAAGTGACTAATATTATCACAATAAATAGATATATAACTGGCTAGATCTGGGTCCACCGATGTTGCTTTAAAAAGGCTAAAAAAGGGGTAATCCTAGAGCAAGGTCTAGGCTACTGAGAGTTAGAAATTTGTCTACCTATGTGTAGTGTCATGAGACTCTTTAGCGTACCATGAGTTAAGGAGTGGTCTACCTATGAGTAGTTCCATGTGACGCAACCCTAGAAACTGGTTCACTTGATAGGTGGATCATGAGGGGTTTAATGGGGACATCACAGAGGATAGGGTACCCTTGGGTCACAGAGTTATATTTAAAGTGTAATCTTGGTTGTTAAATGACTAATTGAATGATTACATTGTTATCATAGTTGCACATTTATTGTTTCCCCCACATACTAGCATTAGCTGACTGACGTTTTGTTTGTCGGCGTTTTAGGTACAAGACAAAAGGACAAACACTAATCGACATATTGTGAATTCACGAACGGATATACAAGGAGGATTAGTTAGTGTATAAATTCATATGTGGATAGAAGTTTACGGATCCAAATTTTCAAAAGGTATGAAAAAGTTTATTTTCTTATAGCTTTTCAGTATAGTCTGTTAAAATTTAATAATTATTCTTAGTTAATTATCGAACCTTTGATCCGGAAGTTATGGGTGCGCCTTCGACCTCTCGGTCTCCCTTAATTGGGGGTTACCGAAAGGTGGGGTCGTAACAGGTAGAGTAAACTTTTGATGTTCTTGATTACTCAATTCAATAATTGAATCCTGGGGTGGGGATTGGAATATTCAATTTGAGTCCAAATGTATATGTGGTGATATTGATATATTGCTTGGGGTTATATGTTATACTGACAAAATGATAGTCCTAAAGTGAATTTTGATAAGTTTGGAAAAGATTGAAAGTCATTGATGTTAATAATATGATTAATGCCCCTAAATGTGTCATTTTGGATTAAGTGGTTTAGTGATTAAATAGTGGTAACATTTAGCCAAAGTTTTAGGAAATATATATTGAGTAATGAGGGATATAATGTTCAAGTTTCAAAATGTTTTGAGATTTCTAATTGAAATTATTTATGTTTGATTTTGTGAAATAATGTATACATCAATGTATGATAAAGAAATGCCGAAATTATGTTAACTAAGTTATGAATTGCTATGTTGCCACACGACTACTTTATCTTGTAGCTAGAACAAAGCCTAGAGATGCCATAGATTGGGTTGTAGGGGGCATTGGATATGGATGATCAAACCATCCCTCAATCGTCCTCTAGACCCTCCACTTGAACCTGACAGTAGAGAGTGGAGGTAGAATAACAAGAACATGATGATCTCCTCATCTCCATCATTTTCATAGTAGAAACAAAAGAAAGAAGTTAAGAAGAGGAGGGGATCCATATGAGGGGTCTAAGATATGTAACATGAAGAGAGATGTCTAAGGAGAACTCATGTGGAGACGCAAGTGTTTGTGGATGCTTCCCTGGTCACTTAACCCAACCTTCACGGAGACAGAGTCTAGTTTGCCGAAGGTGGAAGCAGCATTTGATAGTTGTTGTATAGTGATCCCCAACCACATCAGAGGGTGTAGAAGTGTTCTAAGAGGTGTGGTGGTGCTCTTAGAATCCCACTACTCGATGTAGGAGGAGTCATTCCCCATTTTCCTCGGTGATGGGGCTTTCAACGACAATGAGGTCACTAAGACGATGAGGAGGAGCCCTAGTTGTATCCAAGTGCAGTCGTAGAAGATCACTTGAGGTGACACACCCCTTAGAAGACTTTGCAAGGAAGAGGAATTCATAGAAAGCCTCACAGTCACCAAAGGCCCAAGCCATGGCGGTGCTCACATACACTCACGAGGAGGAAAATGGGTCTAGAGACCAAATACTCACATATGGGATAGTGGGTTGATAACGCGACTAGAGAAGTAGGATCGTGTCCAGGCATCAAGAACTGGCTGGCAGTAGAGAGTCATGCCATTGAGTGGTGACATGGCATTCTTTGATTGGAAGTGTGAGGTAAAACTCTCAAAAATTTCTAAATATTGGATAAATCATAGTACATACATCTGATGTTAGAAAAATACAAACATTATAAAGAAAAAATTTAGAAAAAATTGTAAATAATATGGAATCATATAATTGGTCTTTTGATGTTTTAATTAGATTAATATTGTAGAAACCAAAAAAATCATATAATATATTATAAATATTAAATGTTGTTTAGAAATTACATAAATGAATATGTTGATCTAAAATATGATATATAATCCAATTGATGTCAGACATGATGATGTTTGAACATGAAATTGTATAATTTTAGTAGTGTGTCTAATCAAGGATAATAACCCTAATTAATGTGCAATAATTACAAATATTCTCAAGAAACCCTAGAAATTAGAATGTAAGCTCATATTAGTACATGAAATCTTATATATAATTATGAGATCATGATAATACACATAATTCATGTTATGTCGATAATGGCTCATATTATATGGTTAGAAAACCCTAATTCAAATAATGTATATAACCTAGGGTTAAAATGTTCACATAAAAATGTGAAACTTGATTATTGGATAATGCGATGTAATCTAAAAAATGAAATTAGTAAGATAATTCTTGAGAAGAATGCAAGTAACAATGGAAATATCCTAATGAGATAAGTCAAACCTTAGAATGGACATAATTAGGGTTTAGACAAGATATAAAGTAATGGAGAATCTAATTCATGGCATATATGATCTTGTCTTAGTCAGGGATTAACCAAGGATGTAGTTGACTCATGGATGTGGTATACGTTATCTTGGTCAAGGTATGTTTTACCTTTTACTTGGCCTACTATTTAATATCGTTGTATTATGTATGTAGAATATATGTGGCATATATTGGATGAAATAATTGCTCTTTTATGATATCTTTCTTAAATTTTCATACTTATAGTTGTGAAACAAAAAACATAATATATAATACATTGTTATCATAACACTATATCTCTTTGGTAAGAATAATGCTTGTGAGTGATCTATCTCTTTGGTAAGAAGATCACCTTGTACAATGATCAATCTCTTTGGTAAGAAGATCATAAGGCCTTAATGCATTTATCCCTTTGGTAGGCAAATGCATGGATGATATATTAGAAAATATGATTAAAATATATGTTTCTATTTTTTTAATAAACATCCTTGTTCAAGTGTATGCCTTTCGTTCTATTTTCTTATTACTACTAAGTACTAGTTTTATCTTATTTCCAAGTCATAGTAATGAGTGGTATATAAAAGACACATAGGCATACTCAGTAAAATATTTGAGAATAGTGTGCTTACATGTACCACATGTAATATTTTGCTTAGGTTGTGGACAAATGCTCTTGAAGAACCAAGATAGTTGAGAGTTGTGTGATGAGTTGATGTATAGGTGGAGCTATAGTCTTAAGATCTTGTTGTAGATGTAGTATATGCATATGTAAAAGTTATTGTTCAATATGTATATCAAATGTTGTAAGAATTCATTTTGTAATTATATGTTGAATGGTCAACATGTGTTATATGGTTTTGTTCTTGTTCATATGCATGTGCAACTATTGTTTCCTTATGACTTCCTCTAATTTTCTTCTTCTTGGACTAGAGTGTGAGTTTGAATTTGGATTCTCACTTAGGTGAGGGTTTCAATTCGTACATCACACAATGGATCAAGGTAATGAAAATCGAGGGACATCACAAGTGCCTACAAGAGAGATAAGGAAGGAATTTATCATCATGCACTATGCTAAGTTGCTTCTACTACCATCATGACTGTGATAGAGTGAGTTTCTACATTATTTTCTCTCTTACAATTTTGTTATTTCTAATAATACCCTCAACCATCTCACTTACTTATTTGACTAAAAGTAATCACTAATTTCATTAAGATAAAACCTAGTTCATATAGAGGTGGAATATATGTATTATGATACTTAGTCAATTTATAAAGTCAATCTTCAAATTTTGAACCCAATTTTATACCATAGCTAGATAATGACATAATGAAGCTCTACCTAAATTTTCCCTTTTAATTTAATAAACCATTTAGGAGTTATGTCCAATCAAATTAAATGTACAGAATATCTTTTATTAAGCCTAATGACTTAAGTTTCTGATTATTTTATGAATAATGTGACATTCATGTGTCGCACATACCCTATCTGACCTAGGACACGGGTCACTCTTTTGGTCATCGATCATGGTTGTCTGATAATTTTGATCATGGATTAGGGAGCATCCAAGGGAAGTGACTTCGTCCCTAACCTCCCACAAGACTCGGCCCCAATACCAACAGACCGGTCAATCGATCTCGACTCTGTGCACCCAACCTGAGTTATCTTTGCATTAGATAATTAGAGGATAGCCACTTATCACCAAACCGATATCAACAAGATAAAATACATTACCTCTAACCCCCATATCAATGACAATGACCTCCTATAAATTCTCCCCTCTCACCTGGCGATGGTGCAATTTTTAGGGATTCCTCCTACGCCCACTTTCATGTCTATTTGAGGACGCCAAAATAACCACCACACCTCCTTTATACATGCTCACCTCTCAGTAGAAGCAAAGCTCACTGTATCCTCCTTGACCTAAACCACCATACCCTGCCAGACCAGAGCTCCCCCTTCACTCCTTAGACCTCCTTCCAATCAACTGAGGTCACACATCACTGGGACCCTGACGAATCGAATGACACCATATGTAGGAGCTGCGATAGCACCAAGAGACAGGTCGACAAGCACCTCAAACCAAGATTTGAAGCTCTGTCTCTGGCAAGGTCTCAAGCTCTACCAAGCTTCCTAGAGGTAGATGATGCATCTCCCAACCCTCGTGAAGCTTCACATTCCCTCAATCCAAACGGAGGGTAGGTAAATCCCAAAAACATCATTTCCATTTCATCTCCACCTCTTGATCGAACTTGAGCTATAGTCCACCTCCAATGACCATTTTGTGTTCTCTGTTATCAGCGTGACACCACAAATTCAAACCACATGTCAACACACCTCAACATCCACCTAGCTACCCCACCTCTCAGTTTCCCTCACTGCAGCCATGGTGTGAGAGGAGTAACAATCAAATGGATGGACTACCCACCTTGCCTATACCCTATCACTACCATACATCTATACTACATGGACACTTTCACCATTGTGCCTCTTATTGTTGACCCTTTGAGCCGATCTATGGCTTGCGGGTTAGTGTGAGGATCTGGGAAGTTGGATCCCTCACTTGATCTATGAAGCCAAGCTCACAATTTTTTTTGTTTTCATTTTATTCTTCTACCAATTACTTGATTGGTCAGCTTTGTAAAATCTATTAAAAATAGCTCATAATTACAAAAAATACCCACAAAATACCCAAGTTCTAAAAAAAAGGAGAACCTTTATAAATTATCACATGCACCTAATCCAACCCTAGTTCGATATATCCTTTTATGACTTTGTTTTATGTCCTTTTTTACATTAACTTGTAGAAAATGAATATGAAAATAGATGAAGTGTTTTTTTGGTTAAATCCTGAAGCATGAAATTTGACCCTAAGACGCTTACTCAAAACTCTAAGTTGATGAGAAATAATAGTCTTAAAACTCCTATCATACGAAATATCCATTTCTTTCTCACTGTCTCTCTTTTTCAATAATGGTAATTAATGGAAAAATCAATTATCCAGTATACATGACCCACTCTCAAAACCTAAAATGAGGATTCCCCATATGAAAACTTTGAACCCGATCCAATGACTATGATGACCCTATTTAATATGAAATCCTAATTTTAGGTGTTGAGGACCCATAATGACATTAGGTCTTTATTTCTCTTTCAGGGTGATCTACTCTCTTAATCTAGGCTTGTTGAAATCAAGATTTGAGATTCAAGGTACTTGAGTGAATGCTTGCATGTAGTTGTATGATCTGTATTAGATGTATATATATACATATTGTCACTTTTCTACCTTGAACACTAAGAACGCTAAGGAAAGAAAATGGAATGTAGTTACTGATGGTTCATTAATCTCCCTATTAGTGAGGGAAAGCATTAATGATGACTAGCACCTCCCTAGAGTACATGGTATATGGGGAGATCCCTAGAGTACAAGGTATACGAGGAATGGGCCCAATAATATATGTGATGCTTGTACTAAGTCCACCATAGTAATACATGTCTATTGAAATGTTATTAATGAATCAAGTTTACTTGATTTTTGAGCCATAAATAATGTTTCCATCTTCTTCATTTTTTTCAAGTATTTTAAATATGCCAGCATAATATAGTATTTTTTTAACCATTTACCAACATTATGTTGATTGTTTATTTCTCATATTTTCTAGGTTCAAGGAACAAGTAATTGCATATCAATGAACCTGAAGAAACTAAATAAAGTTCATGGAGGATGATTAGCTATATGGTTGTCTCTCACCTTATTATTTTATATTTAGTTGGTTTTTTCATTTTATTAGATGATGTGTAGGGTATCTATCTAATATGTACTCTATTTTCCTTTAAGAACATATTTCTTCTCCTGTGAATAATGTAATATGAATTTTTATCTTTATGAATGATGGTTTGTGTGGATATCTATTTGATGCTATGAATAATGATATGGATTCTTTGTAATATTTAGATGACAATCACAATCCCTTATATTTCCCTCTTGACATCTTATAGATATGAGTGCATGCATAAATAGGGAATGTCAACTTGGAAAGTTAATAGGAATTGGGGTCATCACAGTTGGTATCAAAGCCAGGTTCGCACATCATGATCATATGAACCTTATTCACCGTATTTTGAGTCTAGGGTAATCCTTGGGTTAGGGATGTGAAGGGTGGAGGTGACTAGGATAGCATCTACCATGGGTCTGGCTAAAGTCTCTGAGCCACTTTGCTTGGCAATCACAAGGCTATCTAGATGGAATTATAAGTCAACCTGGGAGATACCCTAAGTGTTCCCTACTACTTGGGCATACCTTAATTAAGGACCCTTCTCATCTATAGATATTCCCTCTCACCACTTCTATAGAAAATTTTCCCCCTTATGTTTATTTTATAAATATTTCCCTCTCATCTCTATGATATAAGGTTAGGAAAAGAGCCGCTCAATTTAGAAGTCCTAGGAACTGAGGATAAGGATTATTAGGGTATCCTCCATAAATTATAAAACTAAGGTCATGAATAACTAGTGAACATAATAATGAAATACGATATGAAAAAAGATATATCTAATGTATTTCACCTAATTTCAGGATGCCTCCAAAGACGGGTAACTCTTAGGCTTCTCAGGAATCATCCTCTAAGGAGAGGAAAGAACTTGAATCTCACAAAGAACATGATTCCAAGAAAATGGCTAGGGGTAGGTGGGAGGAACAAAAGAAACTCCTGATAGACTTCATGGAGACCATTTCCCTAAAAGGAACGCATGAAACTAGCTCATCTAGGAAGAAGGAAGTAATCATATTAGACTTCATTAAACTTAACCCAGACATCTTTTGGGGTTAGACCAACCTGCGGTGATGTATAAGGCTGAAGCCTACACCTAGTTGGTGGAAAATGCCTTTCGTAACCTAGAAGTACGCAATGAAGGAAGGTCAAATTTGCCACACATCTACTTAAGGGAGGGGCAAAAATATGGTGGGCAAACTATGGTGGGAATATGGGAGAAGAAGAGGACAACATGGAATGGGAAGCTTTTAAAACCCTCTTCACTGACCATTAAATGCCTATAGCAGAGAGGAAGAGGAAGGAGAGGATGTACATTGAGTTTAAGTAGGGCAGTCTCTTGGTGGATGACTACACCCAAAAGTTTAGGTTTCTAACGAATTATGTAGCTATTAAGACTGAATATTGCGTCATGGAGTACTATGTTGACTGCCTAGCTACTCACCTAAGAACCCTATTCATCGCCTCCCATCCTAGGAGCATAGATGAAGCCCTGGACATGGCCCTCAAGTAGGAAAGGGAATAGGGTTTGAAGAAGCCTTCCATTATGGGATACCTAGGGTTAACCACCACTAAGGAGGATAAATCTAGGAAGTTCCACCCTGTCCATAATAATAAGGGATTGGGAAAAGGAGCAGGATTAGGTAAAGGAGGATAGAAAAATAACCAGAATCCATAGAAGATAACTCACCCAAAGTACAAGACATGTGGAGGACACCCTGGTAGGGTATGCCGGCATCCCAAGCCAGTCTTCTATAGCTGCAAGGAGGGCCATTTCATTGCCCAATGCCTGACTCCATCCATCTTTGACAATCCTACAGTAGATGCTCCACCCCCTCAAGGACACCACAACGTCAGAGTATTCACAGTGACTACAGAGGAAGCCAAGGAAAATCCCAACCAGCTTGTTTAAGGTAGTCTAAATTCTTTTCATATATCTAATATTGTGTTCAAATCCCTTCAAGTTATTCATAACATATTTATCTTCTGTAGGCATTGTATTCTCAAATGATCATCATGTTAAAGCTTTATTTGATTCTGTATCAACAAAAACATTCATTTCTCAATATCGGACATCTATGTTACACCTACATATAAGGGACTTGGGATATATTCTTGATGTGTCAACTCCTAGTGGCAAAATACTCACTACATTATAGCAAACTGATTTCCTACCTCTAAAATTTGAAAATAATGATATTCCCTTTAAAATCATACTCTTAACTTTGGAAGACTTCAATAGTACACTTGGTATGGATTGTCTATACAAGTTTCATGCCCTGATTGACTATAAAAATAAGATGGTAGTCCTCTCTCGACCTCATTCTTGTCCTGTGGTGATCCCAAGGGGAAGTGGAATCTATAATAACATTATAATTTCCTCTCTTAAAGATAAAAGCTCATTTCTAATGGATGCAAAGTCTTTGTTGCATTAGTCTCAGAGACTAGTCCTAGTATTCAGCTTGTAGAAAGAATGGAGGTGGTACGTGACTTTCTTGATGTATTTTCAAAGGATCTTAAAGGACTACCTCCAAATAGAGACATTGAGTTCTCCATAGATCTTCTCCCTTGAACCACTTTGATTTCTAGGAAATCGTATATGATGGCTCCTATTGAGCTTATGAAGTTGAAGAAACAACTACAAGAACTTTTTGACAAAGATTTTATCTATCCTAGTGTTTCCCCTTGGAGTGTTCCTATTCTTTTTGTCAAAAAGAAAGATGGATCTATGTGTCTGTATTGACTACCACATGTTGAACTAGGCCAATGTTAAAAGTAAGTATCCCCTTCCTCATATTGATGACCACTTTGATCAGCTTCTTACTACCAAAGTCTTCTCTAAGATTAATCTTCATTTTGGCTACCATCAACTGAAAGTAAAGGACTCAAACATTTCTAAAGCTACTTTTTGAACTCGTTATGGGCATTACAAGTTTCTAGTAATGCCATTAGAGTTGACCAATACACATGGTATATTTTTGAATATGATGAACAAAGTCTTCCAACCTTATCTTGATGAGTTTATGGTCGTATTTATCGATGATATTATGATCTATTCAGACTCTATGGCGAATCACTGTGAGACTTGAAGGTAGTCCTTGAAATCCTTCGAGCTCAGAAATTCTATGGAAAGCTCTCTAAATGTGATCTCTAGATTGATAAATTCATGTTTCTTGGCAATGTCATTTTTGTGGGTAATATATATGTTGATCCCGCCAAAGTGTATGTTGTTCTTGATTGGCAACCTCCTTGAAATCCTTCTAAAATCTGGAACTTCTTGGGCTTGTCTGGATATTATTGTTGCTTCATTCCCAATTTATCCAATGTTGAACTTCCTCTAACTAAGCTTACTCAGAAGGATGAGCATTTCATTTGGTCAGCCGTTTATATATCCAATTTCCATGAGTCAAAGTAGAAATTGACATCAGCCCTGTTCTAGTTCTACCTTCTGGAAATGAAGGACTTTTGATCTTCACTGATGCTTCAAGAAATGGTTAGGATATGTCCTGCAACCACACAAAAAGGTGGTGGCCTTTGCATCTAGACAGCTAAAACCCAATGAACTTAACTATCCCATGCATGATTTGGAATCATTTGCAATCGTCCATGCCCTCAAAATCTAGAGGCACTACCTATAAGGGGCAATGTTTGATATCTTCACTGACCATAAAAGCATGCGCTGCATATTGACTCAAAAAGACCTAAACTTGAATCAACGCTGATGGAATGAGTATCTGAAAGACTATGATTTCACTATTTGCTACCATTCAGTAAAAGCTATTGTAGTCATTGATGCTCTTAGAAGAAAAAGGGCAGTATGTGCATCTTTATTTGTTCCTAAGTGAAGGAACATGGAGGATCTAGTGGGCTGGAAGCCCCTATTTCTATATGATCGTATCCAAGTCAATAACATATCCATCATGTTTGGTCTTTGATCTAAAATTCTTGAGGCACAAAAATCTAGTCCCGATCTTGAATATCTCTCCTCTCTCCTGTCAAAGCCACAAGCACATATGTTTGTGGGTCTTGATGGTGGTCTTCGATATAAGAACCGTATGTGGGTCGATGCACAGTCAACTATGAAGACAAAGATTCTCAGTGAGGCACATGGGTGAAAGTACACAGTTCATCCTGGCACAACTAAGATGTACAAAGACCTACAATATCAGTTCTGATGGAGGGGCATGAAGCGGATATTTCTAAATTTGTGTCTAGATGTCTAACATGCCAGAGAATCAAGGTAGAGCACCAGAGGCCAGGTGGTCTATTGCGACCCCTTGATATCTCAGTATGGAAATGAGAACACATAACCAAAAATTTTGTGGTGGGCTACCCAGGACCAAAAAGGGGTATGATGTTGCATGGGTTATAGTCGATTATCTCACGAAGTCATGTCACTTTCTCCCTGTAAAGTCCACTACCAAAGTATCTGAGTTGCTAATCTCTATATACGGGAGATAGTACATCTGCAAAGGGTTCCAGCATCCATTGTCTCAGACAGGGACCCAAAGTTCACTTCAAAACTATGGAAATAGGTTCAAGAAGAACTGGGCACCAGGTTGAACTTCAATACAACCTACCATATGTAGATAGAGGGGAAGTATGAATGCATAGTACAAATTCTGGAGGATCTTCTGTGAGCTTGAGTTCTTGATTGGGAAGCCTTGTGGGACCACTATTTGCCTATATCTGAGTTTGCATATAATAATAGATACTAGTGAAGTATTGGGATAACTCCCTATGAAGCTCTCTATGGCCGACCTTACATATCCCCATTACAATGGGATGATGTTGGAAAACACACTTTGATGAAATCCAAGGAGATGCATCTATATATGGACAAAGTTGCACTTATTAGGCAAATAATGAAGTGGGCATAGAATAGGTAGAAATCTTATGCAGATGCTCACTGACAGGAATGTCAGTTCAAATAATGTGACCATGTCTTTCTGAAGATTGGACCTATCTGAGATTTGGTAAAGAATAAGGGAAAACTCAGTCCTCACTCTGTGGGGCCCTTTGAGATCTCCGAAATGGTTGGTTAATGTGTCTATTGCCTTGCCTTGCTACCTCAATATAGTGTCATGCATAATGTCTTTCATGTATCTAATTTGAAGCCCTATGTCAAAGACCCCAGTCACATTATGAATCATGAGCATCTAGACCTGAAAGATGACCTATCCTATGTTGAATCACTGGTCAAAATTCTTGATTCCAAGACGAAGGAGCTTCATAGTAACCAATGCATAGATATGGTAAAATTTCTCTGGAACCACCATGATCAATCTAATGCCACCTGGGAGCTCAAGTCTGAGATCAAGAAAAAATATCCACACCTCTTTCAACGTGCTTGAAGTTTGAGGACAAAACTTTTAAAAAGGAGTGATAGAGTGAGTTTTTACATTATTTTCTCTCTTTTATAATTTTTTTTATTTCCAATAATACCCTCAACCATCTCCCTCACTTATTTAACTAAAAGCAATCATCAATATCATTATATGATAAACTCTAGTTCATATAGAGATGGATTATATGTATTATGATACTAAGTCAATTTATATATTCAGTATTCAAATTTGGAACCCAATTTTACGCAATAGCTGAATAATTACATCATGAATCTCTACCTAATTTTTCACTTTAATTGAATAAAACGTTTAGGAGTTATAAGCAATTGAATTAAATGTACATAATATCTTTTATTAAGGCTAGTGACCTATGTTTCTGATTATTTGATTAATAATGTGACATTCATATGTCATGCATGCTCGATTTTACCTAGGACGTGGCTCACTTTTGTGTGCATGCATCCTGGCTATCTGATCATTTTGATCACATATTAGGGAGAATCTAATAGTAGGGGCTTCATCCCTAACTTCCTGTAGGACTCGGCCCTGACCCCAACAGACCGACCAACCAATCTCGACTTCACACACCCGACCTGAGGTATCTACACATGAGATAATTGGAGGATAACCTATTATCACCAAGCTGATCTCAACAAGATAAACCACATCATCTTTGACCAGTGATCAATAAGAACAACCTCCCACAAATTCACACCTCTCACCTAGTGGCGGTTCCATTTTTAGGGCTTCGTCCTATGCCTACTCTCATGTCTATTTAAGGACTTCAAAACAACCACTGCACCTCCTTTATTCATCCCTTCCTCTCAATTGCAGTGAAGGTCACCCCATCCTCCCTTACCTCAACCATTTACACCTTGCCTGACCAGAGCACCCCCTTCATTCCTGAGACCTCCTCCTTCCAATCAACTAAGGTCACATGTCCCCAGTACCCCAATGAATCGAATGACACCATCCGTAGGAGCAGTGACATAACCAAGAAATGAGTCAACAAGAGCCTACAACCGAGCTTTGAAGCTCTATTATTGGTGAGGTCTCGAGCTCCACCAAGCTTCCTAGAGGTATCAGATGCATCTCCAAACCATCACAAAGCTTCATGTTCCCTCGATCCAACCAAAGGCCATGTAAATCCCTGAAACCTCATCTCTATTTCATCTCTACCTACTTGACCAAAACCTAAGTTATAGTCCACCTCCGACAATCATTCTAGGTTCCCTTCTATCGGTGTGACACTACAAATTCAAACCACATTTCAGCACAACTCAACACCCACCGAGCTACCCCTTCCATCACCCGACCTCTAGCTTTCCCTTGTTGTTTCCATGGCACGTGAGGAGTAACAATCAAATGGATAGATTACCCACCTTACCCATACCCTTTAACGACCATACATATAAAGTCCAGGGGCACTTTCACCATTGTGCCTTCTATTGCTGACCCTCTGAGTTGATCTATGGCTCATGGGTTAGTGGGAGAATCTGAGAACTCAGATTCCTCACCTGATCCATGAAGCCAAGCTGGCAATGCTTTTTTTAATTTTCATTTTATTCTTCTAGAAACTACCTGATTGGTCAGCTTTGTAAAATCTATTATAAATAAGTCTGATATCCATAAAATACCCATAAAATACCCAAGTTCTCAAAAAAATAATAAGAACCTTTATAAATTATCACCTATACCTAAATACAACCCTAGTTTGATGTATCCTTTTATGACTTTGTTTTATGTCCTTTTTAACATTAACTTGTAGAAAATGAATATGAAAATAGATGTTAGTATTTTTTTTGTGAACTCTTGAAGCATCAAATATGACCCTGAACCTCTTGAATCAAAACCCTAAGTTGATGAGCAATAATAGACTTAAAATTCCTAATATCGTATGAAATATCCATTTCTTTCTCTCTCTTTTTCAATAATGGTAATTAAAGGAAAAATCAATTATCCAATATACCTGACCCACTCTCAAAACCCTAAAATGAGGATTCCCCATCTGAAAACTTTGAATTGAGCCAATGACTATGATGTCCCTAATTAATCTGACACTTTAGGTCTTTATTTCTCTTTCAGGGTGATCTACTTTCTCAATCTAGGCTTGTTGAAATCAAGATCTGAGATTCAAGGTATGTGGATATAAGTAAAAGACTAGTTATATTGGATGATATAATTATGAATAAATGCTTGCATGTATTTGTATAATCTTGATTAGATGTATATCTATGCATATTTTCACTTTTCCACCTTGAACACTAAGAACACTAAGGAAAGAAAATGGAATGTAGTTACTGATGGTTCATTAATATCCCTATTAGAGAGAGAAATCATTAATGATGACTTGCGCCTACCTAGAGTACATGGAAAAGAGGGAGATCCTAGGAGTACAAGGTACATGGGGAATGGGCCCAATAATATGTGATGTTTGTGATGAGTCCACTAGAGTAATACATGTCCATTGAAATGTGATTAATAACTTGAGTTTGCATGATTTTTCTGCTTTAAATAATGTTTTCATTTATTTTCTTCTTTTTCACATATTTTAAAAAATGCCAACATAGTATAGTATTTGTTAACCATGTACCAACATTATGTTGATCGTTTCTGTCTCATATTTTCTAGGTTCAAGGAAAAAATATTGCATCTCAAAGTACCTGAAGAAACTAAATAAAGTTTGTGCAGGATGATTAGCTAGATTGTTGTTGCTCATCTAATTTTTTGTTTATTTATTTGTTTCATTTCATTATATGATGTGTAGGGTGTCTATGTTCTATATACTCTCTTTTCCCTTAAGAACATATTTCTTCTCTTGTGAATAATGTAATATGAATTTTTACCTTTATGAATGATGGTTTGTCTTGCTATCTATTTGATGTTGTGAACAACGATCTTGCTTCTATGTAACATTTAGATGGCAATCACAATCCCTTACATTTTCTCTCTGGCCATCTTATCGATATGAGTGCACACATATGTAGGGAATGTCAACTTGGAATGTGTACAGGTGTTGGGGTCGTCACAATGACCATGATCATGTCCTTTTACTTTTCTAGTGATATTAATCTCACCATGTCAAGGGAGTAGTCTATTCATTAGGGTGTGGGGATTATCCCCACTACCTTTTTTGCAATTTCATTCATATTCTAATGCTTGTATGAATTTGTAAGGACCCCGACCTTCATTTTGGGTTTACCCTATTTGTTTTGCCTAAACCTTGTGTTTAGATGCTTGCTATTCACCTGAGGTTGTCATTAGGGTTCGTTTGTGCTTTGTTGAGAGTTGGAGGTGCAAATTGCAAATTATCCAAGTTTTAGTGTTGATGTGCAAGTTTGTCACCTTGAGAGATGTTTTCTCTCTCCTTGCATCCTCTAGGTTTGAGATTATGAGTTGGTCTTGTTGCTTGAGTAGTTTTGGGCCTTGATGAGCTTTGATGGGCCTTGCTTTGCTTTTATTTTCTTTTCCTTGATAAGGGTTTGTATCGTGCATAGGAGAGCTTGAAGCTCTATGTCACCCAGAGAGTTGTGTCGCCCAGGAATGTGTCGACCAGTGGGGTGTGTCGCCCATGTGACCACCTTGACCTTGCCTTGGTTGTGTCACCATACCTTAGACAAGTGGTCGATCCATGTTAGTTTGTGGCATGACATGTGCATGAGGTTTAACAAGTGTCCCTAGGGTGGACGACACCTTGCCTTAGTTTCCTCTTCACCCTCTTCTATATATATGTATATATACATCTCCTTTCTCTTGCTTGGGATCCCTTTTAGCTCCTTAGTTGCCTTCCCTTTTCCTTGGTGGATGGTACCCCTCTTTGGTGGAGCTTGGTGGTCGATCTCCTTGGTGGAGTCTCCTTCTTCTTCTTCCTCTAGGTGGTGGCCAAACCCTAGAAGGGTCTTGCTTCCTTGGTAAGCATCTCCCCTCTGTCCTTATCACCTTCTTCTCCTTCTTGCTTGATCTTCGACCATGGTGGTTATGAGCTTTGTTTTTCTTCTTGTCATGGCCGAAGGTGGTGTTCTTTGGAGCTAGGAGCTTAAAGCTTGGTGCTTGGAGCTTTGGAGATTTAGGAACTTGCTTGAGGCGGGATACATAACTCCTAACCCTGGCTATACTACTTCCTTTTCATGTTGCATGTTTATATTTCATCTTGATCGGCCATGCATCTTGGGAGATATGTTTCTTGCTCTAGTATGTACCTTTAATCTTAGGGATATAGTGGTCATGTTGTTGTTGTTATGATGTTGATAGTTGTATGACCTTGGACCTTGTTGGCAGAATCTATGGCTTAGGGTTTGCTTTGGGGAAATACCCCTTTCTCTCTTTGGTTTTGAGAAGTGAGTTCGAGCTCTAGTGGTGTAGGAAAAACCCCTCTCACTTGGTTGTTGAGAGGTGAGTCTATGCTCTAGTTGCTTGGGTAATACCCTTCTCTCACAACTGATTTAAGAGGTGAGACTTGGTTGGACATTGACCTAGTGGAGGTTGGAATCTTGACCGATATGGGGATGATTCACCTTGTTGCCCGATATGTGATGGAGGTTGTGCAAAACCCCTCTCACTTGGTTGTTGAGAGGTGAGCCAACTCTCTTGATCAATTAGGTTTTGATGATGGCGATCTTGAGGTTGATGATGACCAAATCAGTATGATCCTTGTGCCTTGCAGAATACTCTTTGAGGTGCTTTGCACGATACCCTTACCTAGGGTTTTGACTTGGACGATATGCTAGGTTATGATATGTTGACCTTGTTGCCCAATATGACCCCCTTTACCTTGCTAGTGTCCTTGGGAGATATGCCTTGACCGAGGTGTACCTTATCCTTAGTTGGTGTTGTGCCTTTGGATGACATGGTGCTTAGTAGATACCTCTATTTTGTGCCTTAGGCGACATAGGTTGGTTTGGAGTTGCCTGATAAGGTGTTGGGATGGTGAAACCCTAGATAGGTGCCTTAGTGGTGACCGATATTTTGTGCTTAACCTAGTTGAATGATAGGCCACCTTGTGGTGCCTTGGTGTCATAGGTTGTAGTGAGCTTGTTGGGCGATACAGTGTTGAGCTTGGGCACCATGACCTTGGCCGTTTTAGCCTTGGGCGCTATGTGAAGATGGATACCCGATATGAACCCTAACCCTAATGGGAGATAGGGTCTTAGTCGGTAGGGTTGGTTGTGTTGCTCGACATTACCCACATTCCTTGGTTGCACGATATCAGTTGCATGATGCACCCCTTAGTCTTTGGGTGCACGATACACTTCTAGATCAGTGCACGACACCCCTTCAGGTCTGGTTGCCCGATATCCCTTGTGCTTGGATGCACGATATGGCTAGTCGTTATGTGTGGCTAAGTATCCTAGCGGATAGGATTTATGGTGAAGGATGATATCCTACCCAATTCCCTTTTGGGTGAGGGATGAGCTACCCGCCACACCTATAGTGAGGGTATATAGTACCTTTAGTGAGGGTTATGCTTAACCCGGAAACCCTAGTTGATGGTTTGTTATCTTGTAACTGCACCTATATTGTTGATGCAATATGGATGATAGATTGTGAATCGTGATATGTTGTATACCTAAAGATGATACTACATAAGATGACAAGAGACACGGTTATGTTTATAAGTAAGGGTATAGTGGATGCTCGTGGTTTGATAACAATAATGTAATTAGGGGAATGATGAAACCTAGGGGACGAAGGGGCTCTGGTGATGGCAGCGGCGACACCAAAGGAAACACTGAATCCGAGGTGGATAGGGTAGATTCGATGGAGAGAAAGTAGATGAGGGCACCAGGGAGAAGATCAAAGATGTAGCACATCGACGCACCAATCTTTTAACCTAGAAGAATGGGGAGGGGTTCACTATCCCAGAACTAGGCTTGCAATTCAACTTATGTGGGTTGAAAGGAGTACAAGCATATCAGCATAGGGTTGGCGATGGAGGTAGAGCCCATACGAACCAGGAAGGAAACGAGGATGGAGGCCAGAACCTAGATCTGACGACTATGAGAGCCCACCATGGAACGGAATAGGAAAGTCGACAAGTTATTCACCAAACCGGGGCACAAACACAATAGACTTCGTACAACGGCGCAGTATCTGGAAGCCAAATCCCAGGAAGGAACGATATCTTCATTGAAAGCGTGTATGTGGAGAAGCTATCGGTCCAATATGTTACGCTAGGTGAAATAGATGGTAAACCAACGATATCGATAATCCCTGAGGCAGAAGACAATCTAATCAAGCCTTGGAGATATGTTGTCGTTGTGAGATTGCTAGGAGCAGGCATAGGATATATGACACTCTGCGATCGCCTAAAACTCTTATGGAAGATTAAGAGCCATTTCAACATGTACGAGATGGAAAAGGGTCACTTTGTGATCCAACTATCTTGCCAAAGAGACTACGATACCGCTATGACAGGGGGACCATGGAAGATTTTTGGCTTAAACCTTATCGTCTAGGACTAGTACCCTACCTTCAAGACAAGGGAGGAATTTCCTAAGTTATTCGTGGCATGGGTGAGAATAGTAAACCTTCCCCTTCATCTGTATGTTCCGACCATGTACGAGTATATAGGGTTGGCACTCAAAAGACTCATTAAAGTAGATGAGCATACAGCCAGTCGCACAAGAAGTCACTTTGTGAGGCTCGCAGTTGAGGTAGATACGACGAGGGATTTAGTAGCAGCTATTCTGATTAATGGAGAGGAGTATGAAGTTGTGTATGAAGGACTACCCCTGGCATGTGCTCGATGTGGGTAGGAAGGCCACGCTTCAAAGGACTGCCTTACGGAGAATGTTGTGTCAGATACTGAAACAAACAGGCCACCACACACCCATACATCAACAAATAATGGACGCAGCAACGAGAGAGCAAACAAGTCGAAAAAGGTATGGTAGACACAGGGCCATCGAAAAGGGAGGAGGAAGCAGTTGCAGAACATGGCAAAGCACACTTACACGCAAGATGTTAACCCATTTGCTAGCATTTGGGAGGAAGATGAGGCAGAACACATTGTAGGTGAGAAGGAAACGGTGCCTGTTGTTGAACAAACTAGAAGAACAGAGAAAGTGTGGAGAAAGAAGAAAGCAACAAAATAGGGAGAAGAAGGAAGAAAGACATCAAAGGTCTTACAAGATATCACGAATGCGCAGGCAAATTGAAACACCAAAGATAATACCATTGGGAACAACACCACCAAGTCGGCACATGTTGCTGTCAACCCATCAGTTGATGAAGTAGTTGAGGTTATTGAAGTGGAGGAGGGGGACAACGATATGGAGATAGAAGTAAACATAACCAGTACTGCTATAAACCAAACTCAGACGACATCTAATGTACTGTGTGAGATCAATGAGGCATTGGCAGACAATGAACAATTAATAGTCGGAAGGAGGTGTAAAAGCAATGGAACCAAAATGAAAATGCGTGGTAAGCAGCGGCCACCCTCTACAGCTGATGCTCAATGGAGAAGTCCAAGAGGAATAGAAACCACCGCCCAACGCTCTGAATTAAACAAACAGCTTAGTCATGAATTGGAGGAAGGTAGGATGGGAAGCCACGAGGAAGATACAACACCAAATAAAGAAAATGAGAAAAGTTCGTCAGGGAACTTGATTGAGGAGGATATCAGGAACGATCCAAATAGCCCCTCCACCTGTAGCTGAGCTTATGTAAGACCTCATGTACTGGAACGTTCGAGGTATTGGGAAGAAGGATACACAACACAATCTCAAAGAGTTAATGTCTGTCCACAGACCAAAGATCGTGGCGATCATAGAACCTTATATGAGTGGGGCAAAAGCAACACAAACAATCACTAGACTCGGATTCGAGAAATCATTCCGAGTAGAAGCTCAAGGTTTCGTCAGAGGAATATGGGTGTGCTGGAATGAAAGGGACTGTGAGGTAACCATCATCAACTACCACTGTCAATTTGTAACGAGCTGCATCAATAATACTACCCTAGTAACCATCATCTATGCAAATCCACACATTACAGTAAGGAAGTTCCTTTGGAAACATCTGATATGAATGGGAAACAAATTCACCAACCCCTGGATCATGCTAGGCAATTTTAATACCACCTGTAATCCTAGTGAGAAAAGTGGGAGTGTACACTATAATTACTCTGAGGCTAGAACGTTCCAAGAAACACTGTTAGAAGCGGGGCTTTCTGACCTTGGCTTCTCAGGCCCTAGATTTACCTTCAAACGAGGTAATTTACAACATCGTCTAGATCGGGCTGTTGCAAATACAACTTTCATTCAGAAGCATGGTAATTTCTTCGTCAAACACTTACCAAGATTGCAGTCAGATCACAATCTGATTTTGGTTAAGTGTATCAGGCATAAAAGGGCTGAAACTTACAGTTTTAGAGCAAAGGCGGTGTGGGCCACTAGTACAGATTTCTGAAAAATGCTTGCCAGCAGCTGGAAACAGAACACAGATTTCAATGATGCTCTTAAATATCTAAAGGATAAGGTCTGCAAGTGGGACCGGGAGCAAATCCAAGCTAGCAGGAAGAGAAAAACCACTTTACTCCGCAATATAAACAAATTGGAAAAAGAACTTGCCAAGTGTTACAACCCAATCACCGACAGCATCTATGTAAACATGAAAGCCAATTTAGATGTGATACTGAAAGACAAGGAAGAAGAATGGAAAATGAAAAGCCACATAGATTGGATCAAAGATGGAGATTCAAACACTAAATTTTATAGTGCATATGTCAAACAATAGAGAAGGTAGAACATAATTCTCCAACTACAAAATAATGATGGGGAGTGGATCTCTGAGGAAGGATAGCTGAAGGAACTGGTTCGCACACATTTCTGTTCAATTCTTATTGAAAAGGCACAAAGTCGAATGATGACGATCAACTCCATTCCAGGCCACTACAAGAAGTTCACACTAGCTCAGCTAAATAGGATTGAAGTAGAGCCTACCAAAGATGAATGCCAAAAAATTCTAAAAATGATGAACCCATATAAAGCTGTAGGTCCGGATGGAGTCAATGGACTTTTTCTTTTAAACCACTATGATGTGGTGAAAACCTCAGTACTGGCTACTGCCAAAAAATCCTTAAGAGGTGAATCTTTATCTAGAGAGTTGTGTGACTCCAAGATTGTTCTTATACCAAAGATTAGAAAACCTTTGTCATGCGACCAATTAAGACCTATCTCCTTAAATAACCCGTGTTTAAAGCTCATATCAAAAAATTGTAGAAGAGAGGTTGAAGGGGTACCTGCCTGGTTAGATTTCAGACGTTCAAAGTGCCTTTGTACCAGGAAGGCGCATCACTGGTAACATATCACTTACCCAGGAAGTAATTCACATGATGAAACGGAGGCACGGTCCTGCTTATATGGAAATTAAAATCGATCTTTATAAAGCATATTACAAGCTCTCATGGGAATTCATACATGACACATTGAAGAAAATTGAAATTCCTACAAACATCATCACATACATTATGAACTCCATAACTATAGGTGAATGCTCAATTCTCTGGAATGGCAGCTGTACTAGTGAGTTCAAACCAAGTTGAGGACTCCGGCAAGGAGATCTAATATCACCATACATTTTCGTTTTATGCATTAAACGATTAAGTCAAATGATAAACGAACTTGTCCAAGGCAAGGAGTGGAATCCGATCAGAATGGGACGGTCTGGAATAAAGGTATCTCACTTATGTTTTACAGATGATCTGATCCTTTTTGGAGAATCCACATGCAAACAAATGTGGGCTATCAAGAAATGTTTTACCAACTTCGAAGAGGCCTCAGGGCAAGCTATCTCCATCACCAAGACACAAATACACTTCTCGAAAGGAGTTCCAAGATCAAGGAGAACCAGGATCACAAGAATTAGTAAATTTCAGGAAACAGATGATCTGGGCAGATATTTAGGGGTACCAATCATCCATTCAAGAGTGACCAAAAAGACATATGCTGGCTTGCTGGACAGAATCGACTCTAAAATCAATGGGTGGGTAGCAAGAACTTTGTCACTGGTAGGCCGGTGCGGCATGGAAAAAACTACAATTGAAGCTATACCTACATACGTCATGCAAACAACAGCTTTACCGTTGAGTCTTTGTGATAGAATTGACAGCACTTTGAGGCGGTTTTTATGGGGGGGTGGGCACAAAACCAATCCCATGTCCCTGGTGGCCTGGAACAATGTTACGAGTAGAAAAATGCATGGAGGCCTGGGGCTCAAATATATGAGGGAGTGGAATGTAGCCCTCTTATCTAAGAATGCTTGGGAAATAGCATGCAAAAGAAACACAACTTGGTGCCAATTCATGAGGAAGTGGTTTGAAAACCATATTGAGGGGAGAGCGGCGAACATCTCGCGAGGAGCTCAAGCTTCACTCATGTGCAAGAACATGATAATGGAGAACTCATACATGGTGCTGGGAGACGGCAGCAAAGTAAGCTTCTGGTTTGATTACTGGGTAGGGCCAGGATTCAAACTTGCCTCACAAACATCACACAGAATACCAGAAGATCTTACCGACCTAAAAGTTGGGAGTGTAGTTCTGGACAGCGGGACCTGGGACGAGGGATTCCTCATGTCTTGGTTCGATCCGAGGACTGTGCAAAAAATTCTGAAGCTGGAACCTCCGCTGAACCGGGAAGAACACGATGTCAGAGTGTGGGTAGAAACAACGAATGGAAACTATTCAACTAAATCTGCATACACAATTCTTCGGCGACAACGGGAAGTGAGAACGAAAGGAGAATGGTGCTCGATATGGAGCCTGAAAATAGCTGCAAAGATCAAGTACTTCACTTGGCTTGCCATGCATGGTACAATTCTCACAAATCATATAAGAGTTCGTTGTATGTTGGCTAGCGATGCTAAGTGTGAAAGATGTGCAAACGGAGAGGAAACACTGACTCATGCGCTACGAGATTGCCCATATTCGAAAACGGTTTGGTTGGAAATGCTGAACATCACCCAAACAGAACCTTTCTTCCAGTCCAGATCTGATGAATGGTTTAGAGAACAATTGAAGAATAAAGGTTTGAATGCTACTACATTCCTGATTACCTGTTGGTTGCGGTGGGGCGTAAGAAACACCCAAGTGTTTGAGAAAACCAACCTACCACCCCAACTCCTTGTCCAGAGGATCACACGAGAAGTCAAGCTAAATGATTTGGCGTGGGGCAGAGAAAATCACAAGAAGATGAAGCCGGTGGGTAGGAAACAATGGGAAAGACCAACAGAGGGTTTCTTGAAGATTAATACAGATGTGGCATGGAAGAAGAACAAGACTATCGTAACTAGTATAAGTCGGGACCATGAGGAAAAATGGGCAGGTGCGCATGTAAGGGACACGACTGCAAAATCCGCCTTACATGCAGAAATCTTGGCAGTGGACATGGCCTGTGAAATGGCCATCCAGTCACGCATACCCAAGGTGGTCATTGAAACTAATTGCAAGATTTTTGTAGATATGCTGCAGAACAATCCAAGGGATAACCCAAATTTTGCCAGATTCTTTGAAAGAATACAATGCAAACTACACGAGCAAAAGGAATGGACTATCAAATTTGTTGTAAGGGAAAGTAATAAGATAGAAGATTCTTTAGCTAAATATCTCCAAAAGCAAAAAAACTGGGGTATATAATCATACCAGACCACCAGAGTGTGTTAGGAATGCATTAGTTGAAGACAATTGTAATGGTAGTAGTACTACCAGGTTTCAATTTCTATTATATGCTAGTTCATGTATTTGTTATCCTTATTTGCTTGCAAGAGGAGGGCGAGATGAATAAATAGACTCCTGGCTTCTCCAAAAAAAAAGATAACAATAATGTAATTTGTTGATACAACTTTATTCTTCATGAAATCTTAATCATGGATGTTGTCCCAATCATGTACCCTCAACTCTAATAATATGATAACCGTATTATGCTCTCTAAGATCTATGTCTGGTATTTTAAGTTATCTCTCTTGATATGCATACTAACCATGTAGGTGTATTTGATGAATTCATAGCCAGGTAAGAGCTATGAGGTACATGTGTTTTGTATAACACTGAATGATTTTGATGAGATAGCATGTATCACCAGTATGATGTGAAAGGTCTGTGGACCTGATAAAGGCTAAGTAGAGGTGTTATCCTCTGATATTGAGATAATGGATTTCTATGCCATGGTAATGTTGATGCCTTGAAAGGCAGTGGTAATCTGAGATGAGGAATTGATATCCTAGGATGATGATGCATGATATTGATGCCTTGAGAGGAAGTAGCATTCTATGATGAGGGATTGAGATCCCATGGTAATGACAGTAATAATGTAACTCAATGTTGTTATGTTTTATAACTTGGTTGCCCCAACAATCCACTTAAAATATACTAATTAATTACAGAGGAACAATTCATGTAGTTTTGCCATGGACATAGATCCATCATCGTCAGAAGTTAGTGATGGTGAAATAGGTTTATCCAACGGGATTACCTGGAGCGCATATTGTTGAATATGTGGGGTTTCTCCTAGTTGAAAATAGGAGAATTAGAGTGCAACTACGGTTGTAGACTTGGTATGGTAAGAGCATGGTGAATAGGCCCATGACTCAATATGATAGAGCATGAATGCGTTCATGGCTCAAGATCACGATGATCAGGTCTGTGGCTCAAAGGTATACTAGCACCTGTACCAAGGTGGGCTAGAGATATGGGTAGCTTGCGGAGTAAACCCTGAGGCTGCGACCATTTAAGCATGAGATTGCGGTCCTGCTTTGGTTTTCATGTACTGACCACGAGGAGGTGAGGTCATGGAGTCTGGCTCTCCCATTGACCTTGTATGGAACCATATTTGGGCTTCGCAACCGAAGGTTGGATTTGATCAGGGACAGCTCACTTCCTCAGGGCATAATAAAACATAATCTAGCTGAATAGTATATATTGCTTAAGGCAAAACACAAAACATTGGTTGAGGCCTTTCTTGTGAAACATGATCCAATTATATCTTGCAGTTGCTTCTACATTCCTTATATCTTGTGATAAGTTCTTATAAAGCTTATCTTGTCTATCATGTTCCATAAAAAATACCTGGCTATAGGCCTCATGAATATCTTGGTAAGATTGGTGGTGATGTTAGTCCTTCTCAGTATGCTACTCTTATAATCTACTAGTATCAAATATCTTCTTTATCTGTTTTAACCTTTCTGCGGTTTTATAGTTTTGGCGGTGAGTTATATTTCTCGCTGGGACTGTGTGTCTCACCCCACTAGTTTACAACCTTTTTAGGTGGTCGTGCTGGTCGTGGTGGTGGTCATGAGGTTGCGGCCGAGCAACAAGAAGACCAGTAGAAGGCAAGAGGTGGACATGCTGCTGTTTTGGTCCTTTTGTAGTAGAGTCCTAGACTCATCCCTGTACTCTCAGGTCCTCAGAGATGTTTTTACGATGTTTCACATTGAATAGTTGTTGTAATTTTGTATATCCTTTTGTTGGCCAGATGTGACCTAAAATATATTTATAAACATGTGTTGAACTTTTGTGCTCATGAACAACTAGTTTCTCTAAGCTGTGAACAATATATAGAAAGCTTGTGGATGTTTATATAACATGATTTTCTACAGGATTAGGTTCTGGTTGTAATAGTTTTCTTCTATATGCTTTCCGCAAATAGTTTTAATTAACCCGTGTTTTCGGTAATATGTGGTTTACGGTAGTTTTGCACATTTTCATGTGGCATTTTACTGTCTGTGTAATAGCAGGATGTCATAGAATCATTTAATTCATAGCTAATCATTTATCGCATGTCTTGTAAATTGGTCACTTGTTATACGTGATTTACTATAGTCTTACCACTGCAAGAACTTCAACCTTTAAGATTGAATATCAATTAGTTTTGGCAGATGCCCTGACAAGAATTTTTGATGGGAAGTCTCCAGAATTATGGATATAGGATTTGTAAGTATTGATACATCAATCTTATAGGGATATCTACTCAGGAAAGTTTCTAGTGTCAAAAGGGGAAACTTGCATAACTCCAATTATATCTTCAATCATGTTTGGATTTGAATGAAAGTGATAATTCAAGTAGTGGTGATGAAACCCAATTCCAACATAATGTTTCCATCCATTTATAACTAGAACTTTAATCCAGCTTCCTTTATTCTAGCAACTTTTGTTAACCAACTCAACTCAAACTTTGTGATATATACTAGTTCTTGATAGGTTTCTTTGATCTGATAATTCTTAAATAAGTTTTCCTTTGGGATTTGATCCTCAACTATACTACAATAAGATATGTCTGCTTGAGAGTGACATTATTGCACTTTCATTTTTGTAAAATCTAGGAATTCTATTCCTTGTGAATTTTTAGTGTGATAATATACACATCAGCCTACCCATTGTGATGATTGACAGATCCACCTATAGAGAAAGGGCCCAAAGATGATGTTGTTCGGGTGACCCCTCAGGTGATCGACTGACTAGAATTAATTCTCTATTTCTCCCAATGATCTGGTACCTTCTACATTTTTGGAGACCACATGATTGTCTAACCTAGCTTGCAGTTTAGTCAACCAATCAGACATAACTCCTAGTATAGGCACACATAGCAACTGGCCTTTCATCAGATTGGGTGATCCCCTCTTGGGATCCACTGATCAAAAAAATCTCTAGAACCCTCATCAAGAAGTAGTTTGGCCAACCCCCTTTGGCGATCTGGCAACAAGAAAGCATTTATTTCTAAAGTGTTAGGTATTCAATTTAAAAAGAAATGGTTGAAAGTTGATTGAGTAGATCATGAACTGACTAGTCCAAGTGTTGAACTAATTGATTCAAGTGTTAGGTCAATTGAACCAACCTTGTCAATAAGAACCATGAGACGACCAATTAAGCAAGTGACATATCAACTCAAGTCTATGAATTGACCGGTTTAGGTTGTGAATTGACTGGTTGGTTGATCAATTCGATTGGATCAAGGATTAGTGAGGACGTCATGTTATGCATTAATCGGGTATTAATTACCAATTCAATTGTAGTTGTGAAATATAGTGAAATGGTCGATTCAAGGGTTGAATCGATCAGCATGCATGCCAACCGATCGGTTCACTATTGAACAAAGCATTTCATCATTTTCAAGTTAGGAAAATTCAACAAATAGAAGGGTAGTCAAGGATTTCTAGAGACACAACAATAAGCTCTAACAATTGTAGTATTCTCTATTTTTGGTAACCAAGAGAACCTGAGTAAGTCCTACCCATCAAAGGGAGGGAAGAAATGTAGAGACAATTGGGACAGCAAGTCAGAGCTAGCACACTAACTAGAAGGGAGAACTCTTTCTTTATTATTTAACTAAAACAATAAGAGTTCTCATTGTTCCTTGTAGACTACTATAGCAAGTAGGTTGTTGCATGTCACTTGGAGGATGGGGTCATACTACTATTTGTGGTGATCATCCAGTAGGTTGTTGTGGACATTGTCTAGGTGCAACTTGAAGAAAGGTGCACGCTACTTTAAGGGAATTGTGGTTGGACTTGCTCCAAGACCAGGTACAACCTTGCAACCATCCTTCCCATTACATAGTTTTTGATGTGATATAATGTCTAAAGGGGAATATGGCAGTTAAAGTTTTATTTCTACTGCCTTATCTGATGCCATATTTCCCTACAATGGTATAAGAGCCTTGTCAATTTACTATGCTTTGGGATTTATTCGATATGATCATATTTTGGTTTTCAACATTTATTTATTGAATACAATGTGAATACTTAAATTGACTAATGTGTATATCTAATTAAATATCATATACGATTCCAACTAATACTTATAGGATATGATATATATGTAATTTACACACATCACCCTAAAAGTTTGTTTTAATGGTGTATGTGAAGGATGGTTATCTCCAATAACCCTAGATCTGCATGCATAATCGAGGTTGTTTTTTCCTACTTATATCTTAGTTTGCATATTTATCCCCTATCTTCTCTTTAATATTTAAAAGTATTATTTTCTCCTTCCTATTATCCCATCGAATGTAACTCAAGGTTTTCCTATTACCATGTAATATGTTAAAATAGGATCAGAATAGTTTTAATTATTATAATGATGAATAAGATTTTTAGTACCAAGATGAGTTTATCAGCTAGAAGACTGAGGAGGATAGATGGCAAGAGGAGATGAACTGATCGGATGGTGGCCCAACCAAGTGGCTAAGGTGTCCAAACATCATTTGGACTAGAGACCAGATGATCGATCTCACAGACCAACTGACTGACCTGGAGGCAAACCAATCTGTTCAAGTGTTGAACTGATTAATTCAATTTGCTTCAAGCACAGATCTTCATCAACAACATCTTGTTGCATGAGATATAGACCTTAGGTGGTAGTAATTAATTGTGGCTCCAAGGAATTACAATAGTATGCCCATAACCATCGCTCGTGTTTAAAATTGCATGTTTTCTCTTTGTGGGATATAGCATGTCTTTGTGGGATATAGCATGTATATGATATGTACTATAAGTATGTGGTGATTGGATATATATTTATTGAATCTCTCAATCAAACATATTAAGTCTTAGATGCTTTTCATAAGTAGCACACATGGAAATTTTGATCGACTATGTGTGGGCACTCCAAGCATGGTGTGTTGTCCATCTCGTGAAGGTGTGATGGTAGTCATGTGGAGGCAAAGTGCACTACCATAGTGTTGGCTTTTTGGCCAAACAAATCTAGGTGATCATAATGAGATTAAGTACCTAGAAGTATAAAGATGACTATGGAAAAGAGTTGTGCATACCATCTATCCAATAATTTCATAAGATACAACTGACATAAGTTTTCTAACATAATGATTGATTATGGATGTTGGCATTGGCTGGGTAATAATTCAATTGTTTTAGATCTTAGCTCGCTAGAAGGTTGTACATTGCAATCTTTCAAATTGATATGTGAGGGCTACAAATTTTAACAAAATAGTGGGAGTGATAATTAATTAAAGGCCTAATTAAAAATCATCAAATTTTATTCAAATAAAATCAAAGGTGTTTAAAAAATTGTGAATTTCTCTTGTAGAATTAAATGTCAACCAGTTATACATCTTCATTGAGATTGATCCTTGAGAATGAAAATTTGAATGGGAATAATGTCCACAAATGGTTCAGGATGCTGAGATTTGTTCTTATACAAGAGAAAAAGAACTTTGTCTTGGAGATACTAGATCCAAAAGAACCTGCTCCCAGTGCACCCAAGGATGAAAAGAATGGTCACAAGAATCACATTGAAGATGTCTTTGATGTCAAATGCATGATGTTGTGGTCAATGAAAAATGAGTTGAAGAGACAACATGAGAATATGGATGTTATTGAGACACTAACACATCTTAAGGACATGTACCAAGATCAGGAAGGAAAAGAGACATACGATGTGTCCAAAGAGTTGTTTAAGTGTAACATGACAAAAGGAGATCCAGTAGGTCCTCATGTCTTCAAGTTGATTGGGTATGTGGACTACCTTACTAAATTGGGATTCCCTTTGGGTCAAGAGCTGGACACTGATGTGATTTTGCAGTCACTACCAGAGTCATATAGTCGGTTTATCATGACCTACAACTTGAATAACTTTGACTATCCATTGATAGAGTTACTGGGCAGGTTGAGAACATTTGAGGCACAAATGGAGAAAGACAAGCCCAAGTCTTTGATGATGATTAGTAGATAAAAGGGAAGTCCGAGGGAAAAGGTAAAGATAAGAAGAGTTCCAAAGATGGCCAAAATTACAAATCTTCTGCACTTAAAGAAATGGAGGGGTGAATAAGGGAGGCAATTGTCACCATTGTCACCAGTGTGGACACTGGAAGAGGAATTTCCCTCAATACCTGGATCAACTGAAGAAGGAGGGGATAGAAATCTTCACTTCAGGTATAAATATTATTGAGATAAACTTATCTACTTCTTCATCTTGGGTACTAGTTATCGTATGTGGATCTCATACATGTTCGAATATGCAGGATCTAAAAATAAGTAGGCCTTTACAACAAGGAAAGGTAGGACTACAAATCACAAATGGAGCGAGATTTGTTGCCACTATAGTTGGAACCTATAATTTATCTCACCCCATAGGGCATGTAATATAGTTAATGAACTGCTATTTTATATCTACCAATAATGGAAATATTTTATTGTTTGCATCTTGTATGGACAAGGATGAACATGAATATCATATAAGGAAAATGTTCAATTTCAATAGATGAGATCTTTTATGGCAATGCCCCAATGTCTTATGGTCTTTATTTGCTAGATCTAAAGACAAATGTTTATAACATACATACCAAAATATTAAAAATGAATAAATCAAATAATGAATACATATAGCATTATAATCTAGAGGACACAAATGAGAAATGCATTTCTAGAATCCATAATGATGGTTTTCTAGCCTCTTTTGATTAATGAACCAATAGAGACATGCAAGTCTTATTTATTGGAAAATATGACAAAATCACCTCTCACTGGATGTAGTGGGAGAGAAAATATTCTATTAGGGTTAGTACATACTGATGTACATAGACTGTATAGTATAAATGTTTGAGGTGGTTGCAACTACATAAATATATTTATATATGGTAGTTTTTATTTAATGAAATACAAGTATGAATCTCTTCAAGTGTTCAAGGACATCATGAATGAAGTACATATCCAACTTGGTAAAAGTATTAAGGCTCTTCTATATGATTGATGTGAAATATTTTTAATCAAGAGTTTGAGGATCTTTTGGAGAGATTATCATAGTGTATATGATGAATTTCACCTGAAACATAATGATGTATCAGAAAGAAGGAACCACACCCTATTTATTCATGTTATGATTATCAAAGAATCTTTATATAATCTTCAAAATTCCTTTTGGGCACATGCTTTACTCTAAAACAATGTACCATCTAAAAATAGTTTAAAGTACATTATATGAGATATGGCATGGGAAGTGTCCCAATATGTCTTCTATAAGTATAAGGACTGAAAGCTTATGTAAGGAAATAGTTTCTTGAAAAACAATTTCCACAAATCACATAAATGTTGTTTTGTTTAATACTACTTTATATTCCAATCTGAAAACAAGAGTGTTTGTTGCTAAGATGGTAGAATTCCTTAAGAGGGATTTAATTCCAAAGGAATCAGTGGGAGAAAGTAGATCTTGAAAAGTTTGATACAAACAAGATAACATTTAACAAAAAGGGGTAAATTTTGAATAATGAGAATCACAAATAATTGAGGGATCTCAAGTTCCTATTGTATCATAAAACCTCATAGTTCTAGTCAGACACACCTTGAGCTTGTAAGATTATAACTCAAGAAGGTGGTATGTTGGTTGAGGATGATGAGTCAACAACCTACCTATGAATATATTACCGGACCAGAGTCTGACAAATGGATTGAAGTCATGGGATCAAAGATGGAATCCATGCACACCAACAAGGTATGAACTTTATGGATGCACATGAAGGGTCAAACCCATAGGGTGTAGTTGGATCTTAAAAAGGAGTCCAACATGGATGATAATGTACAAACCTATAAGAGCATATTGGTTGCAAAGGGTTTCAATCTAGTTTACAATTTTGAATATGATGGAATCTTTTCACTAGTTCCCATGGTTAAATCCATCAAGATCATTCTTACCATCACAGCTTAACGACTGTGAGATTTGACAAAATGAATGTCAAATCTGCATTCCTTAACATGAATTCTTTTAAAGTGTAAGCTATTGATGCACGAGATATTTGTAATTTTCACAAGATATTTTATAGTGATTTTTTTCGCACTATTTGTTCATTTAAATACTAATCTTTTCTTGATTGTCTATCATTAGCCTTAGATACTTATTTGCATCAAATAAATGTAATTTACTATTTCTAAATGATTTATGATATTTTAAGATCTTATGTTCAGTTATTATGGATTTTAGGGAATTTCACAAGTAATTACACACCTCGGTACTACCAATTTTGGAGTTGTTGGTACCGACACATGCTTAGTTTGGGAAAGAAAGAAATTGAGAAGACTTGATAGTACTGACTTTGCATGTCGATATGACTGACAACATCATAGTATTGGACTCGAAAAGAATTGAAGTAACACAGTACTGTCAACAACCTAGCGATAGTATTGACAACTTCCTAGGTGGCTGCAACAATTAGAGGACCCGGTAGCACTAACACCTAGTTGGTATTACCAACATGTCGGTATCATGAAGATTTGAAGATGGTTTTTAGTTCACCGGTTGAGGATCTATTTCTCCTGAAGTAACTTCTATGACTTAGGGGGAATTCGACCAGACCTAATATCACGTTCCAATTCTATTCAACAGTAGCCAAGAGAAATGAGAGGATAAAGAGGAGAAGAAGACCAAGTTTGGGATGATCCTGGAACTTCTAGTGGCCAGAAAGTAGCAATTCAACACGTGTATGAGAAGGGATCTTTTGGACTATCTACTTCAGGGGTTCTTTAAATCTATTAATGTTTCTCATATTTTTCTTCTCCTCTCCTATCTTTTTACCATGAAAACCATGTGGAGCTAAACCCCTTATTCCTTAGGACCCAGGACTAGCCTGGTGGCACATTGTAATTAAATCTTATGCAGTAATATCAATTTATCTCAATTTTTGGACTTATTTCTATATGATTGCAATGAAGTACCCATGCTTGATCACCATAGGTAGTCAATTAGACTTTTACTTGCATTGAAAAGGAAATTAATGATTGGAAAATCATATAAATACATATTTTATAACGTCCTTTGAGAAAGGTGACTTACGAATGTGAAGAGACTACCCAAAGGTTTTGTTAAAGTGCCTGACTAATTACACAATTGATAAGAGAGTGGGGTTTGGTATTACATTAGGTAGTGAATTACACCATGAGAGTGAATAATTCTCACTACAGGCTCTTAGTCCATGGTTAGGAGAGAAATGTATTAATATTGTTCTATTCATTGCAATATTAATCAAAGTGAAACTGTAATCCTCAGGAATTTCATCCAATAGTAATCAATCACCAGTAATTTAGATTTACTTTTTGCATTCTTAGTCATTTAAAAATTCAATCCAAGTTTTCTTAGTCCTAGTTGATCGTACTATAGTTAGTAGTAGTTTCTAAATTTATGTTTCCCTGTGTTCTATATATGGGCCTCATTGGCCTTTATTACTCTGATAGCGTACACTTGCGTTTTAGTGAGTACTGAAAATACCTATCAAGTTTTTGACGTTGTTGCTGGGGAAATGGAAAATTCAGCACAACGAGTGTTGTAATTGGGCACTCTAGGCCACACTCTTTTATTTTTCTTGTTATCCTTTTAAGCTGAATTTTAAATATCAATTTCTTCAATAGTTAGTACCCATTCTCACACTATTCATAAAAAAAATTAGGTACTAGAGCATGGGGCACATGAGAGCTCATGAGTATGGGGAGTCATCTCCATGAGGCTTAAGTCAGATAGACCTCTGGTGCCAAGGCAGTTTAGTAACTCAGGGGGAAGGTTGATTTCAACCCCTCCTCTGACTCTGCCACTAACCACTCAAATACCTCCACCAGAAGAACCAAAAGAACAACTAGAGATGGCAGAAGAAAACTAGACAATTTGGGAGAAGATCAAGGAATCTTTGTTGGACCCACTCTTTTAATCTGCATAAATACCAACCATTAGAGATAATCCCAACACCTAAACCCATATTATGAAATAACCAATGGATTCTCAACAAAGGTGATTAAACAATATATAAAAAATATAAATAAATTTTTACTTTTTCTTTCTTCACAAATTCATAAATCAATGTCACATCAAGGACATCACATTTAGATATCACAAATTGTATTCAACTCCATTTAAAATAGAATCAAATCTTGTTCTCATATGCAGTTCAGTTTACATCAGATACATGTACATTGATGAACAAACTAAGTCTACGACCCATCCCGGGAAAGAGTTTAGGCACATTCTAATCTATCTAGATTATGCTATTTATATCTTATTTGTCACGACCTCTCTACTGGATAGCATTATACCTAAAACTTTCTAAACAACCACATGAGACTCATATAGAGCCCTAGTGAGTGGATACCTCCCACTCAAGCTAGGTACATACATCAGTATCAGATTAAGTATAATAAACTTAACAGAAACATGCAGATATTGAAAAGTCTAGCACATAGTTCTATCATAAGTCATATTTAACTTATAATGGTAATCTAATCCAAGAGATAAGGTAATCACTTAAACCAATCATAACTTTGAAACATCTTTTAGAGCATGTCTATGAAAAAATTAGTAGATACTTATTAGTTCAAATTAAGAACCCCATTATATGAGAAATAAGTCAAGTCCTAAGCATTTTGAATGAATACATAACAATAACATTATATTTGTGACACTCCACCAGTCGAACCAGGAATACATCATATAGTCTTGAAGCTGAAGTAAACATGATACATATCTACCCAACAATACTATCAAATAGTAAGAAATCCAACTCATATTAAGAATGGATATCAATCACATCATTTATAACTTGTTAACATGACATATCATAATATGAAATAGAATAGTAACATGATTACTTTCCACAAAAAGAAGCATAATCAACAATGACAAATCAAGTAGTAGTACAAGGAATGTAACAACCATTCAAATCATGTTCTACATAACTTATCATCTTTTATTCATTTGCCCTGAAACTACTTGGCTTGTACCTCACCAAGTAGAAGTCACCACGACCGATTCTCATGTCATTGACTCACTATCACTATCTTCAGGTTTAGTAGACCACCCTAAGATATCAACAACAGACCCTGGCCACCTTAGGGTTTCCTAAAGAGGCTCACATCCTCATCTTAGGTGCACAAGATAGGAGCCAACAAAGTAGTATATCACATATAACAACATTTCACATATTTCATTTTATCAGAGTCTATTCCATCTGGACATAGACTTTCACAACAAGGATTTAGGGCCAGAGCCACTCCAGATGACTCACTCCTAAATCCTGGTTGTCTAACCTTTAAGGTCTCGATCCACATTCTAGAAATCCTTCACATAATTCATTGATTACTACAAGGAGATTTGTTTTGTTTCTCTAGTGTAGTCCTCATGGGAAACTCACAGTGTTCAGGGCACCTAACTAGATGTTCCATTATTTCACTTGTTATTAATCTCTTTTACTCATATTATAGGAATTGAAAACATCATATATCATATCTGTATATTCTCACGTAACTAGAATGATATGAAACAAATTTAGTTTATCAATAAGGACAATGATCAAAACAAGAAGCACAATAAATATGTAGATTGCAACACATATGATTATTTCTATCTTCTACATCGTCTCATAGAAATCATCAATAGTGGGCATTCATCCAAAGACATAATCTTATTGTCCAGCATTTACCCCATCAGGTTTTATCATCATCGGGCTTTCAGCCCTACACATAATCTCAATATGCAACATTTACCTTTGTTAGGGTTTCTCTAATGTAAGGAGTGCATATTAAATTAAAGTTCAACATATTTCTTATCAATTCATTGTATATCATAGTTCTTAACAAATATTAGCAAAGGCATTAGAACTAACAATAGTAAAAGCATATAGATGACATGTATCATTCATCCTACTTGGAATAGATTTATCATAGAACATATGCTTGTTCCATCCAATCTAAATAGATGTAAATAAATTCCATGCATATTCATTCATAACAAACTTAGTTCACTTCTTCTTTTATTTCACATTCTTCAGATAGGGTTACTAATCAACACAATTTGACTATCATTTGATGCTTGCATTGTTATTCCATTGTCAGAGTACACGTCACAATTCAAGAATACATTCATGTAAATCAATTCAAATACTTGAATTTCATCTTTTAGTAGAATTCAGCTACAGTTAAGTACATCCCTTAATCCCTCATTTGAGGTTATCATTCACTAGCATCAACAAACTCATCATTTTAAGGTAAGAGTTACATTCTTATAATCATCTACTAATTCCCATCATTTTTCCAAATTTTATATTCAGTAGCCTCAACTTCTTTCATTTCATGTTCACTACATTATTCGTACCAATCTTTCTTGATGGACTTTACAGACAATGCTTCTCTTCTACTTATCATTTATCAAAGTCCAGTTCTTAGTATTTTTCATTTAATTTGGGTTAAACCACATCTAATTAAAATAAAAGATAAAATACTTCATCATACTAACTTCATTAGTTACATCTTTAACTTGTAATCGCCATTAAGTACATTTTGTTCATATTGTCTCTTATATTTAGATAAGTGTACCATGTGATTGACTACTTATGTCATTTCCATAATCAAAAGTGATCATTCTTTATTATATTAATCACTTTAGCTTAAAAGAATGGTTTAGGTTACATCTTCTTACATCGTAATCTCAAATCATTCTTCCCCATTCATCATTATGTAGCTTGTATAAAAGGACCCACATTCATGTGAGGCTTTACTTATAGTTTCATAAGTTATACTAAAAGATACACTCTTCGATTAGATCATAGTAGTAAGACTCGGCTTATTAAATTTAAGTATTAATGCTTACACTTCAACATTTCATCACATTTACAACTTCATATACAAGTTCTAGAGTTATCACTCATACTCGTATTAATACTAAACATCTAGTATTTTCAAGAAGTCATCCTTATTTTAAAACATCATAAGAATTGTATCACAAAGTAATTTCATCATGATGAACAAGGGTTCATTAGGGTTTTTCACACTCATGGAAACCCTAGTTTCCATTTTGATATATTCCATTCATTAGTCATAAGTATACATTGATTAATTGACTCATTTGATTCACTTCCTAAACACAAACCCTAATCAGGATATCTGGTCACCTCATATTGATCCTTATACATATATTATATTCAATTCCATTAAAATTCAACAATACACTTGTATAATACAATCTAGTACAGTTCAAATATGATTTGATACATGTCGATTCAATTCCAAGCATATCGGCCATTGGGCTGATTTTTAGGAAAAATTCACATGAAATAGCATAGTCATCTACCCATAAGATTACCTATGGGTCCTCAATAAATATATCAGAAACTCATCAAGTTCCAGTCAATGAGAAATAATCAAAATTAGTAGAATTGGATCCCCCAATATCTTTTCCAAATCAATATCCAATCACATACATATACAAGCAAGGTTTCTGATTATTTTAGCCAAATAGAATTAGGTTTTCAACATGAATACTGGTCTTAGGAGGGATAAAAACACTCATATTAGGTTCCAATGACCTTAAAAACGTAGGTCAACCTCTGAATTTTTGGAAAACCAATCAAACTCTATCAAATGAATCAAATTCTTTCTCCTCTCAACTCAGAAACCCTAAAAATGGGGATTAGAAGAGAAAGAGTGAGAAAAGGAGGATATATGATGTGATTTTGAATCAAATCAAAGGAGGGACCAAATATTTACATGATAGAGAATATTCTCCATGAAATGTTATGCAAAGAAGCTAAACTTACTTGATTTCATCATATCTTGGATAGAGACGTCGTAGGTCAACATCTCCACCACTTTCTCTTCTCAAAACTCTAACTCTCGTTTCTCTCTAGAATTTCATTTCTTTGACAAGAATGAAGAGTTATGAGAGGTCCTTGTATGTTAGGTTATTCATATAGATGAATTGAGGTGTTTAGAACAATTGCAAACAATCCCTTCGTTGTATTTGTATTTTGCTTAGACTGGTTGGTCGGTAAAGTTATAAAATCGACCGACGCCACACTTTTTTGAACTCAAAAATCATTCTAAATTATAAAATTTTAACCATGTGTCTAAATTGATTTTATAAGAAACAATAAAAAATTATATCATTTGGAGTTACTAATAAATAACTAAAACTCAAATACTACACTTCTATATTGTATTCTACAACATGGTCGGTCGAGTTTGTCATGCACAAAACTGTGCCTACACCCCCACTATGTAGAGATTAAACATCATCCAAAAATTACTCCAATTTAATATTATGTCTATAATGGAGTTTTAAAATAGCATATAAAATTTTAGATCAATTGGATATACCAATAAAAAGAAAAAATTAAAATACAATACTTCTATATTTCAAACTGAATACATGATCGAATAGGTTTCTCTTAGGGAAACTTGACTGACAAATATGTCTGAGAATTATTCAATTTTTTTTATATTTTCAAGAGTGATCAAATTTTAAATATCCAAATTTCAACTAAATCAGAGTTACACATAAAATACTAAAAATCATTTAGTGAGACACTATACTTATCAATTTTGTATTCATATGTCATCAAAACCCTAATTTGGGTTGATTAGGGTTTTTTATTCTTAACCCTCATTATGTGAATCAAAGTATGATTAAAAATTCTCATTATATTTAGAACATCAAAACTTAACTACCATCATTAATCAAGATTTAAACAATGATAAACTTAGTTAAGCATACAATCATCCAAGTAAACCTTGATTAGATTACTAATTTGAAAATGGGTCATCACAGTCTTCCTCAACATCTCAGCTTGGGCCAATCAAGTGAAAATAAAAAAACATGAGCATTTTAAATTACAAGATAGATCCTGTGCTGGTGGCATTATTCAAGAAACATGCCTTTTATGGCCACAGTACTAAAGACCAAATGACGCACGTCAGCAATTTCATTGAAAGCTACGACATGGTGAAAATAGATAGAGTGCCAGCGACTACGATCTACTTAAAGGTTTTCTCTATCGTCACAGGCATATGGTGCCAAGTCTTGGTTCTACAATTTGGAATATGAATCTATAAAGACTTGGGATCAAATGATTGATGCCTTCTTAGAGCGCTACTTCCCTCCTTAGAAGAAAAATGAGTTGACCAAAAATATTTACAACTTCAAGCAACAAGCAGAGGAGTCATATTATGAGGCATGGGAGAGGTTCAAAAACATGTTGAGGAAGGTCCCTCATCATGGGATAGACTTGTTAGGTCAGGAAAATATTTTCTATTAGGTTGCATCATGGTGAAAGGACCATATTAGATAGTGTAGGGATTGGCTTCTTCCTCAACAATAAGTCATCCAAATGCCATGAGATCCTAAAAACATGGTTAAGAACCAATCATGGGGAGAATAACACAAATGGCCAGCATCCATAAAAAGTATTGGAGAGTCCAAGGTGATTTTTGCACTGAATGAAAAATTGGACTTGATCACCAAGATGTTGTGTCAAGAGGATGGAAACTCTTTTGAAGGAGAAGACAAGGAGTGCAAGTTTGCATGATAGAAAAACTATAGGGGAAATGACTACTCATGGATAAAATATCCCAAGTTCTTATGGAAGTATCCCAACAATTTCCAATAGCACAATTTCCAAGCTCAGCAAGGAAAGCCACATGAGGTTGTTCCACAACAGCAATACCAGTAGAACAGGTCCCTTTGAAGGATAGACCGCTTAGAGGACATGCTGGGAAAGCTAGTTAGGTAGAATGAAGTGATGATTGGCCAGACTCAAAGGGAGCTACAAAACCAAGGAGAATGGATCTGTAGCATTGAAATTGTGACACAGGTTGCATCCTTGAAGAAACCAATAAAACAGGGCTTCCTGGGAAACACCAACATTCCTATTGACAATCATCATGTAAAAGCAGTGATGTTACATAGTGGGTAGAAGTTTTTGAATGAGAAGAAGATAGTTCCAGAGTGAAAGGAAAAAGAGGATGATAAAATTTCATCGATGATTACTATGGCAGTTGATTCAATTGAGCCAGATACTATAGTAGAGTACAAGTTCGTCGATGCTAAAATTCAAGAACCTGAGGATCCAAGGAAGGAGGCTTATTCTCCACCTAGATGAGGTGGCGAAGCCAATATTCATTCCTGAGTAACTTGAAATCTCATAAGGTTGACAAGTAAATTTAGAAGTTCTTAGACAGCTTTAGGAAGCTTCATGTCAACATTCTGCTCATAGATGCAATTGAGAAAATTCCCTCCTATGGAAAATTTCTGAAGGACTTGATCAACCATAAGAGGAGATAGATGATTATGAGGTGGTAATTCTGAAGGAGCAATTCAATGATTTTATTCTGGGAACGTTGCCACCAAAAATGGCAGGATATGGGTTGTTTTAACATATCATGTTATATTGGGAGGAGAAAATTTGGAGAATTTTTATGTGACTCAGGGGGTAGCATCAATCTCATGCCCTTAACCATGTTTAAGAATTTAGGTTTTAAGAAGTCAAAGAAGAGTAATATGACCATACAGTTGGTAGACAACTCGGTGGTGAGGCCTTACCATATTTTTGAGGATGTCCTTATCAACGTGGACAAATTTGTTTTTCTAATAGACTTTGTTGTCATGGAGATCAGAGATGATCAAGGCAATGAACTATTACTTGAGAGGCCATTACAAGACACCGATGATATTATTATTGAGATGGGAAGAGAATGACTGACGTTGGGCAACAGAGAAGTGCACTTTGAAATCTTGATGCCCGAGCCTACAAAGATTGCCAAGGGGAAGGCATGGTGTCACATGTTGTAGCAAGTCCATGAAAAGGTGACATTTTTTATGATGAAGTTGTTTCTTGATATGTCTCATGTGATGACATAGGTTCACAAAGGCATACTGGAAGTGGACATCTTGTAAAGAACAAAAGATTTTTTTTTGACAAAGTTAGTTCTATATCCCAGATGATGAAGAGGAGGAACATTACCTAACAACAATTGAAGAGGAAGCTTTGTCCACTCTAATGCAAAGATATCCAAAATTGTCATTAGAGGCGTGTCTTATGAATATGATGGATGATTGTATTTGATCTCTCTTATGGAGGAGTGGGTCTTATTTCTCAAGGCACTACCGTGTTATTAAACATTGAACTTTGAGGATCTAAGACCACCCCATCCACACTTGGTACCTTCTTTATTGAGTCCCCCAAAGATAGAGTTGAAGCCACTGCCACCGCACTTGAAGTACACTTTCTTGGTAGGAGAGTACAAGCTTCCAGTTATCATCTTGGCTTCACTGAGCATTTAGGAAGAGGACCAACTACTTTTGATGTTGAAAACCCATCAGGCATCATTCGGATGGTCTGTGGCAAACATAAAGGGGATCTACCCTAATTTCTACCAATACAAGATCAGAGTGGACGAAGGAGCCAAGCCAATTTTACAACCTCAGTGGTGACTCAACCCCATCATGACTGAGTTAGTGAAGAAAGAGGTAGTAAGACTTTTATCTACAAGTATTATATATGCTATCTCTGACTTGACCTGGGTTACTCCAACTCAGGTGGTTCCCAATAAAGGGGGGATAACAGCCACAACTAACTCAAATGATGAATTAATTTAAACTAGGTTGATGATTGGGTGGCGTGTTTGTATCGATTATCGACGTCTGAATTCTTCCATTTAAAGGATCATTTTCCGTTTCCTTTTATTGATCAAATTCGTGAGTGGATCAACAGCTGCTCTCATTTTTGCTTTCTCCACGGTTATTTCATATACAACCAGATTTTTATTAAGCCACAAGATCAAGAGAAGTCTATTTTTACTTGTCCTTATGTCACTTTTGTGTATCGTTAGATGTCATTCTATCTTTGTAATGCATCGACTACTTTCTAGTGAAGCATGCTCGCCATCTTCTTTGATTTTGTAGAATGATGTTTGGAGGTGTTCATGGATGATTTTTCACTTTAGGGGGAATCATTTGAGGATTTCATTTGCAATCTTGATAAGGTGTTGCAAAGTTATAAGGGCACTCACCTAGTTTTGAACTGGAAAAAATGTCATATAATGGCGAGCGATGGTATTGTTTTGGGGCACAAGATGTCCAACAAAGGAATGGAGGTTGATCAGGTAAAGATATAAGTCATCTCCAAGATTCACTACCATCATCGGTGAACGGAGTGAGGAGCTTTTTAGGACATGTCGAGTTTTATCGAAGATTTATAAAGGATTTTTCGAAAATTGCCAAACCGCTCTCTGAATTGTTAGAAAAGGATGTTGATTTTATTTTTGATGACCGTTGTTTAAAGGCATTTGAGGTGTTGAATGAGAAGTTGGTCTCCGCACACATTGTCCAAGATCGAGATTGGAGCTAACCTTTTGAGTTGATGTGTGACTTTGAGGATCTAAGACTACCCCATCCACCCTTGGTACCTTCTTTGTCCAACAGTATTAATGAGACTAAAAGTCTTAATGACACCCAGCTGAATTACACAACAACAGAAAAAGAGCTGTTGACATTTTTTTTCTTTTGAGAAGTTTTGATAATATTTGACAGGGGATAAGGTAATTGTATTGACTGATCAAGTGGCAATCAAGTATTTGTTGTAGAAAAAGGATGCAAAGCCTAGGTTGATTAGATGGATGTTGCTTTTATATGAATTTGATATTGAAATCAAAGACAAAGTAGGTACTGAGAATGTGGTGGATGATCATCTATCTAGTCTTGAAAGGGTGGATGCAAAGGACATATATATACCTATAGTGAAGGAATTCCCAGATGAGCAGTTTTTTTCTATGGAAAGCAAAGATTCATGGTTTGCAAATATTGTAAACTACATGCCATGTGAAGGGCTACCATGGGATTGAGGATATCAGGAGAAGAAGAAATTCTTCCACTCTTTGAGGTATTATATTTGAGATGATCCCATCTTGATTAAGCAATATTGGGATTGTATTTTGACAAAATGTGTGTCGGGTTGTGAGTTTGAGAGCATATTAGCACACTATCATTATTTACCTACTGGGGGTCATCATGCTAGTTTTAGGACAGTAGCTAAGGTCTTAGAATGTGGTTTTTATTGGTCAATTCTTTTTAAATACGCATATAACTTTGTGCTTCATTGTGACTCATGTCAATGTGCAAGTAATATTCTGAAAATACATGAAATACCTTTGAACGTTTTTTAAGAAGTTGAGGTGTTTGATTTTAGGGGCATTTATTTCATGGGCCCTTTCGTGTCTTATAATTTCAATTTATATATTTTACTTGCTGTTTATTATGTGTCTAAGTGGGTGGAAGTGATTCCAACTCGCACTAATGACACTCAAGTTGTATGCAGGTTTGTGAAAGATCACATTTTCTGCAGGTTTGGGGTGCCCAGGTTGATCATTAGTGATGGTGGATCTCATTTTTCCAATAAGAAATTAGGGGCACTTTTGAGTAAGTATGGACTAAAACATAGGTTAAGTACTCCATACCATCCCCAAACCCAAGAGCAAGTTGAGGTGTCTAATAGAGAAATCAAGAAAATCCTAGAAAAGACAGTCTGAGCTAATAGGACTAATTGGAGCATGTTGCTTAATGATGCTTTTTGGGAGTATAGCACTGCCTATAAGACACCTATAGGAACCACTCCGTTTAGGTTGGTATATGGGTGAGCTTATCTGTCGCGCCCCAATCTCACATTAAACACAAACCACGAGATTAGGGCACGACAGGTGGGATTAACACATAACCAACCATTCATCACTTTTTAAAATAATTCAAGGCATTTAAATGATAACCAAGTTTAAACTGTAAACAGAAAACTGAGCAAACTGTAGGAACTTTTCTTATCTAACTGATTAAAGATACAAGCAAGGTCTACAGCATAATACATTGATTAACATAAAGAAAGCATAACATTAATTTACATCTGTGTACACATTCTCTCTCTCACTCACACCTTGTCCCGAGGATCGAGGGGAATGGACTAAGAGACCTCTAACTAGACTAACAACAAACCTTCTATCGACTAAGCGTTAGGGTGAAACGATCTTTCTGATTCCTGATGCTGATGCTGACCTGAAAATGTTTGAGTAGAGGGATGAGCCTACTCGCTCAATGAATAACATTTCACTTAGCTATCACTAAACAACTCGTCAGGTTTATAAACTGAAATTTACATATATACAATTTAAACATGGCAGTTCTATTGACATAGCAGATATACAGATAATAATCACATTTCTAAGCCTCAACAGATATTTCAGGTAAATAAACAGTTATATAAATTTACTGTGGACCTACTTGATCATTTATCCATTTTATTATTATGCCCTAAATTTATGCAGTGTACCCTGCATATAAAGATCCGCAACAAGTTCATGCTACGGTCCCACCGTACAAGACTTAGCGACACACCCGGGAAATGCTAAGTCTGACTGCTGTCCTGGTCTGCTACAGGACTCTCAGGCTCACACGGCCTCACTACACTCTCAAAAGAGTGTACTCTAGACTCCTCCTTTAACCTGAGCACACAGGCGAAGAGTCTCACAGGGTTACCTTCGCGACACACGCACGAATGGTGTTAGATAACCAAGTTTTCTTTCTTTTCCCAGTGCCACCGTGACACACACACGGATTATTGTTGAACACTGCTTTTCTGCCCTCGTGCCACCGCGACACACGCACGGATTATTGTTGAACACGAGTCACCGACCATCTAGACACACGCTAGGTAGGTCGTTTCACCCCAAGGTGCAGACCTCACGAGGGGCTCTACGGTGTTAGGGCACCTATGTCTATTAATTAGTTAACAGATATACAGTTTAACAGAAATATCACATTACGACTGCAAAATATGTAATTTCCTCTTTTTCATCATTCATATCATGTGTTTCAAGTTCCAATGAACTTAACATTCTTTAATGTACATGCTACACTGTTTAAGAGTCATATCAACTGATACTGAAGCAAATAAGCATTTAAAATGAGTTAAATAATGATTTCTAAATGAACTGTCACTCACCCACTTCGGTGTGTTCGTATACACCGAAAAATGTCCACAAAGACGCCTAATTCTGCCCTTTACAGCAACGTGCACGCTGTGCACCTAGGCTGCACGCCGTGCACCTTCAGTGCACTTCTGATCTACTTTTCTGCACCTTTGCACGCCGTGCAAACTGACTTTGCACGCCGTGCAAACTGACCTTGCACGTCGTGCAAATGGATTTGCACGTCGTGCAACCTGCGCAGGGGTGGAAATTGCAGAATTAAAAGAGACGATTGGGGTCAATTCGGTGGACGATTCTTACCCGAATCACTCCTATAGCTTCGGATTGACCTAGCAAGCACTTGGCAAGCAGAAAGAACGGAGGGGAAAGCACCGTTCGCTCCCTAGACCATCTCCATGGTCGTCTTCTTCATGGCTGCAGGAGGAAGAAGAAGGTGAGGAAGAAGAAGATGATGCAGCCGGTTGGTTTGGCTGGAGAAGATGAAGAAATCGGAGAAGAACGGAGAAGGAAGGAGCTGGGTTGCCTAGCTTCTCCTCTAGCTTGCTCTCTCTCCCTTTCTCCTTCTCTGTTCTTCCCAAGCGGCAACCGAAGGAAATGAACTATCGTTCATTCCAAAGTCGGTTAATAGAGTTAAAAAGGAAAACTGAAGGGAAGGATAAGGAAGGGCGCCCAGGGGGCCGGATGCAAATTGCCCAGAAACTTTCCGAAATTACACATAGGTCCCTGTACACTAAAAAGCTTATATCTTTTTACTCGTAGGTCGGTTTCACATGATTTCTTCGGCAACGGATTAAGCACAAACTTGTCCTCAACCTCAGGACAAGAAAACAAGCTAATGATTCATTAACACTAGCTCAAAGCTCAAAACACTATTAACAAAAGCAAGTACTCATCTCAACATAACTAGTTCAATTATGCACTAACCAAGGTACTTACTGGTAAAACGAAATGTGGGTCATAACAATCTCCCTCCCTTATAAGAATTTCGTCCCGAAATTCCTAAAAGAGAAAAGGAAACTTGTTACGCATTTCTGATTCAAGCTCCCACGTAGCTTCCTCTATATTGTGATTCCTCCACAAAACCTTCACTAAAGATAACTCACGGTTCTTAAGCTTTTTGATCCGATGATCAACTATCTGCACTGGTCCTTCTACATAGGACACATCTGTTCTAAGCTGCGCCGGTTCTGGATCTACAATCTTTTCTGTACCGGGATGACACTTTTTCAGCATTGACACATGGAAGACATCATGAAGATTTGCCAACTCAGACGGCAAATCCAACCTGTAAGCTACAGGTCCAATCCTCTCAACAATAGGATATGGACCCATATACCTAGGGGTCAACTTACCCCTCTTGCCAAACCTCAGAACTCCCTTCCATGGTGAAACTTTCAAGTAAACCTCGTCACCAACTTCAAACTCAAGAGGTCGACGTCGTCTTTCTGCATAACTTTTCTGTCTGTCCTGAGCAGCTTTCAACTGATCCCTGATCACAGATATCTTCTCTGTAGTTACATCAACTAGCTCAGGTCCAAAAATTTCCTTCTCACCCACCTCGTACCAACAAACTGGCGATCTACACTTCCTGCCATAAAGAGCTTCATATGGAGCCATTCCAAGACTAGAATGGTAACTGTTATTATATGCAAACTCCATTAGGCTTAAGTGTTCTTCCCAGTTACCTATGAACTGTAGCACGCATGCTCTCAGCATGTCTTCAAGGGTCTGAATGGTCCTCTCAGATTGACCATCTGTCTGCGGATGAAACGATGTACTGAACTTCAGCCTTGTGCCCAACGCACGATGTAACTGATTCCAGAATCTAGATGTAAACTTTGGATCTCTATCAGAAATAATAGAAACTGGAATCCCATGTAACCTGATTACCTCGTCCACATAAACCTTAGCCAGCTTTGGAACGTCAAAGGTTGACTTGACAGGAAGAAAGTGAGCAGACTTAGTTAGTCTATCCACAATCACCCATATCGAGTCTGTACCCTTAGGCGTCCTGGGTAATCCTACCACAAAGTCCATCGTGATGTGTTCCCATTTCCATTCAGGTATAGGAAGCGACTGCAAAGTACCAGCAGGTTTCTGATGCTCAGCCTTAACCTGCTGACACACCCCGCACCTAGCCACGTATTCAGCCACATCCTTTTTCATACCAGACCACCAATACAGCTCTTTGAGATTCCTGTACATCTTTGTGTTACCTGGATGCATAGCATACATAGAAGTATGTGCTTCCTCAAGAATCTGCTCTTTCAACTCACTGTTTATAGGTACACATAACCTATCATGAAGATACAACATGCCTTCATCAGAAAACCTGAACTCTGCTCTCTTACCTTCTGACATATCCTGCATGATTTGCCACAACTCATCATCACTATGCTGTAATTCCTTAATCTGATTATCAAAAGTAGGTCTCACTTGCATCTGAGCAATCAACCCACTTTGTCCAGTCACATCCAAGTCCAAGTTCAATTTTCGCATATCTACAAGCAAGTCTCTCTTGAAACATGCCATAGAAAATGCATTAGCTGTTGAACTTGACTTTCTACTCAAGGCATCAGCCACAACATTAGCTTTACCAGGATGGTAATCGATTGTCACATCATAGTCTTTAATCAGCTCAAGCCATCTACGCTGTCTCAAATTCAAGTCCTTCTGAGTGAAGATATATTTCAAGCTCTTATGGTCTGTAAACACCTGACATGTCTCACCATACAAGTAATGACGCCATGTCTTAAGAGCATGAACTATAGCAGCTAATTCCAAATCATGAACAAGATAATTCTCTTCATTCTTCTTAAGCTGTCTAGATGCGTAAGCCACAACTTTGCCTTCCTGCATTAGCACACAGCCCAAACCTCTCCTGGAAGCATCACAGAACACTGTATAGCCTTTTTCTGCTTCAGGCAAAACCAACACTGGTGCTGAAGTCAACCTCTTCTTCAAAATCTGAAAACTTCTCTCACAGTTATCAGACCAAACAAACGGTACATCCTTCCTCGTCAAGCGTGTCAAAGGTGATGCTAACACACTGAAGTTCTGTATGAACCTTATGTAATAGCCTGCTAAACCCAAGAAACTTCTGATTTCAGTAGGAGTCTTAGGCTGTTCCCACTGAAGTACAGAATCAAATTTCTTAGGATCCACGCTAACTCCATCTTTCGAGATAACATGTCCAAGAAATGCTACCTCGGTCAACCAGAATTCGCACTTGCTAAATTTAGCAAACAACTGATGTTGCCTCAACAACTGCAACACTACTCTCAGGTGTTGCTCGTGCTGTTCATCGTTTCTGGAATAGATCAGAATATCATCTATAAAGACTACAATAAAATGATCTAGAAACGGTTTGAAAATCCGGTTCATCATATCCATAAAGGCTGCTGGGGCATTGGTCAGCCCAAATGACATGACCAAAAACTCATAATGTCCATACCTGGTTCTGAAGGCTGTCTTGGGAATATCAGAAGCCTTTATTCTGAGCTGATGATATCCAGATCTCAAATCAATTTTAGAGAAGATCGTCGCTCCACGCAACTGATCAAACAGATCATCTATTCTCGGCAATGGATACTTGTTCTTTATAGTGATCTTGTTCAGTTGCCTATAATCTATACAAAGACGCATGGTACCATCCTTTTTCTTAACAAACAGGACTGGAGCACCCCACAGCGAAGAACTGGGTCTAATGAAACCCTTATCTAGCAATTCCTGTAACTGCACTTTGAGTTCCTTCAACTCTGCAGGTGCCATTCTATAGGCTGGCAGTGCTACTGGATGACTACCTGGATATATCTGAATTTCAAAATCCAGGTCTCTGACAGGAGGTAAGCCTGGCAAATCTTCTGGAAAAACATCAGAAAACTCACGAACCACGGGCACATCATAAACACTGGCGGTGCTCTTCTCTGCTCTAGTGTCAACCACATGAGCAAGGAATGCTTCACATCCTTTCTGTAACATCTTATCAGCTACAGCAGCTGATATTATGCACGTAGGCAGAACTTTCCTGTCTCCAGTAAAGACACAAGAAAATTCCCCTAGTTGAAAGGTAGCTTCCTTCTTCCAACAATCGAGTTGCACTCGATATGTTTCAAGACAATCCATACCCAAGATGACTTGAAAGGTATTTACATCCAAAGGTATGAGATTAGCAGCAAAGGTGTAACCTCCAAAAGATAACAAGCATCCGGGGCAAAACTCGGATAAAACTGTTGGCCCACCTAGTGGAACCCTCAACACTAACTCATCTACCAACTCTTGAGTTAACAGATTAAGTTTATCAACTAAAGAACGTCGTATGAAAGAGTGAGTAGCACCCGGATCTATCAAAACTGAGACTGGTATACTATTAAACAAAAGCATTTCTCCTGTAACAACTTGTGAAGAAATTATACCTTCCTGAGGTGTCAAAGAAAAGAAACGTGCTGCCGCTCTCCCTCTGCCACGCTGTCCTCTTTGACCACTTCTGCCACTGGATACTCCACCACCTCTGGAACCAGAAGCCATAGAAGAACTCGGTCCTTCAGCTGGAGGTTGTCTCTGAACATCATAAAATTGAGACTGAGAAGCTTGTAATGCCGCTGGTTGAAGCTGAGGACAAAACTTCTTTATATGTCCTAACTGCCCACATTGGTAACATCCTGTATAATCTGAACCCCAACATTGTCCAGAGTGAAATTTTCCACAGGTATTACATACTCGCATTTCCTGCCTCTGTGGACCAGTCACTGAGGTAGATGATCCAGATGGCTGCTCTCTAGTCGCACTGCCCCATCTCCCTGGGTTGTATCCCCCTCTGCCTCTAGAAGTAGTGACACCCTCAGGTCTCTGCCTGCCGAAACAACCAAAACCACGTCCGAGTTTAGAAAAGAACCCTCTACCTCCACCTCTATATCCACTATTGGATTGTCCTTTACTGAATTCTGCAGGTCTCTTCTTAGACTCAGGCACCTTGTCAGCATTCACAGATTCTTCAACCTATCTATCAGCCTCAACAAACTCACCAAAGTTCTCTCTGTTCCTCCTACTAGTAGAAGAAACTGTATGCTGAATCTCTGGCCTTAGCCCTTCCTGAAACCTTCTGCATCTTTCTATGTTGTCGGGAACAAGCTGCGGACAGAAATTAGCTAACCGTGTGAAAAGCGCTTCATACTCAGTAACTGTCATGTTCCCCTGCTTGATATTCTGTAACTGCCTGATTTTCTCATTAAGAAAAGTGGGTGGATAGAATTTGAGATGAAACTCCTCAGAGAAATCCTTCCAGGAAAGCTCTATACCTCTCCTCTTTTCTTCCACACCACGCCACCACAACTCTGCATCGCCTATCAAAAGGTAGACTGCATGATTAATCTTTTTCTCTTCTGAAAGCTCCATCAGGCGAAAGACCTTCTCTATCTGTCTAAACCATTCATCAGCCTCTGCTGGATCTGTAGTGCCACTAAACTCGGTGCCATCAAGCTTCTTTACAAGCTCATAAGATCGCATCAGATCTTTACTGCTGGTAGAAGAAGAATCTCGCCTATCAGCCTTGTACTTTTCTTTGGTTTCCAGAAACATCCTGTACATCCGGGATGCTTCATCCACGTGGTCACCACCACCTGGACCCAAATACAAAGGGTCAGGGCCAACATGTCTCTCGGCCTAATCATCACGATCAAAGCCTCTTCCTGCCATCTGCAATGATATAACAGAATATTTCCTGTTAGAAAACTACAGATAGAAGAAAGACACCTACACCTTAATCCTATTGGTCTCTTATCGTCCCCTGACCTGGACTCTGAGTAACTATGTACTCAACCTAAGCTCTGATACCAAGAGTTGTTGCGCCCCAATCTCACATTAAACACAAACCACGAGATTAGGGCACGACAGGTGGGATTAACACATAACCAACCATTCATCACTTTTTAAAATATTTCAAGGCATTTAAATGATAACCAAGTTTAAACTGTAAACAGAAAACTGAGCAAACTGTAGGAACTTTTCTTATCTAACTGATTAAAGATACAAGCAAGGTCTACAACATAATACATTGATTAACATAAAGAAAGCATAACATTAATTTACATCTGTGTACACATTCTCTCTCTCACTCACACCTTGTCCCGAGGATCGAGGGGAATGGACTAAGAGACCTCTAACTAGACTAACAACAAACCTTCTATCGACTAAGCGTTAGGGTGAAATGATCCTTCTGATTCCTGATGCTGATGCTGACCTGAAAATGTTTGAGTAGAGGGATGAGCCTACTCGCTCAGTGAATAACATTTCACTTAGCTATCACTAAACAACTCGTCAGGTTTATAAACTGAAATTTACATATATACAGTTTAAACATGGCAGTTCTATTGACATAGCAGATATACAGATAATAATCACATTTCTAAGCCTCAACAGATATTTCAGGTAAATCAACAGTTATATAAATTTACTGTGGACCTACTTGATCATTTATCCATTTTATTATTATTCCCTAAATTTATGCAGTGTACCCTGCATATAAAGATCCGCAACAAGTTCATGCTACGGTCCCACCGTACATTACTTAGCGACACACCCGGGAAATGCTAAGTCTGACTGCTGTCATGGTCTGCTACAGGACTCTCAGGCTCACACAGCCTCACTGCACTCTCAAAAGAGTGTACTCTAGACTCCTCCTTTAACCTGAGCACACAGGCGGAGAGTCTCACAGGGTTACCTTCCCGACACACGCACGAATGGTGTTAGATAACCAAGTTTTCTTTCTTTTCCCAGTGCCACCGTGACACACGCACGGATTATTGTTGAACACTGCTTTTCTACCCTCGTGCCATCGGGACACACACACGGATTATTGTTGAACATGAGTCACCGACCATCTAGACACACGCTAGGTAGGTCGTTTCACCCCAAGGTGCAGACCTCACGAGGGGCTCTACGGTGTTAGGGCACCTATGTCTATTAATTAGTTAACAGATATACAGTTTAACAGAAATATCACATTACGACTGCAAAATATGTAATTTCCTCTTTTTCATCATTCATATCATGCGTTTCAAGTTCCAATGAACTTAACATTCTTTAATGTACATGCTACACTGTTTAAGAGTCATATCAACTGATACTGAAGCAAATAAGCATTTAAAATGAGTTAAATAATGATTTCTAAATGAACTTCCACTCACCCACTTCGGTGTGTTCGTATACACCGAAAAACGTCCACAAACACGCCTAATTCTGCCCTTTACAGCAACGTGCACGCCGTGCACCTAGGCTGCACGCCGTGCACCTTCAGTGCACTTCTGATCTACTTTTCTGCACCTTTGCACGCCGTGCAAACTGACTTTGCACGCCGTGCAAACTGACCTTGCACGCCGTACAAACGGATTTGCACGCCGTGCAACCTGCGCAGGGGCAGAAATTGCAGAATTAAAAGAGACGATTGGGGTCGATTCGGTGGACGATTCTTACCTGAATCACTCCTATAGCTTCGGATTGACCTAGCAAGCACTTGGCAAGCAGAAAGAACGGAGGGGAAAGCACCGTTCGCTCCCTAGACCATCTCCATGGTCGTCTTCTTCATGGCTGTAGGAGGAAGAAGAAGGTGAGGAAGAAGAAGATGATGCAGTCGGTTGGTTTGGCTGGAGAAGATGAAGAAATCGGAGAAGAACGGAGAAGGAAGGAGCTGGGTTGCCTAGCTTCTCCTCTAGCTTGCTCTCTCTCCCTTTCTCCTTCTCTGTTCTTCCCAAGCGGCAACCGAAGGAAATGAACTATCGTTCATTCCAAAGTCGGTTAATAGAGTTAAAAAGGAAAACTGAAGGGAAGGATAAGGAAGGGCGCCCAGGGGGCCGGATGCAAATTGCCCAGAAACTTTCCGAAATTACACATAGGTCCATGTACACTAAAAAGCTTATATCTTTTTACTCGTAGGTCGGTTTCACATGATTTCTTCGGCAACGGATTAAGCACAAACTTGTCCTCAACCTCAGGACAAGAAAAAAAGCTAATGATACATTAAAACTAGCTCAAAGCTCAAAACACTATTAACAAAAGCAAGTACTCATCTCAACATAACTAGTTCAATTATGCACTAACCAAGGTACTTACTGGTAAAATGAAATGTGGGTCATAACATTATCACTTACCTGTAGAGTTAGAGCATAAAGCTAGATGGGCATTAAGAAAATTGAACTACAATATGGATACAACAGGAAGAAAGACGATGTTGGAATTGAATAAGCTAGATGAGCTTAGGTTTGATGCATATGAAAGACAAAGGATCTATAAGGAAATAACTAAAAAGATCCATAATCACCACATCCTACATATGGTTTTCACACTAGGACATAAGGTTCTTCTATTTAATTCTAGGTTGAAATTACATCTTTGTAAGTTGAAGTCTAGATGGAGTGGACCTTTTGATGTAGTTAAGCTTTTTCCCCATGGGACGGTAGAAATAAGAAATGGGGATGAGACATTCCTTGTTAATGTCCAGCAGCTTAAACACTAATTTGGGGGAGATGTGGTGAGAAAAGAGGAGGATTTGAAGATCATTGAGCTTCACTGATGGTTTAATTAGAAATGTTGAGCCTATGACATTGAACAAGGGTGCTTGTTGGGAGGCAACCCAGCCATATTTTTTTCATTTTTTACATTTAGTTTTGTAGTTTCATAGCTTTTATTTTCATTTTCTTAGTTTTATTAAAAAAGGGTACCATAATCAAGGTTTTGTGGTGTGTGAGATGAGTACACATCGGTAATACCGACCCAAAAGTCAGTACTACCGAAGGAGTTACATGTAAAAAGACGAACTTTGACTAAACAACTCAGTAATACCAAATGCCATCTTAGTAGTATCGACAATATCACAAGGAATCCAAGAAATTTTAGTAAATTAACTCGATACTACCGACCCATAAGTCGGTAGCACCAACTTTCTATAGAGAAGGAGGTGAATAACTGATAATGGTTACGTATAATTGACCAAAAACTTGGTAGTACCGACAGAAGGCGTGTGCCAGTCTTAGAATACCAAGTTCCCACTTGAAAGTACTAGGGAATTTGAATGATTTGGTACTACTGACCACAAGTCGGTACTACTGAAATATGAAGATATGGGATCCATGGGAGTTCCATTCAACGATCGAGCATCTTCACATCTCACAGTCGGTACCACCGATCCCCAACAAAAGTTAGTACTATGGACATAATGTGATTCGAGTCGACAACATCAGCAAATTGGGACCTTCAATAGCATTGAGACACATGGATCATGAATGTAAAGTCAGTAGTATTGACTCCTACTCAGTACTATCGATGCGACGATAGATTCACAACCTCAACTATATAAGGAAGGGTTCAGATTCATTTATTTTCACACCTTCTCCACTCCTCCTTCAATCAAGAATGTGTAAGAAACTCTGAGTGTTTAGAGGCTACATTGAGCACTCTCTTTCTTTCTCAACTCCTTCTAGCACTAGAGATGGCACCAAGGAGAGAAGCATGTTCATCGATAGAGATTCCCAACTTGATTCCCAAACCAAGCCAAATCCCTCACCCTAACACCGACATTAAGAAGAGGTTGAGGATCTACATAAGAGGGAGATCCAAGTGACATTGCACGGTGACAGTGTGTTTCTCAACTCCATCGACTTCACCAATAATATCTGTCTAGTTTGCAAGCATCATGGGATCAATGGTGATAACCCATTCTTTGGTGACTAGCTCACTTTCACGAACCTCGTCTGTGAGTTCTTGGATCATTATAGATATGTGTTCTCCCCAAGCACGAGGAGGGATGAAGAGTAGGCTGCGTTAGTTTCCACATATTCAACATTGACTTCTAGCTCTCACTAAGTAAATACAACACCGTCTATGGATGTCCAATAGGGGAAGAAGTCTGCGTCCCCAACAATTTCAACTTCAAAGAAACATCGGAAATGTTGTCAGAGTTGCCAGAAGGCCAACACACCAGTTGGCATACAAACTCTATCAACGACGTCGAGCATCATTTTGCTCATATTTTTCATTGCATCCTCACAAACACTATCTTTGCAAAATCTAGTCAGAGGTAGGGGAAAACTTGATGGGTCAACCTCTATTTTATGTACAAGCTACTCGATATGGGACAAAAGAATGTGGACTTTGTGCCTTCTTCCTTTGCCATATGATTGGTGTGAGGAAACTGGTGTAGACGGCACCCTCTATTAATTATGGAGGGTTGATCACGCCGATAGCCATCCATCACAAACTCAACCTCATCAACTCTAAATCCTTGAAGGCTGTGCCAAGGCTAGATTTGAAGCACTTCAAGAGATCTAGCTTTTTCACACACGCCATGTTGTATATGCATGTTGTATAGTAGGTACTTAGTATAAGGAGAGGACGATGCCAAATTCTATCTTTAGTTTTCAAGGAATCCACCTTATGAGGTTGCCTATTGATAGCTCTTCAAATGAGGAGAAAGATGATGATGCAACCAAAGACCAAAAGTAGGAGTAGGATGAAGAAGATGAGGAGGATGAGGAACCAACCATCCCCGTTATGAGGAGGCAGGTTCCACACAAGCGTCCATGAATATATGCAGCCTCCAGTTCTTTTGTTCCACTACTGTCACAAGAAAATGATCCATATTCCATGGCGAGAATGTACAAGATGTTGTAGGAGATACAACAAGGGCAACAACAACATACATCGACCTTGGCGGGCATCCACGATGTCCAAGGATAGTTTTACCACAATCAACACGTAATATTTGAGAATGAGAAACTTCTCTTAGCCAGCCAAGAGAATATGCATATGCACCTATTGTGATAGAGGGATACTAGCAGTCGTTCTTCAACCACTATTGGAGCCAAGGATACTTTGCTGGCTATCAACAACCTCCACCAATGCCACAACAACCTCCAAGCTTTCAGGGGACATACTACCCCTTTGATCCCATGATGCCAGATCCTCCACCCACCACCCATGTGATATGGTAACAATTCTACCTCTTAAGTTAGAATTTGACTATGTGCACATTGTCAAGTTCAAGCTTGGGGGGGTAGTTGGAACAGTCTCTATCCTAACTTTTTATTTTATTTAGTCTGTATTTGCTTTATTTTCTTTTTAGTTTCTTTCTTAGGATCCACCATCTATCTAGTGTAAAAGTGGAGATTAATTTATGATTCATGTAAATTTCATGTGCTCTATTTTGTGTTCAATGGAAAATTCAAATTTAAAATTTCATCTTAGTTGCGAAAAAAAATTAGTACACCACCTAGGGGAAGTGTATGGGCAAGTCATCTTAAGGACATTTAATATGAATGGACATCTTAATTATTCATGTAATGTGGATGAAGATAGGGTTTGAGAATAAACTGATCAAATGATTAATGGGATCTTTAATGGAAATCTAAGAAAGAATCCAGCAAGGTTACCCTATTTACATGTCATTATGGAGGGACATATCATAATGTATGAAAGAAATTATGTCTTAGTTATGTGATTTTGCCCATTTTCCCTTCATATTGACTCACCGCCTTAAGATGATCAAGTAAGTCTGAATTATTTCCTCTTGTTTGCGTTGCATGGCTTGATAGGTTACATAATGATAGTCCTCTTTGATTGCATTAGTTAGAAAACAATGAAAGAAAAAAAATGTATAATTTATGTGCATATCATTTTAGTTGCATTAGAAATTACATGTGGATAGCATGCATTCCATATCATTCATTTCATATCATGTGGATATCATTTTCCTTTGAAATTTGAGTGCAGGGATACACATCCATACCCTCAAAAAGAAGAAAATGAATGATATTTAGTAAAGCCCAAGCATAGCATTCCATCATGCTAAAAAATAATGGGCCAATGAAAAAGAAGTTTGTGAATTTTATCAAGTTAAGATGGAAAAAGGATTCCCTCAACTATTCATAAAAGATGGAAATATTCACGTGATGCATTTTATTCCTTATTTCATTCTCATTTATTTGATGAGATTGTTTGATTCATGCATCATTTCACCTAGAATATTAGGCATTATGATTATGAATTTTTCATTTTGTTTTCCATATAGGTTCTTCATGTTTTATTTTTGCATAAATAATTCTGATGTTACTTGTGAATCACCACAGCTGCCTATTTCATACCACCCATTTCTCTTATCACTAGGCCACTTAAATGATTATTCTCCACATTCATTTTTACAAGGAGAATTACTTTCATGGAGATGTAGCTAGGAAAAGAGAAATGTAGAATATGAAATCACATTATGCACCAAGAGAATGCTTGATTGATTATGATATTAACTTCTCTCTTGATAGTGTTCATTGATCTAAGTGTGGACATCTTTTATGGAAATGTTTTGTCACTTTAGAGTAGTTGAGTGTTCACTGATCAGTGAAAGTTAGTTTCGGACCAGAAGGTGGAGATGGTTGAGAAATGAAAATCATGGTTTATGTCCATTTCCTTACTTGTCTCAAACAGATCCGATGGTGTGTTTCTTGAGGACGAGCAACATATAAGCATATGGGAGTTTGATTCATAGGATATTTGTCATTTTCACCAGTTATTTTATAGTGATTTTTGTACACTATATGTTCATTTTCAAACTAATTTGGGCATGATTCACTCCCATTAACCTGTGAAACTTATTTGCATCAAATAAATGTAATAATATTATTTCTAAATGATTTATGATATTTTAAGAGCATATGTTCATATTTTATTGATTTCAAGGAATTTTAAAAGTAATTGCATAGCTCGGTACCACCGACTTTGGAGTTGGTGGTGTCGACACATGCTTAGTTTGGAAAAGAAAGAAATTGAGAAGACTTGATAGTAACGAGTATGCATGTCAACAATACCGACAACATCACAATATAGGACTCGAAAAGAACTGAAGCAACTCAATACTATCGACAACCCAATCGGTAGTACCGACAATTTTCAAGGTGGCCACAATAATTAGAGGAGTCGGTAGTACCGACACCTAGTACGAACATGTCGGTATCAAAAATATCTAAAGATGGCATTTAATTTAACAATTGAGGATTTGTTTCGCCCGAAGTCACTTATATGATTTAGGGAGGGGGGGTTTGGTCAGACATAATATCACATTCTAATTCCATTGTGCAGAAGGCGAGAGCAAGGAGAGGAGAAAGTAGAGAAGAAGACCAAGTTTAGGACAGTCTAAGTACTTCCTCTAGACGGATTTGCATCTGAAAGGTAGCAAATCGTCACGTGCGGGATAAGGGATCTTTTGGGCCGTCTACTTTAGGGATTCATTAATTATATTAATGTTTCCCACATTTTACTTCTCCTCTCCTGTGTTATTGACCATGAAAACCATGTGGGGCTAAACCCCTTATTCCTTAGGACTCGGGAGCAGCCTGGTGATGCATTGTAATTAACTCTTATGCATTAATATATCAATTTCTCTCAATTTTTGGACTTATTTCTATGTGATTACAATGAACTATCCATTCTCAATCACCATAGGTAGTCAATTAGACCTTTAATTGCTTTGAAAGAGCAAGTTAACAGTTGGAAAATCAAAGAAATGCATGTCTTATATCATCCTTTGAGAAAGGTGACTTACAAATGTGAAGAGATTACCCATAGGTTTCGTTAAAGTGCCTGAATAATTATACAATTGATATGAGAGTGGGGTTGGTATTAGATTAGGTAGTGAATTACACCATGAGCATGGGTAATTCTCTCTATAGGATCTTAGTCCAGGGTTAGGAGATAAATGTATTAATGTTATTCTATAAATTGCAATGTTAACTGAGGTGAAACTATAATCTTGATGAGTTCCATCCAATTGTGATCAATCACCAGTAATTAGATTCACGTTCTTCCTTATTAGTCAATTAAACATTCAATTCAAGTTTTCATAGGCAAGCTGATCGTACTTAAGTTATTAGTAGTTTTTGAGTTTATGTTTCCTCATGTTCGGTATCCGAGCCTCATTGGTCTTTATTACTTTAATAGTGTACACCTACATTTTAGTGTATAGAATATACCTATTAAATACAAAGGTAAATCTACAGATTGAAGCAAGCATCTCAGAGCTGGAATCTTTGATTTGACAAGATAGTCAAAGAATTTGACTTTTGTTAAAATAAAGATGAAATATGTGATTACAAAAGGTTTAGTGGGAGCATATTTATATTCCACATAATGATAGGGAATAACATCCTCATACTAAAAATGTTAAAACCTTCAAGGAAAGTACCTTCTCTATGAAGGATTTAGGAAAAGCATCCTACGTGACAGGAATTGAGATCTATATATATAGATCTAGAAGGCTTCTTGGCCTAAGTAAGAGCACACACATTGATAAGATGTTAAAAGGGTTCAGCATGAAGGGCTTAATGAGTGAAAATCTATCCCTGATCCATGGGACTAGTCTCTAAAGAGACCAGTGTCCCATTTCTTGTGAAGAATGGGAAAACACGAGTAAGAGTTCATATGCATTCACAATTGAATCTATCATGTATTTAATGTTATGTACTCATGTCATTGTCTCTAATGTATTGGACATGACGAGAAGATATTTGTACGATCTAAGTGAAATGTTACTAGATTTCTATAAAGAACACCTTGAAGTACTTGAGAAGCACTAAAAGAATTAGTTCCCTAGTTATGGTAACGAGGAAGAGTTGGGTGTAAAGGGTTACACTGATGCAAGCTTCCAAATTAACAAATAAAATTAATGATTACAATAGAAATTATGCTTGGTCTTAAAAAGAGAATTGTAAGCTAGAAAAGTTATGAGCAAGAGATAGTTGCTTAATTCTACAATTAAAGTTCATTATCTTGGTGTTATGAACATGAAAAGAATATTGTATGGATTAAGAAGTCTAGTTGGATTATATTATGGGAGATTCCAACTGTTGATGACATAGTAGAAATATTGTAACACAAATCGAATATTACGATATTTACATCTCACATGAGAACTCATACAACGAAGAGATGTAAAACTTGCAAAACACATACTACATGAAAATTTTTCAATCCCACTAGATTCGCATTTGTGTAGTAGAAATATGATGGACATGTTTAAGATCATTTGGAATAAGATTTATGGATGATTGGCTCTAAGTTCAAGTGAGAGTTTGTTGATATGTATGCCCACAGATTCGATCATATGATTGTTGTAATGACATTTCTTATAAACAATTTGATTAATAATAAAGGCAATCTTCTAATTTATTGTGTTTTATTCAAGTTTGTGATAATGATATAACATAATAAATGTTTTAAGAATGATATTACTCAATGATGTTTGTCTTCAGGTTGAGGACCTAAGCAATGAGATGATATGGATGTCAAGAGTAGATGTGTTCTTTTTATGTCTATAGTCGGATGTTATTGTGGAAGGCTATTAGACTGCAATAACACATACGACAAGAATGTGTGTTAATTGATGGAAGAATCTAGCTCTAGGGTTAGCACAAAATCCATAGAGAGAGAGAAAGAAGTAGACAAGAAGAAGTAGTGTAAGGGCACTGACAAAAACTTTGTCCATAGGAGATCTTAGTCCCTAGCCTAGCCGTGTGCAGAGACTGTAACATACTAAAACCTAGGACTTAATCTTATTCCAGGGTTAATAGCTTAGAACCCTTAGTTCTTGGAGGTTTAGCCAAACAAGGATTAGTATATGCAATTTAGTGACCTTAAATATATAAATGCAAGCATAAATCACATTAAAATGTAGGATATAAATTAATATTACCAAATGCCTTCAAATTAATCATAAAATCAATAAAAGGTACATAAGATATGTGCATAAAAGGTAAAATGTCCATAATTGAGAACAATGAGTTATAATTCCAAAAAAAATATGAAATGAATTATCTTATGTGTGATAATGGTGGTGTAGATTCTTTCTAGATTATTCCTATGCCTTAAGGGGCAAGGAAGAGAAAAAGGCAATCAAAGATAATGCTTAAAACATGATTAATGAGATATTGGAACTATTAATAGAAATAATAAATAATGTGTTAAAAGTAAAATTTCTTGGAAAATAATAACCTCATATTCATTTTCTTGTGATATGCCTTGGCTTGGAGGCCAAGTTTCACCAATTTAGAATAACAAAAACCATATCTATTTTATTCAGTAAAGAAAAGGATTTTTTCCTTACAAATATTAAGTAAAATAATAAATGACTCCAAAAAAGGAAAATAGTCTTGGATTTATAATCAAAATGTCAAAATTAGTCTATGTGTGAATTTTCATCTAATTTGATCAATGTTAAATATTTTATTCATATGAGAGAAAATGACTTAAAGACAAAAAATATTAAATATATGTTGGGGAAAAAATTAATGTCAAAATAATGTTCCAAATGTTTGGTATTGCTTATAGACCAAGTTTTACATTTTTATAAATTTTCTAAGTGCTTCTAATAAATGAAAAGGATAAATAAGTGATAAAATTTAAATGAATTAAATAAAATAATTAAAGTCTTCAAGAAAATAAAATAATACCAAATTCGTGTTATACATGTTAATATAGACCTTTGGATGAATTTTGACTCAATTTTGAAAATATTTGATTAGAAGGTGAATTCAAGAGAGAGAACGTATGCAAAACTTTCAACTCATTATTTAAAATAACAAACAACTTCAACAAATGGAAATAATGGAAAATTCGTATCCAAAATATTAAATATGACTTGTGGGTCATGTTTCAAAATTTTTGGATAATCCTAATGTCATTAATGAAGCAGGAAAGAGAAAATAGTAATTAATTTATTTGACATATTAAAATAGTCAAAAGGAAAATCTAATTTTATATTCAGATTTCACACCCCAAAATCAATAAACCTACCAAATTTGGATTTATTTGGAGTTCGTTTGAACCCCCAAATAAGAAAAGAGAAAAAGTTAAATAATTGAATAAGAACTATACTCCAAATTAGATTGGCAACCATAAAAATGTCATCTTCCTCCTTAAGTCAGCACGTACTGTAGCACCGTGTAAGCTAAATTTTCGATTCGTGATGTCTCAATCATTTCTCAACAAAATCGAACGATTTCTTCTTCCACACGCTGCATTTAAGATTCCGCATCTTTTGGTTCACAAATCGCAACCTATGGTCAAGTATTTTGCAAACGCCCAACCTTCCTTCTTTGTGCTTTCCATGGCCACATCAGTTTTGGCTTTAACCCTAATCTCACCTATATATAGGGGTCCCTATGCCTTCATCTCTTGCCGCAAAACTCTCCTCCCTTCTCAATTTTGTTGCTCGAGCTCTATTTGGTTGTGGGCTACCTCGTATTAGTGCAAGCTTTGCGACGCTCCTCTCGTCTTCTACACATCATCTTCGACGAAATTTTGGGTTCTTTAGGTTCAAATTTTCTTCTTCTTTCATTCACATATCCGAGCATCGAGTTTGGTGGAGTTTTGTGATTTTGCCCAAAATCACAACAAGCAAGTTGCTGCTTGCTCACCGCCATGGCACGGGTGAAGGAAAGGGATGAATCGTGGTGTTTTGACGCTCTTACCCCTCTCTTTGTCTTCTTTGTTGTACTTCTCGCATAAGCATAGTTTTGTCATTTCACCTTCTTTTTCTTTTGTTTGGGTGAGTCAAGGCCATGCCTTTGGCCCCTGACTTGGCCAGGTCTGATTGGGCCAAGTCAGCGTGGTGTCCCTCTCTATATATATATATCAGTCAATCTATTTGGCTTTTTGGTTAACTTTGATTGGTTGATTGTATAAAATTCATAACTTTTATTGTGGTTGTTAAAAAATTATAATTAAATACTCTTTAATTCAAAAAAATATAAGCTTTCTTTTGGTAAGGGTTTTGTCACTTAAATCAGATGTTTTATGATGAGTGATTTTAATGGATCTAATTAATAAGATAATAACTTGAATAATTCATAACTAAATATTTATAAGCCATAAAAATATAATAAAATATGTTTTGGATTCCTAATAATATAAACTAAAATGTGGCATAGTATTCATAGCCTAATTCATAAATAAAAAAAGATGGTTTTTAGGGTTTGGTTATTGTACATGAATTTGACATAAACCATACATTTGTGTTTAATAGGTTCTTGGAGATCTAGTTTTGGATCTAGAAGTGCTTTGGGCTTTAGACTTTGATTTTGAGGTATGTTGTATCCCCTATTACTCTATGTTGAGCAATTCACCTATCTTTTCATTCTCTTGAATTTTGGCCTACACAATATGTCTTATCTTTTGATATCATGGTTTGTGTGAACTATCTTGATTATTGTGAACTTGGATATTTTCTTGGTATTTATCTTGTGACTTGGTGCATGTTGGTCTCTTGTATTGATATGTGCCACTTTGAAGTGGATTTCATATGTTTGTGTTGTCCATTGTGTGATGGCAACCTTTGTATCATCTTCTGACTAAACTATTTACTTGCCTCTATATTTACACACAATGTGATTCAGTAGCACTAGAGTAGTGTAAATTACTTTGGTTTTGGGGCAATAATCCCATATTATTTATTTAGGAGGGTGGCAGTAAACCACTTCTCTATACTCGAGTGCGGCAGTAATCCATACTCAATTTTATATATATTTGGGAGATTGGCAGTATTCCTTTCTCTATCAGGTTCAAGTTTGTGCTTGGTTGTCAATTGTGTTTATATTGTTATAGGATTATTCTTATCTCACATGCATGCAAGATATTGATGTTGATTGTGGGGTGTGTACCCTAATTTCTGTATGTGCCAGTATTGCACAAATTTTATTGTTTTGTTTATGGCAAGTATTGTCTTTTATCATGCTATGATGTTTCTTTTCTTTTATGCCCGTGTGGGTAGTCCTTATCTCTTGTATGGGAAACATTTTACATTTGGTGTCCTTATTTCTTAAATTACTCAAAGTTTCCATTAGCATACACATACCAACTTTTTGCTGATGTATTTCTTTTCTTCTCTTCTTTTGTGGGGTATGCTTCCAATCCAAGGTTTGACCATGGAGGGGTGACTTTGACATCAACCTTGTAGCTGAGCTTTTGGGAGACTTGAAGAGGTGGTTAGATGACCCTCAGCTTGATCTTTGGCTTATATGTTTAGTTTTCCTATTGGACACTCATGTGTGGTGAAGTGATGTATTTTGTTTCAAGCTTTGTAAATTGTTAGATGATGATATTTTCTGCTGCTACTCATTGTGTAATTATACATACATGTTGAATGAATTGGTCTCCACCCCTTTTGCAAAAAAAAATTATGGTGTTTTCTTCAAGGGATGTGATCTTTTCTTTCTAGTAGAGGAGTGGTTTCACTTCCTTACAAAGACGGTGACACCCTTAGCAAGGAGGTACGCCCAGATTAGGGGCAGTTACGGTATGCATAGAGATATATTTGGTGCCTATATCTAGGTGATGGTGGAGTGAATAGAAGATACAGAGCCAAAATAGGGGAACCTCCCCCACTCCAGCAAGTAAGAAGTGAGGAAGTGAATGCCAAGGTGCTGATTGCACAAGGATAGTGGAGAAATATGAAGCCTTAGACACCATTAGCCATCAACGAGGTCGACTACCACTGACTTGAGTCCTCACCGAATGTTGTTGGCACATAATGGATCTTGCGAACGGGAGCAGGGACACCTTGCTCCTAGGTCAGTCGAGCAGGGAGGAAGCCAGACCCATATAGGGGATTTGTGGGCTTCAAATAGACGACTGTAGGAGGGTGTGGTGCGATTAGGACCACGTAGCCATTTTGAATGACAAGATTGGTTGACAAGGTAATTTGATTAGAAAAATGATATCTTATCCTATAGGTGTCTGTTTTGAGAGATCAAGGTATCTATGAAAATTTGATGATCTATACTTATAAAAATAACTTGAAAGGGTTTTTCAGATGACGAGTAATTATTATAGTTTAATAACTAATAAATTTGTAATTTCAATATTTTGTGCATTAAAAATAGCAAACGACATTAGAAATTCATGAATATTTTACAATATTTATATTTTGATATGTTCAACATGATTCCAAGGCTTAATCTTGCTGATTTGATTCTTTATATTTTGATGTAAATCCTAATAAGGGTATTTTGAATATTTCACCCGTTGTTTGATCATGAAACAATATGAAATTTTTACCTAGACCCTAATGTATAGTGTTCATAGTGTTTTTGAAATTTTGTAGAGGTTTTATTCCTTCATAAATTAGTATATGATTTTTACACCTAGTATGATATTATATGATGTGTTTTATGGATATTGATGGGGGGGGAATACATTATATATTCGTTTATGTTAGGAATAACAACAATCACAACATTACTGCCATGCAATCATACACTAATGACAATTATTCTGCATGAACATTTATTATTTTCCAAATGTAATGACCATTCATTATGTAATGATTGATTGATGACTCTTTATTGTATAGCCGTCATCATAAATGTCGAATCTCCTATGTAATCTGCCCAATGGCTATCTTATGTAATCTGCATTATATAAATAGATCACTCGACACTAGTTATAGTGTGTGAGTCATTCTCCACCAATATTATCCCTATCTTTTATTTCTTAAGATAGTATCAGAGCCTAACAAGCCTTAATTGGCCCCTTCCTCCTCCTCCTCGCCATGGTTGCGACAAATCTGCTCTCCCTTTACCATCTTTCTTCTACATATTCATCTTCCTCTTTCTCCAAATAGAGCCTTACCATAGCCAAAATCAACTTCCCCATCCCTTTCTCCACCCAGGTGGACTCACATTGCAAGCCATCTTCCTGGAAGGACTGGAAACGAGATCAAGAACTACTGGAACTCGTGGATCAAGAAGTAGCTCATCCACAAGACATCCAATGTTATTACCAATCTAACGTTATTGTCGAATACGATAACACGAGTTATACTTCCTGCACCTCCTACCATATCCACCACCTTAAATACTCCTCCTCTGCCCCATATCAGCAGCACGGTAGCACCGCCCAATTTCTCTAACCGGCAAACAACCCAAACCAGCAGCCCCTGACGTTCAACAACCAGCTCTTCTTCAAGCTCGACGGACACACGTCCACTGAAGACGCCCTCCTTGTCACCAATGTGGATCCAATGAGACGGTATTACATGGCAGTGAGGTCGTACTTCACCCCACCACTCACCTTTGTCAACACCATCACCGTTGGCATCGTCCAGTACGAAGTTAATCGACCGTCCACCTCACCCACTTTGTTGCTGGCACTCCCTCTGTTCAATGACACACAGACAGCCAACCGATTCTACTCCAGCCTCATCTCCAGCACCGCCAGTGAGGCAGACAACAAGGTCCCCTTGCTCGTAGACTACAAGATGTTCATTACCTTCATCCTTGCTTTGGTCCCCTGTGATGAGGAGTCTGGTCTGAACTGTAACCCGGGCATTAACGCCAAGTTCGCCACCACAATGAACAACATATCCTTCACCTTCCCAACAAAGATGTTTATGCTTGATGTGTCTTTCCTTGACAAAACCGACAGGGTCTTCACTCACAACTTCCCTGACAAACCCCCACGTAGGTTCAACTCCCCTGACACCACTTCTCTCAGATCTAAGTTCTCTGCCGCTCTTTCTATTGTGGCGTCTCAACAGTCACAATAGCAACACACTGCACAGCAAGCGCTGCCTGCCCGTGGACTGCCGTGAGATCACTGAGTTCACCACCTCCAAGTTCAAGAAAGTAATCTCCATCCTGGTTTGTACTGGTCACGCCTGATTTAGACGCGGCCCGTCGAATAACTCTTTGAACTTAACTCTTTGAACTCGTCTTCCTCTTCCGTTTCACCTTTCCTATCTGCCACAACATCTCCATGACAACAACCTTTTCCCACCAAATGATACAAAAAAGAACCCCCTCCCTCTTTCCAATTGAGATGACCATCGTCTAATTTTCTTCCTATCTTCCACTCTGTGAATCACTGCACCCTTCTTTCTCACTACCACCGAAAAAATTCCCATGCTAGAAAAAAAAAATCAATCCCCCTCCTTGTCCTTCTGTGTTTAATGATCACATGTCTAAAAATCAATCAACAAATGTTTCCTACAAACCAACAAAAACTTCCTACAAAATCACCTTCTCAAGACACCAATATGTGTCAACCTCAAACATGGTATAAAACCATTCCAATCAACCAACCAAAAGTCCTCCTTCATCTATTATAACCTTCCCAGAGAATCTACAAAATATCCTTCCTCTCCCCCAAAATTAAATCATCCTCTCCCAACAACATCTAATCAAAATTTTCTTCTCAATTCTCTAAAAACTAATGAAATGTCCAGCAAACAATTGATGGCAACAGAGCATCTTCCAAGTTGCATCACAGGACCCACTCACTGCTCTCTTCACCAAGGTGTTTTACAAGACTACATTTTGTCGTCTCCTTCTCAAGATGGGTCTTCGATTCTCTCAGACCAATCTTGCAGGAGGGTGTTAGGAATAACAACAGTCACAATATTACTGCCATGCAATCATACATTAATGACAATTATTCTGTATGAACATTTATTGTTATCCAAATGTAATGACTATTCACTATGTAATGATTGATTGATGACTCGTTATTGTATAGCTGTCATCATAAATGTCGGATCTCCTATGTAATCTGCCCAATGGCTATCTTATGAAATCTACATTATATAAATAGATCACTCGACACTAGTTACAGTTTGTGAGTCATTCTCCACCAATATTATCCTTATCTTTTATTTCTTAAGAGTTTAATCTCTATGAAATAGAGTTTGTGAGATATGTATGTCTGATTTCAACTGTCACAGTAGCTACAGTGAAAGTTTATCATGATCAAGAATAAGTAGGATCACATATCAGTACATTATGTAATTATTATGGCTTGTTCAAGTATTAAGCTAGTAGTGATTATATAATGTAATTTTGGATATATCTTCAATGCCAGGATTTTATTGTGGTTTTAGATTGGAATTATGTTTATTTAAAATTGGAACCCTAATTTCGTTCATGAGGTTAGAGTGATAAGGGTTTGAGATTTAGAAATAGAAAGATGGATCATACACAGACTTATGAAATTTTTTCCATGTATAGGTGATTAGGTTATGGAATAAGGAATCATGGACACGCTATAGAAATCATCAGTATTAAAGGTAAGTGGGCATGTCATTTGAATTTTATTGGTATTATGATTCAGCCCACACTCTCTGACCAAGTAACTTAGAGATTTAGTTACTTTAAAACATTCAATTATTAATGTTTATTTCATGTCCAATAATGCTTTTAGTGATAAGACTTTATTCAGATGGATTTATTTTGTGAAAATATAAGATTTTAGATTTTAGATATTTAATTTATTTTCATATACTTAAGGTCGTTACACATTTAGTACATTTTATTTTCTCAAGTCAGATATTCTACATTTGAATGAAGGATCATATTAAGTCATGTTTTAAGAATTTAGTATATTAAGAACTTCTAAACTGTGATGTCCCATCACACTAAATGAGATTGCTCAAAACAAAACAAAATGTGATCAACTGTTAAATTACCACATAAACAGAAAATAGGCTAAATTAAAAACAATTTAACATTACTATCATGTTTAGAAACATTTACATAAAGGTCCCCCAACTTGCATATTAACACATACCATAATAGGTATTTATGTGTATGCCCAGTGGACACAGACACAACCTGTATACAAATACAATTGTTCCACATATACACAATATACATGTCATCTACCAAACATCCCCTGTCTGGACCAAAGATCTTAGGGATGACTCTAGAACACACTAATTACCAACCAACCTTCCGCTTCTACTACTCTTCAGGATGTTGATGTGGGATTTTATCGCACTAACAAACTCACTCGGGGTTGAAATCCCCGAGCTTATATAAAAATCAAAGTGCAATAATACCACCCGCAAGCGGACGAGTCTTATCGCAGTATAGTTAAGGATCGAACCCAAAGGACAATGTTTTTAAGAATCTTTGTCAGTCTAGTCTAGTTCGAGTTAAGGCTAATATTTAGAACGATTGGTTGGTTTGAGGTTAATTAAACTAATTGCAAGAAAGTAAAAGCTAAATTAAGGTTGAGTTAAGATCAATGATATCGAATCGCTGGGATGGTATCGGGCTTCACCACAGCTACGCATGCAAACATATTCAATCATAAACAAACCAGGTAAGATATAACAATCCAAATAGAGCTGTTGCAAAACCCCCCATACGGGCGTTAGGTTCGCGTAAGCATCACCTTAGGCATCAGATGTCTCGTCACCATCCGAATCACTTACTTATGGCTCCTAAGATACAGAAATACAACAAAGGTTGTGGTCCCCCTATACATGCATTAAGCACACAAAAGCGTCACTGAAGGCTAGATGGCTCGTCCCCTCGCGGATCATACACTCACGACCTCGAAGAAATCCCATCCTATTTCTAGTTTGGGAGTCAACCGCATTAATCGATAAGCACGCAGGTGATAGATCTACAAACTAACATCGACGATAAACAAAGACGATACAAAATCCAACTAAGGTTGTGGTTCTCTCTGAGGGATGTTTAGACCACAAAAGCGTCACCGTAGGCTAAATTTCTCATCCCCTCACGGATCATACACTTACGACCTCGAGGAATCTTATCAGAAGTTCTCGTCAAAGAGTCGAACTTTGTAAACCGCCATTCTATTCCACACATAGAAGATTTCGCAATGTAGGAAAGAACAAGATGTAAGAAAGTAGATAATCAACTACGAACATACCAATTAACAACGAAATGGAAGGTTATATACATTGTCATGGAGAGTTTAACAAAAGAACATGATTTGCATGGGCAGCAGAGCTAGTCTCCGCACCCCAGCGAAAAGGTACTACTCGCTCATGATGCGAGAAACAAGAAGAATAAGAAAGAAAGAGAAATCCGCCATGAACTTGGTGCGGAAGGTAGTTGCAGCTCGGTGAAAAAGATACAACCTTCTACGTCATATCGGAGCAGATCTGGACGCGAACGGGAGCTGCCAAGACAGACCGGACAGTGTCCCTCGGACCGTCTTCCTTCTCTTCTCAGCCTCCTTGGTTGCAACATAGGCAGTAGGTGGAATGAAACTGGCGTGGACGGTACTGGATTTGGATCAGACTTGTGTACAGGCAGCCTATCGGCGTCCCGAAACCGATGCTGAAATAAGGACCCTGCTGGTCCTATTTTATAGACACAGGACAAGTCCTCACGCTTTTGGTATGATCTTAGTCCAAACGATTTAGTTAAAAGTTGACCAAATGGTTTGATAAAAAATATGTCGGTTTTCATTTGCATGCATTCGGTTATGTACGTGGAGTATAGCAAACGGTTTTGGCATTCGGTCTTGGTTTGGTAGCAGCAAACGATCTCCAGGTGGCCATTCGGTCTTTGTATTTTCCAGCAGCCCATTCGGTCTTCAGTTGCCATTCGGTCTTCATGCTCATGGGGTTTGTGTTGGCAATTGGCCATGCGGTTTGTTTCCCATGGGGTCTGCATGTACGTGACGCTCATACGATTTTGGATTATTATTAAACGGTTTCGCAGCATTGCCTTTTTCATTCGGTCGTGGATTTTGTCTTGGCACACGGTCACGTAGCTCCCCTTTATCACCCGGTTTGCATGCAAGATTAATGAAACGGTCTTGTGTACTGCGCCCATTCGGTCTTCGCAGCTACAGCAGTGTCGAGTAGTTTGCTGCTGCATTTTAATTGACGGTCTTAACTTATCCAAAGCCATTGGTTCACGGTCTTCATGCAGCTAATCCAATTGGTTCCATACAGTTTTCACGTGGTCTTATTAATCGGTTTGCTTGTGCTGGAAGAGCTTGCTAACTCAAACGATTTTGGGTCCTAGATAATTCTAACGGTCTTGCACAAATGTGACCAATCGGTTTGGTAGGTAGTGTATAGCAAATGGTTTGCATTGCTGCTAGAGCATACGGTTTCCATGCTATTAAACCAAACTGTTTTGATATGCATGTATGCAAACGGTCTTCACAGCACTGCTGAAGGAAACGGTCTGCGTTGTTGTATGATCCAACGGTCTTCACAGCACTGCTGAAGGAAACGGTCTGCGTTGTTGTATGATCCAACGGTCTTTGCGCTCATTCGGATTTGCTCAGCAAACGGTCTGGTGCATTCCTCCAAACGGTCTCACAGACCGAAACTATTCAAACGGTCTCGCAGTGAGCATGTCCATTCAATCTTGAGACTGTATGGGCGAAACCAAATGGTGAGACTGAATCTCTTCAAACGGTCTTAAGAGTATTGTGGCCATACGGTCTTCGTGGCTAAACGGTCTTCGCGGCGGAATGGTCTTGCGACCTTGGTGCCCAAACAGTCTGAAATCGTGGGACGTCCAAACGGTTTTGAGGTAAATCTGTCCATTCGGTCTTGAAACCTAATGGATGAAACTGTTTGGTCAAGACCGTTTGGTGAGGCCATTTGGTTGAAATCGAATGGTCAAATCGATTGGCCAGGACCAAAGTTGAGTGAAGGTGGGCCCTAGCTGATTGTTCAGCTTTATCAAGACCTGCATTGAATCAACATAATTTTGGTTAAAACCTTGCTAATCGAATCAATTAAGTAATTTTGCACATTATGATGCATTTTGATAATTGATGAGTGAAATATGATGTGTTAAGTTGAAATTGACCCAATATGGTACTTCAATTCCATGATGAATATACATTCATCAAAATACCCAGAACTTAAATGTTGCTCGTCCTCGAGTAACACAAAATCTGAAACATTCACCAAATGAATACTTTCAATTCACGTGATTGCTTCATCTACACATCATGACTATTTTCTTTCTGCTCAATATGACTCAATATCTCAACCTCCTGAGACCACTAAACACATCTTACCATATCTTCGTTCCTGAGTTTGCTTTCTAATATCACTTCCTCCTCACTTTTTCCAACAACAAGCATGTCAAAGAATTTTGTAAGAATCCAGCGACACCCGCAAAATAACAAGTATGCATTTGATCTAACACTGGTATTTTTCAGGATAGGGTAGGCATTCATTGTGCCATTAGGCAGAAATGGAGTGAATGGTGGTATGGAAGGAAGAAATGAATCTCTCCTCTATTCGACTTGAGATTTTCTTTGTTTTGCAATTTCATTTATTACATTTTTTTGTGTGCTAATCTCTCCTCTATTCGACTCGAGATTGCATTTCTTTTTGTGTGCGCTTTTGCATCTTTTTGTTTACAAAGCTCTCCTCTATTCGACTCGAGATTGTATTTTTTGTGGTACGCCCCTGTTTATTTATGAGGGGTATGGAAGAAGCAGATATAGAAGGAAGTGGTGTGCCACCCCAAACTTAGGGTTTGGCATTCTTTTGGTATTTCGTTTCTTTTTTATGGATGGAGGGATACAAAGATGGTAGAAGAAGTGTAGAAGAGAGTTCAGATCAGAATGCAACTTGATTTACAATTCTGTGCACCGGGTTGTTCTCTTTATCAAACTCTGCTCAAATAATGACTTGATGTGGATTCAGTAGGGATTCCATGTTGTTGTTCCACTAGTCAGTTAGGAAGCATGACATGTTTGATCCCTATCAGTTCGACAGACATTTATCAATTTTGCAAAAGTATCATGATGTTAGGAATCATAAGCTTCACAAGATGATTTCAATCAAAAGGCTTGTTTCAAAAAGTGGTCCTGTTGAGGATTTACTTCGAATAAAGAGGATATAATGATTTAAAATGCATAGCAGGTTAGTTAGTGACAGGAAGTGTCAAAAATTCATCATATATCTGTTCAATTTCTTTGAAAAACATTAAAAATTTTGAAAATTTTGAAAATTTTATCAAGAATGTGATAGTGAAAATTTGAGTATGAAAAGGATGGGTGTTGGTGGAAAGTGAAGTACGTACCACCCACCCTCCACCCCGAACTTAGAAATTTGCTCATCCCGAGCAAACTCTAAATCCAAGATGGAGGGGAAAATTCATGCCAGATTGACCACCACATGTGGTAGCGTTCCAGTCAGCGTGCATCCTCTTATCTGAAAATCTAAAGAAAGATGAATCAGAACTCAATATAGAATCTTGCGATGTAAATTTTATTTGGTGTGAAATTATCTAAAAGGTGAAAACAAAATTTAAGGAAAATTTTTTAATTCAAAATTGAAAACTAAATATGAATTTATTTATCGGGTTGCCTCCCGACAAGCGCCTTTGTTTTATGTCGATGGCTCGACTTGATATCTTTGACTTCACGGTGGTTCCTTTAAATTGGAGAGATCTATTATTTCTTTGGTGCTCATATCTGCTGTGGTGAAATATCTTTTCAAGTGTTGGTCGTTCGCCACAAATTCACCTGACAATTCACTCCATAAAGAGAAAGCACCATGTTGGGAGTTGTTTTTGACAATGTATGGTCCAGACCAACGGGAGCGGAGTTTTCCTGAGAATAACTTCAATCTTGAGTTGAATAGTAGAACTTGGTCTCCCACTTGTATGTCTTTTCCATTTAAATGACCATCATGCCAAAGTTTGGTGTGTTCTTTGTAGATTCGTACATTCTCGTAAGTTGTCGTCCTAAGTTCATCCAGCTCTTGAAGTTGAAGAATCTTGGCTTGGCCCACTTTCTTCATGTCGAAATTCAGTTGTTTAATTGCCCATCATGCCTTGTGTTCCAGTTCAACTGGAAGGTGGAAAGATTTTCCATATATTAATCGGAAGGGTGTAGTCCCGAGGGGAGTTTTGTAAGCGGTTCGATAGGCCCATATAGCGTCGTTGATTTTTAATGACCAATCCTTTCGACTGCGACCTACAATTTTTTCCAAAATAGATTTTAGTTGACGATTAGAAACCTCTACCTATCCACTCGTTTGTGGATGGTAGGGCGAGGCTTTATGTGTCACACCATATTTTCTCAACAAAGCTTCAAAGCTTCTTTTAAGGAAGTGAGACCCTCCGTCAGATATCACGGATCGTGGCACACCAAAATGGGGGAAAATATTATCTTTGAATAATTTGATGATGGTTTTGGAATCACTAATGACGGTTGGTATAGCTTCAACCCATTTTGAGACGTAATCAACCGCTACTAGCATGTAAGAAAATCTGTAAGAAGATGGGAATGGCCCCATGTAGTCCACACCCCAAACATCAAATATCTCAATTTCTTTCCACAACTTGAGTGGCATCTCATCTCTCTTCGTAATGTTACCCGTTCTTTGACATTTGTCACATGATAGAACAAAGTTGTAGGAATCCTTGGATACAGTTGGCCAAAAGAACCCACATTACAAAACATTTATCGTAGTCTTCTTAGAACTCATGTGGCCTCCAACTGGGCCAGAGTGGCAGTGCTGTAGAATGAGTTTGGTTTCTTCCTCAGCGATACATCGTCTGTAAAGACCATCATCACATAGCTTAAAAAGATATGGCTCATCCCAGTGATATTGTTTCACATCGTGCATAAATTTCTACAGTGCATTTCCGGTGCATTGAGGATGGATAACCCCAGCAGCAAGGTAGTTCACAAAATCTGAGTACCACGGTACAACTTCTAAAACCTTCATTAGTTGATAATTTGGCAGGGAATCATTGATCGGAATCTTCTCAGTATCCAGAGTGTGGATGCGACTATGGTGGTCTTCTACAACATTCTCTGTACCTTTTTTATCTCTTATCTCTAAATTAAATTCTTATAATAGGATGATCCATCTAATCAACCTGAGTTTTGCATCTTTATTTTCCAGAAGGTAACAGATGGCAGCGTGGTCTGTGTAGACAATGACCTTCGAGCCAATTAGGTAGCATCTGAACTTGTCAAAGGCATACACGACTGCTAGAAGTTCTTTCTCGGTAGTTGCATAATTCCTCTAGGCTTCATCGAGAGTTTTCGATGCATAATAGATTACATAATGTTTCTTCTCTATATATTGCCCTAAAATAGCACCCACAACATAGTCACTGGCATCGCACATAATTTCAAAAGGGTGGTCCTAGTCGGGAGCTCTAATGATGGGTGTGTTGTGAGAGGCTGCTTTAGTGTGTTGGAGCTTTTGACACATTCTTCGTCAAAATTAAATTCAGTATCTTTTAGTAACAAATTTGTCATTGGCTTGGTTATCTTTGAAAAGTCCTTTATGAATCTTCTGTAAAATCCTGCATGACCTAGGAAGGCAAGGACTTCTTTTACATTTGTTGGAGTAGCCAGTATAGAAATCACTTCAATCTTGGCTTTATCTACTTCTATTCCTATATTACTAACCCTATGTCCAAGGAGAATGCCTTCCCTTACCAAAAGATGTCACTTTTCCCAATTTAGCACAAGATGTGCTTCTTCACAGCGTTTGAGGACCAGGGAGAGGTGCTTTAGACATGAATCGAATGAATCTCCGTATATATAAAAATCATCCATGAAAACCTCCATAATTGTTTCAGTAAGACCAGTGAATATGGACGCCATGCAACGTTGGAAAGTTGTGGGTGCATTACAGAGACCAAACGACATTCTTTTAAATGTGTATGTTCTGAATGGGCAGGTAAAAGTAGTTTTCTCTTGGTCATCTGGATGTATGGGTATTTGATAGAATCCAGAGTAACCGTCAAGATAATAGAAATATTCTTGGTGAGCCAACCTTTCCAAGACTTGATCAAGGTAAGGCATTAGAAAATGGTGTTTTCGAGTTGTCTTGTTTAATTTTCTATAATCTATGCACATCCTCCACCCTGTGGCTATTCGAGTGGGGATGAGTTCATTGTTTTCATTTCGTATAACAGTTGTCCCACCTTTCTTCGGGACTACATGCACTGGGCTCACCCATGGCGAATCTGAAATCGGATAGATTATTCCAGATGTGAGTAGTTTGATGTCTTCACGACGAACCACTTCCTTCATATTTGGATTCAATTTTTGTTGATGCTCAATAGTAGGCTTGTGATCTTCCATCATAGGGATCTTGTGCATACACAATGCTTGACTAACCCCAGTGAGATCAGTCATTTTATAACCGATGACTTTCTTTCTTTCCTTTAGTTCCTTTAGGAGTTTATCTTCTTATTCAGCTGTTAGATCGGAATTTATGATAACTGGGAAAACTTTGAGATCGTCCAAAAACACGTACTTCAGTCCCTCGGGCAGGGGCTTCATTTCAGGAGCCTCTGGTTTTTCGCATGTTTCCTCTGTAGCTTCCATAGCTTTGAGTTCTTTACTAGTGGCTTCAACATCTTCTTTGGCAGAGTCGAGGGAATCGATGCAATCCTTTACTTGTTTATCAATAGGTTCCTCAACTGATGGGTTTGTTAGAGCAGCTTTTAAAGGATCGTCTGATTCATGGTGCTCTTGAGTCAAAAGTGACATTTGCTCAATGCAGTCTATCAGATAGACTTCTTCTTACATACTTAGTCTTCTCATGCTTTCAAAAACTTTAAATTCGAGAGTTTCTTTGCCTAATCTGAGCAGTAAGGTACCAACTTCAACATCAATTAGGGCTCTTGCAGTGGCAAGGAATGGACGGCCAAAGATAAGAGGATATATGGCATCTTCTTTAATGTCCATGATGACAAAATCACACTGAACATAAGAGTCCTTGCCCACTTTGACTGGGACATCTTCGATGATTCCCATGGGAAGAGTTACTGAATTGTCTGCAAGCTGTATGGTCATTCCAGTCGAAAGCAATTCTGCAAACCCTAGACTTTTGCACAGGCTAAGTGGCATAATAGAGATGCTTGCGTCGAGATCTGCCAATCCTTTCTTGCATGATGATTCGCCGATGTGACATGAAATTCCAAAGGATCCTGGGACTTTTTGTTTCTTGGGCATCTTGCTCAAAATGATGTTAGATGTAGTTTCGCCAGTTTGCTACCTCATACTCTTCAGTTATATACTACATCATACTTTTCAGTTATATACTTCCTCATGAGAAGTGACTTTAGGTACTTAGTCCAGGCTAGTATCTTAGTCAACACATCCAAAAAGGGTATATCAACATGAAGTTTCTTCATATCCTCTTTAAACTTATTGAACTGAGTATTAATCTTGATTTGCCTTAGACGAGCTGGGAAAGGTATACGGGGATTATATACAAGAATATCAGGCTCCGGTGTTTTAGTTTCTTTATCAGTGGGTTTCTCAGGATTTCCCTTATCTGTCTTGTCAACTTTTGATTGAGACTACTTTGTTATTGAGTCTTGGGCAATCACAGGTTCATCCTCGCCTGTAATAACCACAGGTTTCTTTTTAGGGGGATCCGAATAGTCTTTTCCTGATCTGGTGGTGACTGCCTTCAACTATTTAGGATGCTTAGGATTGTTCTCGGGTTGGCCAGCAAAGACTCCAGCGGATGGCTTTATGCTGGCTGCGAGTTGAGCTAGTTGAGATTCAATACCCTTCTGGTGAGCTTGTTGGTTGTCTATCATAGTTTGCTGAGTTTGCAACATCTTTTCAATGGATGATAGGTTGTCATCAGAAGAGACGGGTCCTGCTTGCTGTCCTTGCAGTTGATTAAGATTTTGATACTCATAGTTGTTTTGATAATTATTATAGTTCCTATTATGAAAATTCCCCTTGAAATTTCCTTGTTTCCCAAAATTTTGTTGTTGATTATATTGGAATCCTGGTGGGCCTCTTGGTTGATTGTTTGAACCAAATTTATGCGAGTTTACTGCTCTAGAGGGGTTTCCACATTGAAAACCAGGATGATTCCTATTTTGATTCGGATTGTAATTTGACCAGGAATGGTGTTGATAGTATTAACATTTTCCATCTAACTATTATGGAGGTTGTACTGGATGATGAACATTCGTAGCTTTCGGGATTGAGAACTCTCTAAGATCCTTTTGTAGTTCAGCTACTTGCGCCGCTAGGATTTCTTCTTGGACTGTAGCTCTGGCTTCTTGCATGAGCCTCTCTCTCTGTGCATTGATGGCTTGAGCCACGCTTCAGGCTACTTCTTCTTCTTGAGCCGTCCTTGATTGATTTTCTTTGATCTGACGATGAAAAGTTTTGTCTATCTTGGGATCAAAGCTCGATGTTAGTCTGGGGCTGTCCGAACGGTGCATGCACTACGCCTTGGATTGTACCTGAAAATTGAAAGATTTCAAAAGTGAGATCCATGAAGTAGAGTCAAAATTCAAGTAGGTGATCAATAGTTACAAAAGAAAAAGCAAAATCCTAGATTAGTCTTAAAATAACTAGATCTGACTAACTGATTCTGTTGTCCCCGGCAATGGCCCCAGAATTTGACGTGGGATTTTATCGCACTAACAAACTCACTCGGGGTTGAAATCCCTGAGGTTTCACCAAAATCAAAGTGCAATAATACCACCTACAAGCGGACGAGTCTTATCGCAGTATAGTTAAGGATCGAACCCAAAGGACAACGTTTTTAAGAATCTTTGTCAGTCTAGTCTAGTTCGAGTTAAGGCTAATATTTAGAATGATTGGTTATTTTGAGGTTAATTAAACTAATTGCAAGAAAGCAAAAGCTGACTTAAAATTGAGTTAAAATCAATGATATGGAATTGCTCGGATGGTATCGGAATTCACCACCGCTACACATGCAAACATATTTAAAATCATAAACAAACCATGCAAGATATAACAATCCAAATAGAGTTGTTGCAAAACCCCCCATACGGGCTTTAGGTTCGCGTAAGCATCACCTTAGGCATCAGATGTCTCATCACCATCCGGATCGCTTACTTACGGCTCTGAAGATACAAAAATCCAGCGAAGGTTGTGGGCCCCCTATACAGGCATTAGGCACACAAAAGGATCACCGAAGGCTAGATGGCTCGTCTCCTCACGGGTCATACACTCACGACCTCGAAGAAATCCCATTCTATTTCTAGTTTGGGAGTCAACCGCATTAATCGATAAGCACGTAGGTGATAGATCTACAAACTAACATCGACGATAAACAAAGACGATACAAAATCCAACTAAGGTTGTGGTCCTCCCTGAGGGATGTTTAGACCACAGAAGCGTCACCGTAGGCTAGATGTCTCATCCCCTCACGGATCATACACTTATGACCTCAAGGAATCTTATCAGAAATTCTTGTCAAAGAGTTGAACTTTGTAAACCGTCATTCTATCCCACACAGAAGAATTTGTAATGTAGGAAAGAATAAGATGAAAGCAAGTAGATAATCAAGTACGAACATACCAATTAACAACGAAATGGAAGGTTATATACATTGTCATGGAGAGTTTAACAAAAGAAAATGATTTGCATGGGAAGCGGGGCTAGTCCCCGCACCCCAGCGAAAAGGTACTACTCGCTCATGATGCGAGAAATAAGAAGAATAAGAAAGAGAGAGAATTCTGCCATGAACTCAGTGCATAAGGTAGTCACAGCTCGGTGAAGAAAATACGGCCTTCTGCGTTGTGTCGGAGCAGATCTGGACGCGAACGGGAGATGTCAAGACAGACCGGATAGTCTCTCTCGGTCTGTCTTCCTTCTCTTCTCAGCCTCTTGGTTGCAACATAGGCAGTAGGTGGAATGAAACTAGCGCAAACGGCACTGGATTTGGATCGGACCTGTGTACAGACAGCCTGTTGGCGTCCCAAAACCGATGCCGAAATAAGAACCCTGCTGATCCTATTTATAGGCACTGGACAAGTCCTCACGCTTTTGGTGTGATCTTAGTCAAACGGTTTATTTAAAAGTTTGCCAAACGATTTGATAAAAAATCTTCGTCAAAAGGTTTTCAATTGCATGCATTCGGTTTGCATGTACGTGGAGTACAACAAATAGTTTTGGCATTCGGTCTTGGTTTGGTAGCAACAAACCGTGTCCAGGTGGCCCATTCGCTCTTCAGTTGCCATTTGGTCTTCATGCTCATGCGGTTTGCGTTGGCAATTGGCCATGCGGTTTGTTGCCCATGCGGTCTGCAGGTACGTGATGCTCATACGGTTTTGGATTATTATTAAATGGTTTCGCAGCATTGCCTTTTTCATTTGGTCCTGGATTTTGTCTTGGCACACGGCCACGTAGCTCCCCTTTATCATCCGGTTTGCATGCGAGATTAATCAAACGGTCTTGTGTAATGTGCCCATTCGGTCTTCGCAGCTACTGCAGTGTCGAGTACTTTGCTGCTGCATTTTAATAGACGGTCTTAGTTATCCAAAGCCATTGGTTCACGGTCTCCATGTAGCTAATCCAATTGGTTCCATACAGTTTTCACGTGGTCTTATTAATCGATCTGCTTGTGCTGGAAGAGCTTTCTAACTCAAACGGTTTTGGCTCCTAGCTAATTCTAACGGTCTTGCACAAATGTGACCATTAGGTTTGGTAGGTAGTGTATAGCAAATGGTTTGCATTGCTGCTAGAGCATATGATTTCCATGCTATTAAACCAAACTGTTTTGATATGCATGCATGCAAACGGTCTTCGCAGCACTGCTGAAGCAACCGGTCTGCGTTGTTGTATGATCAAACGGTCTTCGCGCTCATTCGGATTTGCTCAGCAAACGGTCTGTTGCATTCCTTTAAACGGTCTCACAGACCGAAACTATTCAAACGGTCTCGTAGTGAGCATGTCCATTCAGTCTTGAGACTGTATGGGCGAAACCAAATGGTGAGACTGAATCTCTTCAAACGGTCTTGAGAGTATTGTGGCCATACGGTCTTCGTGACAAAATGGTCTTCGCGGCTGAACGGTCTTGCAACCTTGGTGCCCAAACGGTCTGAAACCATGCGACGTCCAAATGGTTTTGAGGTAAATCTGTCCATTCGGTCTTGAAACCGAATGGATGAAATCGTTTAGTCAAGACCGTTTGGTGAGGCTGTTTGGTTGAAACTGAATGGTCAAATCGATTGGCCAGGACCAAAGTTGAGCGAATGTGGGCCCTAGCTGATTGTTCAGCTTTATCAAGACCTGTATTGAATCAACATAATTTTGGTTGAAACCTTGCTAATCGTATCAATTCAGTGATTTTGCACATTATGATGCATTTGGATAATTGATGAGTGAAATATGATGTGTTAAGTTGAAATTGACCCAATATGGTACTTGAATTCCATGATGAATATACATTCATCAGATGCTCATCCTCACCACTACGATCCTCGACGTCACTGATGATCACCTAAAAAGATGTTGTGACCGACACGGTGAGACCAACATCCTAGCAAGAGATATAACTCTTAACAATGGTTATTGCTTACAATAAGTTATATAATTAACCAATGAAGTAGATTAAATGGATTAAATAAGTTAAATAGATAGACATAGCAATAGGCATGACTGGAAAGTACATAAATGAATAGATAAGGCTACCATCTACTAATAGTTAATTACTCTTACCGCTTTTATGTAACTACTAAGTAGTGTAAGAAACAAGGCAAGAGTTATCAACCAATGTGAATCATGTTTAACCCTAAGTAGATAAACTACATAGATCGATTTTTTTTTTATCAATCCCTAAGGAGTTTGAGGTATACCACTCAGACTCCAACTGACCATTTCTAAGTTGAAATTGGTTCCATACAAGATCTAGGAGATCCAAAATCCTAAGATCCCATATCCCTCAATCAGTATGAATGATCTATGTGACATATATGGTCAAGCTACAAAATAACCTAGTCCTCCTTTGGTATATAGGCCACGACACTTGTAACCAGGTATACAATGCTAAAATTTGAGGTACAACCGTAACTATCCTCAATCACATCACAAATACTACATCATAATATTCTAAGATACGGCCTCAGATTTTCTCCTATTGAGGTATGACCACTTTCATCCTCAAAGCCATGAATATACTCAAAGGTATACGACTATGAGCTTCCATTAGAATAATACTAATTCAACCATCTAGAAAATCGTGACACTATAATGGATCTATGGCACAAGGAATTACATGACTAGGGTTTCACTTTATTAATTAAGGCCAATTGGGTGAGTTAAGGCTGTATCAATCAAGTTACATACAAACCCTACAAGAATTCTACAAAATTATAAGTATATTGCAACTTCAGAAGATGTAAAATGTATAAAGTATAATTTTTATCACATCATCACATGATACAAATCCTTGTCGAATCATGAAGATGATACCACCTAAATTAGGGCATAAAATCATGTCCAAATGTTATAAGACCATTCACATTATTCCCTGCAACAACATCATTATCATTCCATGCCTTAACAAGGCTCATCAACCATCACCAGACATGTGACATATGTATTCGACTTAACATTACACTTCAGAGTTTATGATGTTCATAAGACATCATATTAGGGCTACAACAACATAGAGAGAGAGAGTGCATCCTCACCATATGAATCACATAAGCAAGCTGAGTACTATTAACCATCATCACTTATTAGTATTAGGGTTAGTTTCAACAAGATAAGTTGAATTAAAATTACAAGACAACATTCCATGATAAACCCTAATTCTTAGCATTACCATCCTATTATGAATGCATAAGGTTAAACATCACCATTTGATTCATACAGAAAAACTCATGACCTCTACCACATATTTAGAATATCCATCGATCATAAATCAGGAAAACATAGTGACCACATAAGTTAGGAAGACATTGGCGACCACTAGGGCTAGGTCAGGTGACACCATCGACCGCTAGGGTCAGGTGATACCATCAATAGCTAGGGTTAGGTGACACCATCAACCTCTAGGCTCAAGTTACATCATCGACCACTAGGGTTAGGGTCCTGATCGACTGCTACAGTTTGATATCTTAGTGACCACTAGGATCAGAAACTTCATCAACTACTAGGGGTCCAAAAACATGGCGACCAATTATGAATTCAAACATCCTTTGCAACCTACATAGTCCAAAAACTTAGTGACCATTATAGCTCAAAAACTTGGTGACCACTCTAGATCAAAAACTCATCGACCACACAAGTTCCAAGCTTGGTGACTATCATGACCAACATGAAATCTAAAACTCATTGACCATGAAGTCAAAACCTTGGCGACCAGAAAGAATCACGCACATTCACAAGATCTAGAGTTCCATATTCAAGGGAGAAATGTGATTAGGTCTAGAGGTACATCAAGAAGGATCTTCTACTCAAGAATATACTCAACTCAAACCTAGGCAAAGATAACATCTTTCTACTTGGAAACAACATTTTAGGGTATGATCATGTACATTCAAGATAAGACTAAGCAATAATCATGGAGAAAGCTATATAACTCACCTTAGAGATGATGAAGAAGGTCTAAACAAAAAGGTATCTTGGGGAAGGAAAGTAGAAACCCTAGTTTGAGCACTCCACTTGGCCAAGCTAGCTCCTTCCCCAAAAGGGAGCAAACCCTAGGTCAAGGAAGCAAGAAAGAGGTGTTCTTTAACTACTAGATAAAGATCCACCATGGATTCAACCAAGTAGAAGAGACATGAAGGTATGAAAATAATGAAAACAAAGGAAAAGAGGGAGATCTCCCACACCCAGGCCAAGAAACCAAGCAAAGAAGCACCAAACGACCTCAACAAGGGTGGATCCAAACCCTTAGTGCACATGCAACCAAGATCAGCCACCTTCTTCAATCTTGAGCTCCTTCTTATTCACCAAGTAAAGGGGGATGATATCCAAGCACAAGGAAGAAGGGAGAGAGGGATAGAGTGTACACAGAACTTGTGTGCATGCAAGGAGGGAGGTATATATGGCTTAGGGTGAGAGAGAGAGGAAAGGAGAGGTATCTATACAAGCATGTCATGTCTCCAAGGTCCCAACATCTCCTCCATGCAAGCATCACATCCATGCAACCAGGTTGACCACAAAACCATAGACCACAATAAGAAAACTTAGTGACCAAGAGTGCTCAGAATAACATAGTGACAACCAACCCTAGGGATGTTGGAAACCAAGACAAATTAAAATCTCATCGACTGACAACCCTAGGTGGCTCAAGAAACCCTAGCAACCACCAACCCAATAGACCTCATGAGAACAACCTTAGCGACCACCAACACTAGTTGACTCATCAGGTCCATCACTTCAAAGTCAATCCTATTAGTTAGGCCATCCATGAGAGCAAGCCCTAATCTCAAATATGGCTAGATGTCACCACTCTAACCAAGGTGTGACAAGGTGCACAAAGCACAAATAGCTCAAGAATCATGAGAAAATATGTGAGGCACAACAAGTATGTGACAAATAGCAAGAAAAATCCTATATATGGGTAAATTGTATAAAATCCCAAACATGCACATATATGCATGACTTGCTCAAACAGTGGCCAAACTGGACCAAACTTGAAACTTATGCATGTCATTTTATATCAAATCACATCTTTAGGACTAGTTAACATTTTAAGCATGTAATTATGATAAGCAAGCGTGTTGAACCAAAAAGTAAGGTCATGGGTTTTACATCCATAAACCCCTAATGAGGATTTCGCCCCCAAAATACTACGTGAACAAAGATAGGTACTTCCTATGCATCTCATCCTCTAACTCCCACGTGTCTTCCTCCACACCACTTTGATGTCACAAAACCTTCACTTCAGATATATGCTTCTTCTTCACTCTTCTATCCAAGATCAATAGAAGATCCTCAACAAATGACAAGTCCTCCTTCAACTCGACCTCCACAGGCTACAACATCTACTCTGTATTGGGGTGACACTTCCTAAACATCAAGACATGAAAGACATTATGCAACATGTGAAACTCCAGTGGTAACTCCAACTTGTATGTCACCTTTACAGCACGTAGCAAGATAGGGCATGGTCTCATATACCTCAAAGCAACCTTACCCATCTTACAAAACCTCAACTCACCTTTCTAAGGGGAAACCTTAAGATACACATAGTATTCAACTTGGAACTCCAACGATCTATTGATATTATCAACAAAAGACTTATGTCTATCTAGGGATGCTTTCAACAATTGTTGCATCACCGTGATCTTCTCTATAGTCTGTTGTACCAACTCAGGCCCTAAAAGTTGATACTCACATGTCTCAAACTAGCAAAGAGGTGACTGAAAAAGTCTCCCATACAAAGATTCATATAGTGCCATGTCTATACTCATTTGGTAGATATTGTTGTAGGTAAACTCTATCAAACTCATATGTACATCCTACCTACCAAAAAACTACAAAATACATGCTTTCAACAAATCATCCATCATTCGAATGGACCTCTCTGACTAAAAATCTATTTATGGGTGGAAGGTTGTGCTAAACCTCAGTTGTGTTCCCATAGTTGTATGCAAACATTCCCAAAACCTACTCGTAAATTGTGAGCCTCTATCAGATACTATAGTAATTGGAATACCGTGCAGATGAACTATTTCATATACATATATTTGTGCCAACTTCTGTTGTATATGTTATCTTGACAGGAAGGAAGAGAGGTGACTTGGTCAACCTATCAACTGTCACCCAAATGGAATCATGACCTTTATTTGTCCTAGGAAGACCAACCATAGAGTCAATGGCACCATGATCCCATTTCCATTGTGGTATCAATAGAGGTTGTAACATTCCTGCTGGATTCAGATGCTCTTCCTTCATCTGTTGACACATTGGACACTTAGCAATGAACTCTGCAACATCTCACTTCATACCTGGCCACCAATACAAATACTTCATATTATGGTACATCTTGGTACTACTAGGATGCATCGTGTACATCGAGGAATGAGCATCTTCAAGCATCATAGTCATTAGGCCCTCACATCTGGAACCACTATACGATTATGAAAGCAAACTGCCCCATCATCAGACTCATGGAATTCATCATAATTCTTTCTACCAAACTCTCACCTACTGCTCTATATCACAATATCATTCTTCTATGCATATCTAATCTGTTGTAACAAGGTAGGCTTCACATGCAATTGTGCTAACAACATTGCCAATAGAGATACTTCCAACTATACATTCATCTGGCAAAGCGACACCAACATGTCCCACTTGTGGAATGTCATAGAATGTAACTATGCCTTGTCTACAAATGATGACAAAGATGACTTCCTTATCAATGCATCAGCCACCACATTTGTCTTCTCTGGATGGTAGTATATCGTGTAGGCATAGTCATTGATCAGCTCCATCCATCTCCTCTACCACATATTATGCTCCTACTTTGAGAAGATATACTGAAGATTCTTATGGTCGGTGAAGATCAGATACTTCTCACCGTACAGATAGTGCCTCCAAATCAAGGCATGGACAAATACTACAATCTCTATATCATGTGTTGGATAGTTTTCCTCATATTTCTTAAGTTATTACGAAGCAAAAGATATCACGATCTTGTCTTGCAACAATACACATCCCAAGTCGTTCTTCAAAGCATCACAAAAGATGATTGATAATCGTCGCTTTGCAATATCAATCACTAAGATGGTTAATCCTAGAGTTCAAACCTTTTTTTAGTTCCGGTTTTAAGGGTAGTATAGAAGGGTCGATCCCACAGGACAACTTCTTAGGATTGTTCTTAGAACCCAAAGTTTGAAGAACTTGTTATTTGTTTTTGGTATTTTCCTTTTTAGATTGAAATAGAAAGTAAAAGTCAAGTTGGGGGTTTGATTGATTACACTAATGCAAGAAGAAATGCATTCAACAAGAATAAACATGCACAAGAAAAAACAAAGATGATTGCTAACACAAGCCAAACTATATGAATGAAAGACTAAGAATTAAGGAAAACAAAGGATGCGGTGATTAAATCAAGAGATGGAAATCGAGGCTCGTAGGGGTTTTCACCACCTTAGCCAAGGCGATAACAACTAATTCTTAAATGGCGATTCGATGAAGGTTTGCGAATTTAAAAACTCACAAGAGATAAAATCCACATGAGCCCATTGGTCTTGGTGCTCATGCTTCCTAGTTTATCATCCTAAAAGAGGAAAATCCACGGTCATATCAAAACGTATATGTAATCGATTTTATTGTTCTAAATCCGAATTTCCATGGTCATTTCCATCCGGATTAACATGCGATCCGAAGATCAACCGTTAATTAAAATCGATTATCATCTAGTCATTTAAGAAGAAGTCGTTAAAACCATGGCTAAGGGGTTATTCCCCTTGCCTCGATAGAAGTCTACTCACTCATGTAGAAAGGGGAGACAGAGGAAGAAAGTACTGAAGCCATAGTCTAGCCCAAAAATCAGGAGATTAATCCTTATGCTAGAGACAATGAAATGGCTTAGTTCTTTGTTCCTTGCTCCAGAATTAAAGAACGGAGAAAAGAAGACTAAAGCGGAATGAAGAGACGAGAACCAAGTATGAAAGAATAATGCTTGAAATAAAATCTACTTTATTGCAGAATTTGAAGATGATTACAAGAACAATTACTTCAGTGCACAAATATTAGAAAACTTGAGATGCCTCAAGAGGAGGAAGTGTCCCTCCTTTTATAGTAGAAGGAGGGGGGAATACATTAGGTTTAGGGTTTTTTAGGTTAACGGCTGGGATTTGGGCTGTCTGCGTGCCGCCAACCGATCGGTTCAGAGACGAACCGATCGGCTGGAAGATTCTAGAGTGCGCAGCCAATCAATCAGTTGCCAACCCTAATTAGGGTGGTGGCGCAGTCCAAACCACTCGGTGTCATTTCTTATGATCAATAGGGCATCAGCCGAGCGTTTGGTTTACGAATCGGGCGATCTCGGCCAGTCGTCTGATGAGAGTAATGATCGACGCTTGAAGGCAAATTGAGCGGTTCACTTGGTCAGACGATCGGGTTGACAATGTGAGACGATCGGTTGACAATACCAATCGATCGGCTCAGGTCCTGAAACAGCAATAAAATGCACATGATTGCCAGATTTGTGATAAAAATGAGAAAATATCAATTTGTGCAATTTCAAGAGATGAATGGGGTATTTCTATGTGACAAGCTTAATAATTCGCAAAAAAGATGTGCTGAAATAGCACGCATCAAAATACCACAGACTTAAAGTTTTGCATGTCCTCAAGAAATTGAAAAATAAAAAAGATTCCAAGAATTTTGGAATAACAAGTTCATCCTCCCTAGATTAGCAATTCTTCTATCCTTTTCATGGCCAAGCGACCCATCTCCTAGAACCACAAATTGCAAGCACTATGTTTCTCAAGAAAACATTTTTCATAACTTAATTTTTTTTAAACTTATACTTTTGTAAAGACAGCTTGATCTAACTTGTGCTTCGACACTCATCATTCAATTTTTTTCTTGGGTTGATTGTTGCACATGAATAGAGAATTTGAGGTGTGACGGAAAAATCCCTCCTCTATTCGACATGGGATATAATTTTTTTCATGGACTTGTGATTACATTGACCACAATTTTTTTGTGTGCTCTTTTTGGCATCTTTTGATGGTACTTCCCTTTGTGGGGTATGGAAGAAGGGCATGCCACCACGGACTTAGGGTTTGGCATGTGATTTATTTTTTCTCGTACAACAAAAAACTCTTTTTTTTAGTTGTCGTTGCATAAGATAGAAGAGACATGTAGCTACATTATATAAGAGAAAAAACAAAGAAGTTAATCTAATGCTAAAATTAAGAAAATCTACATTCGATTCTATTTGATACTCTAAGGCTTGCCACCATCTCCAAAAATTACTATCATGATCACAGGGAACTTGATATTGAAATAAAATTGATAATGCAGTTGATTTTTGGAGATAAAGTACAACATTCGGCCGACTAGATAAAGGCCTTATGTTTGAAAGTAAACAAAGAAAAATAAATAAAAATGTAGAAAAAAAAATGTTGAAAAGGGAAGATAAAGGGTGGATCACGTACCACCCACCCCCACCCCGGACTTAGAAATTTGCTCGACCCGAGCAAACTCTAAGAGTGAGATGGAGGGAAGAGTCACTACGGTGGAGGGTGCTGTTGGTGGGAGGAGTAGTAGTTTGCCCAATAAGAAGAATCATGGTCTAGATAACTTTGGTGTGCTCCATACTCGTCATAAGGTGGTCGAGTAGGGGCATAGTGACCGCAATCCACATGCCAAGACTCCTGCGAATGCTACATCAAGTACATGGGATTGAGCTGGTGGCCCTGTCTCTGCTGCTCGTGCTGAATCTCATCCAGCTGAGTCTGGATTTTGTAGAATCCGTAAGGACCGGAGTCGTCATCTAGTCGCCTCCTGGTGCAAAGTCTGGAAGGTGGCGGTGGCGGTCCAGTGTCGTCATCGTGTGCCTCTAAAGAGAGGCTCCTCCTGTGAGGCTATGGCTCAGGGATGGAGTCTGGATCAGGATGCTCCAGGTAGAATCTGTGGATATGGCCTGGTAAATAGTCAACTCGTAGATGTAGTTTGTTGCTGCAAATTGCGAATGTAATGGGAGCTAGAGGACCACCTGAGTGTCTTTGAACAAAAGGTAATAAACGCCCTCGGTGCCCAAACGGATAAACCTACTATTCTTCAAATAGTGAGTGTTGATGAGGTGATTTTTGAGCTCAAGCGAAGGAAAGGCGATGTGGGTGTAGCCCAAAAAGATGGCAAGTTGGGTAACATAGTGGCCAATGCAGAAAGAAGAGGAAGTGGCTCAGCTAGCTTGGGTACCAAAATGCTCAAGGATAGCATTGCTCCAATTAAAAGGTTCTTCATGTAAAAGACACCAATGAGCATAAAGTTCTACCTGAGTAATTGCGCCCTGAGTACCTTCCCGACTGAAAATGGTGCAAGCCAAAATACGGTGAAGGTAACGGACCACCGGGTTGTGTATGCTGGAGGCTTTTGGCCCACTAGGAAGACGGGGAAGAAGCACGATGATCTCTACCCATAATTTATCTCTGTCGTAATGGTCTGGGTAGGAGTCATGAGACCGCGCCATACATTGTTCTAGCCAATAGTCATCCCCTCCGTCGAGGATAAAAAAAAGTGATTTGCTTGGCAGATGATTCCAGATTTTCCCCAAAAATCCGGTATTTACAACTCGAGTTTTCGAAAGAGCAGTGTAATCTGCAAAAAGTGCTCAAAAACTCGAGGATAAGATCATAGTAGATGGAGGTAACATGGTAGGGAAATATAAGGATGTGGTTTTTGTGGAGGATATTGTCGATGGCGTCGCGGATACCCAAAGCATCAAGGGTTGTGCCGCACGCCCAACGAGGAAGAGAGACACCAATTGCAAACATATCCTCATAATGCTGGCAGTGTTCAGCACTAGTGAACTGGTCGTAGCTACCCAGAATAGGTGCTATAATGGGTGTCTGAGGGGTGGTTGAGTCTGGATCATTGGCTGCCTTATGAGTTCCCTCCATCTCATGGTGAAGCTCATCCGCCTCATCGATGTCATGAAGCATCTCCTCGGCTAACTCGGGAGAAGACTAACCAGTAGCAGAGGACGTGCGGAAATAGATTCCGGGATGAGAACTGGAACGGCGAGGAGGATCCCTGGAAGAGGATGCAGGGGCTTTGCCTTTGCCCTTGCGAAAGCGGCTGAACATCACTGCTGTAGAGAGAAACCGACCGGTTGAAGATGTAAACGACCGTCTGGGGAAAACCAGCCGATCGGCTGGTTTCTGAAACGAGCGTTTTGGAAGTCTGAAACGGGCGGCTAGATCACCAAACGGTCAGCTGAATCTGGATCTGAGCACTCAGCGAACAAGGCTAACGGATGGCTTGTCGAAGAGGTTGAGGATGTGGCATAGCGGATGACGTTGGTCGTCCGAAGAATCCAATCGATCGTCGGGCAGCTGAAATTGGCATTTTGATCGCCTAAGACGGGCGATTGGAGTCACCAAACGTGCGGCTGAGTATGGATCTGAGCACTCAGTAGACCTATCCGACGGCCGACTTGTGGAGGAGGCAGAGGGTTGGCGATGTAGAACCCAGCCCACCGGTCGTCTGGAGAGCAAGACGGGCGGCGTCCAAGTCAGGCATGCGGCTGAAACGGACGGCTCCAACTGTCGCGGGAAGGCCCAAAGGCCGACTGAGGGAAAGTCGGTCGGCCGAAGAGTGAACCTTGGTCATCCGGCTGAGGATCAAGGTGGGCAGCTGAAGAACGGGCGGTGCTACGAGTGATCGAGTGAAAAGCGAAGGGGGGCGTCTAGGGTTTGCGATGGGATGGGAGAATAACCTTGCGTCTGGTTCATTATATAGAAAAATGGATCCACAAACTGATCGGTTGGATAACCAAATGATCGGCTGGTCTGCCTTGGCCGCCAAACGTAAAACAGAAAAGGTGCGGAATGGTCGGCGGACGAGTTGAGCATCTGGGAATCCAGCCGGTCATTTTGCTTACCGAGTCGTTGCGAATTCAGCTCTGAACCGAGCGTCTGGTAAAGCGAACTGATTGGCTCGACAGCAGGAACAAGGAAAAATAGAACGAAAAAAAAACAAAAAATAAGAAAACAAAAAGAAGGGAAGATAGTGTTTGGATGCCTCCAAACTAGCACCTTATTTTACGTCGTGGCTTGACCAAGATCAGATTAATTGGAATCTGAGGGAGGTGAAGGGTCAGTGAGGTTCAGATCCTGTAAGGGTGGAAATTTTGTTGAATCTGAAGTGACAACATCTTCAGTGGTGATATATCTTTTAAGACAGTGTCCATTGACCTTAAACTCACCCAAAACATTATCCCAGAGAAGAAAAACGCCATGTGGATAAGCACACTTGACAATGTAGGGGCCATATCATCTTGACTTGAGTTTTCCAGGGAAAAGTCGTAATCGTGAATTAAAAACTAAAACTTGGTCTCCTTCTCTAATGTCTTTGTGCTTGATGTGACCATCATGCCACATTTTGGTTCAGTCCTTGTAGATTCTTGCGTTTTCGTAAGAACTCATCCTAAGTTCATCAAGCTCGTTCATTTGGAGAAAATGTTTCTCTCCAGCCATGGAAAGGTCAAAATTCAAACTTTTGATGTCCCAGCTTGCTTTGTGCTCTAGTTCAATTGGTAAGTGACATGACTTGCCGTAGATCAGTCTGAAAGGGGTGGTGCCAATGGGTGTTTTGTAGGCAGTACGATGTGCCCACAGGGCGTCATTGATTTTTAACGCCCAATCTTTCCTAGTGCGTCCAACAGTTTTTTCTAAAATTGATTTGATTTGTCTGTTGGATACTTCTACCTACCCACTGGTCTGAGGATGTTAAGGAGTGGCGACTTTGTGATAAACCCCATATTTTTTCAAAAGAGCCTCAAAACTTTTCTCCAAAAAATGGGATCCCCTGTCAGAAATGTCAGTGGAGGGACTCCAAATCTAGGAAAAATGACATCTTTAAAGAGTTTCTTAACAGGTTTAGAGTCACATGTTTTAGTAGGTATGGCTTCAACCCACTTTGACATGTAATCGACTGCGACTAAAATGTAAGTAAACCCATAAGAAGAAGGAAATGGGCCCATATAGTCGATTCCCCAGACATCAAAAATCTCTAATTCTTGCCAAGAGGTGAGGGGCATTTGGTCACGCTTGGAAATATTACCCGTCCTTTGACATTGATCACATGAAAGCACATAATCATACGAGTCTTTGAAGATGGTGGGCCAAATGAATCCGCATTGTAGGACCTTTCTAGCCGTTTTTTGGGAACTCATGTGACCACCATAGGGGCCAGAGTGACATTGCTCCAAAATGGTGATGCTTTCTTCGTGGGATACACAATGACGATATAAACATCGGTGCAAAGTCGAAATAAATAAGGTTCATCCCAATAATAATTTTTCACATCATGTAAAAACTTAACTTTAGAGTGTCCCGTATACTCGGGGTGCAATACACCTGTAGCTAAATAGTTTACAAAATAAGCAAACCAAGGAAATTGGGAGTCTACCTTGAGCAATTGGTCATCGGGTAAAGATTCATTTATTGGATTTTCATCAATGGGGTTATAGCTAAGTCTACTGAGGTGGTCAGCCACGACATTTTTAGATCCGTTTTTGTCTAGGATTTCTAGGTCAAATTCCTGTAATAACAAAATCCATCTTATGAGTCTAGGCTTGGCATCTTTTTTGGTATGAGGTAGTGAATAGCTGCATAATCAGTGTAGACAACAACCTTTGAACCAACAAGATATGAGCAAAATTTATCGAATGCATAAACAATGGCTAGCATTTCTTTTTCAGTGACAGTGTAATTTCACTGAGCTTCATCTAAGGTTTTGGATGCATAATACATGACATGGTGTTTTTTTGTCAATTCTTTGTCCTAAAATGGCACCTACAACAAAATCACTAGCATCACACATGATTTCAAAGGGTAAGGCCCAGTCAGGAGCACGGATGATGGGAGTGGTGGTGAGAGCATCTGATGCAATTTTACCGTGCGCAGAAACGCAAGTGAACGCGTCGAAGTAATATAGGCCTTGTGAGGCCCGAGTCGAACTCAGGGATACGTGAAATTGTTAGGGACTCTTACTAACTGCTCACGATCAGCTAAACCGATTAAATAATTGAGAGTTGTTGAAATTAAAAGAAAATGAAAATAAAATAAAATAAAACAATTGATCAAATGTTTAGTTTAATCAATTCAAACTGAGATCTTTAGGATTGTGGTTTCACCGCGGGTTTTCATTGTATTAAATTCTATATAATCACTCAATTTTATCTCTCTATCCGGGTAGTGGCCTGAAATCAGAATTGCCCACTGTCGTGGTACAATTTACTGCCTATGTCTAGGTCGGTTCCACCGTCGTAGTAACCTATACCCTAACCTAGGTGCATTAAACACGATCTCTCGGTATCCACCATCAATCTTACACCACCTTGGTCAAGGGATTTGTCAATTAATGTAAATTCCATCTCTTTCAGCCATTAATTTTTCTTTCAAAGCAATTATGGGCATTAGATTATTATTATGGTGATCAAGCATAACAATATATTGGAGAAAACGAAACTATAGAATGGATTTAAGAGATAAGAAATGAATTACTATGATAGAATCGTCATACAATGAATTCCCGGGCTACTCCCGGTCCTAAAGACAAAGGGGGTTAGCCCCGCATGTTCATCTCAAAGCAAGACATGGTAGAGAAAAGGGGAAACATGGAGAAAAACTTGATTGAGTGGTGAAAGTCCTAAACGGAGAGAATCCAATTGCTCCTTGGCGTAGAATACGCGTTCTCCCGCCTTTCGGTGGTGGAAATCGTCTTCTACGGCGTCCGGATTGACTGGGGCGTGCTTCTGGGCTCCGTTCTTCTCTCTGCCTCCTCTCGGGATGTGTGCAATGGCTAATGACGTGATAGCTTGTTCTTGGCCGCCGTCATTAGGTATAATCCCCCAATTAGATCGCCAATTAATCACAGCCATTCGATTAAGATCATTCTGAATTAAACTCATATCTGACGGTGTCGATACCATCGATGCGGGTTGATGGTATCGACCTAGAGTGATAGCGGCAATCCTTCTTTTCTTTCATCTTTGCGCCTGATGTCATCTCGATACCATCGACGAGGGTCGATGGTATCGACAACTCTGTAGCGACGGTTTTGTCATTTTGCGTCGTTGTAGCTCCACCAGTCGATAGTATCGACATTTTGGTCGATAGTATCGACTCACTTCTCGCCAGCAACCTGATGGTATCTCGATACCATCGACATCCCTGTCGATAGTATCGACTTTCTTCTGGTTCTTGTGGCTGGCAACCTGTAACCCAGTCGATGGTATCGACACCCGTCGATAGTATCGACGGGTGCAGATACTTGTTTTTCTTGAAATTAACACACGAAACCACATAAGTCCACACAAAATATATTCTTTTGATAATTAATACTCAAAATGCTGAAATAGGGGAAGTTTGACATCGCGTCGATGGTATCGACCTAGCGTGATAGCGGCAGTCCTTCTTTTCTTTCGTCTTTGCGCCTGATGTCATCTCGATACCATCGACGAGGGTCGATGGTATCGACAACTCTGTAGCGACAGTTTTGTCATTCTACATCGTTGTAGCTCCACCAGTCGATAGTATCGACATTTTGGTCGATAGTATCGACTCACTTCTCGTCAGCAACCTGATGGTATCTCGATACCATCGACATCCCTGTCGATAGTATCAACTTTCTTCTGGTTCTTGCGGCTGGCAACCTGTAACCCGGTCGATGGTATCGACACCCGTCGATAGTATCGACGGGTGCATATACTTGTTTTTCTTGAAATTAACACACGAAACCACATAAGTCCACAAAAAATATATTCTTTTGATAATTAATACTCAAAATGCTGAAATAGGGGAAGTTTGACATAAAGAAGTAGCATAGACCAAAGCGAATGAATTATGCAACATTAACCATGAAAATGACTAATAAATGCATAAAACACATATCAAACAAGTCTATAAATGCGACTCAAAATCATCGCATCAAACTCCCCTAAGCTTGAACATTGCTCGCCCTCGAGCAACTAAACCTTAGAATAGAATTGCCAGAGTCAACTACAGAACAAATCATCACAACCAACATCCCATATGATCCCCACCGGACATTCATATTCCGGCCCTCACTGACCACGGAATGATAATTACCCTAAAGGTGACAGTAATCATCCATAAAAGATATCTACCCCAAAACTGATGTACACTGTCACATAAGGCAGTTAACATAATAAAATTCGCCAGTCCAGACTCGGTGCATCTTGTGATCTCCTATACTACGTTGCTCGCCCTAACTACCATCTAAATGGAAGCTGCTCTCCTGATATTCACAAGTGAGGAGAAAATCACGGTGACCTACCAATCTGAGCAAAGGGTGAATGAAATGGGTGGCTCATGGAAGAAATGGAAGCATTATACGGTTTCAACATGCATAAAACAAAAATGCCCCAAATGATGCATTTACACATGAAATTTGCCCTAATGCCTAAGATTGGGTGGAATGATGCATGCACTACCATCCTGTCTCAAAATGAGATGGATATTTAACTGAGCTACATCATGTACTTACTCATCTTAAATTGCAGGTGAGATTATGTTCCTTTCTCCCTCTTACTCTACTTGCTTCTTAATAACTTTCTTTTTTTTTCAATTTTTTTTTCAATTTCTTTTTTTTTCTCAAGCCCTTATATCTTTGATTGACAATAAATAATTTATTGGGCTTACTTTTTCTGCATAACTCAAATATTTGAGGCATTTATGAAGGTATGGAACAAGTTGATCACCCTTAAAGAAGAAATAAGATACATGATGTGCTTTATGCATAAAGGTTATGAATGCAACTAAATGACACGCACCTAAAGGTAATGTGTATGTATCACTATTCTATTTTTTTTTTCTTTTTATGCAAAACAAATGAAAGTGGTTGCAATGCAAGACCTATCTACATGCGATGCAATCAAGAAGGTTAAAACCGTAAAGTACTTCCAATTCTTATGGTGGATTGTGAAAACAATGAGGTGGAAGATCACAAGACTAATTGACTGAACCTTTGAAAAGTATTATGTGTCCCTGCTTACTGACCTGTGTAGTAGTTAATAGGTTTCTCTCTCTTACTTCTAATTAGAGTCTCATTATCATTTGGTTAGTTTAGGCTCAAACAACCAATTCCGTCCACTTTCCATGAATCATTAGGAATGTACAGTTGTGATGTTCTGTTTTAAAGTTGACAAAACCAATCATTTTCTTAAGTTATGTGCTCAAGGTTAAACAACACCAGCTTGCGAACACTCAAAAAAATTTTAATTTCCACTTACTTCCCATGTACAAGCAAGTGAGATGACACATGACATGACTTAAGACATCCACAATTACACTAGATAGAATGTGGATCCTACAAACAAACTAAGATTACAATAAGTAAATGACAAGAAACAAAAACAATAAAAATAAAAGATAGAGTTGTTCCAACTACCCCCCCAAGCTTGAATTCGACTATGGCCTCATAGTCAAAAACATATTTAAGGGTTGGATTAGAGATACCAATTTACTCTTCTGGAAGAGGCGGGTACTGTGGAGCTGTGGGGTCCCAGGATGGGTACTCCCCCTGAAAGCTCAGATCAAACTGGGGCATAGGTGGAGGTTGTGGATACCCCCCAAAGTAGTTCTGGCTCCAGTAGTGATCATAAAAAGGCTGTTGTTGCATCTCCATCCTATGCAACCTGTCATGAATCTGTTGTTGGTTGCCAAGGAGGAGGCGTTCATTCTCGAAGATAGCCCTCTGATTGTCAAGTAACCAATTCGTAGTATCCTGAATACCGGTATACGCTGCGGTGTGATGCTGCTGTGTCTGTTGTATGTCATGCAGCATAGCATACATGCCCTACATTGAGTAGACATCCTCGCTTGGCTGCGAGGACGGTGGTGGTGGCGGAGGCTGCGAAAATGAAGATGCACCTGGATGCATGCGTGGACGCTTCCTAGGTGCTACTCGTCAGCCAAGAGGAATGCAAACCTCCTCTTCTTCTCCATGCTCGTCGCCGCGGCTGTTGTTGTCATTCCCGCCTTCTTCATCCACTTCGTCAATGACTATGATGGGCCACCGAAAATGCTGGGCGCCCTCGATGTTGAAGATGGGGTCGGGGAGTGTACATTGCTGATATACTTTGTTGACATGGCAGTGGGCGTAAGTCATGCCATCTTCTGACATAATAAGATTGGAGCGGTGGAGATGCAGAATGTCAACCTTGTTCCTGTTAGAGAGAGGCGTGAGTTGGGAAAAATCCAACCCAAGATAAAGAGCCAGTGGAGTGATGAGCCCTCCAAAATGAATAGAAGTGTTCCGTGTGCTCCTCCTCACGTCCAACACGCGCATCAAGAAGAATGCACCCCAATTGCACTCCTCGTGCGTAAGTAACTTATGCTAGAAAAACAAGTCTGTCTCCTGGAACTTGCTGAGTGCCAGTTCGCTGCGGGCAAACAACGTAGTGCAAAGCATACGATGTAGAATCCGCACGAACGGATGCTCGAAATCCGCCACCGCCGTGTTATGGTAGCTCATCGATTTGCCGGGTGGCGCAGTGCATAGCTAGGCAAAAATAGCGTCGTAGTTGGTACGGTTGTCCGGACGAGGGTAGTCACTGCGCGAATGATTCCAGTTGTAAATCTCATTGAACTGACGGAGTGTAAGAGTGTAGTCATTGTTGTACAGCCGGAAAGACACCCGGCCCTTGATCCACTTGCGGTCTGTGGCTATGAGGTCGTTTGGCACGACACAGACATACAGTGACGCCATGAATTCAGCCACCATCTCCTTGTATGTCGGCCAATCACCGAAGAATGGTTGTCCATCGGCAAGGTATTCCAGCTCATCGGGCCTCCTGCCTGTGTGCCTCGCCTGCCCTTTCAAGATGTAGGCGAGATTATCCTGGAACCCCAAGTTGTGGATCATGTTACGATCGACGTAACGAGTCGGCTCGATCCTCCTCTTCATCAGTTCTTCATACACCTTCCGGACCTCCTGAGAAGGATGGACAATCCGGGGGCGAGGGATTGATAGGGGCGAGGAGGAATGAATTCAGGAATCTCCATTGGATTTGCCCGAGAAGAAGATGCACCGCCTGTACGCACCATCTTCGTAGAAGAAGCAGACGTGGAAGACGGAGCTTGGTGAAGGTCAGAGAAGACGATCTCCGCTTGATGAAGGCGCAGTGAAGAACTCTCTCCTTGATGCTTGTCACCGGGCTCGGATCACTCTGGAGGACGCTCGGCACATGTAGAGGAAGAACTCATTGAAGGTGTGATGTCATATGATGACAAACCCCCTCTTTTATAACTGACGCTGACGCTTTTGTAGACCCGTCGATACTATCGACGCGAGTCGATAGTATCGACTCCTGGAGCACAATTCGTAATGCCGCTGGTATCGCCGGTATCGACAGTCGTCGATGGCTGGATTCACGGGGCCCGGATCACTGACGTGTCAATACCATCGACGGGTGTCGATAGTATCGACACCCCTGCGGATCGAGTTTCTTGTTGCAGCGATCGTCGTTGATCTCCTCGCACGGATCGATGATGTAGCGCGTCGATACTATCGACGCAAGTCGATAGTATCGACTTCTGATTAGGGCAAATCCATCGCTAGGCCGGCCGCCGCCTTCTTCTCTTTTTTGTTTAGAACTGGGTCGATACCATCAACTTGGTAGTCGATAGTATCGACTTTACTGATGAGAATCCGTCTGAAAATCTCCAGAGAACTCGATAGTATCGACAGGGCTGTCAATACTATCGACATCTGCTTTGTGATCAACCTGATGACTGGTCGATACTATCGACGAGGCCGTCGATAGTATCGACGCAGAATGATGGGTGCAGCCGCCAACCTATAACCCGGTCGATACCATCGACTCAAGGATCGATGGTATCGACTCTACCCTAGTCCTGCACAATGAGCAAACGATCACGGTATCTTTTTTTACACTAAAAACTAAGTCAAAACAATTCAAACTACGAATGTGAAAGAAAAAAAACTAAAGTACCGATAGCTGGGTTGCCTCCCAACAAGCACCCTTATTTAACATCTTAGGCTTGACGACTTGAGGCTCGTCATGCATGTGGAAGTGCAATGAGTTTGACCTCATTCACATTCCTTGTGTAATCTTCACCAAAATACAATTTCAACCTTTGTCCATTGACCAAGAATGTGGTCTCGCCATCACGCACCATAACTGCGCCATGCAGTCTGAACTCTTCTACCGTGAATGGTCCACTCCATCGGGATTTCAGCTTCCCAGGATGCAACTTCAGCCTCGAATTGAACAAAAGCACATGATCTCCTTTCTTGAAGGTGCGCATCTGAATGTGGCGATCGTGGATCAACTTTGTGCACTCTTTGTATATCCGAGAGTTTTCATATGCACTCATGTGTAGCTCATCAAGTTCATTGAGTTCAAGTAACCTCTTCTTCCCCGCTTCATCATAACTCAGGTTTAGCTTCCGAAGCACCCAATGGGCTTTGTGCTCTAATTCCCCCGGTAAGTGACAGGCCTGACCATACGCCAACCTAAAAGGCGTGGTGCCTATAGGTGTCTTGTATGTCGTCCTGTATGCCCACAACACATCCGACAGTAGGACACTCCAATTCTTCCTCGTGGAAGCCACAGTACGCTCCAAGATCTTCTTAATTTTGTGATTGGAGACCTCCACTTGTCCTTGAGTTTGCGGGTGATACGGGGTACCAATGTTATGTTTGACCCCGTATTTCTTCAGTAGTGCCGAGAACTTTTGGTTCCTAAAGTGTGTACCCCCATCACTAATGATCATTCGGGGAACTCCAAACCTGCAGAAGATATTTCCTTAACGAACCTGCACACTACAGTAGAATCGTTAGTCCTTGTGGGTATTGCTTCCACCCACTTCAACACATAATCAACAGCTAAAAGGATATATAAATTCGAATTTGAGGACACAAAGGGTCCCATGAAATATATACCCCATAAATCAAATACCTCAACCTCTTGGAAAACATTCAGGGGCATCTCTTGTCTCTTTGAAATGTTACCTGCTCTTTGGCAGGCATCACATTGCCTCACAAACTCATAGGTGTCTCTAAACAAGGTAGGCCAATATAGGCCACTTTCCAATACTTTGGCCACCGTATGAGAGCTCGCATGATGTCCTCCTGTAGGTAGAGTGTGGCAATGATGAAGAACACTCTCGTACTCCACCTCAGGTACACACCTACACAGGACACCATCCCTGCATTGTTTCAAAGGAATAGGGTCATCCCAAAAATAGTATCGTAGAGAATGGAAAAATTTCTTCTTCTCTTGATACGTCCAATCTTCCGAGATGATCCTGCAAGAAAGATAATTCACTATATATGAAAACCACAAATCTTTAGAATTGACTTTCAAAAGTTGTTCATCCGGAAATGTCTCGGTTATGGGTATGTGTAAATCTTTTTCATCTACCCTCTCTAACCTAGACAAATGATCCGCTACAACATTTTCAATCCCCGCTTTGTCTTTGATTTCGATATCAAATTCTTGTAGGAGCAAGATCCACCTAATTAATCTAGGTTTGGCATCTTTTTTCTCCATCAAATATTTAATAGTGGCGTGATCAGTCCAAACTACTACTTTCGATCCAACTAAATATTGCCAAAAGTTTTCAAAAGCGAAAACAACAGCAAGCAATTCTTTTTCGGTAGTCGTGTAATTTAGTTGGGCATCATTCAAAGTCTTAGAGGCATAAAATATCACAGCGGGTTTATTGTCTACCCGCTGTCCCAACACAGCTCCTACAGTGAAATCAGATGCATCACACATGAGTTCAAACAGCTTAGTCCAATCTGGTGTTTGAACAACTGGTGCGGAAATCAATTTCTCCTTCAGCATGTTGAACGTGTGTAGACATTTGTCATTGAAATCAAAAACGACATCCTTTTCGAGAAGCTCGGATAAAGGTTTGGCGATTTTTGAAAAATCTTTTATGAACCGATGATAAAATCCGGCGTATCCTAAGAAACTTCTTACCCCTTTTACCGAATTAGGTGAGGGCAATTTAGAAATTACTTCAATTTTTACCGGATCTACCTCCAAACCTTTGCTAGACACTTTATGTCCTAGCACTATCCCTTCACTCACCATCATATGACATTTCTCCCAGTTGAGGACCAAATGTGTGTCCTCGCATCTTTGTAACACCTTATCCAAATTATAAATGCATTCATCAAAAGAAGCACCATAAACTGAAAAATCACCCATAAAGACCTCTAGACAACGTTCTACCATATCTGAAAAAATGGCGAGCATACAACGCTGAAAAGTCGCGGGGGCATTGCATAATCCAAAGGGCATGCGGCGGTACGCGAACGTTCCATAGGGACAAGTGAAGGTAGACTTCTCTTGGTCCTTAGGATCAATCGAAATCTGATTGTACCCCAAATACACATCCAGAAAACAAATGTGTGACCGGCCGGCTAAGCGCTCTAGAATTTGATCAATGAATGGGAGAGGAAAGTGATCCTTTAGCGTAGCGGCATTAAGACGTCGGTAATCTATACAAACTCGCCACCCGGTTACCAAGTGGGTGGTGACAGGTTCATTTAGAATATTTTGAGTAACAGTTATTCCCCCCTTCTTAGGGACTACCTGCGTAGGACTCACCCATGTCGAGTCTGAAATTGCATAGATAATACATGTGGAAAGAAGCTTAATCACCTCCTTCTTCACAACCTCCATCATGCTCGGATTCAGTCGACGTTGCGGTTGAATCACTGGCTTGGCTCCCTCCTCGAGCCGAATCTTATGCTGACACAAAGTAGGGGACATCCCCTTGATGTCTGCAACAGACCACCCAAATGCTCCCCGGTGGTTCTTCAACACTATCAACAACTGGTCCTCCTCCTCAGCACTCAGATAAGTAGAAATAATCATAGGTAACTTATCTTCCTCAGCTAGAAAGCCGTACTTGAGGTGCGGTGGCAGTGGTTTTAACTCCAGCTCCGGCGGGCTGATTAAGGATGATTGAAGCAGTGGGGGAAGTTCACCTAAATCTTCATAATACCTCACATAGAATCATGGCAACGTCTGAAGTATCTTGGTGCACTCCCTAAGTGATTTAGTTCTCATCCAATCCTGAGTGATATTGACTAAACAAGCCTCCAGTGGTAATTCCAGATATGCATCAAAAACTGAATTTGCTATACAATCATCCTCCGTAGAGGGAGGAATGTCCTCATCCTCATCATTCGGGAACCCTACAGCTTTGCAAAGGGAGACAACTTTGGTCTACTCCATGATGTCTACAGCCAGAGTCCCTTTGTCCACCTTGGTCATTACATGAGCCATATCCAGAAATGGCTTCCCTAGACAAAGTGATATATTATGCTCAAAATGTTTTACCATGTGGAATTGCTCCTTGGATTTAGGTGAAGTGGTGTTGGACGGCATGACCATCTCGCAACGGTCATCAGCTATACCTAAGGTCAAACAACCTCTCCCCATCTCAAGTATCATGTCAGCTGTAGCTTGAAAGGTTCGTCCGAGTAGTAGCTCATTGCCTTGTTCATCTTGCATCTCCATGACGACAAAATCTGCTGGAAAAAAAAATCGATCCACTTTCACTAGCACGTCTTCACAAATCCTGTATGGCTTTCCCACTGAATTGTCTGCCAATTGGATTGTCATGTTGCTCGGTCGTGACTCTTTTAATCCCAGCTTCTTGAATGTAGAGAGGGGCATCAAGTTAATGCTCGCCCATGAGTCACATAGTGCTTCACCAAACTTGACTTTCCCAATGTAGCATGAAATGTTGAAACAACTCGGGTCCTGCCTCTTTGGTGGCAACGTGCCCATGATGAAGGCACTCACTTGCTCCTTAAGCACAACAACCTCTGTATCTAGAATTTTTCTCTTCTTGGTGATGATGTTTTTTAGAAATTTCCCGTAAGAAGGGATTTGCTCAATAGCTTCCAAAAGAGGGATGTTAACTGAAAGCTTTCTGAAATTGTCTAGAAACATTTTAAATTGGGCATCCACTTTCCTTTCCTTAGCGATGTTCGGGTATGGAACCAGGACAGCCTGTGCCCTTTGATGCGGTGGCACATATGGTGTCCTTTTCTACGGATCCTCCTCATCTGCTATAGGATCTTCAGTAGCATCCACTGTTGTGTCATCAATTGGTTCTGTGACCGGTACGGGCAGCTCCTCAGTGGCCTCACCTTCAATTTCTTCTTGGGGTTTGCTTGGTTCATCGGCTCTGGGGTTTAAAACTTTCTTGCCACTTCTTAGCAAGATGGCCTTCACCTGTTGGTTCCCTCCTGGAACATTGGTATTACCAGAAAAACCCGGATGTGCCGGCTTCTTGAAACTGGCAATCTCCGCTGCCATTTGTGCCATAGATGTCTATATTGTCCTCATTTGAGCCCCATGGCTCTGCAGTGTCTGCCCGAATTGGTTCATGAACTCCCCTTGTTGCTTTATTTGTTGGCCAAACGTGGCCATTAGCTCTTGATTTTACTTTATTACTTGATTGAGCAGCTCTGTGCTCTTATCCTCCGCTTCTGGCTGGGGTTTGGCATTTGGATCCTGCAGAAAGTTGTTTGGATCCTTCCAGGAGAACTTCTTGTCTTTCCTCCATGCATAGTCATTATTCCTGTAGCCTTGTTGCTGCCTCATGAATTTGACTTGAGCATCATCCTTGGACTCAGTATCCTCCTTTGCAAGCAGTTTCTTTGCGAGAAGATCCATCTTCACATTCAGCTCCTTGATTGCTTTTGACTCCCCTGCTACTCGGACATGCTCAACAGTGTCTCTGTCGCCCAATGATTGCTTCATGGACATGTTCTTAAGGATTTCCCAACACCTCTCATCTGTGTTATTCAAGAAGAATCCTGAGCCTGCGGAATCAAGGTTACTTCTATCATGCTTAGAGAGAGCAAAATAGAAGATCTTAACTTGTGTCTCCTTGTCAAGCCCGTGATGTGGGCACCTCCTCAGCATGATCTGAAACCTTTCCCAGGTCTCAGAATAGGTCTCTCCTACTTTCTGTGTGAAGTTGTGGATCTTCCTGATCATGTCATTGGTCTTCTTGGGCGGGGAGAACCTTTCAAAGAAAACCTCCACCATGTGGTTCCAGGATTTCACATATTCATCATCCAGATTGTGGAACCATTCTTTTGCGTTCCCTGCTAGAGAGCTCGGAAAGAGCTTCAGGTACAATGCCTCCTGCGGGAATATGTCTATTTTTATCATGTCACAATTCTCCACAAATTGGTTTATATGTGTGACAGGGTCTTCGTTATTAAGCCCATGGAAAGCATTTGACTTCACCAAGTTGATTAATTCAGGATCAATCTTGTATGTCGGGATATTGATCGCCTGCTTCTTGATCGGCCCCTTTGAAGCAGATGATGAGGACGCCTTAATCTTCTCCCATATTGTCTGTGGATCTGTCATTTCTTCTGGTTCAGATTCGGAGTATATATCTTCCAAGTGGTCTTGATTGTACTCGTCCGCGTCTTTTGGTTCTGGCAATGGAACCTCTAGTGCCTCACACGTGTAATCGGTACTACGCGTCTGCACCATGCACAGTACCTGCACAGTGAAAATCTAAGTTCAGTACAGTGCTGGATGAGTACAAATTTAGAAAATAAACTATGAATTTTTGAAATGGTTTCAAACTAAAATAAAAAAAAATAAAAAAAATAAAAAGTGGCCTAGAGTGGCCGCTTGCAGCACTCGTAGTGCCGACAATTTGTTGTATCCCTGGCAACGGCGCCAAAAACTTGACGCAATTTTACCGTGTGCAGAAATGCAAGTGAACGCGTCGAAGTAATATAGGCCTTGTGAGGCCCGAGTCGAACTCAGGGATATGTGAAATCGTCAGGGACTCTTACTAACTGCTCACGATCAGCTAGACCGATTAAATAATTGAGAGTTGTTGAAATTAAAAGAAAATGAAAATAAAATAAAACAAAACAATTGATCAAATGTTTAGTTTAATCAATTCAAACTGAGATCTTTAGGATTGCAGTTTCACCGTGGGTTTTCATTGTATTAAATTCTATATAATCACTCAATTTTATCTCTCTATCCGGGTAGTGACCTGAAATCAGAATTGCCCACTGTCGTGGTACAATTCACTACCTATGTCTAGGTTGGTTCCACCGTCGTAGTAACCTATACCCTAAACTAGGTGCATTAAACACGATCTCTCGGTATCCACCATGAATCTTACACCACCTTGGTCAAGGGATTTGTCAATTACTATAAATTTCATCTCTTTTCAGCCATGAATTCTTCTTTCAAAGCAATTACGGGCATTAGATTATTATTATGGTGATCAAGCATAACAATATATTGGATAAAATGAAACTATACCACGGATTTAAGAGATAAGAAATGAATTACTATGATAGAATCGTCATACAATGAATTCCCGGGATACTCCCGGTCCTAAAGACAAAGGGGGTTAGCCCTGCATGTTCATCTCAAAGCAAGACATGGTAGAGAAAAGGGGAAACATGGAGAAAAACGTGATTGAGTGGTGAAACCCCTGAACGGAGAGAATCCAATCGCTCCTTGGCATAGAATATGCGTTCTCCCACCTTTCGGTGGTGGAAATCATCTTCTACGACGTCCGGATTGACTGGGGCGTGCTTTTGGGCTCCGTTCTTCTCTCTGCCTCTTCTCAGGATGTGTGCAATGGCTAATGACATGATAGCTTATTCTTGGCCGCCGTCATTAGGTATAATCCCCCAATTAGATCACCAATTAATCACAGCCATTCAATTAAGATCATTCTGAATTAAACTCATATCTGACGGTGTTGATACCATCGACGCGGGTCGATGGTATCGACCTAGTGTGATAGCGGCAGTCCTTCTTTTCTTTCGTCTTTGTGCCTGATGTCATCTAGATACCATCGACGAGGGTCGATGGTATCGACAACTCTGTTGCAACGGTTTTGTCATTTTGCGTTGCTGTACCTCCACCAGTTGATAGTATCGACATTTTGGTCGATAGTATCGACTCACTTCTCGCCAGCAACATGATGGTATCTCGATAACATCGACATCCCTGTCGATAGTATTGACTTTCTTCTGGTTCTTGCGGCTGGCAACCTGTAACCCGGTCGATGGTATCGACGGGTGCAGATACTTGTTTTTCCTAAAATTAACACACGAAACCACATAAGTCCACACAAAATATATTCTTTTGATAATTAATACTCAAAATGTTGAAATAGGGGAAGTTTGACATAAAGAAGTAGCATAGACCAAAGCGAATGAATTATGCAACATTAACCATGAAAATGACTAATAAATGCATAAAACACATATCAAACAAGTCTATAAATGCGATTCAAAATTATCGCATCAGCATCCTTCAAGCATAGAAAGCTATCCATGCAAGCTTTCTCGAAATTGAAAGGAACCTCCTTTTGAAGGAGGTTGGTGAGAGGTTTGGTGATTTTGGAGAAATCCCGAATGAAACGCCGATAGAAACCATCATGTCCTAGGAAGGCTCGGATGTCCTTGACTGAGGTAGGGGGGGATCTTGGTGATGCCCTCAATCTTAGCTTGGTCTACTTCAATGCCCTGGTTGCTCACCTTATGGCCCAGAACAATACCCTCCTTGACCATGAAGTGACACTTTTCCCAATTAAGGACTAAGTGTGATTCAATACATCTATCAAGGACAAGGGAGAGGTTTTGAAGGTAGGAATCAAAAATATCTCCGTAGACAGATAAATCGTCCATGAACACTTCCATGACAGTTTCAGTTGACCCTGAAAAAATGGCAGACATACATCTTTGAAATGTGGCTGGTCCATTGCACAGGCCAAAGGGCATTCGTCTAAAAGCGTATGTACCAAAAGGGCATATGAAAGTGGTCTTCTCTTGGTCTTCAGGATGAATGGGAATCTGATAAAAACCCGAGTAGCCATCTAAATAGCAAAAGTATTGTTGATGAGCTAAACATTCAAGAACTTGATCGAGGAAGGGAAGTGTAACATACTGAATCTCAGGGTCTTCCCTGCAATTTACCCACTTTTGAGCTTTTCTTGACCTTCGAGTCCATTTGGACCTTTTCTATAAATTCCACATCCTTTTGGATCATTCTTGGACTCCTTGTGCAATTTAAGCACAAATTGATGTTGAAATCACTATTTACCCTCTTTTATGTAAATTGAGGGGTGTTTGCACAAATAACCTACATTAGGAGATAAGTTAGGGTTAATTATGTAATTTGGTCTTTAATGAGATTATATAGTAGATTATATTTAGTTGGAGCTTTTTGGATAAATATATTATTATTAATATGTATTTGAATTCATATATGTGTATATTAACCTTTATTGTTTCTCTCTCCTCGAAATATGATTTTAATTCATAATAATATGTTATTTTGTTAAGTAATGATTATTTGTATCCTAATATGTTTTATATGTCGAATTTACTCACATGTTTCTCATTAATAGGCTTTTTCTTATAATTCCTTGATTTTAATGTATTATTATACTCTTTTATGAGCTATGTATTTATTAATGGCCTTATTATGCATTAAACGAGATTCTAATTATATAGCATCGTTCTATATGTTATTATGAGCTTATGGTTCAATTTTGGTGGCTTTTGGGGTTGATTTGACCCTTCAAATCCTTTTTATTAGCTTTCAATATAGTATAACTATAATGCTTTAATCGCATTTCATTTATTTCGATATGTAACGCTAAGGTTTGGACTATTTTCGCTGTCACGCGCCTGGGGCCATCGGACGGCTCTGATTTGATCGCCCTTGCGATCCAACGGTCGCAGCATCTCCTTCAACCTCTGGCCGTTTCACAGCAGATCGGCGCCCCTACACTCCCGCGATCCGTTCTCTCTCCCTCCTTCTCCGTTTAACACGATTTCTTCACTGTTAGCTTCGTCTCTCTCCGCCCGTTTGAATGAGCCCTAACTCATCTCCTCCCTCGCGCTATGTGCGAAACGCCCAAAGTCGGCAACCTCCTTCTCTCCACCCTTGGGTTACAGCCGGCGCCTTGAGCTTCCTCTCACCTATATTAGGTCCCGCCTAGCACCATCGGGCCTCCACTTTTCTTCCTCCTCCATCAATTTCTCCTCTAGCTTCCCGGAGCTCTCTGACCTACTCGATGTACACCTCCGGCGATCTCGGCCTGCTGCTCGGCCTTCCGACCACCTTCGTCCAATTGGACGCTAGGTGAGCATCCTCGGCACCCGCTCTTCCCCTCTCCACTCTCATTTTATCTCGCGACGCCCCCAAACACCGGGTCCTATAGACCGCCGGTGAGGTCCGCCGCCGCCACCTGTTTTAGAGCTTCTGAGCTCCTCCGACCTCACCGCCACCTGCTTTGACCTCGCCTCGACTCCACGATCGCAACGGAAGCTTTACTTGAAGCTATCTCGCCATTTTGACCCCGGATTCCTTTCCCCTGTTTCCTCCTGTCCTCGGCGGCCTTTGGCCATTCCCGCATCCATTTTCCCTTGTGTGTTGCTCCTTCTGCATCGCCAGGGTCTGGCGAAGGTGATGAAACGGTTTCCCTGACTCGAGCATCTCTGGAGCTCAGAGTTGGCTTCCACCCACGTCTCCCTGGCTCTGCTCGCGGCCATGGCTGTGAGGTGAAGCAATCCAGGTCACGAAATGACTCTGGAGTCCCTCGTTGTTTCAATAGTTAGCTTTTGATCGCAGGGGCAGTATCGACTTTTCACCCCAAGATCTTGTTTCTCGCTTTCAAAGCAATCGACAGGTGCAAATGACTCCTCTGCCCTCGTAGCTTTAATTGGTTTGATTTAACGAACAAGGGCATTTTGGTCCTTTCACCTATAATTTACATCGAATTTGTATTTCGATTTTAATACCTGTCACACTATGGTTTTCCTAATTTCTGATTGGTCAGGTTTACTAATTCATAGTAAATCGATCCTTTATCAGAAAAATATGAATAAATAGTCGATGGAAAGGATTTTTAATGTAGAATTTGATTTTGTGGTTTTTGAGACCTGATTCTCAAGGATTTTTCGAAGTTTACTTTGAATGGCATTTTTAATATGTAATTGTTTTAAAATACATAATTAATTCATTTTAACTCTGTTTTATATAATAAGATATGTTTTCTTAATCAGGAGATTATGAGTAATCGTTTGGACTTGGTTTTGAGCTCTAAATCGTAGTTTTGTAAAATTAGGGTTTTCTTATGATTTATGTCTTTATATATATTAATACATGTGTTATGTTTATAACTAGGATATTGTGGGATGGTGATACTATCTGTTTGGTGGATATGATGGTAATGTATATATCTAAGGTATGTGAGCCCTATTTTGTATGTGAAGTCGATTTTATGTATGTGACATCTATGATGAATGTGTGGATTATATAATGTGCAAATCATACCTATCTTTCAGTTGGGCTTTTATCCAACCCCACTCATTATTGTGCTAGCCTTGTTATCCTTCTAATTACATTTATTGACTCTTTACTTAGTTTATGCCATTGTGGCTTAATCATTGGAATCATGTGAATCATTCTTCTTCATATGTTGCCTCCTTTACTTGGAAATGATTTAATCTTGTTATTGACTATGTGGCTCATCTTTTGAAATACTTGGAAATGTTATATATTGTTGATGTCTTTGTGACTCATTTAATTGTAAATCTTGAATCTTGTTGTTGCCTATGTTGGCTCATCTCTTGAAGTACTTGTATAATGATGTTGCCTATGACGGCTTGTTGATTGAGATTATTTATTTGGGTTTTATTCCCAATGCTTGTTGCATCTTGTTATACTTTTCACTATGCTGCCAAGTGAATGTTTATGCATGATATAGTTATTGGCCAATTGACAATGTAGTGTACATGAGTACAAACCACCCACAGGGCACTGAGGTTTTAGTCCTCCTGCCGGGCACTGGGGTTTTAGTCCCCCTGCCATTTTATATATTAGGCACTGGGGTTTTATTCCCCCTGCCACTTTTTAGGCACTGGGGTTTTAGTCCCCCTGCCATTGGTGAGGTCAGGTAGGTGCCTCACCCTACATTGAGAGGATGTTGAGTCATAATTTATATTCATGCAAATGTGATAATTGTTGATATTTAAATGTGGCAGTTTCTCTCTCTCATATTCATATATTTGCCTCATTTCTTTTGAAATCTCTTATTGTAGAGAATCTTTTATATTGCAAAGCTTTTCAATATTATTTGTCCTATCCCTTTTTATTAACACATACCTTTTATCTTTCTCTTGCTGGATGACTCCAACCATCCAGGTTAGGATCAAAGTGCGCATGGAAGCTTGGTGAACCCAAGGCTAAGGATATGATAAGAAGAAAAGAATCATATAGTTGGTTTGATCATAGTTGCTTTTATATAGTTGTTTGTTTGGAGACAATGTTGTATTAGTTAAGTCTTCCTCTACCTAGATCCTTGTGTTTGTATAAAGTTGTACTTCCTTTATGGAAATTTTATAATGTACTCTTTATACATTTTGAATAAAGTCAAGGTTTAATTCTTCCGCTGCCACACCAATGGTGTTTTTGTTTATCATGTTTTTAGTAGAGACTTTGGGTCTTTACAGCATGGTATCAGAGCATCAAGGTAGTCGGATTCTTGACTAGTTCAAAATTGTCTCCTAGATAGAACCCTTATCATATATAGTTTCCCTTTAGTTAGATGTTCACCTTAGAGTTGACCTATAAAGAATGTTTGATTTAGGATCATAATAATTTCTTATTAGAAATAGAATTTGTAAACTTTTTGGTGAATTGTCTAATTGAGTAACTATTAGAGCAAGAAGTTGAAGTGATGGTGTCTAGAAAGGGTCAGAGCTTAGGGGCTGGCAATATTTTCCTCCACCCCACTAGCTTGGTCACGAGGACTCCTGAGCTCATATGACCTGGCCTGGCCTGATCTGAAACGGACAGCTCGAAATAGTCTACCCTTAGACATATTTCCTTATTGTTGAATAACCTTAGAATCCTTTGTATGATGATTTGATTTCTTTTCTCAAACAAAAATCATCTAGTAATCCCTAAGTATCTTATATGAGCCTTAGATTTCCATGTTTAGGGGTTAGTGAACCCTATGATATACCTTGAGTTGGAAGATAGATTTTAGTAAGACCTTTAATGTTGGGCTTTATACCCTTAAAATAGTTTGACTTAGTCAACCCTTTGAGTGGAAAGGTAGAGTTAGTACCTTGTTAGATTTTGGAGTTGTTGATTTCGAGGAAGAAATCCTCTTTAGGGGGTTGGAGTCCCTCAATGCCTTGAAATTAAGAAACTCTAACTCCTTAGACATGGGTTTAGTGAGAGTTGAACAAACATAATATGCTTGTAATTCATCTTGTTTGTTTATGAACAAATGGATAAGTCATGTAATCCATATGCTTGAACCTTAATATACTCTTGATGCACATAATCATTAATTATTCATATGTGGATATACATAGTTTTGATTAAGTCACCCTAATGGTAAAATGTGTATGCTAAAATACACCCTAAGGATGCCTTGATATGTAATGGTCATGTTGACCTAAACCCTAGGAGGTAATCATCTAGCCTTGACAACATATGTATACATATACCCTTCATGCCTTTCATGATACTCTAGTGACATTAGGTGTCATCTCATGATATACCTTAATGCATGTAAATGGATTATAATCACTTAATCATAATTGTGACCTAATTATCAACACATGTTAGACATATCACCTTGTTCACTAAAATACATCTCATTGATCATCTTATTGGTTTATGAACCAAATCAGTAATAAGATGATGAGTAATTTCATATAATGTGAGGTTAATTCATAGCAATTAGTGTTGTGAGAGATAATGTTTAGTGATGTCATGGATATGAGTATGTTAGATGTGGTGCCAATATGTTCCTTGGAGATAAGCCATATACCCTTAGACCTGTTATTAGGGTAATAATTGGTTGGATGATATTATAGGTCATGATCCCACATGATGTAGTTATTGGGTTATAATGTTGAGTTATTTAGGTTTTGACCTAATACATTAGTGTGGTTAGGAATGGTTTAGTATATGTTGTAATGGCTTAGTAAACCCTAATTGTGCTTAAAACCCTTAATGAGGGAGGTACCCATGATATATAGCTGAGATATAATTGTTTTGTAATAAAATATGGCACAAGTGTTAGTATAATAGATATGCTGCCTTTTCATGATAGATTTTATGCAACAAGATGTTAGTTTGAGTTTGATAAAAGGCTATAGGTTTTGTGGAAACCTTAGTAATACCTAACTTATGTGGGTTTTATGTGGTACCCTAGATTAAGGGTTATAATCTAGTTGTTTATGGTTGGGATGTTACACACTCACCCTCTCTTTCCTCTTGTTGAGATTTCGGGGACGAAATCCTCTTTAAGGGGTGGTGTGCTGTAACATACTGAATCTCAGGGTCTTCCCTGCAATTTACCCACTTTTGAGCTTTTCTTGACCTTCGAGTCCATTTGGACCTTTTCTATAAATTCCACATCCTTTTGGATCATTCTTGGACTCCTTGTGCAATTTAAGCACAAATTGATGTTGAAATCACTATTTACCCTCTTTTATGTAAATTGAGGGGTGTTTGCACAAATAACCCACATTAGGAGATAAGTTAGGGTTAATTATGTAATTTGGTCTTTAATGAGATTATATAGTAGATTATATTTAGTTGGAGCTTTTTGGATAAATATATTATTATTAATATGTATTTGAATTCATATATGTGTATATTAACCTTTATTGTTTCTCTCTCCTCGAAATATGATTTTAATTCATAATAATATGTTATTTTGTTAAGTAATGATTATTTGTATCCTAATATGTTTTATATGTCGAATTTACTCACATGTTTCTCATTAATAGGCTTTTTCTTATAATTCCTTGATTTTAATGTATTATTATACTCTTTTATGAGCTATGTATTTATTAATGGCCTTATTATACATTAAACGAGATTCTAATTATATAGCATCGTTCTATATGTTATTATGAGCTTATGGTTCAATTTTGGTGGCTTTTGGAGTTGATTTGACCCTTCAAATCCTTTTTATTAGCTTTCAATATAGTATAACTATAATGCTTTAATCGCATTTCATTTATTTCGATCTGTAACGCTAAGGTTTGGACTATTTTTGCTGTCACGCGCCTGGGGCCATCGGACGGCTCCGATTTGATCGCCCTTGCGATCCAACGGTCGCAGCATCTCCTTCAACCTCCGGCCGTTTCACAGCAGATCGGCGCCCCTACACTCCCGCGATCCGTTCTCTCTCCCTCCTTCTCCGTTTAACGCGATTTCTTCACCGTTAGCTTCGTCTCTCTCCTCCCGTTTGAATGAGCCCTAACTCATCTCCTCCCTCGCGCTGTGTGCGAAACGCCCAAAGTCGGCAACCTCCTTCTCTCCACCCTTGGGTTACAGCCGGCGTCTTGAGCTTCCTCTCACCTATATTAGGTCCCACCTAGCACCATCGGGCCTCCACTTTTCTTCCTCCTCCATCAATTTCTCCTCTAGCTTCCCGGAGCTCTCTGACCTACTCGATGTGCACCTCCGGCGATCTCGGCCTGCTGCTCGGCCTTCCGACCACCTTCGTCCAATTGGACGCTAGGTGAGCATCCTCAGCACCCGCTCTTCCCCTCTCCACTCTCATTTTATCTCGCGACGCCCCCAAACACCGGGTCCTATAGACCGCCGGTGAGGTCTGCCGCCGCCACCTGTTTTAGAGCTTCTGAGCTCCTCCGACCTCACCGCCACCTGCTTTGACCTCGCCTCGACTCCACGATCGCAACGGAAGCTTTACTTGAAGCTATCTCGCCGTTTTGACCCCGGATTCCTTTCCCCTGTTTCCTCCTGTCCTCGGCGGCCTTTGGCCATTCCCGCATCCGTTTTCCCTTGTGTGTTGCTCCTTCTGCATCGCCAGGGTCTGGCGAAGGTGATGAAATGGTTTCCCTGACTTGAGCATCTCTGGAGCTCAGAGTTGGCTTCCACCCACGTCTCCCTGGCTCTGCTCGCGGCCATGGCTGCGAGGTGAAGCAATCCAGGTCACGAAATGACTCTGGAGTCCCTCGTTGTTTCAATAGTTAGCTTTTGATCGCAGGGGCAGTATCGACTTTTCACCCCAAGATCTTGTTTCTCTCTTTCAAAGCAATCGACAGGTGCAAATGACTCCTCTGCCCTCGTAGCTTTATTTGGTTTGATTTAACGAAAAAGGGCATTTTGGTCCTTTCACCTATAATTTACATCGAATTTGTATTTCGATTATAATACCTGTCACACTATGGTTTTCCTAATTTCTGATTGGTCAGGTTTACTAATTCATAGTAAATCGATCCTTTATCAGAAAAATATGAATAAATAGTCGATGGAAAGGATTTTTAATGTAGAATTTGATTTTGTGGTTTTTGAGACCTGATTCTCAAGGATTTTCCGAAGTTTACTTTGAATGGCATTTTTAATATGTAATTGTTTTAAAATACATAATTAATTCATTTGAACTCTGTTTTATATAATAAGATATGTTTTCTTAATCAGGAGATTATGAGTAATCGTTTGGACTTGGTTTTGAGCTCTAAATCGTAGTTTTGTAAAATTAGGGTTTTCTTATGATTTATGTCTTTATATATATTAATACATGTGTTATGTTTATAACTAGGATATTATGGGATGGTGATACTATCTGTTTGGTGGATATGATGGTAATGTATATATCTAAGGTATGTGAGCCCTATTTTGTATGTGAAGTCTATTTTATGTATGTGACATCTATGATGAATGTGTGGATGATATAATGTGCAAATCATACCTATTTTTCAGTTGGGCTTTTATCCAACCCCACTCATTATTGTGCTAGTCTTGTTATCCTTCTAATTACATTTATTGACTCTTTACTTAGTTTATGCCATTGTGGCTTAATCATTGGAATCATGTGAATCATTCTTCTTCATATGTTTCCTCCTTTACTTGGAAATGATTTAATCTTGTTATTGACTATGTGGCTCATCTTTTGAAATACTTGGAAATGTTATATATTGTGGATGTCTTTGTGACTCATTTAATTGTAAATCTTGAATCTTGTTGTTGCCTATGTTGGCTCATCTCTTGAAGTACTTGTATAATGATGTTGCCTATGATGGCTTGTTGATTGAGATTATTTATTTGGGTTTTATTCCCAATGCTTGTTGCATCTTGTTATACTTTTCACTATGCTGCCAAGTGAATGTTTATGCATGATATAGTTATTAGCCAATTTACAATGTAGTGTACATGAGTACAAACCACCCACAGGGCACTGAGGTTTTAGTCCTCCTGTCGGGCACTGGGGTTTTAGTCCCCCTGCCATTTTATATATTAGGCACTGGGGTTTTATTCCCCCTGCCACTTTTTAGGCACTGGGGTTTTAGTCCCCCTGCCATTGGTGAGGTCCGGTAGGTGCCTCACCCTACATTGAGAGGATGTTGAGTCATAATTTATATTCATGCAAATGTGATAATTGTTGATATTTAAATGTGGCAGTTTCTCTCTCTCATATTCATATATTTGCCTCATTTCTTTTGAAATCTCTTATTGTAGAGAATCTTTTATATTGCAAAGCTTTTTATTATTATTTGTCCTATCCCTTTTTATTAACACATACCTTTTATCTTTCTCTTGCTGGATGACCCCAACCATCCAGGTTAGGATCAGAGTGCGCATGGAAGCTTGGTGAACCCAAGGCTAAGGATATGATAAGAAGAAAAGAATCATATAGTTGGTTTGATCATAGTTGCTTTTATATAGTTGTTTGTTTGGAGACAATGTTGTATTAGTTAAGTCTTCCTCTACCTAGATCCTTGTGTTTGTATAAAGTTGTACTTCCTTTATGGAAATTTTATAATGTACTCTTTATACATTTTGAATAAAGTCAAGGTTTAATTCTTCCGCTGCCACACCATTGGTGTTTTTGTTTATCATGTTTTTAGTAGAGACTTTGGGTCTTTACAGGAAGAGGGAAGTGGTCTTTCCTAGTTTCTTTGTTGAGTTTCCTATAGTCAATGCACATCCTCCACCCTATGACGGTATGGGTGGGGATGAGCTCATTCTTCTCATTCCTAATGACTGTAGTGCCACCCTTTTTGGGGATGACCTGGACAGGGCTGACCCAAGGAGAGTCAGAGATGGGGTAGATGATTTTCTACAGTCAAAAGTTTAATTACTTCAAGAAGGACAACTTCCTTCATGTTTGGGTTGAGTTTCCTTTGCGGGTCTTGGGAAGGTTTACTATTTTCAATCATTGGGATTTTGTGGATGCAGATGGATTGATCTATTCCAACTAAGTCTGTCATTTTGTACCCCAAGGTAGCTCTTTTTTTTCTAAGTTTGCCCATAAGTTTGGTTTCTTGTTTAAGGGGAAGGGAAGAGTTTATAATGATAGGGCATAATCATTGTTCATCTAGAAAGACATATTTCAGGCCTGTGGGGAGAGTCTTCATTTTCGGGGCCTTTGGCGGTTCAGGTCGTTCTTCTATGGTGGAGATCATTTTAAGGTCTTCAATCTCAGCACATGGGATTTCCTCAAAGTTGTCCAAATGAATCTTGAGTTGATTTGATGGTTCATTATCAAAATCACATTCGGTGGGGATGGTGAGAGTAGTGTGTAGGGGATCATCAACTAATTCCCATTCTTGCCTTAGTTGGGTTAATTCATCAATGCAATCAAGGAGGTAGACTTCTTCCTCAAGACTAGGTCCTCTCATGCTTTCAAACACCCTAAACTGTAGGGTTTTCTTCCCTAACCTTAACAAAATGGTACCAGCCGCAACATCAATTAAGGCACGAGCAGTGGCGAAGAAGGGACGTCCGAAAATGAGAGGGTAGAGTAAATCCTCCTTGATATCCATGATCACAAAATCACAAGGGACGTATGCATCATTTCCAACTTTAACCGGAATGTCTTCTATGATTCCCATGGGTTTAGTTGTGGATGAGTCTGCCAGTTGGATGGTCATGGCTGTGGGTAACATGTCATTGAATCCTAGTCTTTTGCAAAGACTATATGGCATGATGGATATGTTGGCTAAATGGACATCTAAAAATCCCTTTGTTTTGATTATGACAAACATTTCATTCTTATTAATCTAACGAGCTACTTGAGTGTGCAGGACTAAGATGGATGGCAAAGCAACTAGGGAAAATCCACAAGCTAAAATGTTTATATTTTCATGCAATGTAATCATTGTTGTAAAAACTTGTACAAATATATAATGTACAAGTACTTAGAATTGCATGTAAATCAAGCGTTAGATTTTCCCTAGCCAAACACCATAGGTAGACATGTCATCCCATTTAAATAGGATCATTTATGCACACTCACACATATAATTAGTGCCTAAATTGAAATCTTGAAACAGGATCATTCTCGGTCGACAAACTCCTCGACCGAGACACTCTCGGTCGACAATCTTCTCGACCGAGAAAGATCCAAAGTAGCCGTTAGACACAACAGACAAGTTAGTTGGCAGTTGAAGAAAGACGTTGCAAATCACTTGTTCCAGAGAGCCTGTCGGTCGACAAAAGTTCGACCGAGTAGGTGTCTCGGTCGACCATTTGTCGACCGAGATGGTCTCTGACAGCAACTGCAGAATAAATTAATTAGCCGTTGTTAAAGCAACAACTTTGTACCTAACGGCTAGTTAAGCACTTAGAAACCCCTAGAAGTTGTCTAGAACGTCCTTAAGCATACTTAGGCCATTCCAATAAATAGGACAAGCCATAGGACACTAGAATTCACTTGTTACACTTGAGAATACACTTGAGCATACTTGAGCAATCTTTTGCAAGCAAATTTGAGCATTGTGATCATTGGCCTACTTTCTCCTTAGCTCAATTTCGTGTCCTATAGGCTAGAATCTCCTACCCATAGCAATCACAAGTTCACACACTTGGCTAGGAGATCTATACGCTTGATCTAGGCATATCAAGCCTTGGGCTTAAAGGATAAGTTGTAATTTCCTTTTCCTTTCTTGTTCCTTTTTATTATTTGTACTCTCCTTGCTACTCCTAGGGTTGGAGGCTGCGGATTGGAGAGGATTGACTTATCAGGTGGAGAAGGGGACTTCAAGCTACTTCAAGAAGGCTATCGCAAGGGAAGCTACTTCAGAAGGCTGGTGCAACGGGAGTTGGTGCATCTACTTCAAGGGAAGGCTGCTTCAAGGTTGGGCGATTACTTCTAGGTGAAGGCTGCTTGAAGGGTTTGGGAAAAGAAATTGTATTTTATGTAAAGTCCTTGCGAGGTAATAAAATAAATTTCTTTTCAAATCCCAGTTGGGTAAGCAACCAGGTAGTGGACTGACGGCTATAGTATTTGCTATAGTTGGAACCACTCTAAACCCTGTGTCTCCTTGTCCAATATCTTCATTGTGGTTGTTTGAGTTTAAATTATTATTAAAATCTTTATAAAACTCTATTCACCCCCCTCTAGTAGTTTTCAATTGGTATCAGAGCGAGGCTTCAAGGAACCCTAACAAGGTCTTGAAGAAATGGGTGATGGAATGCTCAACAACCTCAACATTGAAGGGACTCTTGTTGCTAGGCCACCGGCGTTCGATGGAACAAACTACCAATACTGGAAGAGAAGGATGCAGTTCTACTTCCAAGGCGTCAACTGGGATCTATGGAGAATGGTATCTACTCCTTATGAATTCCCTCAAAATGACTTTGCAGAATGGGATGCAAACACGGTAAAACAGGCCCAAATGAACGCAAAAGTTGTAAGCATTTTATATTGTTCTATTTCTGTAGGAGAATTTAATAGAATATCAAATTGTGATACAGCGTATGATATTTGGCATAGATTGTCCATCACTTATGAGGGTACAGCCCAAGTCAAAAATTCCAAAATTAGCCTGCTTAAAACAAAGCTTGAACATTTTCGTATGGATCCTAATGAATCTATTAGTGAAATGTATTCAAAATTCTCTACTATTGTTAATGGTTTAAGTGCCTTAGGAAAACCTGTCCTTGAGGAAGATCGGGTATCAAAATTTCTTCGATCACTTCCTCCAAAATACAAGCCAAAGGTGACAGCCATTGCAGAAGCAAACGACCTCACTCGCCTCAAAATGGAACAACTCATTGGTAATTTAGAAGCTCATGAAGCAGATCTAGAAGAGGAAGAAAGAAGAGAACGTGAACACCAAAGTGGGAAGAAGAAGGATGTGGCTCTCAAAGCCTCAAAAGTCGTCACACAAGAAAGTGAGGAGTCAAGTGAAGAAGAAGAAGAAGCCTTAACCGTCAACGGTAAGAAGTACAAAAGGTTTAAATCTAACAAAATTTCCAGTTCCTCTACTCCCAGGTGCTTTGAATGTGGGAAGAAAGGGCATTTCAAAAATGAATGTCCCAAAGCAAAGAAGGGAAAGAAAAGCTCACATAAGAAGAAAGGAGAAAAAGCCTATAAAGCTGCCTGGGATGAGTCAAGTGACAGTGAAAGCGGAGAAGAGGTGGAATGTCTAATGGCAAGAGAAGAAAATGAAGACTCTCAAGAGGTAAGCCTAGTCGATCTTCCTAAAGAAGAGTTAGTTACTAGTTTACAAGAAACTCATAATAAGTATGTTGATGCCAAGAAGAAACTAAAGAAGGCTATAAAATCAAACAATGAGCTCATTGCCAAATTAGATGAACTTTCTTATGAAAAGAACAACATTGATCTTGAAAATGTATCTTTAAAAACATCTTTAGATGATTGCACTAGAAAGCTACTCAATTTGGAAACCAATGTTGATCTTCTATCAAAAGAAAAGACTGATTTGTTAGCTAAACTACAAGATTTTCAAACTCAACCTATCTTGTGCAACCATCCAGACTATGATAATATTGTAAAAGAAAAGGATTCATTGTTTTCTGATTTAGACCAAGCAAGAAAAGATATACATAAGAAGATGAATGACATTGCTACGTTGCAAAGAGAACTTTATGAGTTAAGAAGAAAAGATATTCTTGATAACATATTGAGAGTTGGTACTGTCTTCAATGGAAGAAAAGGTTTGGGATATGTTCCAAAGAAAAACCAACCCAAAAAGACCCAAACTATGTTTGTACCCAGGAACACAATGGCTAGAAAGAGAAATGAAATTGACTCTATTACTTGCCATTTCTGTTTACGTCTTGGACATTATTGTTTTTCATGCCCCTACAAGACTAAGGAGTCCGACTTAGTTTGGATCCCAAAACCCCAAACTTAGAAGAATGGAATGTAGTTGAGATATGACCAAATGCTTAATTTTGCTATTTATATTGTCTTATCTCAACAAAAGGTGCCATGTTTATTGTTATTATTTTTCTGCATTACTGTACTGAAACAGAAACTTTGTCGGTCGAAGTATTGTCGACCGAGCTCTGGGTTGGTCGAAGTATTGTCGACCGACTGGATGTCTTTAACAAATCAAAAATTTACAGCACCTATTTCGGTCGAAAATTGGTCAACCGAGAAATTTTCTATGTTTTTGCTTGTAATACAGTAACCTGCTCGATCGACAGATTGTCGACCGAGACAGATATCGGTCGAACAATTGTCGACCGACTGGTTTTCTGTATCAGAACTTTTATATACATAAGCACTTAAAAAGTTTCTAACCATATCGGACCATCACATGGGTACCAAAATCTACATTCTAATGCAGGAATGGGTAGTTGACAGTGGCTGCTCCAAACATATGACCGGGAACAAGGACGCATTTCAAACTTTTGAAGAAAAGAAAAGTGGAACGGTCACCTTTGGAGACAATGGTAAGGGCAAAATCGTTGGAATAGGTAATGTTGGAACAAACCTCGAAATTAAAAATGTTCTACTTGTTGATGGATTGCATCATAATTTAATAAGTGTAAGTCAACTATGTGATAGTGGTTATGATGTGTTATTTAACAAAACCTGCTGCAAGTTATTGATAGAAAACACTACAAATGTCGTTTATGAAGGAAATAGAGTTGGAAATCTTTATATCCTTAAATCAAACTCTATGAAATCAGTAGTAGGTAAATGCTTGCTTGCAAATGAAAATACCTTACAACTATGGCATAAAAAGCTGGGACATGCTAGTTCACATGCTATTAAAAAGTTAGTGAAATATGATCTTGTTCGTGGATTACCTGCTTTGTCTTTTGATCAAGTTGAAAACTGTGAACCCTGCACAATGGGAAAGCAAACCAAAACATCTTTTAAATCAAAACATGTACTTAGCACCAGTAGATCCTTAGAATTAATTCATATGGACCTATTTGGACCAATGAGGACACAATCTATTGGTGGTAAACGATACTGTTTTGTTATTGTTGATGATTATAGTAGATATACATGGGTAAATTTTATTGCAACCAAAGATGATACTATTCATGTCTTTATGCAATTTTGTTCCAAGATTGAAAATCTTTTACAACATAAAATATGTACCATTAGAAGTGATCATGGTGGCGAATTTGAAAATCATACATTTGAGACTTTTTGTACATCTCAAGGGTATACTCATAATTTTTCTGCTCCACGTACCCCACAACAAAATGGTATAGTTGAACGGAAAAATCGATCCCTACAGGAAATGGCTAGAACCATGATGCTTGAACACAACACACCTAAAACCTTTTGGGCTGAAGCTGTAAACACTGCTTGTTATGTGCTTAATAGAGTAACTGTTCACTCTCATTTGAAGAAAACTCCATATGAAATATTACACTCTAAGAAACCTAGAGTTGACTACTTTCATACCTTTGGCTCCACATGCTACATTTTAAATACCAAAGATGATAGAGACAAGTTTGATTCTAAATCACACAAAGCATTCTTCTTGGGATATTCCACTTCTAGCAAAGCCTTTAGAGTATATAACACTATCTCTAGAAAAGTTGAGGAATCCATTCATGTTTCTTTTCATGAAGAATCGAAATCTGAAAATCTATATATCATTGATCTCACTAATCAATTCGAAAATATAACCATTCCCAATGATAGTGAGAAAATTCCTATATCCGATCCCCAAGTTGAAACACAACCTACACCTAGGCTTATCAAGGATCATCCCCAAGAACTAATTATTGGAGATCCAAATGATAAAGTCAAAACTCGGTCTTCCTTCAAAGATGTTGCAAACATGGCTTTTGTTTCTATCATTGAACCTAAGAAGATATCCGAAGATCTTAAGGATGATTACTGGATAATAGCCATGCAAGAGGAGTTAAATCAATTCACTAAAAATGATGTATGGGATTTAGTTCCTAAACCACAAGATAAAACTATCATAGGAACTAAATGGGTTTTTAGGAATAAACTCAATGAGGCAGGAGAAGTCATAAGGAATAAAGCTCGGTTAGTAGCACAAGGATATAATCAACAAGAAGGAATAGATTTCGATGAAACATATGCACCCGTAGCTAGACTTGAAGCTATTAGGATGTTACTAGATATTGCTGCCCATAAAAACATTAAGCTATATCAAATGGATGTCAAAAGTGCATTTCTAAATGGCATCATACACGAAGAAGTTTATGTTGCTCAACCACCTGGCTTTGAAATACCAGAAAAAGGTGACCATGTTTATAAACTTAAAAAGGCACTTTATGGTCTAAAACAAGCACCTAGGAATTGGTATGAACGGCTCAAGACATATCTTTTTGATAATGGTTTTTCTATTGGAAATTCAGATTCTACTTTATTCTTCAAAACATATGCATCTGATTTCCTAGCTGTGCAAATATATGTTGATGACATTATTTTTGGAGCTTCTAATGATTCATTATGCACACAATTCAGTGACATTATGCAAAAAGAATTTGAAATGAGCCTCATGGGTGAACTAACATTCTTTCTTGGTTTTCAAATTAAGCAAACACCTGCAGGAATTTTCATAAGCCAAGAAAAATATACTAAAGAACTTTTAAAACGTTTTGGGATGGATCAATGCAAACATGCTACTACTCCTATGGCTACCTCTATCAAAATTGATAAGGATGAAAATGGGGAACCTATTGATGATTCCTTATATAGAGCCATGATTGGTAGTTTGCTATACTTAACTGCTTCTCAACCGGACATTATGTTTTCCGTTGGTCTTTGTGCTCGATTTCAATCCCAACCTATGCAATCTCATTTTCTAGCGGTTAAACAAATTCTTCGATATCTAGCTAGTACTACTTGTTTTGGTTTATAGTATCCAAAAGGACAATCCTTGGATTTTAAAGCATATACTGATGCGGATTATGCTGGTTGTCGACTTGATCGCAAAAGTACTAGTGGTGGCTGTTTCTTATTAGGGAGAGCCTTAGTATCTTGGTTTAGCAAGAAACAAAATACGGTTGCCCTATCTACAACTGAAGCTGAATATATGGCAGCTGGGTCTTGTTGTGCTCAAGTGCTTTATATGCAACAGGTATTAAGCGATTATGGTTTTAATCTTTCCTCTACACCTATTTTTTGTGACAACACGAGCGCCATAAACTTAGCACACAATCCTATTTTACACAGCCGGGCAAAACACATTGAAATCCGTCATCACTTCTTAAGGGATCACATCTCAAAGAGTCATGTTTCCCTTCATCCTGTTGATACGGAAAATCAATTGGCTGATATTTTTACAAAACCGCTTCCACTAGATCAATTCAACAACATTATGAAGAAATTGCTTATTACTCCTTTGGAAGATGTTTTCTTTGATATCTGCGGTTCTTAAAACGAATATGTTTACTTGTTTCATTTTTGGCTTTTCAATGGACATCTTTTTCATTAGATTTGACGGGATATCTAATTAAGGGGGAGTTTTTATTAAAACGGTTATCTTTTTGAAATGACAAAGGGGGAGAGATAAATAAAACTATAACTTAGTATTTATGTAAAACTCAATCAATGAGTTTCATAAATATACTCTTGGCTTTACATTGAAAGTTGCTATATTCCCAAATGAAATGGATTTCATATTCCATAATTCATTGGGAATAATAAGCACACATTTTATAAACAAGAGCAAAAGCTACATAAGGCAATCTAAAGGTATGAAATTCATATGTTTTATATTTCCTTATTTATATTTTGGAAATGTTTGTCATCTTCAAAAAGGGGGAGATTGTTGGCTAAATGGACATCTAAAAATCCCTTTGTTTTGATTATGACAAACATTTCATTCTTATTAATCTAACGAGCTACTTGAGTGTGCAGGACTAAGATGGATGGCAAAGCAACTAGGGAAAATCCACAAGCTAAAATGTTTATATTTTCATGCAATGTAATCATTGTTGTAAAAACTTGTACAAATATATAATGTACAAGTACTTAGAATTGCATGTAAATCAAGCGTTAGATTTTCCCTAGCCAAACACCATAGGTAGACATGTCATCCCATTTAAATAGGATCATTTATGCACACTCACACATATAATTAGTGCCTAAATTGAAATCTTGAAACAGGATCATTCTCGGTCGACAAACTCCTCGACCGAGACACTCTCGGTCGACAATCTTCTCGACCGAGAAAGATCCAAAGTAGCCGTTAGACACAACAGACAAGTTAGTTGGCAGTTGAAGAAAGACGTTGCAAATCACTTGTTCCAGAGAGCCTGTCGGTCGACAAAAGTTCGACCGAGTAGGTGTCTCGGTCGACCATTTGTCGACCGAGATGGTCTCTGACAGCAACTGCAGAATAAATTAATTAGCCGTTGTTAAAGAAACAACTTTGTACCTAACGGCTAGTTAAGCACTTAGAAACCCCTAGAAGTTGTCTAGAACGTCCTTAAGCATACTTAGGCCATTCCTATAAATAGGACAAGCCATAGGACACTAGAATTCACTTGTTACACTTGAGAATACACTTGAGCATACTTGAGCAATCTTTTGCAAGCAAATTTGAGCACTGTGATCATTGGCCTACTTTCTCCTTAGCTCAATTTCATGTCCTATAGGCTAGAATCTCCTACCCACAGCAATCACAAGTTCACACACTTGGCTAGGAGATCTATACGCTTGATCTAGGCATATCAAGCCTTGGGCTTAAAGGATAAGTTGTAATTTCCTTTTCCTTTCTTGTTCCTTTTTATTATTTGTACTCTCCTTGCTACTCCTAGGGTTGGAGGCTGCGGATTGGAGAGGATTGACTTCTCAGGTGGAGAAGGGGACTTCAAGCTACTTCAAGAAGGCTATCGCAAGGGAAGCTACTTCAGAAGGCTGGTGCAACGGGAGTTGGTGCATCTACTTCAAGGGAAGGCTGCTTCAAGGTTGGGCGATTACTTCTAGGTGAAGGCTGCTTGAAGGGTTTGGGAAAAGAAATTGCATTTTATGTAAAGTCCTTGCGAGGTAATAAAATAAATTTCTTTTCAAATCCCGGTTGGGTAAGCAACCGGGTAGTGGACTGACGGCTATAGTATTTGATATAGTTGGAACCACTCTAAACCCTGTGTCTCCTTGTCCAATATCTTCATTGTGGTTGTTTGAGTTTAAATTATTATTAAAATCTTTATAAAACTCTATTCACCCCCCCCCCTCTAGTAGTTTTCAGGATATACTAGCTCCTAAATCTGCTAGGCCTTTTCTACAAGCATTGTCACCCAAGTAGCATCCTATTCCAAAAGAACATGGATCCTTCAGTTTCTTAGGCATCTTACTTAGGATAATGTCTGATGTGGTCCTAGAAAGTTTAACTGTCTCGTATTCTTTAGTAACATACTTCCTAGTCAAGAGAGATTTCATGTACTTGGACCATGCGGGCATGTCTGCCAAAGCATCAAGGAAGGGAATGTCAACATGTATTTTTTTCATAGCATTCCTAAATTTCATGAAGCATGCATCAAGTCTTGTTTGTTTGAGGCGGACTTGATAGGGAGGTCGGGGTTTGTAAACTAGTTCCTCCTCTTCCACTTGAGGGGTTTTGGGGAAGGATGGTTTGGGTGTGGCTTCGGGTTCGACAACTACCATGTCCTCATCCTCAAATTCTAGAGGTGGATCTGAAGATTTTTCTAGAGGGGGAGGGGCTTGCACCTTTCCCGAATGAGTAGAGACTACCTTGAGTTGTTCAGGATGTTTGGGGTTGTTTTCAGGTTGCCTGGGTAAAAGTCCCAGCGTAAGGTTTTTGTTGGGCAAACAGACGGGCCAACTGTGCGTCAGTTGCCTTTTGGTGGGCATGTATGGCCATGAGGGTTTGTTCTATGCTTGTCAGGCTTGGATGACTTGGAGGAGGAGGAGGGGGGGCATTTTGAGGTGGCTGGGGAGGTTGAGGTTGGTTTAGATTTTGGGGTGGAAGGTTTAGGTTTTGGAATTGTTGGTGGTGTTGTCGATTTTGGTGATTTCCAAAATTTCTTTGATTGTTGTATGGGAATCCAGTTGGTGGTCGATTGTTACTTTGAGGGTAGGGAGGTCTTTGTTGAAGTTGGTTAGAGTTCTCGGCACCTGAAGGGTTCCCATATTGAAAACCAGGATGGTTTCTAGGTTGGTTGGGATGGTAGTAACCTTGGCCTGGTATTGTATGAATCGAGTTGAGGTCTTCTGGTTGTTGTCCTACTTCAGGTTCCACAGGCATGTTGTAGAGATATTGACAGTGGAGGGTGGTATGGTCGTATCCTTGGCAAATACTACAAAGGGAATCCATGGCTTTTAGTTGTTGGGGTGACTCCCTAAGGGTGACCAAGGATGACTCTAACCGATCTTGTTTTAAGGCAATTAGTTGTAGGCTTTCTGCTATGCTTTGGATATCATTGTTAACTTCTGCCTTGGCTACCTTAAGGATTCTGCCAATCCCTCTTCTAACCCTTTTTTCGGAAGCCCATTTGACTACCTCCCATGCGCTAGTCAAACTTTGATGCATGAAATTTCATCCAGATGAGGAATCGAGAAAGAACTTGGTATCATCATCAACACCACGATAGAAAATCTCTATGAGTTGGGCTTGAGAGATATCATGGTGGGGGCACTTCCTAAGTAAGTCTTTGAACCTTTTCTAGGATTCACCTAAAGATTCTCCTGGGGACATAGAAAAATGAGTTATTTGACCCCTAAGTTCATAGGTGAGAGACGAGGTGTAGAATTTCTCAAGGAACTTGCTTTTGAGAACTTCCCAAGTTGTGACATGTTCTTCGCTCTCCATGGTGTTGTACCAGCTACTAGCTTGGCCGGAGAGGGAATACTTAAACAACCTAAGGCGGATGGCATCTTCAGAGACACCTGGGAGTTTGTTCAAGGAGCAAAGGTCAATGAACCTTTGAAGATGATCTTGACAACTTTCCTCATTGTTGCCTGAGAAGGGGTTGGTGTGCATCATGGTGATCCATTGTGTTTGGATTTCGAATTGTGGAGAAATGATATCGGGGGGTATAACCAGATGTTGCGCATAGGCCATTTTTGGAACAGAAAAGTCTTTTAATTGTTTTTGCCTTTCAGCTTCCCTCCTATCGGCTTCTATGGTTTCTTGTTCGGCCCTAAAGGCTGCTCGCAAAGTGAATTCTCTTTCCGCTTGTTCGGCTTGGATGAGCTCTCTTTGAGCTGTGAGAGCTTGGTTGATCCTACGGGCGACCTCGTCTTCATTCATTCTCACTAGATTTTGACGATTTAGACGATGAAAGGTCCTTTCTATTTCTAGATCAAACGGTTGAAAATCGTCGTTCGGTCGTCGCATGCACAAATAAAGTAGTTAATTCGTGTGCAGAAAAAACGTACTGTCGGAATGGAAACTCGGTAGAAAGAGGAGTACACTTCCGAAATGTTACTCGGAAGGTAAGAAAAAAGGAAAAAAAATTCAAAATTGTTTTGGGGTTCGAGAAAACAATCCATTGTCCCCGGCAACGGTGCCAAATTGATAATCGTCACTTTGCAATATCAATCACTTAGATGGTTAATCCTAGAGTTCAAACCTTCTTTTACTTTCGGTTTTAAGGGTAGTATAGAAGGGTCGATCCCACAGGACAACTTCTTCAGATTGTTCTTAGAACCCAAAGTTTGAAGAACTTGTTATTTGTTTTTGGTATTTTCCTTTTTAGATTGAAACAGAAAGTAAAAGTCAAGTTGGGGGTTTGATTGATTACACTAATGCAAGAAGAAATGCACTCAAAAAGAATAAACATGCACAAGAAAAAAAAATGATGATTGCTAACACAAGCCAAACTATATGAATGAAAGACTAAGAATTAAGGAAAACAAAGAATGCGGTGATTAAATCAAGAGATGGAAATCGAGGCTCGTAGGGGTTTTCACCACCTTAGCCAAGGCGATAACAACTAATTCTTAAACGCCAATTCGATGAAGGTTTGCAAATTTAAAAACTCACAAGAGATAAACTCCACATGAGCCCATTGGTCTTGGTGCTCATGCTTCCTAGTTTATCATCCTAAAAGATGAAAATCCACGATCATATCAAAACGACTATGTAATCGATTTTATTGTTCTAAATCTGAATTTCCATGGTCATTTACATCCGGATTAACATGCGATCCGAAGATCAACCGTTAATTAAAATTGATTACCATCTAGTCGTTTAAGAATAAGTCGTTAAAACCATGGCTAAGGGGTTATTCCCCTTGCCTCGATAGAAGTCTACTCACTCATGGAGAAAGGGGAGACAGAGGAAGAAAGTATTGAAGCCATAGTCTAGCCTAAAAATCAGGAGATTAATCCTTATGCTAGAGACAATGAAATGGCTTAGTTCTTTGTTCCTTGCTCCAGAATTAAAGAACAGAGAAAAGAAGACTAAAGAGGAATGAAGAGACGAGAACCAAGTATGAAAGAACAATGCTTGAAATAAAATCTACTTTATTGCAGAATAAGAAGATGATTACAAGAACAATTGCTCCAGTGCACTAATACTAGAAAACCTGAGATGCCTCAAGAGGAGGAAGTGCCCCTCCTTTTAAAGTAGAAGGAGGGGGGAATACATTAGGTTTAGGGTTTTTGAGGTTGGCGGCTGGGATTTGGGTTGTCTGCGTGCCACCAACCGACCGGTTCAGAGACGAACTGATCGGCTGGAAGATTCTGGAGTGCACAACCAATCGATCGGCTGCCAACCCTATTAGGGTGGCGGTGCAGTCCAAACCACTCGATGTCATTTCTTCTTATCAATAAGGCATCAGTTGAGTGTTTGGTTTACGAATTGGGTGATCTCGGCCAGTCGTCTGATGAGAGTAATGATCGATGCTTGAAGGCAAATCGAGCGGTTCACTTGGTCAGACGATCGGGTCGACAATGTGAGATGATTGGTTGACAATACCAGTCGATCGGCTCAGGTCCTGAAACAGCAATAAAATGCACATGATTGTCAGATTTGTGATAAAAATGAGAAAATATCAATTTGTGCAATTTCAAGAGATGAATGGGGTATTTCTATGTGACAAGCTTAATAATTCGCAGAAAAGATGTGCTGAAATAGCACGCATCAATGATATAGCCCTTCCCTTGCTCCTGTATAACTAACATCGGTGCACTGGTTAGCTTCTCCTTCAGCAACGAGAAAGAAAATTGACACTTATCATTCAGAATAGGAACACCCTTCCTTGTCAACTTGGTTAGGGGTAACGCTACAACACTAAAATTCTTGATGAATCTCCTGTAGTAACCTGACAAACATTGGAAACTTTATACCTATGTTGGAGTCTTAGTTTGTTCCCACTCTAGCACTAACACAACCTTCATTGGGTCAACATAAACAACCTTAGATGATAGGATGTGACCAAGAAAAAAAACCTCTATCAGCCAAAACTCACAGTTGTCGAACTTGACATAAAACATATGTAGCCTCAACAACGTAAACATCTGGCATAGGTGTTTCTCATGCTACTGTATGTCTTTGGAGTATACAAGATATAATATATGGACACAAATACAAACTGGTCCAGATAAAACCTAAACACCCTATTTATTAGATCCATGAAAGTTGTTAGTGTGTTGGTTAACACAGATGGAAAACCCATAAACTTGTAGTGACCATACGTAGCCCTAAAAGCAATTTAGGTATGTCATCTGCATTAATCCTCAGTAGGTGATATCCTGACCTCAGATCTATCATGGAGAACATTGTAACACCTCTCAACTTATCAGACATGTCATCAATCCTCATCAATGAATATTTGTTCTTTATAGTGACCTTATTTAATTGCAGCTAATCTATAAAAAGTCTCATAGAAAGATCCTTCTTCTTCATGAACAACATGGGAGAAACCCAAGCGGAAGTGGTCAGTCTGATGAAACCCTTCTCCAACAACTTGTTCTACTATTTCATCAACTCCTGCATCTCTACTATTGTCATCATGTAGGGTGACTGTGCTATGGGTTGTATTCTAGGAACAAGATTGATTTCAAAATCAATATCTCTAGGACGGGTAACACCTGGAAACTCCTTAGAAAAAACATCCTCAAACTCTCCTACCATTGGTACCTCTTGGATACTAGGAACTCTCACCTTGGTGTCCACAACATGTGCCAAGAAGTCCTCACACTCTTGTCTCATCAACCTCACCATTGATATAGATGACACCTAACACGTAGGAAGAATCTTCCTATCTCCTTGGAAGGCTCATGAAACATATCCATCATAGAATGTTTCCACCATGGAACTACATTCCTTCTTGTACTTTTCTAAGGTATCCATCCCTAGGTTCACAATGAATACATACATATCAAGCGGAACCATATCCACTTGATGCATCCAGAGAAAGAAAGAACACAAGATCGACATACCTCCCACAACTCAGTGGAACCAACTAAAGGGGTTTCAAGAAAAAGGCTGCCATATCTACTACAAATGGGCATATTACAACTACTCGTCACCTCTTTGGTGATAAAAGAGTGTCTCACACCTGGTTCAACCAAAATAGATATGAAAGAAGAAGAATATAAGTCAGAATGAAAAAGTTCTATCAGACCTATCATGACTTGTGGATTGACCACTCCCTCTGACTGACTCATAGCATAGAATCTAGTCATCGCATGTTGTCATACATGACCCCTTCCAACTGGCCCATAAGATCCTACATGCAACCCCTAACTACATCCTCTACCACAACCACTATTGTACTTTTTTTGGTGGGAACCTCACTGACTCTACCATTGTTGCTGTGTCACTTCCTCATCCTTCATAGGGCATGCCCACTTTATATGACCTACTTGTCCACACTTGTGTTAAGTCCTCAAATACTATGGCCTAGACAACTACGATAGTGACACAGACATTGCACTGCGTGCTCCTGCTGGCCGAAAAGTTGGGACTTCTACCCTTGCTCAGGGACCATTGTGATGTCACTCCTGATCTTGATTCAGAGAAAGTGGATCTCTACTATGATTGTAGTGGTGAGAACCTTGACTTATTGAAGCCACTAGATCAATGTCCTTGAAACTAAGATGGCCTCTTCTTAGCGTCAGCTTCATGCTTCTTATTAGTAGACATCTCAACCATCCTCACTAACTCCAGAAAGGTAGAGAACCTCTCTCTATTCTCCAAAGCCAATGTTTTTGTGGACAACTCTGAGCTCAAACCTTTCTCAAACTTGTAGATTCTCTCTATTTTCAGTCACTTCATGTGAGGACAGAACCTCAAGAGCTCCATAAACTACACCTCATACTTATTGATGGACATCAAACCTTGACACGACTTCTAAAACTGTGTTGTCTTCTCATATAGATACATATATGGGAAATAAAAGCTCACCAACTCTCACCAGAATTATTCCCAACCTACAACAATTCCTGGTCTCTTCTCTTCTTCTATGGTCCACCAATGTCCAACAATGCCCTTCAACAAATAAACTACATGCTTCACCTTATCCTATTCTAGGATATTTAGGATCATGAATGTCTTCTCAAGCTCTATCAACCACATATCTGTGTCAGTCAGTTCCGATGTATCCACATACTCGACAGCTCTAACACACCTCAACCTCTTCAACATATTCCCACAATCCTAAGATTCTGCATTAGGGATGTCTTCCCTAGGTTGAGTTACGGATACCCTATCCACTAAGTGTGTAATCATTGCCATGAGCTATCCAAACATGGACTGCATATCAGGATTTGCCATGGTTGCAGGGTCAACCGGGGCATTGCTTGTTGTTGTGGCCCCGTCATTAGCATTCTACCGTTATGTGTTATCCTCCTACGGCCACCTCTTGGAATGATGTACCTACCCTTTGCATGCTCTTCACATTCGCTATACATATCTGCATGAGCATAAGATCTGGTCAGATACATTGGATGGCATAATAAAAGACAAAACCCTAAGTCCTATGTCCATGTAGACTCAACAAACCTAAAGCTCTGATACCAACCTAAATTGTGATGCCCCATCATGCTAAATGATATTACTCAAAACAAAACACACGATCAACTACTATGTAACCATATAAATAGAAAATATGATAAGTTAAAACCTAATTAAGATTACCATCATGTTCAGAAACGTTTACATAAAGGTCCAACAACTTGCATATTAATAGATACCATAAGAAGCATTTACACATATGCCTGGTGGACTAAGCCACAACCTGTATACAAAAGCATTTGTTTCACATATACATGTCATATACAAACATCGATTTACTTCTAAAAACTCAAATCAATATATATATATATATATATCATCTATCATGCATACCCTTCTCAGGCCTGAGAGTATAGGGATGACTCTCGGACACACTAACTACTATCCAACCTTATGCTACTACTATTCTTTCTCACCACCACAATCCTGATGACATCGCAGACGATCACCTAAAAAATATTGTGACCCACGAGGTGAGACCAACATCCCAGTGAGAGATATAACTCTCAACAATGGTTATTGATTACAACAAGCTATATAATTAAGAAAATTATGTAGATTAAATAGATTAATCAAGTTAAACATATAGTCATAGTAATAGGAATGACTAACAAGTATATGAATGAATAGATAAGACTATCATTTACTATATACTTAATTAATTTTACCATATTATGTAACTACTAATAAGTGTAAGAAATAAGGCAAGGGTTACCAATCAATGTGGATCATGTTTAACCCTAAGTAGATAACCTACATTGTTGGATTACATCTTTTATTAAGCCATGGGGAGTTTGAGGTATATCACTTAGACTCCAACTTACAAATGCTAAGTCAAAATCAATTTCATACAAGGTCAAGGAGAGATGGAATCCTAAGATCTCATTTGCCCTCGGTCAGTAAGAGTCAGCTGTAGTGACATGTATAGTCAAGCTACAAAACAACCTAGTATGTCCTTGGTATATAGATCATGACACTAGTAACCAGGGTATCCAACCCTAAAATCTGAGCTACAACTGCAGATATCATCAATCACATCACATATACTGGACCATAATCATCTAAGATTTAGTCTCCACCATTCTCCTTCTGAGGTATGACCACAACCATCCTCAAAATCATGCATATACTCAACAATATATGACTCTAGACTTCCATTATAGGAATACTTATTTCACCATCTGATGAATGCATATTCATCATGGAATTCAATTATCACGTTGGGACAAATTCAACTCTATATCTACTACTTCACTCATTAAATATCAAAAGGCATCATAATATGTAAAATTACTTAATTGATTCGATTATCAAGGTTTTAACTGAATTTATGTTGATTTGATGCAGGTCTTGGTAAAGCTAAACAGTCAACTGGGGGCCACATTCACTCACCCTTGGTTCTGACCAATCGATCTAACCAAGAGAATTCACCCATTCAGTCTCAAGACCGTTTGAACCCATTCGGTCTCAAGACCGTTTGAGCCCATTCGGTCTCAAGACCGTTTGAGCCCTTCCGGTCTCAAGACTGTTAGACTTGAAGAGGATGATTGGAGGCATAACCTAGCCGTAAGGGATCGAGCAGTGCAAGACCTTGAAGCAAAGCCACAGCCATGACCATTTTGGACGACCACTTTCGTGGTCCACTTCCCTCGCCACGACCGTGTGGTGAGGCCACGACTGTGGTGAACCAACCTTAGTGCCTATCCTTCCTCACTTGCCACACCCGTGCAAGGCGGCATGGCCGTGGGACGACGGCCCGACCATGACCATATTGTCAGGCCACGACCGTGGTGCACTGCCATCAGAGCTCAATTCTTCACGCGCCACGCCCGTGCAGGGCAGCATGGCCGTGGGGTAGCAGAATCACCACGATCGTGGTGCCTCAGCACGGTCATGGTACGACGTCTTCTACCTCCCACAACCCTAATGTTGTGACCTCCACCACCCGCACCTCCTACCTTTATCCACTCTACCCTCACCTTCTGTCTCGCCCCTCAAGCCCGTCCGTCGGCAGAGCAGCATCTATTCAATCTCAGGTCAAGACCGTTTGAGATCCCAGCAGCAAACTATTTGATCGGTCAATGTGAAGACCGTTTGGTCTCTTACTGGTTGTGTGAAGACCGAATGAGCCAGCTATGAAGACCGTTTGCAGAAAATGTGAAGACTGTTTAAGAAAGTGAAGACAGTATGGACAGATTACAAGACTGTTTGGGCATTTGCAGAGATTGCAGACCGTTTTCCCAAAACCAAAGACCGTTTGGGGGGTATGTGAAGACCGTTTGCCTCTTTTGCTAAAGACCGTTTGGAGGAAAGCAAACACTCTGTGAGATCATTTGGACTTAACAATCCAAAACCGTTTGCTCCTCTTTTTCTAAAAACCATTTGGGAAAAAGTCCCCAGACCGTTTAAGCACGAAGACTGTTTGGTCAGATTTTACAAGACCGTTTGAGCAAAGATATCCCCCAAAACCGTTTGGACTAGAAACATACCAAAAACGTGAAGACCAATCCTGTACCTATAAATAGGACCAGTAGGGTCCCCTTTAGAGGCATTAGATCCAGACACCGCCAGGCTGCCCGAACATAGTTCCAATGCAGATCTAGTCCCGGATATGCCAATTTCAATCCACCGACTGCCTGTGTTGCAACCAAGGAGACCGAGAAGAGAAGGAAGACAGAGCACGAGAGACTATCTGGACAGTCTTGGCATCTCCCGTTCCGCATCCAGATCTATCTGACACGATGTAGAAGGTCGTTTCTTCTTCAGCGAGCTGCGACTACCTTCTGCACCGAGTTCATGGTGGATTTCTCTCTGTTTCTCATTCTTCTTGTTTCTCGCATCATGAGTGAGTAGTACCTACTCACTGGGGTGCGGGGACTAGCCCCGTTTCCCATGAAAATCATGTTCTTTTGTTAAACTATCCATGGCAATCTATATAACTTTCCATTTCATCGTTAATTTGTATGTTTGTAGTTGGTTGTCTACTTGCTTTCATCTTGTTCTATCCTATGTTGTGAAATCTTCTATATGTGGGATGGAATGGCAGTTTACAAAGTTAGTCTCTTTGAGAAGAACTTCTGATAAGATTCCTTGAGGTCGTACATGTATGATCCGTGAGGGGACAAGACATCTAGCCTACGGTGATGCTTCTGTGGTCTAAACATCCCTCAGGGGGGACCACAGCCTTAGTTGGATTTTGTATCATCTTTGTTTATCGTCGATGTTAGTTTGTAGATGTATCATGTGCTTGCTTATCGTTTAATGTGGTTGACTCCCAAACTAGAAATAGAATGGGATTTCTTTGAGGTCGTAAGTGTATGATCCGCGAGGGAACGAGCCATCTAGCCTTCGGTGACACTTCTTTGTGCCTAATGCATGTATAGGGGGCTCACAACCTTCGTTGGATTTCTGTATCTTTGGAGCCGTAAGTAAGTGATCTAGTTGGTGATGAGACATCTTATGCCTAAGGTGATGCTTACGTGAACCTAACGCCCATATGGGGGGTTCTGCAGCAGCTCTATTTGGATTGATACATCTTGCCTGGATTGTTTGCGATTGAATGCATTTGTGTGAGTAGCGGTGGTGAAACCCAATACCATCCCAGCGATTTCATATCATTGATCTAAACCCAACTTTAATTCAGCTTTTACATTCTTGCAATTAGTTTAATTAACATCAAATCAACCAATCGTTCTAAATATTAGTTTTACTCGAACTGGATTCGACCGACAAAGATTCTTAAAAATGTTATCCTTTGGGTTTGATCCTTAATTATACTGTGATAAGGCTCCTCCGCTTGCGGGTGGTATTATTGCACTTTGGTTTTGGTAAAAGCTTGAGGATTTCAACCCCGAGTGAGTTTGTTAGTGCGATAAAATCCCACGTCAAATTTTGGCGCCGTTGTCGGGGACAACGGAATTAGTTAGTCAAATCTAGTTCTTTTAAGACTAATATCGGATTTTTCTTTTCTTTTGAAACAACTGATAATCTACTTGAATTTGACTCTACTTTGTGGTTCTCACTTTTGAAGTCTTTCTACTTTCAGGTACAATCCAAGGCGTAGTGCATGCACCGTTTGGACAGCCCCAGACTAACAGCAAGTTTCAATCCCGAGATAGATAGAACTTTTCATCGTCAGATCAGAGAAAATCAAGCAAGGATGGCTCAATAAGAAGAAGTAGCCCAAAGGGTGGCTCAAGCAATCAATGCACAGAGAGAGAGGCTCATGCAAGAAGCCAGAGCTGCAGTTCAAGAGGAAATTCTAGCAGCGCAAATAGTAGCATAGGAAGCCAAACTAAAAAATGATCTTAGAGAGTTCTCAATCCTGAAAGTTACGAATGTTCATCATCCAGTACAACCTCCTCCCATCCATGCTCCTAATTTCGAGATAAGAACGCATTGGATCACCCTGCTTCAGAACAGCCCATTCTACGGAAAATAAGGTGAAGATAGTCAAGAACATCTTCTAAGATTTATTGATCTTTGTGGTATGATAAAGAAAAATGGAGTGGCATATGATGTCATTAGACTCCGCCTCTTCAAATACTCCCTTACTGATAGAGCCATAAGTTGGTACAATTCATTGCAAAGTGAAATACCCATCACCACTTGGGAACAACTTCAAAATGTGTTTCTAGAAAAATTCTACCCTCCATCTCTTACCTATGAAATTAGAGGGCGGATAACAAATTTCATTCAAGTTCCTGAAGAAACCCTTACTGAAGCTTGGGATAGATACAAGGAGATTCTACGCAAGTGTCCACACCATGGAATTCCCAAGAACCAACTCATTGAGATTTTCTATAGGGGTGTGGATGATGATATTAAAAGATTCCTATATTCCTCGTCTGGAGGAAACTTCATGCGTCAAAGTTATGACAACGCCTGGAGAGTTGTCACCCTGGGAGTAGAAAATCAAGTGAACTGGGGAAGATCTGTAGGGATAGGAGTCTTGAAAGTAGCTATGGCCGAAGCTACTCCCGGTTACAAATCTATCGCTGAAACCTTGAAACTCTTAGTTGCCAAGCAAGACCATATTGAATCATCCCTTACTGCTATTGGAAGAGGACATTCGCCCACTCGACAATCAGAACAGGTCAAGTCCACTTCCTTGTTCTGTGAATCATGTAAGAACACCGATCATTCCACTTTATCATGCAATGTTATCTATGATGTTGTTTTGAGTAATGTATGTGGCCAAGGAGATAATGGTCAGATGGAAAATCTTAACTCTATCAACACCATTCTTGGTCAAAGTTATTACAATCTGAATCAGAATAGGAATCATCCCCATTTTCATTATGGAAACCCCTCTGGAGAACTAAACTCACATCAATTTGGTTCAAACAATCAACCTAGAGGCCCACCAGGATTCCAGTACAATCAACAACAAAAATTTTGGGAATCAAGGAAATTACAAGGAAAACTTTCAGAATAGGAACTACAATAATTACCAAAATAACTCTCAATACCAGAATCTTAATCAAAAGCAAGGACAACAAGCAGGTCTAGTTTCTCCTAATGATAAGCTATCATCCATTGAAAAGATGTTGCAAAGTCAGCAAACCATGATAGCTAACCAACAAGCTCAACAGAAGGCTATTGAATCCCAATTAGCTCAACTCACAGCTACCATAAAGCCACCTACTGGAGTCTTCGTTGGTCAACCCGAGAACAACCCTAAGCATCCTGAATAGTTGAAGGGAGTCACCACTAGGTCAGGGAAAGACTATTTGGATTCCCCTATAAAAACACGTGTGGTTGCTACAGACAAGGATGAACCTGTAAATGCCCAAGACTCGACAACACTAGAGTCTCAAATTGATAAAAAAGATAAGGGGAATCCTGAAAAACCTACTGATGAAGAAACTAAAACATCAGAACCTGATATTCCTGTATATAAGCCTCATATATCTTTCCCAGCTCGTCTAAGTCAAACCAAGTTGGATACTCATTTCAATAAGTTCAAAGAAGCTCTGAAGAAGCTTCATGTTGATATCCACTTTCTCGATGCTCTAGCTGAGATACTAGCCTAGACTAAGTACTTAAAGTCACTTCTCATAAGGAAGTATATAACTGAAGAATATGAGACAGTAAAACTGGAAACAACTACGTCTGACATCATTTTGAGCAAGATGCCCAAGAAACAAAAAGACCAGGGATCCTTTGGAATTTTATGTCACATTGGTGACTCATCATGGAAGAAAGGATTGGCGGATATTGGCGCAAGCATCTCTATTATGCCACTTAGCCTGTGCAAAAGGCTTGAGTTTGCATAATTGCTTCCAACGGGCATGACCATACAACTTGCAGACAATTCGGTAACCCTTCTGATATGTGTTTTATGCTTTTATTAGTCATTTTTATGGTTAATGTTGCATAATTCATCCACTTTGGTCTTTGCTACTATTTTATGTCAAATCCCCATTATTTTAGTGTTTTGAGCTTTAATTATCAAAATATTATTATTTGTGTGAACTTATGTGGCTTCATGTTCTTATTTCAGAAAAAACGAGTACTTACTTCCGTCGATAGTATCGACGGAAGTCGATACTATCGACCATGGTTCAGGTTTCCAGCCGCGAGTATCAGCAAAGAGTCGATACTATCGACAGGGACGTCGATGGTATCGAGCTACCATCAGGTTGCTGGCGGAGATTGCGTCGAGAGTATCGACGCTTCGGTTGATACTATCGACTGGTGGAGCTACAGTGACACTAAAGTCAAAAACCGACGCTACAGTGTCGATACCATCGACCGGCGTCGATGATATCGACCCCACATCAGGCATCCCAAAGAAGAAAGCAAAGCTCGACCGCGATTCATAATACGGGTCGATACTATCGACCCCGCGTCGATAGTATCGACACCGTCAGATTTCTGTTGGATTCAATTTGATCCTAATCGGACGGTCGTGGTTAATTAGCGACCTAATGAGGGAGTTATACCTAATGACGGCGCCCCAGTCCGGGGCATCATCTCATTAGCCATTGCACGAGTGACGAGGAGCAATAGAGAGGAGAACGGAGGCCAGAAGCTCATAGCAGTTGACCCGGACGCCTGAGAAGATGGATTTCACCACCGAAAGGCGGAAAAGCATGTGTTCTACGCCAAGGATCAACCGGTTCATCTCCGTTCAGGGGTTTCAATTCTCAATTCATGTTCTTCACATGATTTCCCTTATCTCTACCTTGTACTTGTTTGAGATGAACATGCGGGGCTAACCCCCTTCGTCTTTAGGATCGGGAGTAGCCCGGGAATTCATTGTATGACAATTTTATAATAGTAATTCATATTTTATCTCTTAAATCCTTGGTATGATTTTGTTTTCTCAATATATTGTTATTCTTGATCACCATAATAATAACTTAATGCCTTTAATCACTTTGAAAGAAGGATTAACGGCTGAAAAGAGACAGAATTCAAATTAATCGAAAAATCCCTTGACCAAGGTGGTGTAAAGTTAATGGTGGATACTGAGAGACCGTTCATAATGCACCTAGTTTAGAGTATAGGTTACTACGACGGTGGAACCGACCTAAACCTAGATAGTGAGTTGTACCACGACAGTGGGCAACTCTATTTTCAGGCCACTATCCGGATAGAGAGATAAAGTTGAGTGAACAAATAGAATTTAATACAATGAAAACCCGCGGTGAAACCGTAATCCTAAAGATACCCTTTTGAATTGATTAAATTAACATTTAATCAGTCGTTTGTTCTATTTTGTTTTTATTTTATTTTAATTTTAACAACAATCCGCAAATTGTTATTCGGCCTATCTGATCGCAAATAGTTAGTAGAAGTCTCCAACAATTCTCAGTATCCCTGTGTTTGACTTGGGCCTCACAAAGGCCTATACTACTCGACGCGTTCACTTGCGTTTAGCGCACAGTAAAAATTAGTGTCAAGTTTTTGGCGCCGTTGCCGGGGACACGGCGAATTGTTGGCATTTCGAGTGATACAAGCGGCCACTCTAGGCCACATTTTTTTTTATTTTGAAACAACTTCAAATATTTTTAAATTGTTCGATAATTTTTATACTCGTCAAAGCACTGTACTGAACTCAAATTTTCCTAATTCAGGTACGTTGCATGGTGCAGACGCGTAGTACTGACTACGTGAACCAAGCACACGAGGTTCCGCTGCCAGAACCTGAGGACGAGCAAGAGCAAGAGCAGTTAGAAGAAACCGACTCTGAACTCGAACAGGAAGAGATGGCTGAGCCACATACCATATGGGATAAGATCAAGGCTTCGTCATATCAGCTTCAAAAGGGCCTATAAAGAAGCAGGCAATCAACATACCGACATACAAGATTGATCCGACTTTGATAAATCTAGTGAAGTCAAATGCTTTTCATGGGCTTAAGAATGAGGATCCCGTCGCGCACATTAGCCAGTTTGTTGAGAACTGTGACATGGTTAAAATCGACAGGTTTCCACAGGATGCACTGTACCTCAAGCTTTGCCCGAGTTCATTGGCGGGAGCGGCACGAGAATGGTTACATAATTTGGATGATGAGTTTGTGGAGTCCTGGAACCATATGGTGGAGGTCTTCTTTGAGAGGTTTTTCCCTCCTAAGAAGACTAACGACATGATCCAGAAGATTCATAATTTTACCCAACAGGCCGGTGAGACATATTCTGAGACCTGGGAGAGATTTTAGGTCATGCTGAGGAGATGCCCGCATCACAGGCTGGATAAAGAGACACAGGTGAAGATCTTCTATTTTTCTCTCTCCGAGCATGATAGGAGTAATCTGGATTCAGCTGGGTCAGGATTCTTTTTAAACAATACAGATGAGAGATGCTGGGAAATTCTCAAAAACATGGCTAGGGAGCAATCTTGGGGCGCCAGGGGTGCACCAGAACAGGTTAAGGTGGCAGGTGAATCCAGGGAGATAAGGAGCTAAATGACAAATTAGACCTATTAGCCAAGAAATTGCTCGCCAAGGAAGATAATGAGTCTGAGGATGAGGCTCAAGTCAAATACATGAGACAACAACAAGGTTATAGGAACAATGACTACTCATGGAGAAAAGACAAGAAGTTCTTGTGGAAAGATCCAAACAATTTTCTACAGGATTCGGATGCCAAGCCCTCGCCAGTTGCAGAAGATAAGAGCACGGAGCTGCTCAATCAAGTTATAAAGCAAAATCAAGAGCTAATGAATACATTTGGCCAGCAAATCAAGCAGCAGGGAGAGTTCATGAATCAATTCGGTCAAACATTGCAGAGCCACGGGGCTCAAATGAGGACCATTGAGACATCCATGGCACAGATGGCAGCCAAGATCGCTAGCTTGAAGAAACCGGCACATCCAGGTTTTCCGGGGAATACCAATGTTCCCGGAGGAAACCAGCAAGCAAAGGCTATTCTGCTTAGAAGCGGCAAGAAAGTGTTGAATCCAAGAGCTGAGGAAACAAGCACACCACAAGCTGAAGTAGAAGGTGAAACCAATAAGAAGCTTCCACCACCAGGCACAGGGCAAGTTGATGACACAGCCATGGATGACACTGAAGAACAGGTGGCAGAGGAGGAACCTCAGAAAGGGACACCTTATGTGCCACCTCATCAAAGGGCACAGTTTGTCCCAATTCCCTATCCGAATAGTGCTAAAGCAAGAAAGACAGATGTGCAGTTCAAGAAGTTCCTAGATAGCTTTAGGAAGCTTTCCGTCAATATCCCTTTATTGGAAGACATTGAGAAAATTCCTTCATATGGGAAGTTTCTTAAAGACATCATTACCAAGAAGAGGAAAATTCCATATACAGAGATCGTTGTACTAAAGAGCAAGTGAGTGCCTTCATCCTAGGCACTTTTCCGCCAAAGAGGCAAGATCCGGGATGCTTTAACATCTCTTGTTATATTGGGAAGGTTAAATTTGGTGAAGCGCTATGTGACTCAGGGGCAAGCATCAATTTGATGCCCCTTTCCACATTCAAAAAGCTGGGATTGAAGGAGTCACGGCAAAGTAATATGATGATTCAGTTGGCAGACAACTCAGTGGTAAGGCCTTATGGAATCTGTGAAGATGTTTTGGTAAAGGTGGACAAGTTTGTCTTTCCGGCAGATTTTGTAGTCATGGAAATGCAGGATGAACATGGCAATGAGCTATTACTTGGACGTCCTTTCCAAGCTACAGCCGACATGATCTTAGAGATGGGGAGAGGTCGTTTGACCTTGGGCATAGCCGATGACCGCTTTGAGCTGATCATGCCTTCTACTGGTGGGTCATCTAAAGTAAAGGAACAATGCAATATGGTAAAACATCTGGAAGGTAATATTTCACTTTGTCTTGGGAAGCCGTTTCTGGACATGGCTCATGTTATGAGCAAGGTGGACAATGGAACTTTGACTGTGGATATCACGGAGCAGTCCAAATGATGAGAATGAGGACATTCCCCTTTCTCTGGAGGATGATGTGATTGCTATTTCTGTTTCTGATGCATACCCAGAATTACCGTTGGAGGCTTGCTTGTTGAATATTACATATGATTGGATGCGGAGCAATACACTCAAGTAGTGTGCCAAAATGTTTCAGATGTTTCCATGTTTCTATGCGAGGCATTATGAATATTTAGGTAAACTTCCCCCGCCGCTTCAATCATCGCTGATCAGCCCACCGGAGTTAGAATTAAAGCCACTTCCACCGCATTTCAAATATGCCTTCTTAGCTGAGGAAGACAAGTTATCGGTGATCATTTCTGCTTATTTGAGTGCGGAGGAGGAGAAACAAATGTTGATAGTGCTGAAGAACCACCGGGGAGCTTTTGGGCGGTCCGTCGCAGACATCAAGGGGATTTCCCCTACATTATGTCAACACAAGATTCGGCTCGAGGAAGCAGCCAAGCCCGTGATTCAACCTCAAAGACGTCTCAATCCAAGCATGATGGAGGTAGTGAAGAAGGAGGTTATTAAACTTCTTGCTGCAGGTATCATTTACGCCATATCAGACTCGACATGGGTGAGTCCCACTCAGGTAGTCCCTAAGAAGGGGGGAATTACTGTCACCTAAAATTTACTGAATGAACCTATCACCACCTGATTGGTAACCGAGTGGCGAGTTTGTATTGACTACTGTCGTTTGAATGTCGCCATGCTTAAGGATCACTTTCCTTTACCGTTCATTGATCAAATCTTAGAGCGCATTGCCGGTCGACCGCACTTTTGTTTTCTAGACGGGTACTCGGGGTACAACCAGATCTCGATTGATCCTCTAGATCAAGAGAAATCTGCGTTCACTTGTCCTTATAAGACTTTTGCTTACCGCCGAATGTTGTTTGGTTTATGCAATGCACTGGCGACGTTTCAACGTTGTATGCTCGCCATATTTTCTGACATGGTAGAGCGTTGTCTCAAGGTTTTTATGGACGATTTTTCGGTGTATGGTGCATCGTTTGATGAATGCCTCTATAACATGGACAAAGTTTTACAGCATTGTGAGGACACACATTTGGTCCTCAACTGGGAGAAATGTCACATGATGGTGACCGAAGGGATAGTGTTAGGACACAAGGTGTCTAGCAAAGGTTTAGAGGTAGATCCCATCAAAATCGAAGTCATTTCCAAGCTACCCCCACCAAATTCTGTTAAAGGGGTAAGAAGTTTTCTGGGACACGTCGGGTTTTATCGGCGATTTATTAAGGATTTTTCTAAAATTGCAAAACCTCTATCCGAGCTTTTGGAGAAAGACGTTGTTTTTAATTTCAATGATAAGTGTCTACATGCGTTCGACATTTTGAAAGAAAAACTAATTTCTGCACCGGTTGTTCAAACGCTGGATTGGTCAAAACCGTTCGAACTAGTGTGTGACACTTTGGACTTTGCGGTAGGAGCCGTATTGGGGCAGTGGGTGGACAATAAGCCCGCCGTGATTTTCTACACTTCAAAAACTATGAATGATGCCCAATTGAATTATATAACTACAGAAAAATAATTACTCGCCGTTGTGTTTGCATTTGAAAAATTCTGGCAGTATTTAGTTGGATCTAAAGTAGTTGTATGGACTGACCATGCCGCAATAAAATACTTAATGGAGAAAAAAGACGCAAAGCCTAGACTCATTAGGTGGATTTTGCTCTTACAAGAATTTGACATAGAAATTAAGGATAAATCTGGGATTGAAAATGTTGTTGCCGATCATTTGTCTAGGTTAGAAAGGGTGGATGAAAAATATTTACATATACCCATAATCAAGACGTTTCCAGATGAATAGATTTTGAAAATTAACTCTAAGGATCCGTGGTTTGCTGAGATCGTAAATTATTTGGCCTGCGGGATCATCCCGGAAGATTGGTCATATCAAGAGAAGAAACGATTTTTCCATTCTTTGAGATATTATTTTTGGGATGATCCAATTCTTCTTAAGCAATGCAGGGACGGTATCTTACGTAGGTGTGTGCCTGAGGTGGAGTACGAGAGCGTTCTCCGTCATTGCCATGCATCACCTACGGGAGGACACCACGCCAGCTCGCGCACGGCAGCTAAGGTTCTGGAAAGCGGCCTTTATTGGCCAACTTTGTTTCGAGATGCCTACGAGTTTGTGAGGCAATGTGATCCTTGTCAGCGAGCAGGTAATATCTCAAAGCGACAGGAGATGCCCCTGAATGTGTTTCAGGAAGTGGAGGTATTTGATTTTTGGGGCATAGATTTCATGGGACCCTTTGTGTCCTCAAACTCCAATTTATACATTTTGTTAGCAGTTGATTATGTGTCGAAGTGGGTGGAAGCAATACCCACAAGGACTAATGACTCCACTGTAGTGTTCAGATTCGTGAAAGAAAATATTTTCTGCAGGTTTGGAGTACCCCGAATGATAATCAGTGATGGGGGTACACATTTCAGGAATAAAAAATTCTCAACTTTATTGAAGAAATATGGGGTCAAGAACAACATAGGTACCCCATATCACCCACAGACCCAAGGGAAGGTGGAGGTCTCTAATCGCAAAATTAAGACGATTTTGGAGTGTACGGTGGCGTAGAACTGGAGTACCCTATTACCAGATGCATTGTGGGCGTACAGAACGACTTACAAAACACCTATAGGCACCACGCCTTTTAGGTTGGCGTATGGTCGGGCTTGTAACCTACCGGTAGAGTTGGAGCACAAGGCCCATTGGGCACTTAGAAGGCTCAATTTGAGTTATGATGAAGCGGGGAGAAAGAGAATGCTTGAGTTGAATGAGCTGGATGAGTTGCGGATGACGGCATATGAGAACGCACGGATATACAAGGAGCACACAAAGCTGATCCACGATCGCCACATCCAGTTGCGTACTTTTAAGAAAGGAGATAGTGTGTTGTTGTTCAATTCCGGACTCAAGTTGCATCCCGGGAAGCTCAAATCCCGGTGGAGTGGGCCGTTCGTGGTAGAGGAGGTCAAACCATACGGTGCGATCTTAGTGCTTGATGGTGATACCAAATTCTTAGTAAATGGACAGAGATTGAAGCTCTACTATGGTGAAAATTACAAGAGTAAGGTGAATGAGGTCAAACTCATTTCACTTTCGGATGCATGAGGTGCCCAAAAGTCGTCTAGCCTAAGACATTAAATAAGGGCGTTTGTTGGGAGGCAACCCAACCATCAGTACGTTAGTTTAGTTCATGTATAATTATAGGTTGATTTGTTTTGGTTCAATTTTTAGTTTAAAAAAAGGTATCGTGATCGGTTTGTCACTTGTGCAGGATCAGGCAGCGTTGATACCATCGACATACTGGTCGATGGTATCGAGCGTGGTTCAGGTTGGCGACTGCAAGAATTATAATGCGTCGATACTATCGACGGCCTCGTCGATAGTATCGACCGATTAGCAGGTTGAGCGCAAGAAAGATGTCGATAGTATCGACCACCCTGTCGATACTATCGAGTTCTCTAGAGATTTTCAGACGCAAACTTATCAGTAAAGTCGATACTATCGACCACCAAGTCGATAGTATCGACCAAGATGGAAAAAAGAAGGCAGCGGCCAGCCTCGCGAGGAGCAACCCTAATCAAAGGGTCGATACTATCGACACCACATCGATAGTATCGACGTGCCATGTCAGCAATCCGCGCTAGAAGATCAACGACATCGCGACAGCCAAAGAAGTCGATCTGAGGGGCGGGTCGATACTATCGACCTGTGTCGATAGTATCGACGCGTCAGCAATCCGGGCCCCCCAGATCCAGCCATCGACGACCATCGATACTCTCGGCACGCGGATTGTGCTACCAAGGTCGATACTATCGACCCCGCGTCGATAGTATCGATGGGTCTACAGGAGCGCCGGGTTCAGTTATAAAAGGAGAGGTTTGTCGTCATATGACGTCACACCTTCTACTACTTCTCCTTCTAAGTGCGCCGAGCATTCCCAAGGCAATCAGAGCCCGCCTCCGAGCATCCAAGAGCCCATTCTTCATCGCATCTTCATCGAGCGGAGATTTCCTTCTCCGATCTACACCGAGCTTCTTTTCTAATTCTCTTCTCCTGCAACTATGGTGTGTACCGGAGGTGCGTCGTCGTCTCACACCAATCCCCTGGAAATCCCGGAGTTCATCCCGCCTCACCCCGGCTCTGTTCAGCATCCCCGAATCATCCACCCTTCTTCGGAGGTTCGGCGAGTTTATGAAGAAATCATGAAGCGGCGGATCGAGCCCACGCGTTACGTGGATCGCGACATGATCCGTAATCTGGGGTTTGAGGCCAACCTCGCCTACGTCTTGGCAGGACAGGCGAGACACACAAACAGGAGACCCGACGAGTTGGAATATCATGCGGATGGCCAGCCATTCTTCGGCGAGTGGCCAACGTACAAGGATTTCGTGGCCGAGTTCATGGCGTCGTTGGACGTCTGTGCCGTGCCAAACGACCTGATCGCCACTGACCACGAGTGGAAGAAGGGTCGGGTGTCCTTCCGGTTGTTCAACAACGACTACACCCTCACCCTCCGGCAGTTCAACAGAATCTACAACTGGAACCACTCTGACAGCGACTATCGGCGTCCAGATAACCGCACCGACTACGACGCAATCTTTAGTCAGCTGTGCACAGTGCCGCCGGGCAAGTCGGTTAGCTACCACAACGCCGCTGTGGCGGACTTCGAGCACCCGTTTGCACGGGTATTGCATCGGATGCTCTGCACCACCCTTTTTGCCCGCACCGAGATGGCGTTAAGCAAGTTCCAGGAGACGGACTTGTTCTTTTTACACAAGCTGCTCACGCACGAAGAGTGAAACTGGGGTGCATTCTTTCTGATGCGCGTCCTGGACGTGAGGAGGAGCACGAGGAATGCCTCCATTCATTTTGGAGGACTTATCACCCCGCTGGACATTTACTTGGGATTGGACCTGTCCCAACTCGCGCCTCTCTCCAACTGAAAGAAGGTCGACATTTCCCACCTCCACCACTCAAATTTGATATTTTCACGAGATGGCGTGACGTACGCCCATTGCCACGTCAACAAGGCATATCAAAAATGCTTCCTTCCTGACCTCGTCTTCAACATTGAGGGCGCCCCTCACTTCCGGTGGCCAATCATAGTCATCGACGACAACGATGGAGAAGGCGGGAACAACAACAACCGCGGTGACGAGCAAGAAGAAGAGGAGGAACCTTACATTCCTCTGAGCAGACGAGTAGCACCCAGGAAGCGCCCTCACATGCATCCGGGTGCATCTTCTTCTTCACAGGATCCGCCACCACCACCGCCCTTACAGCCAAGCTAGGATGCCTATTCCATGCAAGGCATGTACACGATGTTGCAGGACATCCATCAGACACAGCAGCAGCATATGGCGATGTATACCGGTATTCAGGACACGACGAACCGGATACTTGACAACCAAAGGGCGATGTTCGAGAATGAACATCTTCTCCTCGACAACCAACAACAAATTCACAATCGGTTGGAACGAATAGAGATGCAACAGGAGCCCTTCTATGATCACTATTGGAGCCAGAACTTCTTTGGAGGTTATCCACAACCTCCACCTAGGGCCCAATATGATCCATCTTTCCAGGGGGAGTACCCATCGTGGGACCCCACAGCCTCCCAGTACCCGCCGTAGTATCTTCCACCACAGGAGTGATCCGGTATCATTGTTCCAATCCTTAAGTTTGTTTTTGACTATGTGGCCATAGTCGAATTCAAGCTTAGGGGTGTAGTTGGAACAGCTTTATCTTTTATTGTTTTTTTTAGTGTTTAGCTTTATTGCTTTTGTTCTTGTTATTTGTTCTTGCAAGTTTAGTTTTTGTAGGATCCACATGCTATCTAGTGTAATCGTGGATGTCTTAAAGTTGTGTCATCTCGTTAATAGTGCATGGGATAATCAAGGGAAATTTGAAAATTTTTTGTGTGTTCACAAGCTTATCTTGTTTGACCTTGGGCACATATCCTATGAAAATGATTGGTTTTGTCAACTTTAAAACAAAATGTCACAACTGTACTCCTAATGATTCATGAAAGTGGACGGAAATGGTTGTTTGAGCCTAAACTGACCAAATGGTAATGAGACTTTAATTGGATGTAATAGAGAGAAACCTCTTAACTACTACACAGGTCAGTAAGGAGGGACACATAATATCTTTCTAAGGTTCAGTCATCTAATCTTGTGATCTTTCCACCTCATTAATGTTCACAATCCACCAAGAACTGGAAGTAAAGTACAATTTTAATTTTCTTGATTCCATGGCATATAGATAGGACTTGCATTGAATTTAGTTCCATATGTTTTGCATAAAAGAAAAAAATTAGAATAGGGATACATGCACACTACCCTAAGGTGCATGTCATGTAGTTGCATTCATAATTTTGTTTTATTCACATAGAGCACATCATGTATCTCATTTTTCCCAAATGGTGAATTAAATTGTTCCATACATTCTCAATAGTGCAAATTTCTGAGTATGCAGAAAAAATGAGCCCAATAAAATATTCATTATCAATTATGGATATGAGGGTCGAAAATTGAAAAAAAAAATTCTGAAAATCTGCATAATGAAAATAAATAAAAAAAAGAAAGAAGAAAAGAGCTATTTAGAAGCAACTAGAATAAGAAGGAGAAAGGAACACAATATCACCTGCATTTCAAGATAATTGAGTACATGATGTAGCTTAATTAGATATCCATCTCATCTTGAGACGGATGGTTAGTGCATGCATCATTTCACCCAATTCTAAGCATTAGGGCATTCTTCATGAGCATTTGCATCATTTTAGGACATTTTTGTTTTATGTATGTTGAAACTGTACAACACTTCCATTTTTTCCATGAGCCACCTACTTCATCCACCTGTTGCTCGGATTGGTAGGCCACCGTGAATTTCTCCTCACTAACGAATATCAGGAGAACTGCTTCCATGTAGATGGTAGTTAGGGCGAGCAACATAGTATGGGAGATCACAAGATGCACCAAGTCTGAACCGGCGAGTTTTATTATGTTAACTGCCTTATGTGATAGTGTTCATCGGTTTTGAGGTCAATTTCTTTTATGGATGATTACTGTCGCCTTCAGGGTAATTACCGTTCCGTGGTTAGAAAGGGCCGGTATGTGAAAGTTCGGTGGGAGTCATATGGGACGTTAGTTGTGGTGTGTTGTTCTTCAGTTGACATTAGCAATTCTATTCTAAGGATTAGTTGCTCGAGGGCGAGCAATGTTCAAGCTTAGGGGAGTTTGATGCGATGATTTTGAGTCGCATTTATAGACCTGTTTGATATGTGTTTTATGCTTTTATTAGTCATTTTTATGGTTAATGTTGCATAATTCATCCACTTTGGTCTTTGCTACTATTTTATGTCAAATCCCCTTTATTTCAGTGTTTTGAGCTTTAATTATCAAAATATTATTATTTGTGTGAACTTATGTGGCTTCATGTTCTTATTTCAGAAAAAACGAGTATTTGCTTCCGTCGATAGTATCGACGGAAGTCGATACTATCGACCATGGTTCAGGTTGCCAGCCGCGAGTATCAGCAAAGAGTCGATACTATCGACAGGGACGTCGATGGTATCGAGCTACCATCAGGTTGCTGGCGGAGATTGCGTTGAGAGTATCGACGCTTCGGTCGATACTATCGACTAGTGGAGCTACAGTGACACTAAAGTCAAAAACCGACGCTACAGTGTCGATACCATCGACCGGTGTCGATGGTATCGACCCCACATCAGGCATCCCAAAGAAGAATGTAACATCCCTGACCTGGGTTATGAGTCAAACCTAGGTGTTTTGCCTAAATATGTAATTAAATCTTTGTGATTAACTCTGAGCATGTAATTAAGTTTCTCAGAAACGTATATTTCAGTATTTGCTCCTTTTTATTTAAAGTTGTAGCATTGTTTTGATATACAGGGACCTATGTGCAATTTACCCAGTTGAAAGGGTTAGCTTGCAATTTGCACATGATGGGATGTTCCTCTGATGTTGAGACATCATGAGAATCTCTTTGGCAAAGTTTGAGGGATTTCCCAAGCTAGAGCACCAAGGTGCAGCTGTGGAAGCAATCCCAGGGCTTGAAACCCTAATTTGGGGTAAAATGCAATTTACCCAAATAAAGGGATGCAATTTGTAAAGAATTTCATCTAAAGTATCTTTTTAGACTCTTGCCATCATTTAGAGAAGAAATGACAAGGAATTCACCTCAATTGAATTATCAAAGTTATGAGATATACCTTGTGAGTGAATAATCAGGGTATATGTGCAATGTTTCTCTATGTATGTACCTCATTATTAGATTGTTCTTCCTTGCCTTCTTTTCTATAACTTAAGATAAGGTTTGTCCTTAGAATAAAGAGGAAGGGACGAGCAAGTAATAAAGGAAGGACTTAGTTGGAATTATGGACAACTTATGTACTAATATTGAAAATCCTACCCCATGTATATAAGCTCTCCTTCCCTTAGTTGCAAGGAAACTCACCCTTCGTTCCCTTACTGTTTCATTTCACCAAAGACGACCAAGGACTGCCTTGGAGCTAAGGAGGACGACCAAGGGGTGCAAGGTAGGTCTAAACCCCTCTTCTTGCCTAATTCCATGGTTAAAACTCGAATTCAAGGTCATCTTCATGGCTAACTCTTGAAACCCTACCTTTCTAGCCGTCTCTTTTCATCCTTCCTTGGAGTTTTCACCTTGGCCAACCTGTGGGAACTCAAGGACGCCATTACAGCTTGGAGCTTGAAAGCTTGGAGCTTAAGAAGCAAGCTTTAGGCGGGTTTTATAACTCTAAACCCATGCTTTACTATGTGCATCTTTATATGCGTTTTAATGATAGCTCTTAGTGTTTTCCTACTTTTCCCTGCTATTTTGCAAGCAAACCCGTGGGATATCTGTACTGTTCTTGATCTAGAAGATGGAGGCGTGATTTCCAAGAAAACCCCACCGCTTTTCTTTTCCTTAAACGGTCCTAACAGTTTGCTCTCTCGGACTCAAGACCGCGAGGTGAGCAAACGGTCTCGAGACCGCGACAGGGCAAACGGTCTCAAGACCATTTGGCCCCGTTGACCGAGCGTGGACCGTATAAGAAATCTGTTCCTACTTATATAGGCTAATTACCCTCAAATTTTGGGAGACTAACTCCAAAGGAATCGGGAGATATGACCTTTTTAAGTCACAACTTTAAATGAATTAATTACTGATTTTCAAACGGTTTGAAATTGCCTTTTTGGGCAAACGGTCTCAAGACCGTTTGGGGGTCACCAAACGGTCTCAAGACCGCGAGGGCAATCAACCAAGACCGTTTGGAGGTCTGGGGTCAAGATTTGTTGACCAATTGAAGGTACTTTTACACCAAGTTACATTGCAATTAAATATTGATATAATCATCAACTCAATTTGTTCAACCTTGATGAATCTGCACTAGAATCCAAAAATTGGATGGGCAAACGGTCTCAAGACCGTTTGGAACTCATCCAAACGGTCTCAAGACCGAGAGGAGGCTCGCGGTCTCAAGACCGTGAGGGGGCTCACGGTCTCAAGACCGAGAGGAGGCTCGCGGTCTCAAGACCGCGAAGGGCCTCGCGGTCCTGAGGTCAAAGAAGGGCAAACGGTCTTCATGACCCTCGCGGTCTCAACTCAAATTGGTCTTCGCGGTCTCAACATTAACTTGAACCAATGGAAGGCTTCGCGGTCTTGAACCCTTGAAGAGGCTCGCGGTCTTGAAGCCTAAGGGGGCTCGCGGTCTTGGAGCTAGAAAGAGGCTCGCGGTCTTGGAGGGTCAAAGTGGGCAAACGGTCAACACTTTCAACCAATCTCAACCCAATTGATGATTAATGATTAAAATCAATCAATGTGATTCAAGGTTGACCTCATTCAATCATTTGATGATGTAAATGGTCCAATGTTGCCCAAATCAAACCCTAATGATAATATAGGATAGTAAGGGGTTATTTGACTAAGGTTTTTGACCATGATGATGATCAATGGGGTGAATTACCAAAATACCCCTGAAGGGTCAATTAAGTTATACCTTGCTCAATTCAAACCCTAATTACATGAGAATGATGTTTTTAATCATAATGACTCTATCCAACTTGATCTAATCTAATGTTACCATCAACCATTAGTATGATGAAAGAGAGAGTACTCTAGAGAGAGAAAGTACCCTAGAGAGAGAAAGTAACTCTAATCACATAATGGTGATGTTTTTTGCTATGTTAGCCTATGATGACTCAATCTAACCTGTTTTAGAGTGATGTTGACATCGCCTAACATTATGATGAGAGAGAAAGTACTTCTAGAGAGAGAAAGTACTTCTAGAAAGAGAAAGTACCCTTTTTAAGTGGAAACTCAAGTGAAACATCTCCAATGTACATGAATGAGCATAATTAGGGTATGATCCACCTGTGTGAGATCATAGAAACCCTAATTATGATAAATGATGAACCTTTAACCAATCTAAGAGCATCAATGAAGATGTTACTCATACATGATGATGTTATGAGTTTAATTCACCTCGATGTGAATAGTAAACCCTAATTCAAGGGTGATGACATGTAATGTGAATAGTAAACCCTAATTCAAGGGTAATGGCATGCTTTTGAGTATTAAACTCTATTTGATTTGAATTAGAGATTTAACTCTTATGACAAGAGTAGGAAGTACATTCCTTATTGTTGCATTACCTTTATCAGATGTATTAACCATGTAGGTTCTGATATGAAGGTAATCATATCCAGGTATGGATGTTGATGTTATATTCATTAAAGGCATGTTGTTAGCCTTATGAATAAGTAAAGTAATCTGATGCCTTGCCAGTGGCATCCTATGCTGATACTGGGCTATGAGAGCCATAAATACCATCAAGGTCATGCCTTAGAGATGACTTGTGATGAGGATAATGAGAAATGATGATTGATATGAGTTAGGCCTGTTGCATTTAGTATTCTTCTTTTATAGCTGCTATGCTATTGTTATTGTTTGCAGAACAATGTATGCTGTTAAAGAATACTGAATGTACCTAACTAATCAAGTATAATGTAGAGCCCACAAAGAAAGCAAAGCTCGACCGCGATTCATAAGACGGGTCGTTACTATCGACCCTGCGTCGATAGTATCGACGCCGTCAGATTTTTGTTGGATTCAGTTTGATCCTAATCAGACGGCCGTGGTTAATTAGTGACCTAAGGAGGGAGTTATACCTAATGACGGCGCCCCAGTCTGGGGCATCATCTCATTAGCCATTGCACGAGTGCCGAGGAGCAATAGAGAGGAGAATGGAGGCCAGAAGATCATACCAGTTGACCCGGACGCTGCAGAAGACGGATTTCACCACCGAAAGGCGGAAAAGCACGTGTTCTACGCCAAGGATCAACCGGTTCTTCTCCGTTCAGTGGTTTCAATTCTCAATTCACGTTCTTCACATGATTTCCCTTATCTCTACCTTGTACCTGTTTGAGATGAACATGCGGGGCTAATCCCCTTCGTCTTTAGGACCGAGAGTAGCCCGGGAATTCATTGTATGACAATTTTATAATAGTAATTCATATTTTATCTCTTAAATCTGTGGTATGATTTCGTTTTCTCAATATATTGTTATGCTTGATCACCATAATAATAACTTAATGCCTTTAATCACTTTGAAAGAAGGATTAACGACTGAAAAGAGACGGAATTCACATTAATCGACAAATCCCTTGACCAAGGTGGTGTAAAGTTAATGGTGGATACTGAGAGACCGCTCATAATGCACCTAGTTTAGGGTATAGGTTACTACGGCGGTGGAACCGACCTAAACCTAGGTAGTGAGTTGTACCATGACAGTGGGCAACTCTGTTTTTAGGCCACTACCCAGATAGAGAGATAAAGTTGAGTGAACAAATAGAATTTAATACAATGAAAACCCGCGGTGAAACCGTAATCCTAAAGATACCCTTTTGAATTGATTAAATTAACATTTAATCGATCGTTTTTTCTATTTTGTTTTTATTTTCTTTTAATTTTAACAACAATCTGCAAATTGTTATTCGGCCTAGCTGATTGCAAATAGTTAGTAGAAGTCTCCAAAAATTCCCAGTATCCCTGTGTTCGACTTGGGCCTCACAAAGGCCTATACTACTCGACGCGTTCACTTGCGTTTAGCGCACAGTAAAAATTAGCGTCAAGTTTTTGAATTCTAACTCCGGCGGTATTGTGCCACTTAGCCTAGACTAAGTACTTAAAGTCACTTCTCATAAGGAAGTATATAACTGAAGAATATGAGACAGTAAAACTGGCAACAACTACGTCTGACATCATTTTGAGCAAGATGCCCAAGAAACAAAAAGACCAGGGATCCTTTGGAATTTTATGTCACATTGGTGACTCATCATGGAAGAAAGGATTGGCGGATATCGGCGCAAGCATCTCTATTATGCCACTTAGCCTGTGCAAAAGGCTTGAGTTTGCAGAATTGCTTCCAACGGGCATGACCATAAAACTTGCAGACTATTCGGTAACCCTTCCCATGGGAATCATCGAAGATGTCCCAGTCAAGGTGGGCAAGTACTCTTATGTCCCATGTGATTTTGTCATCATGGACATTAAAGAAGATGCCAGATACCCCCTTATCTTTGGTCGTCCGTTCCTTGCCACTACAAGAGCCCTGATTGATGTTGAAGCTGGTACCTTACTGCTCAGATTAGGCAAAGAAACTATCAAATTTAAAGTTTTTGAAAGAATGAGAAGACCAAGTATGTAAGAAGAAGTCTATCTGATTGACTGCATTGAGCAAATGTCACTTCTGACTCAAGAGCACCATGAATTAGATGATCCTTTAGAAGTTGCTCTAACAAACCCATCAGTTGATGAACCTATTGACGAACAAGTAAAGGATTGCATTGATTCCCTCGACTCTGCTAAAGAAGATGTTGAAGCCATTTGTGAAGAACTCAAGGCTATGAAAGCTACAGAAGAAACATGCGAAAAACCAGAGACTCCCAAAATGAAGCCCCTACCTGAGGGACTGAAGTACGTATTTTTGGACGATCTCAATGTTTTCCCATTTATTATAAATTCCGATCTAATAGTTGAACAAGAAGATAAACTCCTGAAAGAACTAAAGGGAAGAAAGAAAGTCATCGGTTATAAAATGAGTGACCTCACTGGGGTCAGTCAAGCTCTCTGTATGTACAAGATCCCTATGATGGAAGATCACAAGCCTACTATTGAGCATCAACAGAAATTGAATCCAAATATGAAGGAAGTGGTCTGTCATGAGGTCATCAAACTGCTCACAGCTGGAATAATCTACCCGATATCAGATTCGCCATGGGTGATCCCAGTGCGTGTAGTCCCGAAGAAAGGCGGAACGACTGTTATCCAAAATGAAAACAATGAACTCATTCCCACTCAAACAATCACAGGGTAGAGGATGTGCATAGATTATAGAAAATTGAACAAGGCAACTCGAAAAGATCATTTTCCTATGCCTTTCCTTGATCAAGTCTTTGAAAGGTTGGCTCACCAAGAATATTTCTGTTATCTTGCCAGTGACTCTAGATTCTATCAAATACCCATACATCCAGATGACTAAGAGAAAACTACTTTTACCTACCCATTCGGAACATACACATTTAAAAGAATGTCGTTTGGTCTCTGTAATGCACCCGCAACTTTCCAACGTTGCATGGTTGCCATATTCGTTGGTCTTATTGAAACTATTATTGAGGTTTTTATGGATGATTTTTCTGTATACGTAGATTCATTCGATTCATGTCTAAAGCACCTCTCCCTGGTTCTCAAACATTGTGAAGAAGAACATCTTGCACTAAATTGAGAAAAGTGCCATTTTATGGTAAAGGAAGGCATTATCCTCGGCCATAGGGCCAGCAATAGAGGAATAGAAGTAGATAAAGCCAAGATTGAAGTGATTTCTAAAATGGCTATTCCAACAAATGTAAAAGAAGTCCGTGCTTTCCTAGGGCATGTAGGATTTTACAGAAGATTCCTAGGGCATGGGATTTCTTCAAGGTCATAAGTGTATGATCCGCGAGGGGACGAGCCATCTAGCCTTCGATGACACTTCTGTGTGCCTAACGCCTATATAGGGGGCTCACAACCTTCATTGGATTTATGTATCTTCAGAGCCGTAAGTAAGTGATCCGGTTGGTGACGAGACATCTGATGCCTAATGTGATGCTTACACAAACCTAACGCCCGTATGGGGGGTTCTGCAGTAGCTCTATTTGGATTGATATATCTTTCCTGGATTGTTTGTGATTGAATGTTTTTGCGTGAGTAGCGGTGGTGAAACTTGATACCATACCAACGATTTCATATCATTGATCTAAACCCAACTTTAATTCAGCTTTTACATTCTTGCAATTAGTTTAATTAACATCAAATCAACCAATCATTCTAAATATTAGTTTTACTCGAACTGGATTCTGACAAAGATTCTTAAAAATGTTGTCCTTTGGGTTTGATCCTTAACTATACTGCGATAAGACTCGTCCTCTTGCGGGTGGTATTATTGCACTTTGGTTTTGGTAAAAGCTCGGGGATTTCAACCCCGAGTGAGTTTGTTAGTGCGATAAAATCTCACATCACCATCCTTCAAATATTGACACGTGAATGGATCTACAACACATGACATTACATGATTAGGGTTTGACTTGATTATTTAATGCCAATTGGGTGAGTTGAGGATGCATCAATCAAGTTACATACAAACCCTAAAATAATTGTACCAAAATACAAGTATATTTCAACTTTAGAAGATATGAAACTATAAAGTATAATTCTTATCGCATCATCACAGGATAGAAATCCTTGTTACATCATGAATAGGAGAACACCTCAATTAGGGAACAACACTATGTCCAAAGGTCATAAGACCATTCACATTGTTCCATGCAAGAACATCATCATTTTTCCATGTCTTAACAAGGCTCATTAACCATCACCATACATGTGACATATGGATTCATCTAAACATTACACTTAAGTGATTATGATATTCATAAGGCAACATATTATGGTTAAAACAACCTATAGAGGGAGAGAGAGTATATCATCATCATACCAATCACATAAGCAAGCTAAGTACAATTAACCATCATCACTTATTAGTATAAGGGTTAGGTTCAACAAGATAAGTTGAATTGAAATTACAAGACAACATTCCATGATAAAATCCTAATTCATAGCATTACCATTGGATTATGAATGCATAAGGTCAAACATCACCATATGATTTCATACAACCAAACTCATGATCCATACTTACAGATCTAGAGAACCCATCGATCATAATCTCAAAATATGGATAGATGTCACCCCTCAAACCAAGGTGTGACAAGGTGCATAAAGCACAACTAGCTCAAGCATGATGAGAAAATATGTGAGGCACAACAAGTATGTGACAAATTGTTAGAAAAATCCTATATATGGGTACATTGAATAAAAGCCCAAACATGCACATATATGCATGACTTGCTCAAATAGTGGCCAAACTGGACCAAACTTGAAAGTTAAGCTTGTCACTTGATATCAAATCACATCTTTGGGATTAGTTAAGATTTTAAGCATGTAATTATCATAAGAAAGCATGTTTAACCAAAAACCAAGGTCAGGAATTTTACAGACATAAACCCCTAACGAGGATTTTGCCCCCAAAATCCTATGCCAACAAAGATAGGTACTTCCTATGCATCTCATCCTCTAACTCCCACGTGTATTCCTCTACACCACTTTGATGTCACAAAACCTTCACTTTGGATATATCCTTCTTCTTCAACTTCTCCACTATTTTATCCAAGATCAACAAAGGACCCTCAACATATGACAAGTCCTCCTCCAACTCAACCTCTACAGGCTACAACGTCTGCTCTGTATTGGGGTGACACTTCCTCAACATAAAAACATGAAAGAAATTATGCAACATATGCAACACTGGTGGTAACTCCAACTTGTATGCCACCTTTACAACACGTTCCAAGATAGGGTATGGTCCCATATACCTTGGAGCCAACTTACCCATCTTACAAAACCTCAACTCACATATCCAAGGGGAAACCTTCAGATACACACAATCTTCAACTTGGAACTCCAACGGTCTATGGAGATTATCAGCATAAGACTTATGTCTATCTTGGGATGCATTCAACTATTGTTGCATCACCTTGATCTTCTCTATAGTCTATTGTACCAACTCAGGATCCAAAAGTTGATACTCACATGTCTCATACCAACAAAGTGGTGATCGACAAAGCCTCCCATACAAAGCTTCATACAGTGCCATGTCTATACTCATTTGGTAGATATTGTTGTAGGTGAACTCTATCAAAGTCATATGTACATCCCACCTACCAAAATACTACAGAACACATTCTCTCAACAAATCATCCAACATTTGAATGGACCTCTCTGACTGAATATCTATTTGTGGGTGGAAGGTTGTGCTAAACCTTAGTTGTGTCTCCATAGTTGTATGCAAACATTCCCAAAACCTACTCGTAAATTTTAGGCCTCTATCAGATACTATGGTAATTAGAATACCATGCAAATGAACTATCTCGTAAACATATATTTGTGCCAACTTCTCTATTATATATGTTCTCTTGGCTGGAAGGAAGAGAGATGACTTGGTCAACCTATCAACTATCACCCAAATGGAATCATGACCTTTAGTTGTCCTAGGAAGACCAACCACAAAGTCAATGGTAACATGATCTCATTTCCATTGTGGCATAAATAGAGGTTGCAACGTTCCTGCTAGCTTTGGATGCTCTGCCTTCATCTGCTGACACATTGAACACTTAGCAATGAAATATGCCACGTCTCGCTTCATACCTGGTCACCAATACAAATCCTTCATATTATGGTACATCTTGGTACTACCAAGATGCATCGTGTACATTGAGGAATGAGCCTCTTTAAGCATCATATTCCTTAGGCCCTCGCATCTGGAACCACTATACTATTGTGAAAGAAAAATGCCCCATCATCAGACTCATGGAATCCATCATACTTCTTTCTGCCAAACTCTCACATAATGCTATATATCATAGTATCATTCCTCTGTGTGTATTTGATCTGGTGTAACAAGGTAGGATTCACCTACAACTATGCTAACAATGCTACCAACAAAGATACTTCCAACCATACATTCATCTGGAAAAGCAACACCAACATGTCCCTCTTGTGACATGCCATTGAGTGTAACTATGCCTTGTCTGCAAATGATGACAAAAATGACTTCCTGCTCGATGCATCATCCACCACATTTGTCTTCCCTGGATGGTAGTCTATCATGTAGGTATAGTCATTGATTAGCTCCATGCATGTCCTCTTCCGCATATTAAGCTCCTACTTTGAGAAGATATAGTGAAGATTCTTGTGTCGGTGAAGATCATATACTTCTCACTGTATAGATAGTGCCTCCAAATCTTCAAGGCATGGACAAATACTACTATATTTAGAGCATGCGTTGGATAGTTTTCTTCATGTTTCTTAAGCTATCACAAAGCAAAAGATATCATGTTCTTATCCTGCAATAGTACACATCCCAAGTCATTCTTTGAAGCATCACAAAAGATGATGTAGCCCTTCCCTTGCTCTGGTAGAACTAACATTGGTGCACTGGTCAGCTTCTCCTTCAACAACTAGAAAGAACACTAACACTTATCATTCAAAATAGGAACACCCTTCCTTGTCAACTTGGTTAAGGGTAACGCTACAACATTGAAATTCTTGATGAATCTCCTGTAGTAACTTGACAAACATTGGAAAATTTATACCTCTGTTGGTGTCTTCATTTTTTCGCACTCTAGAACTAACTCAACCATCTTTGGGTCTACACAAACAACCTTATATGATAGTATATGAACAAGAAAAGAAAGCTCTCTCAACCAAAACTCATAGTTGTTGAACTTGGCATAAAAAATGTGCTGCCTCAACAACGTCAACATATGGCATGTGTTTCTCATGCTATTGTCTGTCTTTGGAGTATATTAAGATATAATATATGGAAAAAAACTACAAATTTATCTATATACAACCTAAACACCCTATTTATTAGATCCACAAATGTTGTTAGCATGTTGGTTAACACAGATGGAAAAACATGAACTTGTAGTGCCCATACCTAGTCCTAAAAGAAATTTAGGTATGCCATCCTCCTTGATCCTTAGTTGGTGATATCCTAACCTTAGATCTATATTGGAGAGCACTATACCACCTCTCAACTTATCAAACATGTTATGAGTCCTCGACAATGAATACTTGTTCTTTATAGTGATCTTATTTAATTGTAGCTATAAAAAGTCTCATAGAAAGTTCCTTCTTCTTCATGAACAACATGGGAGAAACCCAAGCGGAAGTGGTCAGTCTGATGAAACCCTTCTCCAACAACTCTTGCTACTATTTCATCAACTCCTGCATCTCTACTGGTGTCATCCGGTAGGGTGACTGCACTATGGGTTGTGTCTAGGAACAAGATTGATTTCAAAATCAATCTCTCTAGAAGGGGGAACACCAGGAAACTCCTCATAACTAAATCCTCAAACTCTCCTACTATTTGTACCTCCCGGATACTAGGAACTATGCCTTGGTATCCACAACATGTTCCAATAAGGCCTCACACTCTTGTCTCGTCAATTGTTCCATTGACATAGACAACACCTAACATGTAGGAAGAATCTTCCTATCTCCTTGGAAGGCCCACGAAACATCATCTTTAGAGAATATTGCCTCCTTGGAACTACATTCCAAGAAAATCTTGTACTTTTCTAAGGTATCCATCCCTAGGTTCACAACAAATACATACATATCAAGTGCCACTAGATCCACTTGATGCATCCAGAGAAAGAAAGAACACAAGATGGATACACCTCCCACAACTCAGCAGAACCAACTAAAGGGATTTCAAGATAAAGGCTACCACATCACCTACAAATGGGCATATTACAACTAATCATCACCTCTTTGGTGATAAAAGACTGTCTCACACCCAGTTCAACCAAAACAGATACAAAAGAAGAAGCATATAAGTTAGATTGAAAAAGTTCAATCTAACCTAATATGACTTATGGTTTGACCACTCCCTCCAACCGAGTCATAGCATAGAATCTAGTCATCACATATTGTCATACACAACCCCTTCCAACTGGTCCATAAGATCCTACCTACAACCCCTGACTGCATCCTCTACCACCACCACTATTGTACTTTTGTTGCTGGGAACCTCACTGACTCTACCATTGTGGTTGTGTCACTTCCTCATCCTTCATAGGGCATGCCCACCTTAAATGACCTACTTTTCTACACTTGTGACAAGTCCTCGAATACTATGGCCTAGACAACCATGTTAGTGACAGAGAAGTTGCAATGCGTGCTCCTACTGGAAAAAAGTTGCGACTTCAGCCCTTGCTCGGGGACCACTATGACATCACTCCTGATCTCAATTTAAAGAAATTGGATCTCTAGTATGATTGTAGTGGTGAAAACATTGACTTTGAAGACACCAAATGACTATCCTTCAAACTAAGTTGGCCTCATCTTAGCGTCGGCTTCATGCTTCTTATTAGTAGACCTCTCAAACATCCTCACTAACTCCAGAAAGGTAGAGAATCACTCTCTATTCTCCAAATCCAATGTTTTGTGGAAAACTATGAGCACAAACCCTTCTCAAACTTGTAGATTTTCTCTTTTCTCAGTCTTTTCATGTGAGGACAGAACCGCAAAAGCTCCATAAACTTCAACTCATACTTGTTGTTGGACATCAAACCTTGACACGAATTCAGAAACTATGTTGTCTTCTCATATAGATACATATCTAGGAAGTAAAAGCTCACAAACTCCCCCCAGAATTCTTCCCAACCTACAACAACTCCTGGTCTCTTCTCTTCTTCTATGGCCCTCTTCCCAACCTACAACAACTACTGTCTCGTCTCTTCTTCTATGGTCCACCAATGTCCAACAATGCCCTTCAACAAATAAACATCATGCTTCAACTTATCCTATTCTAGGATATTGAGGATCGTGAATGCCTTCTCAAGCTCTATCAACCACATATCTGTGTCGGTCAGTTCCGATGTATCCACATACTCGATAGTTCTAACACACCTCAACCTCTTGAATGTATTCCTAGAATCCGGAGATTCTGCATTAGGGATGTCTTCCCTAGGTTGAGTTATGGGCACCCTATCCTCTAAGTGTGTAATCATTGCCATGAGATGTCCAAACATGGATTCCATAGCAGGATTTTCCATGGTTACAGGGTCAACTGGGGCATTGCGGGCTATTGTAGCCCCGTCATTAGCATTCTACCATCATGTGTTATCCTCCAACCGCCACCTCTTGGAATGATGTAGCTACTGTTTGCATGCTCTTCACGTTCTCTATATATATCTACATGAGCATAAGATATGATCAGATACATTGGATGACATAATAACAGACAAAATCCTAAGTCCTCTGTCCATGTAGACTCGGCAAACCTAAAGCTTCGATACTAACCTAAATTGGGATGTCCCATTATGCTAAATGAGATTACTCAAAAGAAAACACACGATCAACTGCTATGTAACCACATAACTAGAAAATAGGATAAATTAAAACCTATTTAAGATTACCATTATGTTTAGAAACATTTTCATAAAGGTCCAACAACTTTCATACTAACAAATACCATAAAAAGCATTTACATGTATGCCCAGTGGACTAAGCCACGACCTATAACAAAAGCATTTGTTTCACATATACATGTCGTATACAAACATCGATATACTTCCAAAAACTTGAGTCGATATACATATCATCTACCAAGCATACCCTTCTCAGGCCTGAGAGTATAGGAATGACTCTAGGACACACTAACTACTAGACAACCTTATGCTTCTACTACTCTTTCTCATCACCACAATCCTGATGACATCGTAGATGATCACCTAAAAATTTTTGTGACCCATGAGGTGATACCAACAACCCAACAAGAGATACAACTCTCAACAATGGTTATTGATTACAACAAGATATATAATTAAGCAAATTATGTAGATTAAATAGATTAATCAAGTTAAATAGATAGGCATAGCAATAGGCATGACTAATAAGTATATGAAGGAATAGATAAGACCATCATTTACTAAATAGTTAATTAATTTTACCATATCAGGTAACTACTAAGTAGTATAAGAAACAAGGAAACAGTTATCAACCAATGTGGATCATGTTTAACCTTAAGCAGATAACCTTTATGGTTGGATTACATCTTTTATTAAGCCCTGAGGAGTTTGAGTTATACCACTCAGACTCCAACTGACAACTACTAAGTCAAAATCAATTACATATAAGATCTAGGAGAGATGGAATTCTAACATCTCATTTGCCCCAAGTCAGTAAGAAACAGCAACAGTGACATATATAGTCAAACTAAAAAATAGCCTAGTATGTCCTTGGTATATAGGTCATGACACTACTAATTAGGGTATCCAACCCTAAAGTGTGTGCTAAAACTGTAGATATCATCAATCACATCACATGTACTGGACCATAATCATCTAATATTTAGTCTCGACAATTCTCCTTCTGAGGTATGACCACAACCATCCTAAAAATCATGCATATACTCAACAATATATGAATCTGAGCTTCCATCAGAGGAATACTTGTTTCACCATCCATCAAATATTTATACAGGAATGGATCTATGACACATGACATTACATGATTGAGGTTTGAGTTAATTATTTAATGCAAATTGGGTGAGTTGAGGCTACATCAATCAAGTTACATACAAACCCTAAAATAATTCTACTAAAATACAGATATATTTCAACTTCAAAAGATATGAAACTATAAAGTATAATTCTTATGGCATCATCACAGGATACCAATCCTTGCCACATCATGATTAGGAGAACACCTCAATTAGGGCACAACACTATGTCTAAAGATCATAAGACCATTCACATTGTTCCATGCAAGAACATCATTATTTTTCTATGCCTTAACAAGGCTCATTAACCATCACTATACATGTGACATATGTATTTGTTACGACCCCACCTTCCGATAACCCCCAATTAAGGGAGACCGAGAGGTTGAGCCGCACCTATTAATCCCGGATCAAAGGTTCGACATATAACCATAAACAATTATTAAATTCTAACAGACTATACTGAAAATGGTAATAAAAATTTTCTTTACATACCTTTTGAAAACTTGGATCTCTATATTCTTCTATCCACACCAATACTAATCTATCTAATCCTCCTTTGCACTTTAATTCTCATTTAGTATCACATGTGCCACTTTACTGTTTGTTCTTTTCATTGTACCTAAAACGCCGACAAACAAAACGTCGGTCAGCCGTAGCTGGTATGTGGGGGAAACAGATAATCATGCAACTATGATAACCATGTAATCATTCAATTAATTATTTAACAATCAAGATTACATGTTAAGCGAAACTACTCAATCCATACTTATCCATAACTCTGTGTTCTCCCTATAAGGACTTATATGGAACCTCTCTAAGGTGACTTGATGGACTTACCCTCTAGGCAGCCAAAGTCATTCATGACCTGATGGACCTACCCTCTAGGTAGCCATGTACTAGGTCAGCCATTACGACACAGAGGGGACCAGGATCTGAGCTAGTAGGCACATATCTTATGTGATAATCGTAGTCACTTTATAGGTGCAAGAATTAAATAAACATTCAACAGTTTAGTTGCATTCAATGCGATTAATCATCTAGGAATCCATCGGAAAACCTAAATCGGTTATTCATAATCGTAACCACATACCTGATCCATAGTAACTTGATGTCCATGCATAATCATTCAACACAATTAACAAGAAATCAACAATATCCTGAAAATAATGCATAACATCCAGGTGTCATAGTTTTATTCAAAACATCCTCAAGATCAACTTGGATTCCACCTTATGATTTCTAGGCCAACTTTAGGGTTTTAGCCTTCATTATGCATTTATCACTTTTAATGCTCTTTTAGTTCACAAACCCTAATTTCTGTATCATAGGCACAATTGAATGTCAATTAAGTCTAATATGTTTCTTTTACACTAAAACTATTATCTTTACCCTTTTAGGTCATATCCAAAACATTAAGACTAATTATCATCTTCAATTTCTTCCAAATTGACAAATCATATTTCATTATAGTTCAACTCACATATATGAACCTTATTTATCACTATTTCCACTTTTATACATTAGGAAACGCTAATTATCCAAATAATTCACATTAAAGATCTTTGGTACTTCGAATCATCATATCTCTACTTTATTCTTCGATTTGTACAATTAAAACCATTAGAATTCACATTAACATAAATTAGGGTTTCTAATCCCATTAAGGCACATTCATGTACATAGAACCCTAAATTAAACCAACTATATAAAATGATCATCTTTTTAGATCCTATCCTTACTTTTATTAACATCAGGTTAATTTCAACTTGAATTATCTAAATAATGTCATTAAGACTATTTACCATCCAATCCAAGGGTTTTCCCTTAAATTAACACCCTAAAGATGATAACTTTATGTTCTTTCCAATTTCAAGCATATAAACTCTAAACTAACTAATTATATGCCAAGTCCATCCTTTTTCTTCCAAATATCCATTTTTATCATTAACAGGCTAATATCAACTTTAATCATTAATTAAACCTTACTAATCACTTTAATCATACCAACATAGGGTTCTTTAAACAATTAACACACTAAAGTTGATATCTTCCATTATTTTTCGAATTTCATAAGGAATCAGGCTTCAATCATAATTTATTTGGGTTCCTCTCGTTCTGAGGATCAAAATTCATATATAACTTGTATTTCTCCGAGCTATGAATTAGGAGTTATGATTTTAGCAAAATTACCTAGTTTGGACCAATTGGGAGATGCCACCTCACCCCTTTCATGCATGTTGCTTGTTGGGTTGCAAAACATTTCGAAATGACACTTATATCCTCCCGCGGCTCTTTTAGCTATGTGATCTCTAGAGGGCAAAACCATCCAATCTGCATCTCCATCTTCTTCCTCGCGACAGCCACCTGCTGCCGCCCTAAGGGCCGTGGGCGGGACTTCCCCTCCCTCCTCCTGACCTTGTCGGAACTCAGGGAGGTATCCATTGCATCCGCCACTCTCCTCCGCGCCCGCCTAGGCCTCCATCGCGGTCTGGGCATCCGGATGTAGGAGTTCCGGGCCCGTGACCTGCGGCTAGGCTGCAGGTCCTGTTGCAGCCACCGTGAGGAGGGGTGAGCTTGGGAACGCTAGCTTCTCCGCTCAGGGCTGTCGTGGGATCTTCCTTCATCTAACACGACGACTCAGAAGCCACTTGTTCGCTCCAGGGCCAATCTATCCTCTCATTTAGGGTTAACTCTATAGTGAGGTTGAAGAAGAGAGCAGCAGATCGTGGGGTTCTCCTTTTCTCTGAACCAGGGATCTACCCCTTATATAGGGGAGAGTGTGAAGCCCCAAAGCGCTCATAGAAGAGGGAACAAGTCCCTTTTCTAAAAGGAAACAATTTTCCTTAAAAAAAAACAAACTTTCTCTTTCTCCCTATTTCCTTTGATATTCCTTTATCCTTGATATATTAGAATTCGAATTTCTTCTTACCTATTCTCTCTTTCCTTGCTTTTTAATCCATTGACACGAAATTCTATTTCCTTTAATCAAAATTACTTTCTTTTTAACAAATACCTCATAATTCATTAATAATGCAACACATTATCCTCTTATTTTACAATTTTGGTATTTTCTCTTTCCTTCTCTTTATTGGGACTCCTCGGATCCCAAGAAACTCTATTATTTCGAAATTCTCTTTATTGGATACTTATTATCCTTCTAGATGCATCTTTAGGCATTACTTCACATTATCTTGTTTATTTCTCATTTAAAATACCTCTTTTGAGAATTTCTTTTTATTTCTCTTCTATTTTCCTCATTGGCATCCCTTTTTATCATAAGAAATCCTTGGGATACGAAATTCCATAAAGGGAAACCCAATTATCCATCTTTTCACTTAATTTCCACATTTCATCAATGTTTTCAATTTCTTTCTTCATAAAGAAATACTTAATTAATCTTTTCTTTTCTTATTGCTTTATTTATGCAACTTTGTACTCCTTGGAGTCCAAGGAACCCAAGAGGCACGAAATCCTCTTTGGATTTGCCTTGTAGAGGTTTCCATATATTTCTTTTATCAATTATTCAATTATTCCTTCACTAATTGAATTTTCTTTATTATTGCCATGTTATTGGGCCCAATAGCCAATAAAGCCCACAATTAAACAATAAGGCTATTTTAAACGAAATCCAATATTCTCAACCCAATATATGATTATTTGTTCAAACATCTTTAATATGAGAAATTATATTTCTCACCACTTGAACCCAAAAATTGGGGTTATAACATCCTTCCCCTCTTATAGGAATTTTGTCCTCAAAATTCAAACAAGCAAACAAACAATACAGAATAAAACTTTTCCATGTCCATCATTGGCCCCTATGTGGCTTTGTCGTACCCATGGCATTTCCAAAGAACCTTTATTATCACATATTCTTTTCTCTGAGTTCTTTCATCCTGGCGTCTATAAACTACACAGGTGACTCAGGCCATGTCAGCCTCCCTTGGGGCTCACTAGGTTCATTGCTCAGCACATGGTCGGGGTACCTCACATAGTGCTCTAAATTGGACACATGGAAAACATCTCCCATTACTCTCTCCTGAGGGGTAGGGTCAAACCTAACCTTCTACACCCATCCATCTCTAATGGACTCATGTATCGGGTACTCAGCTCTCTTAGTTATAACTTAGAGGGGTCGGATTTTCATGTCACATTTTCTCCCACAGTGTACTGTATGTCAGTCTACTTTGCATCTGATCACGACTCTTATCGCTTCTAGGCTCCTTTAAGCCCTTTCACAATCAAAGTGACTTCATCTACACGCATTGGGGTCCCTTTTTCTAACCATCATGTGGTACTTTCACCAACATCACCTTACTGAAGTGGTGACTGACACAACCTCCCTTACAGAGCTTCATAAAAAACCTGATACTGGCTATGGTGGTCATTGTCACATCTTTCATAGGACAAGAACTGTCTCTAGATATCACCCTGAATGAGCACACATGCCCTCATTAGACCCTTTAGTCTGGATCATACTAACCATAGTTAGGGGTGATAAACTATACTATCATTGAGTTTTTCATGTACCTACTTCCACTTTATGGAAGCCAACCTTTAGGTCAAACTCAAGAATCCTTTGAACTTGCTTCATGGTGTAATTGAACCATCTTCCTCATGGGTAGTTCAACTAGATCTGTCCCTTAACAGAACTCTTCCTTTCTCATATTATCTAGGTAAGGCGACCCACCATAACCCATATTGTATCTTGACCTTCTTAGGCTCAGGGAAGACCTATCACAACATCCCTAGTGTTGAGCTCTCATTCCCTCTCAAGGACTCTTTTGTCCTCTATATCGATACCCTGGGTTACTGGGGTTCGTCCTTTACCTCCTGGCTTGCATAGCCATATACCACATGCAACTCCATCTTAGGTATCCAAAGTATTACTGTCACTTATCACCTTCGTAGTATGGTGTATGGTGATCTTCAATCATGATTTCATGTATTTCCTGATTCTTCAAGATCGATACCTCAACGCCCTAAACCATTCTATCAGGGTTTCTTCACCTTCCTTTCCAAAGAAGTGCACTTGAGGTTCTACCACCATCCATTCATCGTATCAAGGACTAGACTGGCTAACCAAACAACCCTTAACTTTTCAACGTATCCTGTTACCTCTGAGTGTTATCCAAACACCTCTCCTTTTTAAACTTAAGGTTAGCCAGACAACCTTTTCTAACAAGTCAGATGAATCTCAACCAGAGCATCCATTACCACCTCACATCCTTAGATATTAGGTAACATTAAAGACGTACACTTCCATGTATTTCACTTATCATCTCACCTCAAACTCTATGTCTATCTTCATTTAGAACACTCTCTGATTTCATCATCATGGTGATCAAACTCAACTTGATATAACTTGTAAGTTCCACATAGCTCATGATAAAAACATATTCATAAGGTGACTACCTCATTCCCTTTTATCATTCACTTTACCAGGGTAGGTTATCCTCTCTATCCCCATTTCTCGTGGCAACGTTCCAACCTACATCATCTCTTATCCTTGGTGTATGACATGCATAATGTCCTATCCCTCACTCTCATAACAAGAGGAAATAAGCATTTGGCTGCAGTCCAAATACATAGTTCTTCCTGTTCCAAGAGTAGAGATGGTACATCCCACCTTGCCAGTACACCTTTAAATCTAAGTTGCAACGTGCCACATATGTCTCTTCATCACAACCATCATGATATCAAACTAGTCTTGAACCTACTGAGGTTTATATCCTTGGTCATCTCCTCTAGGTCTATAGGGTACCGACTCTTTTGGGGTCATCCCTTTTTCCTCATGCATCAAGAGAGTGCCCTACTCATCTGCCATTTGGGTCCCATGAGTTTATGAAGGTGATCAATCTCCTAACCCATGGCCCTCAGACAATGATAGTTGTTACCTCCCGACCCTATGGTCATGTGCAACTGGGGAATCAGGCAACTCCTACCTTCATCGGTCTTATCCCTACCTGACCCTAGGATAGACTTAGGATTCTCCATTACAGTACATGTTCACTTAGAACCTTACCCAAGTCTTCATCATCTCTCTTTCTGCATTCATGGGCTGACTCTCATCCGTTCATAGGCATTATGGCAACCTGCCTACCTTGGTCAAGCCCCATACTGGTTACCTCCATGGTAACACGTTCACATGCAATATAGATGGATATCTATGGGTCTGTAGATTCAATCTCATACTACGTACCTTTCACTTAGCTTCTCAAGATCCTATGAGACCTCTTTAGGTTACCTTAAACCAGCAAAACTGATATACACCCTTCCAAAGGGGTCCCTCTCCCAGGATGGGAGGAAAACTATCTCCAAGGTCACAAAAGCTCTTAGGTCTAGGGTTTACATCCACCCGAGCCTACTTAACCCTAGCAAACCATTAAGGCACGAGCAGATCACTTATTGAACCATACTAGGTCATACTTGTCCTCTTTCCTCAATGCTGGATCAAGGTCATACCTTCCTTTATCATCAACCTAGCTATGAGGGGTTCATTACACATACCTTAAACTTAAGGGACTTCCCTTTTCCTTTATTCATGAGGCATACCATGCTCGAAACTATAGAAACTTAATTCTCATCATGAGCATTAGGTATACCACTTCCCCTCTTAGGCCTAGGAACCCTAGGTTCACTTTTAGGTGTCCAACTGCACGCTCTATCTCTGAACCATGAATCAAGCTGGCAAAAGGCATCTCGTGCACTTCCTGTCATCCTTCAACTTGAGAAACACTTAGGGTTGGGTCCTCCTTAAGGACAACTCACAAGGTACAAGGCCTCCTAACCTGCTACTAAACCTTCCTAGGTCTAAGGAACTCTTCTTCCTACCTCAGAAGGCAAACACATATACCGTAGGCACACATGCACCAGATGCCTCATCTTCTATTTCTAGGGTTTGATCCCTCTAAAGGCAACCAAGATATCATCAACTTTTAGGGATCGATCATGAAGCAACCACTATCATCCATTGTTCAGGGTTTTAGCCTTCCAACCTTCTTGCTGGGTTTCGTGCTCTCTCTAGGGCTAACCCTACATCCAACCTCACCATTAGAGGTCCTTTCTTCATGAAGGATCAACCTCAAAAGCATGCCCTACATGGGTGAAGCCTAGGTTCGAACATATGTTTTCTCAACATCATCCATAACCCTTTATGCTCCCTCATAATTCCTTATCCAGGGTTTCACCCTACTGTCAGCACTATGACGTGCCCTAGGTGCCAGCTATACCCTACTTGCACAAGCCCAGAGGGTTTCTAAGGTCCTTCACTAACATCATCATCTAAAGAGCTATCCTTTACCCTAACATGCACGACCCTTCCCAGGGTTGGGTTGCCAACGGTGCTAGGTTACCCCTGGATCCTATGGCATCCCAAAGGCATGTCCTTTCGAACACCTGGTCCAACTCATCTCTCTCTAACCTTCACTTAGGGTTAGGGTTAGCATCATCCTCAGAGGATGTGCTAGGTCTCTACTTACAATGGAGATCTCTATCTCCAAGACTAACTCATCCTCCTGACAAGAAGGTCTAGCCTCAGGTCTCTCCTGAGGACATGACATCTTATGTCATACGACCTAAGCATGTATCTATTCTTTAGTATGCGCTTAATCTATTAAGCTTATGTCCATGACATCTTATTTACATGCTTTTCATTAATTTGGTGGAGGATTCCTTAAACCTTATTAATCTTACCCATACCTCAAGAAGGTGAGGAGAAGAAAGAAAACCCTAATCCTTTAGGTCCTTATCAGAAATTTGATGATGAGAAGAGATGAATAAGATGAGAAGTCCTAGAGGTATCTTATTACGATTAATACCCTAAGACTTTGGCCAGGCGGTCACACGGGTCTGGGAGTCCTCGTATTCTGACTAGCGGTGCGGAGAAAAATCTTGCCAGCCCCCGGTCGTGATCCCTTTCTAGACACCTCCGTCTTTCAGATACTCCTCTAATAACTCCCTTGGGTTCTATGGAGTTTGTAAAATTTAATAATTATTAATGGTTAAATGAGGAACCTACGCTCTGATACCAAATGTTACGACCCCACCTTCTGATAACCCCCAATTAAGGGAGACCGAGAGGTTGAGCCGCACCCATTAATCCCAGATCAAAGGTTCGACATATAACCATAAACAATTATTAAATTCTAACAGACTATACTGAAAATGGTAATAAAAATTTTCTTTACATACCTTTAGAAAACTTGGATCTCTATATTCTTCTATCCACACCGATACTAATCAATCTAATCCTCCTTTGCACTTTAATTCTCATTTAGTATCACATGTGTCACTTTAGTGTTTGTTCTTTTCATTGTACCTAAAACGCCGACAAACAAAACGTCGGTCAGCTGTAGATGGTATGTGGGGGAAACAGATAATCATGCAACTATGATAACCATGTAATCATTCAATTAATTATTTAACAATCAAGATTATGTTTTAAGCCAAACTACTCAATCCATACTTATCCATAACTCTGTGTTGTCCCTATAAGGACTTATATGGAACCTCTCTAAGGTGACTTGATGGACTTACCCTCTAGGCAGCCAAAGTCGTTCATGACCTGATGGACCTACCCTCTAGGTAGCCATGTACTAGGTCAGCCATTACGACACAGAGGGGACCAGGATCTGAGCTAGTAGGCACATATTTTATGTGATAATCGTAGTCACTTTATAGGTGCAAGAATTAAATAAACATTCAACGGTTTAGTTGCATTCAATGCGATTAATCATCTGGGAATCCATCGGAAAACCTAAAGAGGTTATTCATAATCGTAACCACATACCTGATCCATAGTAACTTGATGTCCATGCATAATCATTCAACACAATTAACAAGCAATCAACAATATCCTGAAAATAATGCATAACATCCAGGTGTCATTGTTTTATTCAAAACATCCTCAAGATCAACTTGGATTCCACCTTATGATTTCTAGGCCAACTTTAGGGTTTTATTAGGGTTTTAGCCTTCATTATGCATTTATCACTTTTAATGCTCTTTTAGTTCACAAACCCTAATTTCTGCATCATAGGCACAATTGAATGTCAATTAAGTCTAATATGTTTCTTTTACACTAAAACTATTATCTTTACCCTTTTAGGTCATATCCAAAACATTAAGACTAATTATCATCTTCAATTTCTTCCAAATTGACAAATCATATTTCATTATAGTTCAACTCACATATATGAACCTTATTTATCACTATTTCCACTTTTATACATTAGGAAATGCTAATTATCCAAATAATTCACATTAAAGATCTTTGGTACTTCGAATCATCATATCTCTACTTTATTCTTCGATTTGTACAATTAAAACCATTAGAATTCACATTAACATAAATTAGGGTTTCTAATCCCCATTAAGGCACATTCATGTACATAGAACCCTAAATTAAACCAACTATATAAAATGATCATCTTTTTAGATCCTATCCTTACTTTTATTAACATCAGGTTAATTTCAACTTGAATTATCTAAATAATTTCATTAAGACTATTTACCATCCAATCTAAGGGTTTTCCCTTAAATTAACACCCTAAAGATGATAACTTTATGTTCTTTCCAATTTCAAGCATATAAACTCTAAACTAACTAATTATATGCCAAGTCCATCCTTTTTCTTCCAAATATCCATTTTTATCATTAACAGGCTAATATCAACTTTAATCATTAATTAAACCTTACTAATCACTTTAATCATACCAACCTAAGGTTCTTTAAACAATTAACGCACTAAAGTTGATATCTTCCATTTTTTTCGAATTGCATAACGAATCAGGCTTCAATCATTATTTATTTGGGTTCCTCTCGTTTTGAGGATCAAAATTCATATATAACTTGTATTTATCTGAGCTATGAATTAGGAGTTATGATTTTAGCAAAATTACCTAGTTTGGACCAATTGGGAGATGCCACGTCACCCCTTTCATGCATGTTGCTCGCTGGGTTGCAAAACATTTCGAAATGACACTTATATCCTCCCGCGGCTCTTTTAGCTATGTGATATCTGGAGGGCAAAACCGTCCATTCTGCATCTCCATCTTCTTCCTCGCGACAGCCACCTGCTGCCGCCCTAAGGGCCGTGGGCGGGACTTCCCCTCCCTCCTCCTGACCTCACCGGACCTCAGGGAGGTATCCATTGCATCCGCCACTCTCCTCCGCGCCCGCCTAGGCCTCCATCGCGGTCTCGGCGTCCAGATGTAGGAGTTCCGGGCCCGTGACCTACGGCTAGGCTGCAGGTCCTGTTGCAGCCACCGTGAGGAGGGGTGAGCTTGGGAATGCTAGCTTCTCCACTCAGGGCTGTCGTGGGATCTTCCTTCATCTAACACGACGACTCAGAAGCCACTTGTTCGCTCCAGGGCCAGTCTATCCTCTCGTTTAGGGTTAACTCTATAGTTAGGTTGAAGAAGAGAGCAGCAGATGGTGGGGTTCTCCTTTTCTCTGAACCAGGGATCTACCCCTTATATAGGGGAGAGTGCAAAGCCCCAAAGCGCTCATAGAAGAGGGAACAAGTCCCTTTTCTAAAAGGAAACAATTTTCCTTCAAAAAAAACAAACTTTCTCTTTCTCCCTATTTCCTTTGATATTCCTTTATCCTTGATATATTAGAATTCGAATTTCTTCTTACCTATTCTCTCTTTCCTTGCTTTTTAATCCATTGACACGAAATTCTATTTCCTTTAATCAAAATTACTTTCTTTTTAACAAATACCTCATAATTCATTAATAATGCAACACATTATCCTCTTATTTTACAATTTTGGTATTGTCTCTTTCCTTCTCTTTATTGGGACTCCTCGGATCCCAAGAAACTCTATTATTTCAAAATTCTCTTTATTGGATACTTATTATCCTTCTAGATGCATCTTTAGGCATTACTTCACATTATCTTGTTTATTTCTCATTTAAAATACCTCTTTTGAGAATTTCTTTTTATTTCTCTTCTATTTTCCTCATTGGCATCCCTTTTTATCATAAGAAATCCTTGGGATACGAAATTCCATAAAGGGAAACCCAATTATCCATCTTTTCACTTAATTTCCACATTTCATCAATGTTTTCAATTTCTTTCTTCATAAAGAAATACTTAATTAATCTTTTCTTTTCTTATTGCTTTATTTATGCAACTTTGTACTCCTTGGAGTCCAAGGAACCCAAGAGGCACGAAATCCCTTTTGGATTTGCCTTCTAGAGGTTTCCACATATTTCTTTTATCAATTATTCAATTATTCCTTCACTAATTGAATTTTCTTTATTATTGCCATGTTATTGGGCCCAATAGCCAATAAAGCCCACAATCAAACAATAAGGCTATTTTAAACGAAATCCAATATTCTCAACCCAATATATGATTATTTTTTCAAACATCTTTAATATGAGAAATTATATTTCTCACCACTTGAACCCAAAAATTGGGGTTATAACAGTATTCGTCTTAACATTACACTTAAGAGATTATGATATTCATAAGGCAACATATTAGTGTTACAACAACCTAGAGAGGGGGAGAGAGAGAGAGTATATCATCATTATATCAATCACATAAGCAAGCTAAGTACAATTAACCATCATCACTTATTAGTATAAGGGTTAGGTTCAACAAGATAAGTTGAATTGAAATTACGAGAGAACATTCTAGGATAAAATCCTAATTTGTAGCATTACCATCAGCTTATGAATGCATAAGATCAAACATCACCATATAATTTTATATATCCAAACTCATGACCCATACTTACAGAACTAGAGAACCCATCGATCATAAATCAGGAAAATATAGTGACCACATAAGTTAGGAAGACATTGGCGACCATTAGGGTTAGGGTCAGGTGACACCATAGACTGCTAGGGTCAGTGACACCGTCAACTGCTAGGGTTAGGTGACATCGTCGAGTGCTACAGTTATAGTGTTCATTGATCTCTAGGGTTCGATATCTTAGTGACCATGAGAATCAAAAACTTCATCGACTACTAGGGGTCCAAAAACTTGGCTATCAATTATGAACTCAAAAATCATTGGCGTCCTACATAGTCCAAAAACTTAGCAACCACAATAGATTAGAAACTTGGAAAACATTGTAATCAAAAACTCCTCAGAAATACAAGTTCAAAGCTTAACAACCATCATGACCAAAATGGATTCCAAACCTCATAGATCATGAAGTCAAAACCTTGGTGACTAGAAAGCATCACACACATGCACAAGATATAGGGTTCCATCTTCAAGGGTGAAACATGTATCAGGTCTATAGGTACATCAAGAAGGATCTTCTACTCAAGCATCTACCATCTCAACTCAAGCCTAGGCAAAGATAACATCTTTCTACTTGGGAACAACATTTTAGGGTATGATCATGTACATGCAAGCTAAGAGTAACCAATAATTGTGGAGAAAGTTAAATAACTTGCCTTAGATATGATAAAGAAGCTCAAAATAGCAAGATATCTTGATGAAGGAAGGAAGGTAGAAACCCTAGTTTGAGCACTCCACTCGACCAAGGTAGTTCCTTCTCCAAAAAGGGAGCAAACCCTAGGTCAAGAAAGACAGAAAGAGGTGTTCTAGGACCAATAGATCAAGATTCACCATTGATTCGACCAAGAATAAGAGAGAGGAAGGTAGGACAATAAGTAAAACTAAGGAAAATAGGGATATATCACATACCTAGTCCAAGAAACCAAGTAAGAAATCACCAAACAACCTCAACAAGGGTGGATCCAAACCCTAGGTACACATGCAAGAAAGATCGGTCACCTTCTTCAACCTTGAGCTCCTTATTCTCCACCAAGAAAGGGGGGACAAGATCCAAGCACAAGGAAGAAGAGAGAGGGGGGCTAGAGTGTGCAAAGAACTTTCTTGCATTCAAGGAGAGAGGTATATACAGCTTAGTGAGAGAGAGTGGACAGGGGAGGTGTCTAGCCTAACATGCCATGTGTCAAGGCCCCAATAACTATTACAAACAAGAATCACATGCATGCAACTAGGTTGACCATGTTGAACACAAAACCATCAACCACATCAAGAAAACTTAGTGGCCAAGAGTGATTAGAATAACATAGCGTCTGCCAACTCTAGGGATGTTGGCGACCAAGATGATTTAAAATCCCATTGACCTATAACCATAGGAGGTTCAAGAAACCTTGGTGGCCTCCAACCCTAGAAACATAATGAGAGAAACCTTAACTACCACCAACACTAGTTTACTCATAGGGTCCAACACTTCAAAGTCAACCATATGAGTTAGGGCATCCATGAGAGCAAACCCTAATCTCAACACATGGCTAGATGTCACCACTCAAACCAAGGTGTGACAAGGTACCCCAAAGCACAAATAACTCAAGCATGATAAGAAAATATGTGAGTCACAACAAGCATGTAAAAAATTACAAGAAAAACCCTAGATATGGGTAAACTGCATAAAAGCCCAAAACAAGCACATATATGCATAACTTGCTCAAACAGTGTCCAAATTGAAAAAATTAAGCCTATCACATTATATCAATGAACATATTAGGGTGTAATTAAGTTCTTAAGAATCTACTTGTGATAGAAAAGCATGTCGTACCAAAAATAAGGTCATTGGTCTTACATTAACAAGATCATTTTATACAATAAGAATATCAAACTTCAAATTCGGATTTAGTTTCAATTTAAAATTTAAGAGTAGAGACTCACATTCAGATTTAGAATTTAGTATATGTTTGGTTATCAATATTTAGTTTTAGTATAAGATATGTTCTTATTCAGAATTGAATATGTTTAAATTTGAGATAATTAAGTCTAATCCTTCACATAAGACACTATATGATCAGTCCTCATTCAGTTAGTCCCAGGATGATTCCAAGTCATCTATTTCCAAGATAGAGGCATGTAGTTCCAATTTATAGGTGCTTCGATACAAATTTAGGGTGTATTCATGTCAATTCAAAGACAACTCGGTGTCATTTAGAGGCATGTAGTGCCAATGTTGAGGTACTTATGTACCAATTCAGTGCGTAGAAACACCAATTTAGGAGGACTTATCATATAATGGTTCCCAAAAATTTGATAAAATTCATAAATAAAAGACACATCGGTTAAGTATAAGTTCACAACTTTTAGATATAAGTTCTTTTTTTTGTTCTTGTATATTCATGTTCAACTTATTGGAGATTCAATGCCACATACTCTAACCTAGGTTTCCTTTGTACAAAGTTGGGGAAAATATATTTGTAGGTACTAATGTTTAGGAAGAGAGAACAAGATAGAGGATTCATTTAAAGTTTTAAGATGTTTGATTGGTGGGATGCTATCTACACAATTTTGGATATAAAGACAAATTATAGGTTTTAGCATCTTGTATATATGATTTTTTATATAGTGTAATGTAACTATGTTTCTTTCCTAAGAATTTATGAAAATTTATTTCCTACACAGTGTATAATGGTTCTTATCTATCATTATTATAATTTTTATCATGTTAAATGCTCCCTAGCTGGAGAAAAAATAGCTTCCCTCATGTGATAAGAAAATTAGGGTGTTACATTCAGCCCCATGAGTTGACTCTACTCCAGGTATGGGAGGGGGAGGATAGCTTATCCTTATAGAGAAACATGTTCTTCACTAGGACCACATAACAAATTCTAATCCTAATCTTCTAGTTTAAGATTAAATTGAGTTTCACCAATGGATTTATACACCCCAAAATTTTGGCCATCCTGACCATACCCCTCATAGTATTCTTGTACCTTGTGCTCCTCATATTGATTATGGAAATTATCCTCATAATAATCTTCAAAAGATGGTGGATTGCAATTTTCATTGCATCCATCTTGGTGGGAAGATTCAATATTACAAGGTTCCACCGAATAATGGGGGAATCTATTTGGAACATCTAGGCTTTGGGATTGGTCTTCCAGTAGAGTGCCTAACAAGGCTTTGTTGATTACCTATTTTGCTTCCATATTCTCCAGGGCCCTAAGTTTATCTTCTTGTTGAGAATTATAATGGGTTTCATAAATAGGTCCATTTACCCCAAAGTTTTGTTGGTCATACCCTCTAAAATTTTGTTTGTCATACCCCCCTCTGAATATGGGTCACAACGTTCCCCATAATGGTTCTCTTAAAAAATGTGGATTCACATTGTACCCACCAGGGGTGAAAGGGCTCATAATTTTTTTGGTCGGTTCAACAGGGGTGAAAGGGCTCATAATTAACAGGGGTGCTACCATAAGTATGGGGTAAAGTCAGACATGTAAGAGATGCATGGTGGTAAAGACCACAATAATAACATTGTGGGGGAGATTGGGATGCCCACTCCATTTGAGAAAAATTTCTTAAAAGGTATGTCAATTAACACATGAGAGTAAAATGATTATGAGATAAGAGGGTTAGTCAAAATTACGAAGAGAACTAAAAAAATTATAAAACTAAGAAATTATGAAATAAACTAAAATTACAAAAAAAAAAACTAGAAAATAGTATGAGTGGAATGGAAACTCAGCAGAAAGAGGAGATACACTTTCAGAATTGTGATCGGATGGAAAAAAGAAATTACAAAAAATCTAAGAAAGAAATTATAGAATAAAGCTAAAAATATTGAACAGGATACAAAAATATGAAACAAAAATAAATTATGGAACAAGATTAAAATTTACAAAAAGTATTCTTGGAATGGAAACTCAGTAGAAGGAGGAAATACACTACGGAAATGTTACTCGGTAAGTAAAAAACATTATAAAAAACTAAAAAATACATTTTGAAATAGAAGATATAGAATAAGACTAAAGTTATACAAGTTAGAGAAATATGATCAAAATTAAATGAGATATACTAGCAATCAGATCCAAAATAACCTTGTCATCCCTGGCAACGACGCCAAATTGATGTGCATCATTGAATTCTCAATTGTTTACCTTCTTGTTGACCACTAACCTTTTGAGTTTTACTTTAACTCCCACTAATTCTTTTGAAATTCAATTATCCTAGAAACAAACATTTTTGTTGTCAGATTAGGATTAAAGTAGCATTCAGCAATCATTGTTTGTGGATTTAAGAAACTTCGTTCTTTATAAAAGTTTCAATTGTTAATACATATCGTGACATTTCCATATCATATCTCATATGATGTCTTTTAAATTATTTCAAATGATGTTTTTTTAGTTTAGAGTATATATCCACGAGGAGATTAGAAGATTAGATTAAATGATAATCACATCAGGATATAATTCCTTCTTTCTGATACATCATCATGTTTTATAGTGAATTTTACTTGTGATATACTATCACTATATATCCAAAAGGACCTCAAACTATTGATGCAAAGTATTTCAACATTTGATCATTTAAAGTCTCTTAATATTGTAATAAAAATTATACTTCATTTACTCCTTGAACACTTCAAGAGATTCATGTTTGTATTTCACCAAATACAAACCCTATATGAAGTAAGATCAACAGTGAGTAAATGAAGTGCAAACAACTACTTGTAGCATTCATTCTAAAATATATTCATACATCAACATGTATAAGCTATAGTAGAAAGTTTGCTCTCTCCACTACACCTAGTGAGAGGTGATTTTTCATATAACTCATACATGAGATTTGCATGTCTCTTGTTGGTTTAATAACAAAAAGAGTCTAGGTAAACATCAATAAGGATTCTAGAGATGCATTTCTCTTATATGTGCTCTAAATGACAATGCTATAGATATTGTTAGAGTTATCAATTATAAATATTTTATTATTTACATTAAAAAAATTCATCTTTAGATCCTTTTATATAAAGATCACTAGATGTTTGGGCATTGCCATACAAGATCACATATTTGAAATAGAAGCATTAGCAACTTTTTACTGATTTATCTTCCTTATCATACAAGATGCATAAAGTAAAATGTTTCTATTTTGGCATAATGAAATAGCAGTTCTACTAACTCTATTACATGCCCAGTGGCGTAAGATAAATTATAAGTGTAGACTAAAGCTACAGCAACTCTTTCTCCTTGTAGTCCACTCTTTCCCTTTCATAAAGTCTTTACTTCTTATCAGATCATGCACATCAACATATGTCAGATCTATATCTGGTATCACTTACCATGATGAAGAAGTAATCAAATTTATCTTATAACATTTGTACCTAAAGTAGAGGTCTCTTCCCCTTCCTTCTTTTTCTTTTATTCCTCGAGGGCAATTCCTTTTCCAATGTCCAGGCTGGTGACAGTGGCGACAATTGCTCCCTTCTTTACTCCTCCTTTTTCTTGAGATATGAAGATTTGAGCTTCTGCCTAGCTTTAGAACTCTTCTTAGATTTGCATTTTCCTTTAGACTTCCCCTTTGTCTTGTTGATCATTACATAGACTTGGGAATGCCTTTCTTCATTTATTCCATAGTTTTTCTCAACATGCCTAATAACTATGTCAATAGTTTGTCAAAGCAATTCATGTTGTAATTCAAACCAAACTAACTGTATGATTCTGGCAGAGACTACAAAATCACATCAGTGGCCAACTCTTGAACCAAGGGGAATCCCAATCTAGCAACAGTCTCCACATACCCAATGAGCTTGAGCACATGAAGACCTACTAGATCTCCTTCTGCCATGTTACATTTGAACAACACCTTAGAGACATCAAATCTCTCATGTCTTGTCTGGTCTTGGAACATGTTCTTAAGATGAGTGACCATCTAAATAACATCCATGTTGTCATACTATCTTTGGAACTCATAGTTCATGGAGCATAGCATCAAACATTTCACATCAATGACATCTTCAGTATGCTTCTTGTAAGCATCCCTGTCAGTCTTAGGTGCATTGGGACGGCACTCATCTGGCTCTGTTGTCTCTAGAACATAGAGCTTATGCTCTTGTGTGAGAATGATTCGCAGTATCTTGAACCAGTTGTGGAAATTATTCCCATTTAATTTCTCCTTCGCAAGGACTAATTGTAGAGAAAAGTTGTTGTATGTTGCCATTTGATTCTATAAAAGTATTTATAATTTTGTCAAAACTTATTTTTATTTGATTTGATTTGATTTGATTAAAATTGATTATATGAGTTAGGTTTTTAATTAGCTATCTATCTCATTATTTTGATAAAATTGACAACCCTGAATTATCAATTTTGAAGATTTTTGTGAACAATCTTAAAATGAGCCAAGATCCAAAATAATTCAACTATTGACATGCCAACTCCAACGTCCATAATCAATCATTAAGGTAGACAACATTTTCCAATTGCATCTTATGCAATTCTTGTATAGATGATATGCAAAACTCTTTGTCAGAATCACATGTATGCCTCTAGAACTTAATCCCATTAAGAATCACAGTTAATCCCAACCCAAAATCCAACACAACAATAATGCACCCTTCTTGGTAGGCCCACATTATTACCACCACACTTCCATGAGATTAACGATGCACCACCATTGGGGTGCCCACGCTTAGTCGGTCAAGCTTTTCATATGTGTTGCTTATAAAAAAACATCTCAGACTTAATATTTTATTTGAGGGAGTTCTAAATATATAATACATATACTTTATCCAATCACCAAATATATATAGTATGTATCATTTACATGCTATAACCCACAATGTAAACATGTAATACAAAATAGAAAGCGATGGTTATGGCCATTCTAATGTAATTCCTTGGAGCCTCAAGGAATTACGACAACCTAGGGTCCACATATCATGTAGAAACCTATTGTTTGTGTAGATATGTGCTTGCTGATTTGGGTTGATTGGTTCAACCCTTGATCCTATCATCTCGCCTCATGGTTAGTCAATTGATCATCTGAAACGATCATCTAGCCTCATGTCCAAACAATGTCTGGACATCTCCAAATGGTCAATTGAAACCACCAGTTGGTCAGCTCGTCACGTGAAATGATCAACTCAGCTGATGTTGATCATCATCTTTGTCGCTGTAAGAAAGAATCTATCCTATTGCTATTTAACTTTTTAAATGGTAATGAGAAGCCTCGAGTTACACTTGAGGGGACAGAAGGTAGGAAATAATACTTATACATTGGGAAGAAGGTAGAGGCTCAGTATGCAAATTGAGATATAATAGGAATAAAATAAACCATCCAACCACTCATAGATATTTGGGTTATTGGACATAACAAAAGCTACACATCCACCACCAAAACTCACTTTTAGCACCAAGTATATATCATATTATACACCATGCTAAGGAAAAGAAAAGATCACGGTGCTCCTATCATCTCATGCTACATTGGTGCACATCACATAGACCAAACTCTCCTAGACTTGGGATCTAGCATCAACCTAATGTTGTATGATGTGTTTAAAAAGCTACAAATGGGGCAGTTGAGTCCGGCTCATTATACGTTATAGTTGGTGGACTGATTGATAAAGACGCCTAGAGGGCGTGTGGATGACGTGCTTGAGAGACTTGATGATGAGACGTATGCCTTCTTCCCTACCAATTTCATTATCTTAGACATGGAAAAATACACAAGGAGGGTCCCTATCTCCTTTCTTAGCCACAGCAGATACAATTATTCATGTGAGGACTGGTATGATGTATGTGACATTCATGCACATGAAGATCCAGTTGAACATCTTTAAATCTTCAGCCATGGTCGAGGTGATAGGGGGCACTGAAGAAGATTGCTATCTCATTGAGTACCTAGATGAAATTGTGAAGGAATACCTACCTATGTAGATTCAAACTACCACTCAAGGTAGAGGTCTAGAGCTGATAGTTGAGTTCCCCAATTATGATGATGAAGATGATGAAGAGAATGAGCTAGCCTTGGTGGCTGCAAGTGAAGACCTCCCTTCTATTTTGAACCATTAAAGAACTCCCTTGAAGAACCTCCCACTCTTGAATTGAAGTCACTTCTAGAAGGATTAAATTATGCTTTTCTAGGGGAAAATGACACCCTCTCGGTGATCATTTCTTCCATTCTCTCACCAGAGCAAGAGGAAGCATTGATGAAAGTCTTGAAGAAGAACATCCAAGTGATTGGATGGTCTATAGCTGACTTGAGGGATATTGATCCCTCCATATGTGTACACAAGATCTATCTAGAGGATGATGCAAGGCCGACCCACCAAATTCAAAGGCAGTTGAATCCAAAGTTGAAAGAGGTTGTGACCTAAGAAGTTGTGAAATTGCTTGATGCTGGAATCATCTATCCTATTTTTTATAGTACATGGGTGAGCCCCATCCAAGTTGTACCCAAGATGGGTGGGATCACTGTAGTAGAGAATGTAGATGGTGAGCTTATGCCAGTTAGAGAATAATCAAAGTGGAGAATGTGTGTTGACTATCGAAAGCTCAATGAAAAGACTAAGAAGGACCACTATCCCCTCCCGTTTCTTGATCAAATTCTAGAGAGGCTAGCTTGACAAAGCTTATATTATTTCCTTGATGGATATTTTGGATACTTCCAAATTTCCATGCATCTTGCAGATCAAGAGAAGACAACATTCACCTTCCCGAGTGGTACATTTACCTATCGGAGAATGCCATTTGGGTTGTGTAACACCCCTTCTATATTTCAGAGATGTGTGACCTTGATTTTTGCGTATATACTTGATTCATCTTTGGAAGTGTTCATGGATGATTTCTCAATTTTCAATAAGACATTTGATGAGTGCTTACTACATTTGGCTGCTGTTCTTGAGAGATGTGTGAAGGTTCGCCTAGTGCTATCTTGGGAAAAGAGTCAATTCATGGTACCCGAGGGCATAGTTTTGGGTCACCGGGTTTCAAAGGACGGGATTGAAGTTGACAAGGCCAAAGTGGGCCTCATTTCTACTCTCACCATTCCTTCTACCGTAATACATGTTCGGTCTTTCTTGGGACATGCCAGTTTCTACCACCGCTTCATCGAGGATTTTAGTAAAATCTCAAGACCTCTATGTCATTTTCTTGAGAAGGATGTGGAGTTCCATTTTGATGATAAGTGTGTTGAAGCTTTCAACCGCTTGAAGGAAAGACTAGTTTCTACTCCTATCATGCAGCCCCCAGATTTCTCTTTGCCATTCAAAATTATGATTGATGCATCCGACATGAAAGTGGGGGCTATGTTGGGCCAAAGAGTTGGCCAAATCCCACATGCTATCTACTACGTGAGCAAGACTTTAGACAAAGCCTAAAGAAATTACACAAAGACCAAGAAAGAGTTGCTTGCAGTCATCTTTGCTCTTGACAAATTCTGATCATATCTTTTACAAAACAAAGTAGTGATATACATGGACCACACTACACTAAAGTACCTCATGTCAAAGAAATATTCAAAGACAAGGTTGATCAGATGGATCCTATTTCAAGAGTTTGATGTGGAGATTGTAGACAAGAAGGGAGTGGAAAATGGTGATCCCGACCATCTCTCCCGAATTGATGATCCCTTTGATGATACAAGTCGAATCAAGGAAATGATGCCACATGAACAACTCTTCCTTCTTTGATCCACTCAAAGGCCATGGTATCAACACAGAGTCAATTTCTTGGCTAGTGGGAGGATACCTAGTACATGGACAATGGAGAAAAGCAAAAGGCTATTTTTCATGGTCAATAATTATGCTTGGTATGACCCTCAACTCTTCAAATATTGTCCCGATCAGCTCATAAGAAGATGTGTTCTGGAAATAGAACAATAAGAAATCCTATCCATGTGCCATTCCAGAATATGTGGAGGTCATTTTAGAGGAAAATGTACAACTGCAAAGGTTCTTCAATGTGGGTTTTATTGGTCATCCTTGTTCAAATATTCCCATGAGTTTTGCAAAAGCTACTTGAAGTGCCAAAAAGTGGGCATTATCTCAAAAAGGGACATGATGCATCTATCACTCATTCTTGTAGTAGAGGTGTTTGATGTATGGGGGATTGACTTCATGGGTCCTTTCCCTCCTTCCTTTGGGTATGTCTACATTTTGGTCGCCATGGACTACGTGTCAAAATGGATATAAGCTATTACAACCCGGACAAATGACCACAAGGTGGTGTGCGACTTTGTGAAATCAAGCATTTTAAGCTGTTTTGGCATCCCAAGAGCCATGATTAGTGATGGGGGAAGTCTTTTCATTCACCGCAGCTTTGAAGGGTTGCTCAAGAAGCATGGAGTAAACCATCGAGTAGCCACTCCATACCACCCTCAAACTAGTGGCCAATCGAGTTGGCCAATCGGGAGATAAAGCTCATCCTAGAGAAAATAGTGAGACCGGATCGCAAGGATTGGTCACTTTGTCTAAATGAAGCTTTATGGGCATATCAGACTGCACACAAAGCCCCGATTGGCACTACCCCATTCAAGCTCATCTATGGAAAAAGCTGCCATTTGCCGGTTCAAATGCAACACAAGGCATTATGGTCTTTGAAAACTATGGATCTTGATGGAGAAATGCGGGAATGAAAATGAATTTTCAACTGAATGAGTTGGAGGAATTATGCCATGACGTGTATGACATGTCTAAGAGATATAAGGAGAGGACTAAGTTTCTTTGTGATAAGATGATTAGAAAGAAGGAATTTGATCCCGACAAGTGGGTATGGATGAACAATTCAAGAATGAACTTCTTTCCTGAAAAACTCCAGTCCAGATGGGAAGGACCTTATCTTATCAAGAAAGTGTATCCATCTGGGGTTATTGTGATATGTGAGAAAGAAGGTGCAGAAGAGTTTTTTGTCAATCGAAAAAGTTTAAAACCAGTTGTGGAAGTAGGCCCCGACAAGGCCAATCAAAGTTTTGACATTGTGATGCTTGTAGAGGAACAACAATCCGATAAAGAGATGTGCTTGGAAGCATATGAAAAAGAGATATACTACAAGGATGCCTTGAGGATCCCAAAGAAGTGAAAGAAGTCAAGAAACAATAAGCCTGATTGAAGGCGTAAAATTTAGTGCTAGTGGGAGGCAACTCACGTGGTTTGAGATTCTTGAAGCTTACTTTTTTATTCTTTTATTTTATTTTCCACAATTACACACACTTGTGTCTAATAGTTTTTCTTTGAGTTTTGATGACACAGCAGGTGTTAGCCACTAGAGAGAGGGATAAAAGTTGTGTCATGGTTATGAAAGCAATTTTGTGGAAGAATGCCAAAGACAAAAGAAGTTCCTATATTTTGAATTGAGAAAATTAAAGGATTGTCCCCAGCACAGCCGTGGAACTCGACCACGGCCGTGGAAAAAGAGGACAAACACGGCCGTGGCCTCATGTCATGGTTGTGTTATTTTATTTCATCAAAGTAACAGAGAATGTCTAGTTGTTTTAGATGAATAGCCACGGCCATGGCCACCCACCACGGCTGTGTTGAAGATGCATGGCCACAACTGTGGCAGCTGACCATGACCATGGAAAGGGATAGAGGGAAACGTTCTACATCAACAACATGACTGTGGCACCCAGCCATGGTCGTGCTACCAATCCCTCGCCACGACTGTGACTGTCTTCCATGACTGTGGCCCGACCCGATCTAAGAAAAAAAATATAGCTTTTAACATCAAAACCCGACCCCCCTCTTCATTTCTTCATCTTCTACCTCAGTTGCACGACTGTGGTGGCGCACAACTACTCTGCCCTCCACCGTTCTCCACCTCCAACACCTCAAAACACCTCCAATCAACCCCAAATCAATACCAAATCATTCCCCAGCAACCCCCTTCCATTTCCACCAACTTTCCTCTCTCAATCGACCCTCCATCTCCACCTTCATCTCCATTCTGCCCAATAGCCCCCCTCCACTAAACCTCCACATAAATCCTCTATTTTTCTCCCAAATCCACAACAAACCCCATATACACCATCCAAACCTCCTTCTCCTTCCATTCCACACCCAAATCCACATCCACATCACCCCATTCACCAAAATCCAAATTTCACCCCCCTTTCCCAACACAACAATGAAGAAAATTGGAAAGGCAATAACCAAGGAGGCCAACATTATCACCAGAGGAAAGCAACACTCCAAAAATGCCTCCTCTGATGTTTCTATTCCTTCACACACCCCCTCCCCAACCACATCTGCATACTAATCCCTTCGTCGCACACAATCAGTGAGTGCATCCCACTCACATTCATCCGACAGCCACTACATCATTGATGTGACGTATGAGGGGGATGAAGAAGAAGAAGAGGGGTCTGAGGAAAATCTAGATGACTTGATCGATGAAGTTGAGTCAGTGATTACAAAGAAAGGGTAGAAATCAAAAGCAGCATCATCATCGTCAAAACGGCTGCCAAGACCTATGCCTGCACACCACTCGACGGGCAGAGCGTAGTGATCAGTCACAACCTATGCGGCAATTGTATCATGATGAAGAGCAGTATGCACATTGGTACAACCGCAACACAAGTTTGGGGTCCCAATCTTACAGAATGGAGGAAGATGAAGGTGAAAGCGATGAGGAAGAGGTGGAGCTGATGCCTAAGGAGGAGGATGTTCTGGAATAGTTGGAGGCAGACAGGTTGAAGGCCTTAGGAAAATCCCCTATAGGAGTGTCCTATGGCAGAGGACACAGGCAAAGAATAATCTCTCTCACATATCTAGAATGCATGACAAGGAGATTCATATCCACTATATATGGTTGTGAGAAGGTCATTGATGATCTAGGAATCAAAGAAGATGTGGAAGGAAGTTTGAAGGCAATGGGGTTGTGGAACGTCCTTTTCACACCCCAAACAACTTACCTCACTCTGACTCAGGATTTCTTTGCCACACTAGAGAAGATAAAGGTGAGAGGTAGTGAAGCTATCAAGTTTTCCATGATGGGCAACATGCACACCCTCACAGCTACTTAGTTGAATTGTGTTTTTGCTGTAAATCTTGAAGAGGCCGAGAAGATGAATGACGGCCTGCTAGAAAAAGAGGTAGATTTTGATTATGCACATTTCTGTAAGACTCTGACAGGAAGCGGTGATTACAACACAGGGAGATCCAAAACCACCGCTATAAGCAACGCTTAATCCATTATGTGCAGAAGGTCTTAGCAAATACCATTGTGGGATGGTATGATAATCAAGGCTCCATCTCTCAAAAAGATATGTTTGTCTTGATGGCAATGAACCACGAACGGTATATAGACCTTGGAGTGCTACTAATTGATTACATGAGGTCCATACCCTTTAAGAGCACAAAACCTTTTATTATTTGGGGGGGTTGTGACCTCAATTGCACTCGCTTTGGGGTATGATCTTTCTAGGTTAAATGACTCATATGAGGGAGAGTTTGTTGACCTAAACTATCTTATGCGCTCACACACTATCAAGATGAAGGAAAAAAGGATGATATATCTCACAAGTAGTATGCCCGACATTGAGCTTGAGTTGCCATACCACGTGGTGCCACTTTTATCTATGTTGGGGGTCTTCTATAGATTGAAGGAAAAATTGTTGAAATGGTAGCAAGAAAACCAATGAGAGACATACACTAGGAGAGCCACTGCCGCACATGAAGATATAGTAGAATCAATTGTGCAAGGACACAGGAAACCTCGAAGGATAAGAAGAAGGGATGAAGAAACATCCCAGCTGCAACATGCCTCAATGAACACCTACGACATGTCCACCATCCAGACGCAACTCGAGGGTATTCAGAAGGCACAGGGTGATATGCAGCTAATCTAGCAATACATGTGGCAATACCAACAACAAATTCACTACTAGGTCAACCACTTGTATCACTACCACCATGCCCAAGTAGTAAGAAACCTCGAATGGGGTGGACATTTTTGGGGTGGCATAGCTGGATATCCAGAGACATACCCTCTACCCCAGGATGACTACATGGGACATTACTACAGCATCCTCCTGTAGGCTCATCTCCTCCCTCAGCTCCTCCTCCAGATCCTCCTCATTTGTTAGACCAGCCACCACAGTAGTCGTGACACTTCCCCTATCTACCCTAAGTTATAGTTTCATGTTGAGGACAGCATGATTCTAAAGTTTGGGGTGGGTAGGGCGGTATGCACCACCCTGTCTCTCTTTTAGTGATTTTTTTTCACCTGTGATATCTAGTTTAGTTTTTATTGCTCTTGTTATTGATTACATCTTTACATAGCATGTAGTTGCTTTCTTGTATTTTTGCCTAATTTTTCAACAAATTTGCTTCTCTTTGCCATGCATTGCATATCATGTAGATTTTTTGTAATTTTTGCATGTTTTAGCTAGGACTTGTTTGCTTTACTATTTTAAGTTCAATAATGTAGGTTAAGATGTGATTGAAGAAAAATTGGCACCATTTTGGCCGATTTTTCCCAAGCTTGAATGTTCTTGCTCAAAAAGCATGTTTTGACTTAATTTCCACTGTGGAAATGAAATTTTTAATCCATTAACAAATGCATGTTGTTTTCTTAGATGTTATTGCTATATGGTCTTGTTTGATGAGTCTTTACATGTGCACCACCTCTCTTAAGTTTGTGAATGTTTTGGTTGTTTTGTGAATCGAACAAGCTACAAATGCTTAAGGCCTATGAAATCACTCAGTAGAAATGTGAATGTCATGTTGCTCTATCATGTGATGTGATATCATTTGATGAAGTATTGGATTAGCTTTCATGCAGGAGTTCTTATGTTGAAGGCTACACTAATGACCCCCCATTGGATCTGACTATTCTTTCACCATCTTCATACCTCTCCGCCTCATGAAAATATGCCAAAGTGCACATAGCAGTCATGGCCACCCCCAAAAGTTTGGGGTGACCACATCTCCACCTCCCCGCTTCACTCTATCCACCATATGCCCTATCCATACCAAGGGAAAAGAAAAAAAAGAAAATCAAAAACAAAATAAAAGAATGCTCCTATTTAAGAGCATTCACATAAAGAAAAGATCAGTGTGTAAGAGCACTCCAAAATCTTATCGCAATCCTTTCTTCCTTTTTCACACCCATTGAGCTAGAAAACATCAAATCTAGCTCACTTTACCCTTTTCTACAGCAAAATGGGTCATCTAGTGTGGTTTGCATCATAAGAGTGAATGCATGAAAGAAAAACAATACTCCTAGTCATCATTGATTAACGCCAACATGAAACGGATTACCCAGAATAACATGATGGACATATGGACAACTTGTGTTTTCTATGCTTTATATTTGAAGTTTGTATGCTCAGTGCTCATTTCATGATTGGTTTGTGAAGGAGGAAAGGAGAGAGGTGGAATACATGCACTTAGTCACTTCCAAGACCATGTAATCAATAATTTTCTGTTGCTATGCATTTTCCATGCTTGTGTATTGAATGAAAACTAAAAAGAGAGATTAAGTTAGAGCATACTTGAGGACAAGAATGTTTTAAATTTGGGGTGATGATGTAGCCCTATATTAGAGCTCCATATTGTGCGATTTTGCACTTAAATCACATCTAAACATGTTAGATTATAAGTTATTTCCCCTAATATGATTACCATTGCCAAATGCACTTATGGATGTTCTTTGCATCATTTTTAGGTATTTGGACCATGATTGTAATGACAAACGTCATCGTTAAGATAATAAGTGTCATTAACAATAATAAAACATGCAGAAGCAAATCATTTGCAGCGGAATTATTGAAAATCACTAAAAATTTAAAACTTTTGCAAAGAGATCCATTCATAGGAAAACTCTTTCATTCAGAACCAAAGTAAAACTTTACATCCTGGTTCATATATATACATCTCATGTACTTTTGCTTCTCAAGGAATACAAACATCAACTACTCTGTCTTAACTGTACACAGGTAGTATAAAACCCTCGAGGCTTAAAGCCAAAATCTCAGACCGATCCATCAAAACACTACTCCTAGGACCCGAGAGTACAGGGACGAAACATAGGACTTTCTAACTTTATGACTTGATAGTCAGGGTCTCCACCTGAGATCTCACTGTTGTCCAAGCTGTTGCTTTCCTTTTTCCTGCAAAAGAGTCTCTGCTTCTTTGTCCGCATCCACCTAAAAATGTTGGATCCCACGGGGGTCAGACAATTGTAAATTGTCCCAGCGGGAGATATAACTCTCCGCCAAAACATTATTATTGCAGTTAAAGATATGGAACTGAGCAGAGGATAAGCAGTTTAAAGCATTCTCAACTTTGAAAGCATTGCAACTATTTATGATAGAGCAATATGTCACTTATCCTTTAATGAATATGAAGAACATGCATAACATCTATTCAAACTATAGAATCATTACCACTGCATTAACTCTCTTTAGGCTTAGGTCATATATCTAAAGCCTGGGATTATCATTATGGAGTCATGGCCCGTAGCCATACTCTTTTCATAAAGTGTAGGGATCTTAATCCCTCAATTAACCACTGGGAATTCTCATTCTTTCACAATTTCAAACCCTAACCATGTGATTCTAGGTATTCAAACACTTAGCTCATTACCTGAGCATTGTTACCACTTTTCCTTGTGACACTCATAAACTTGATATGTCACCCATGAGACATTCTTGTCTCTACTTGTTGGCCTTAGCCAATCTGCTAAACAAATAAGGAAATACATCTACCATGTACTCATATATCATTAATATAGGCATTGGGTTATTACCAATCCTATGTCATCTTGTACAGGCATTTGGGCCTTTGCCAGGTATTGGACTCTTCCAAACCTGATTACACCACTAGGCATTGGACACTACCAATCCTGATTTCACAACCAGGCATTGGACTTTAACCAACCCTGATTACAGGCATTGAGCCTCTGCCAGGTATTGGACTTTAACCAAACCTGATTACAGGCATTGAGCCTCTGCCAGGTATTGGACTTTAACCAGACCTGATTACAGGCATTGAGCCTCTGCCAGGTATTGGACTTTAACCAAACCTGATTACACTGCCACGCATTGGACGCTACCACTCCTGATTACACAGTCATGCAGTGGACTCTAACCACTCCTGATTACACAGCCAGACAGTGGACACTAACCACTCCTGATTACACAGCCAGGCAGTGGACTCTAACCACTCCTGATTACACAGCCAGGCAGTGGACTCTAACCACTCCTGATTACACAGCCAGGCAGTGGACTCTAACCACTCCTGATTACACAGTCAGGGAGTGGACTCTAACCACTCCTTATTACAGGCATTGAGCCTCTTCCAGGTATTGGACTCTTCCAAACCTGATTACACCGCCAGGCATTGGTCTGTAACCAACCCTGATTACACAGATCATTGAATATAAATTCCTTTAACCTATCATTAATCATCTTGGTGCCTCTTACTATGTTACAATTGTTCTTATGGCTCATAATGTCCATAAAGCATCTTGTCACCTCTCATTAGGCAACATCTAATCATATGTCTCACAGTGCCATTCAACATATTGTCACCTATCATTAGGCAAAAAAATCATTCTATCTCATTAATGTAATAGTAACACCACTTTTCCCTCAATATTGTTAGGACTTACTATTCACATCACATTATAGTTTGTCAAGTCTCATTACCCAATTTAGGGTTAGCATTTTCCCACATATTAGAATTTCATAACTATCAAAGTATATCAACTTTGACATGATAAATGTGAAGTCTTTCATATCTTGATGTATTACTTTCCTCATTACTTCCAACTTTCTTAAGTTATCAGCTTATCTTGGATTAAGGTATTTCCCATCTTAATCCTTTCATCCACTAATCTATCACTCTTCCATGAAGTGCATAGGCTACACATAAGAATGGTCCAACTATCTTTAATGTTATGGACTCATCCTTAAGTTAGGAACTAACAAAATGGCCATATTAGGTCACTTGAAAATAAGTTCCAAGTCAATCATAGAACACCACGGCCGTGCCGCCAAGAACGGTCGTGCTAAGGGAAGCCACCACGGCCGTGCTACCTTGCACGGTCGTGCAAAGTGAATCCACCATGGTCGTGCTGCCTTACACGGTCGTGCTGCAGAAGAACATTTCATGAATCATATTCATATATGAATTCTATTCTTTCATCCTTTCAACTTTATTAGGTCACATCAACCCTTCAATCAAATCATACAACTATGATTAACATAGTGTATCAAGTCGTTGATCCAATAAGCAATTAGGGATTCATCCCTTAATTGGCACTTAATCACTTAGGTAATATTAGGGTTTCAACCTTTGTACCTTCCTTGATTATCATTACTAATCATCATTGGATCAATAGAACATTCATCATCTTAATTCTCAAGAGATTCAATCACATCGAACGTCCATTACATAAGGAATCCAATTGAATTAGGGTTTCCAATGTTGATTCCTTCAATAATTGAATTCATGGAACCAATCATCAATTGGACCTATACTCATACTTCAATTGAGTTTAATAAGTCAACCTTCAACTGATTTGACCCTCAATTGGTCATTAATTAGGGTTTGATTCAATTGAATTAGTGTTTGGAATCGATGATTCAACAACACTAATCAATGTAAGATTAGTTACTTTGAAACCATTGAACCATCATCCAAATTGGGTATGACCTGACCCCAAACGGTCTTGAGGTCGTTTGGATGACCTCCAAACGGTCTTGAGACCGTTTTCCCGTCATATCATCCAAATCCAAGTCAACCAATTAGAGTTTGGGTCATTGGATTGATCACCAAATCAGCATTTGATTGCAAATCAACTTGGTACCTTTAGACCTTCAAACACCTAACCATACTCAACCCTAGACCTCCAAACGGTCTTGGGTGACCACCAAATGGTTTTGAAACCGTTTGGATGAGCTCCAAACGGTTTTGAAACCGTTTGTCTCATCCAACCTTTGGATTCTAGTGAAATACCATCAAGGTTTGGTCTATTGAGTTGATCAACAAATCAGCACTTAATTGCAATATGATTTGGTAACTTTGGACCTTCAATTGGTCAACTATACTTAACCCCAGACCTCCAAACGGTCTTGGGTGATCCCCAAACGGTCTTGAAACTGTTTGGGTAATCCGCAAATAGTTTTGAAACCGTTTGGGCCAATCAACCCAAAATCTCAAATTAACTCATTGGAATTTCAGCACTAATTTCAATTAGGGTTTGCCTAATTGATTAGCCTTCAACTCATGATTCCTTGTGAATTAACCCCTAAAATTTTGTGAGTCATTAACCAATATAATTAGGAACAGTAATATCAAACGGTCAACCCTTAGTCAACTCCACCAAACAGTTTTGAAACCGTTTTCCAAAAAGGTCAAGTTAATCAGGTTGACAATCAGCACTTAATCCAATTATGTTTACCTAATTGATTAGACTTCAACTCACGATTCCTTGGGAGTTAACCCATAAACTTTGTAGGATCATTACCCAACATGATTAGGAACAATAATACAAAACGGTCAACCATTGGTCAACTCCACAAAACGGTTTTGAAACCGTTTTCCCAAAACGGTCAAGTTAATCAGATTGAAAATCAGCACTTAATCCAATTAGGTTTACCTAATTGATTAGCCTTCAACTCACGATTACTTTGGAGTTAATCCCTCAAATTTGGAGGGTTATTAACCAAAATAATTATGAACAGGAATACCAAACGGTCAACCCTTTGTCAACCATCTCGAACAGTTTTGAAACCATTTTCTCCCAAATGGTTTGCAAACCGTTTAGTCACCAAACGGTTTGGTGAAACCGTTTGGGCCAAACTCAAATGAAACTGTTTGCCTTTGATATTTGGTGAGGTGCTTGCTTATGATGATGTTATCATAATCAAGCTCTAAACCCACGAAATATCTTATGATTTACATGGAAATTACATCAATTGACCAAACTTAATTTCGGAAATGTAGAAATGATCACCAATTGATAAGGAATTGATTGCAATAATAAAATTAAGGGTTCAAGTTATAAAACATGCCTCAAACTGAGCTCCAAAGCTCCATGTCCACGGAAACAAAGGTGGATTCAACTCCTTTCACCATTACAACGCTCGTCCTTATGGTTTGAGCAAAAAGGAATGGTTAGAATTGAAGAGGGGATCGAAATAGGAAGGAATCCATAATTTATTTTCGATTTCCACCATGAAGTCATGAAGAACAAGGGTCAAGAAGCTTACCAACAGGTTGGGGCTCGTCCTCCTATTGCTCCTAAGTCCCCTTGAGCTCACCCAAAGCAAAGGAAGAAGAAAGAGCCGAAAAAGCCTTTCAATTGATTTGGAAAAGGCACTTTTATAAGGAAATTGATGAGAGAGAAAATGCCTTATAAAAATCCAATTAATCCAAACATTATGGCCACCTCTTCCCCCTCAACTCCATGGATAAGAGGCATATCCCTTTGCCTTTTATTCCCCTTCATTATCCTTAATTTAAAGAAATGCAAATTAAGCACCTTAATCATATTATATTAATATCCATAATTTGAGTGGATATTACTTTTCTTTATAATAAGGTGAGTGGAATTTCACCTCCTTAAGATATTCTCGTTCCTTATCTTGGAAAAATAACGTCCATCCTTATTCAAAATCAACCAATAACATTTTGGTTGAAGGCCCTTTAATTAATATATTCATTTTTGCCCTAAATTGAATTAGGGTTTCACTTAAGATTAAATCTTGATTATTTTAATATCAAGATTCTCTCTCCTCCAACTTAATTCAAATGAGATGCCCCTCTCATTTTCTTTGCTCTTCATGGTGCCAAGAAACATTAAGGACCTTATTGAAGTGGAAATTTTCATATTGAACCCTGGATTTTGGGTAAATTGCACATTACACCAAAACTAGGTTTTAATGCACAAGGATTGCTTTACAAGCTTAATCTTGGTATCCAAGCTTGTGAAAACCATACCACTACATCAAATTCATTCTTATGATGTCACAACATCATAGGAACATTTTATCATGTGAAATTTGCAAGTTAACCTCTCAAATTGGGTAATTTGCACTTTAGTCCAAAATAAGCAAACATTACTTCAACATTGTTCAAACAGGACCAAAATTGAAACATAGGTTCCTCTTTAGCCCTAATCACTTTTCATAAGATAAGATTGAGCATATAATCATCTTTCTTAATCAAAACGCCTAGGGTTAAAGCATAACCTAGGTCAGGGATGTTACAAATTATAAACCCCTAACAAGGATTTCATCCCCGAATTCCCAGATAAAGGAAATAGATATTATTCATTCATCATATCATCATGTCTCTTCATAATACCTCACTGTTATGGAGACATCATGGAACTTTGATCAGCACAAAGTTTGTTCACACAAGATTCTCATAGAGTCAATTGAGAGCTTATCTTAAAGACATATTTGGTTGTTATGTTTATGCAAAGCATAAACCCTAACAAGTGATGTTCATATTATGTTATATCCATATAGACTGGTTTCATGGTTGACCGTTCTAGGTAGCCCACATAAACCATCTGACATTTCTCAGATACCAGAATCCCTTACCTTGGTATCAGTCGCATGTGTTGAAAACACATCATATTCTCATCTTTCTTTTATCATATTTACAACTTTATTGAACAGGGATCACCTCCCTTGTTCTCTTTCTCATCATATGAGGGTCATACTTTTACTTCGTCATATGCACACACTGATCTGAATTCCTATCAGATCCTTCTTTCTTGTACTTTAGGTATGATACATTTATTCATTTCATAATTCCCATTTCATGATACTCATTAGATTGTATCAGAATGATTGCTTGATCAGGGCAATCAAAAAGATATCAATCTAAGAGTTTCCATACTCACTTTATCATCAATAGTTGTATACCTGATCAGGGTTTACAAGTACTGAGATCAAGTAGTATGCACTTACATGCTATCATATTTCTTGCTTTTCATATTATCATAACATAAGATTTAACATCCCTGGATTTTATCCAGGCATCTGTTCTATACCTCTTCCTATTTCATGGAGGTAAGATCAATATAGAGCATTTAAAAGAATACTGAACATAATTCAAATTCTAGCTCTCAACATTTCTTCCCTATATAGCAACTAATAGGGAAAACAAAATCAAGAATCCTCCTTTTTATAACAAAAAGGGTTTAGTGTACTCAACATGTACACATTTATAACATACCTTGTCCTGACATCATGGTCTTATCAGTCTTATTACTGATGTAAAAACTAAGCCATGGAATCTTACAGGTGAAAGGTTAAGACCTTTGCACTTACTTAGTGGCTACTGCCCTGGTACACTAGGCATTTATTGCACTATGAGTACCAAAAACTTGGCTTTTTAAAACCATTAGGCAAATGTCTCTAAAATTATAGAGATCATCACCTACTTTTCAGCTTATTGCCCCTTCTTGGTCACTACCATCACAGATAAATATCTGTCTAAACTCATGGCAGAGTCTACTTTCTTGCCATTAGTTAATCTTTTCCATATTTTCCCTTGTTCCAACATGACTAAGTCATTTAGGAACTCTTTTAAAACTCAATCTTTTTGTATTAAGGACTGATAACCTAGGTTATAAGGCTAGCACCCAGTCCACTTATATGCATAATTGTTGCCCTAATCTGCCCAACAAAAGCATGATCATAGGATTCTCTATCCTGATCAGGTCTTATTGGGGATTCTCAGGCACTCATTCTATTCTTGTCTGATCCCTTGCACCTCTTCTTGGTGCAACAACATTTCCCTTAGCAATGTGTTCCTTGTCCTCTCCAGTCATTTTAAAACTTTACCCTTTCTCTACACAAGCAGAAATCATTATAGGGTATACTGGAGGACACTAACACAAACTCAACAACTTAGTCCTATGTCTCTGTAGACTCAACGAACCTAGAGCTCTGATACCACTAAATTGTAATGACAAATGTCATCATTAAGATAATAAGTGTCATTAACAGTAATAAAACATGTGGAAGCAAATCATTTGTAGTGGAATTACTGAAAATCACTAAAAATTTAAAACTTTTGCAAAGAGATCCATTCATAGGAAAACTCTTTCATTCAGAACAAAACTAAAACTTTACATCCTGGTTCATATATATACATCTCATGTACTTTTGCTTCTCGAGGAATACAAACATCAACTACTCTGTCGTAACTGTACACAGGTAGTATAAAACCCTCGAGGCTTAAAGCCAAAATCTCAGACCGATCCATCAAAACACTACTCCTAGGACCCAAGAGTACAGAGACGACACATAGGACTTTTTAACTTTATGACTTGATTGTCAGGGTCTCCACCTGAGATCTCACTACTGTCCAAGCTGTTGCTTTCCTTTTCCCTGCAAAAGAGTCTCTGCTTCTTTGTCCGCGTCCACCTAAAAATGTTGGATCCCACGGGTGTGAGACAATTGTAAATTGTCCCAGCGGGAGATATAACTCTCCGCCAAAATATTATTATTGCAGTTAAAGATATGGAACTGAACAGAGGATAAGCAGTTTAAAGCATTCTCAACTATGAAAGCATTGCAACTATTTATGATAGAGCAATATGTCACTTATCCTTTAATGAATATGAAGAACATGCATAACATCTATTCAAACTATAGAATCATTACCACTGCATTAACTCTCTTCAGGCTTAGATCATATATCTAAAGCCTGGCACTATCATTGTGGAGTCATGGCCTGTAGCCGTACTCTTTTCATAAAGTGTAGGGATCTTAATCTCTCAATTCACCACTGGGAATTCTCATTATTTCACAATTTCAAACCCTAACCATGTGATTCTGGGTATTCAAACCCTTATCTCATTACCTGAGCATTGTTACCACTTTTCCTTGTGACACTCATAAACTTGATATGTCACCCATGAGACATTCTTGTCTCTACTTGTTGACCTTAGCCAATCTGCTAAACAAATAAGGAAATACATCTACCATGTACTCATATATCATTAATATAGGCATTGGGTTATTACTAATCCTATGTCATCTTGTACAGGAATTTGAGCCTCTGCCAGGTATTCGACTCTTCCAAACTTGATTACACCGCCAGGCATTGAACACTACCAATCCTGATTTCACAGCCAGGCATTGGACTTTAACCAACCCTGATTACAGGCATTGAGCCTCTGCCAGGTATTGGACTTTAACCAAACCTGATTACAGGCATTGAGCCTCTGCCAGGTATTGGACTTTAACCAGACTTGATTACAGGCATTGAGCCTCTTCCAGGTATTGGACTTTAACCAAACCTAATTACACCGCCAGGCATTGGATGCTACCAATCCTGATTACACAGCCAGGCAGTGGACTCTAACCACTCCTGATTACACAGTCAGGTAGTGGACTCTAACCACTCCTGATTACACAGCCAGGCAGTGGACTCTAACCACTCCTGATTACACAGCCAGGCAGTGGACTCTAACCACTCCTGATTACACATCCAGGTAGTGGACTCTAACCACTCCTGATTACACAGCCAGGCAGTGGACTCTAAGCACTCCTAATTACATAGCCAGGCACTGGACTCTAACCACTCCTGATTACAGGCATTGAGCCTCTTCCAGGTATTGGACTCTTCCAAACCTGATTACACCACCATGCATTGGTCTGTAACCAACCCTGATTACACAGATCATGGAATACAAATTTCGTTAACCCATCATTAATCATCTTAGTGCGTCTGACTATGTTACAATTGTTCTATGGCTCATAATGTCCATAAAGCATCCTGTCACCTCTCATTAGGCAACATCTAATCATATGGCTCACAGTGCCATTCAACATATTGTCACCTATCATTAGGCAACAAAATCATTTTATCTCATGTAATGTAATAGTAACACCACTTTTCCCTCAATAGGGTTAGGACTTACTATTCACATCTCATTAGAGTTTCTCAAGTCTCATTACCCAATTTAGGGTTAGGGTTTTCCCATCTCATATTAGGATTTCATAATTATCAAAGTATATCAACTTTGACATGCTAACTGTGAAGTCTTTCATATCTTGATGTATTACTTTCCTCATTACTTCCAACTTTCTTAAGTTATCAGCTTATCTTGGATTAAGGTATTTCCCATCTTAATCCTTTCATCCACTAACCTATCACTCTTCCATGAAGTGTATAGGCTACACATAAGAATGGTCCAACTATCTTTAATGTTATGGACTCTTAAGTTAGGAACTATCAAAATGGCCATGTTAGGTCACTTGCAAATCAGTTCCAAGTCAATCATAGAACACTACGGCCGTGCCGCCAAGAACGGTCGTGCTAAGGGAAGCCACCACGGTCGTGCTACCTTGCACGGTCGTGCAAAGTGAATCCACCACGGTCGTGCTGCCTTACACGGTCGTGCTGCATAAGAACATTTCATGAATCATATTCATATATGAATTCTATTCTTTCATCCTTCCAACTTTATTAGGTCACATCAACCCTTCAATCAAAGCATACAACTATGATTAACATAGTGTATCAAGTCGTTGATCCAATAAGCAATTAGGGATTCATCCCTTAATTGGCACTTAATCACTTCGGTACTATTAGGGTTTCAACCTTTGTACCTTCCTTGATTATCATTACTAATCATCATTGGATCAGTAGAACATTCATCATCTTAATTCTCAAGAGATTCAATCACATTGAACCTCCATTACATAAGGAATCCAATTGAATTAGGGTTTCCAATGTTGATTCCTTCAATCATTGAATTCACGGAACCAATCATCAATTGGACCTATACTCATACTTCAATTGAGTTTCATAGGTCAAACTTCAACTGATTTGACCCTCAATTGACCCTCAATTGGTCATTAATTAGGGTTTGATTCAATTGAATTAGGGTTTGGAATCGATGATTCAACAACACTAATCAATGTAAGACTAGTTACTTTGAAACCATTGAACCATCATCCAAATTGGGTATGACCTGAACCCAAACGGTCTTGAGGTCGTTTGAATGACATCCAAATGGTCTTGAGACCGTTTTCCCATCATATCATCCAAATCCAAGTCAACCAATTAGAGTTTGGGTCATTAGATTGATCACCAAATCAGCATTTGATTGCAAATCAACTTAGTACCTTTAGACCTTCAAACACCTAACCATACTCAACCCTAGACCTCCAAACGGTCTTGGGTGACCACCAAACGGTTTTGAAACCGTTTGGATGAGCTACAAATGGTTTTGAAACCGTTTGGCACATCCAACCTTTGGATTCTAGTGAAATACCATCAAGGTTTGGTCTATTGAGTTGATCAACAAATCAGCACTTAATTGCAATATGATTTGGTAACTTTGTACCTTCAATTGGTCAACAATACTTAACCCCAGACCTTCAAACGGTCTTGGGTGATCCTCAAATGGTCTTGAAACCGTTTGGGTAATCCCCAAACGGTTTTGAAACCGTTTGGGCCAATCAACCCAAAATCTCAAATTAACTCATTGGAATTTCAGCACTAATTTCAATTAGGGTTTGCCTAATTGATTAGCCTTCAAATCATGATTCCATGGTAATTAACCCATCAAATTTTGTTAGTCATTAACCAACATAATTAGGAACAGTAATATCAAACGGTCAACTCTTATTCAACTCCACCAAACGGTTTTGAAACCGTTTTCCCAAAAAGGTCAAGTTAATCAGGTTGAAAATCAGCACTTAATCCAATTAAGTTTACCTAATTGATTAGCCTTAAAATCACGATTCCTTGGGAGTTAACCCATAAAATTTGATATATCATTAACCAACATGATTAGGAACAATAATACCAAACTTTAAACCCTTGTTCAACTCCACCAAACGGTTTTGAAACCGTTTGCCAAAAAAGGTCAAGTTAATCAGATTGAAAATCAGCACTTAATCCAATTAGGTGTACCTAATTGATTAACCTTCAACTCACGATTCCTTTGGAGTTAATACCTCAAATTTGGAGGGTTATGAACCAACATAATTATGAACAGAAATACCAAACGGGGAACCCTTGGTCAACCATATCAAATGGTTTTGAAACCGTTTGCTCCCAAACGGTTTGCAAACCGTTTGGTCACAAAACGGTTTGGTGAAACCGTTTGGGCCAAACTCAAATGAAACCGTTTGGCTTTGATATTTGGTGAGGTGCTTCCTTATGGTGATTTCATCTTCATCAAGCTCTAAACCCACTAAATATCCTGTGATTTCTATGTAAATTGCATCAATTGACCAAACTTAATTTCAGAAATGTAGAAATGATCACCAATTCATAAGGAATTGATTGTAATAATAAAATTAAGGGTTCAAGTTATAAAACCTGCCTCAAATTGAGCTCCAAACTCCATGTCCACGAAAACAATGGTGGATTCAACTCATTTCACCATTACTAGGCTCGTCCTTATGGTTTGAGCAAAAAGGAATGGTTAGAATTGAAAAGGGGATCGAAATAGGAAGGAATCCATAATTTATTTTCAATTTCCACCATAAAATCATGAAGAACAAGGGTCAAGAAGGTTACCAACAGGTTGGGGCTCGTCCTCCTGTTGATCCTAAGTCCCTTTGAGCTCACCCAAAGCAAAGGAATATGAAAGGGCCGAAAAAGCCTTTCAATTGATTTGGAAAAGGCACTTTTATAAGGAAATTGATGAGAGAGAAAATGCCTTATAAAAATCCAATTAATCCAAAAATTATGGCTGCCTCTTCCCCCTCAACTCCATGGATACTAGGCATCTCCATTTTCCTTTTATTCCCCTTCATTATCCTTAATTTAAAGAAATGCAAATTAAGCACCTTAATCATATTATATTAATATCCATAATTTGAGTGGATATTACTTTTCTTTATAATAAGGTGAGTGGAATTTCACCTCCTTAAGATATTTTCGTTCCTTATCTTGGCAAAAGAACGTCCATACTTATTCAAAATCAACCAATAACATTTTGTTTGAAGGCCCTTTAATTAATACATTCATTTTTTCCCTAAATTGAATTAGGGTTTCACTTAAGATTAAATCTTGATTATTTTAATATCAAGATTCTCTCTCCTCCAACTTAATTCAAATGATATGCCCCTCTCATTTTCTTTGCTCTTAATGATTCCAAGAAACATTAAGGACCTTATTGAAGTGTAAATTTGCATATTGAACCCTGGATTTTGGGTAAATTGCACATTACACCAAAACTAGGTTTTAATGCACAAGGATTGCTTTACAAGCTTAATCTTGGTATCCAAGCGTGTGAAAACCATACCACTACATCATATTCACTCTTATGATGTCACAAAATCAGAGGAACATTTTATCATGTGCAATTTGCAAGTTAACCTCTCAAATTGGGTAATTTGCACTTTAGTCCAAAATAAGAAAACATTGCTTCAACATTGTTCAAACAGGACCAAAATTGAAACATAGGTTCCTCTTGAGCCCTAATCACTTTTCATAATATAAGATTGAGCATATAATCATCTTTCTTAATCAAAACGCCTAGGGTTAAAGCATAACCTAGGTCAGGGATGTTACAAATTATAAACCCCTAACAAGGATTTCGTCCCTGAATTCCTAGATAAAGGAAACATATATTATTCATTCATCATATCGTCATGTCTTTTCATAATACCTCACTGTTATGGAGACATCATGGAACTTTGATCAGCACAAAGTTCCTTCACACAAGATTCTCATAGAGTCAATTGAGAGCTTATCTTAAAGACATATTTGGTTGTTATGTTTATGCAAAGCATAAACCCTTAACAAGTGATGTTCATATTATGTTATATTCAGATAGACTGGTTTCATGGTTGACCATTCTAGGTAGCCCACATAAACCATCTGACATTTCTCAGATACCAGAATCCCTTACCTTGGTATCAGTCACATGTGTTGAAAACACATCATATTCTCATCTTTCTATTATCATATTTACAACTTTATTGAATAGGGATCACCTCCTTTGTTCTCTTTCTCATCATATGAGGGTCATACTTTTACTTCCTCATATAAACATACTGATATGAATTCCTATCAGATCCTTCTTTCTTGTACTTAAGGTATGATACATTTATTCATTTCATAATTCCCATTTCATGATACTCATTAGATTGTATCAGAATGATTGCTTGATCAGGGCAATCAAAAAGATATCAATCTAAGAGTTTCCATACTCACTTTATCATCAATAGTTGTATACCTGATCAGGGTTTACAAGTATTGAGATCAAGTAGTATGCACTTACATGCTATCATATTTCTTGCTTTTCATATTATCATAACATAAGATTTAACATCCCTAGATTTTATCCAGGCATCTCTTCTATACCTCTTCCTATTTCATGGAGGTAAGATCAATATAGAGCATTTAAAAGATTATTGAACAGAATTCATATTCTAGCTCTCAACATTTCTTCCCTATATAGCAACTAATAGGGAAAACAAAATCAACAATCCTCCTTTTTATAACAAAAAGGGTTTAGTGTACTCAACATGTACACATTTATAACATACCTTGTCCTGACATCATGGTCTTATTAGTCTTATTACTGATGCAAAAACTAAGCCATGGAATCTTACATGTGAAAGGTTAAGACCTTTGCACTTACTTAGTGGCTAATGCCCTGGTACACTAGGCATTTATTGCACTATTAGTACCAAAAACTTGGCTTTTTAAAACCATTAGGCAAATGTCTCTAAAATTATAGAGATCATCACCTACTTTTCATCTTATTGCCCCTTCTTGGGCCCTACCATCACAGATAAATATCTGTCTAAACTCATGGCAGAGTCTACTTTCTTGCCATTAGTTAATATTTTCCATATTTTCCCTTGTTCCAACATGACTAAGTCATTTAGGAACTCTTTTAAAACTCAAGCTTTCTGAATTAAGGACTGATAACCTAGGTTATAAGGCTAGCACCCAGTCCACTTATATGCATTAATGTTGTCCTAATCTGCCCAAAAAAAGCATGATCATAGGATTCTCTATCCTGATCAGGTCTTATTGGGGATTCTCAGGTACTCATTCTATTCTTGTCTGATCCCTTGCACCTCTACTTGGTACAACAACATTTCCCTTAGCAATGTGTTCCTTGTGCTCTCCAGTCATTTTAAAACTTTACCCTTTCTGTGCACAAGCAGAAATCATTATAGGGCATACTGGAGGACACTAACACAAACTCAACAACTTAGTCCTATGTCTCTATAGACTCAACGAACCTAGAGATCTGATACCACTAAATTGTAACGACAAATGTCATCGTTAAGATAATAAGTGTCATTAACGATAATAAAACATGCGGAAGCAAATCATTTGCAGCGGAATTACTGAAAATCACTAAAAATTTAAAACTTTTGTAAAGAGATCCATTCATAGGAAAACTATTTCATTCATAACCAAAGTAAAACTTTACATCCTGGTTCATATATATACATATCATGTAATTTTGCTTCTCGAGGAATACAAACATCAACTACTTTGTCTTAACTGTACACAGGTAGTATAAAACCCTCGAGGCTTAAAGCCAAAATCTCAGACCGATCCATCAAAACACTACTCCTAGTACCCGATAGTACAGAGACGACACATAGGACTTTCTAACTTTATGACTTGATAGTCAAGGTCTCCACCTGAGATCTCACTGCTGTCCAAGTTGTTGCTTTCCTTTTTCCTACAAAAGAGTATCTGCTTCTTTGTCTGTGTCCACCTAAAAATGTTGGATCCCACGGGGGTGAGACAATTGTAAATTGTCCCAGCGGGAGATATAACTCTCCGCCAAAACATTATTACACAGCCTGGCAATGGACTCTAACCACTCCTGATTACACAGCCAAGCAGTGGACTCTAACCACTTCTGATTACAGGCATTGAGCCTCTGCCAGGTATTGGACTCTTCCAAACCTGATTACACTGCCAGGCATTGGTCCGTAACCAACCCTGATTGCACAGATTATGGAATATAAATTCCTTTAACCCATCATTAATCATCTTGGTGCCTCTTACTATGTTACAATTGTTCTTATGGCTCATAATGTCCATAAAGCATCTTGTCACCTCTCATTAGGCAACATCTAATCATATGGCTCACAGTGCCATTCAACATATTGTCACCTATCATTAGGCAACAAAATCATTTTATCTCATTTAATGTAATAGTAACACCACTTTTCCCTCAATAGGGTTAGGACTTACTATTCACATCACATTATAGTTTCTCAAGTCTCATTACCCAATTTAGGGTTAGGGTTTTCCCATCTCATATTAGGATTTCATAATTATCAAAGTATATCAACTTTGACATGCTAACTGTGAAGTCTTTCATATCTTGATGTATTACTTTCCTCATTACTTCCAACTTTCTTAAGTTATTAGCTTATCTTGGATTAAGGTATTTCCCATCTTAATCCTTTCATCCACTAACCTATCACTCTTCCATGAAGCGCATAGGCTACACATAAGAATGGTCCAACTATCTTTAATGTTATGGACTCATCCTTAAGTTAGGAACTAACAAAATGGCCATGTTAGGTCACTTGCAAATCAGTTCCAAGTCAATCATAGAAAACCACGGCCGTTCCGCCAAGAACGGTCATGCTAAGGGAAGCCACCACGGCCGTGCTACCTTGCACGGTCGTGCAAAGTGAATCCACCACGGCCGTGCTGCCTTACACGGTCGTGCTGCATAAGAACATTTCATGAATCATATTCATATATGAATTCTATTCTTTCATACTTTCAACTTGATTAGGTCACATCAACCCTTCAATCAAAGCATACAAATATGATTAACATAGTGTATCAAGTCGTTGATCCAATAAGCAATTAGGGATTCATCCCTTAATTGGCACTTAATCACTTAGGTACTATTAGGGTTTCAACCTTTGTACCTTCCTTTATTATCATTACTAATCATCATTGGATCAATACAACATTCATCATCTTAATTCTCAAGAGATTCAATCACATTGAACCTCCATTACATAAGGAATCTAATTGAATTAGGGTTTCCAATGTTGATTCCTTCAATCATTGAATTCATGGAACCAATCATCAATTGGACCTATACTCATACTTCAATTGAGTTTAATAGGTCAACCTTCAACTGATTTGACCCTCAATTGACCCTCAATTGGTCATTAATTAGGGTTTGATTCAATTGAATTAGGGTTTGGAATCGATGATTCAACAACACTAATCAATGTAAGACTAGTTACTTTGAAACCATTGAACCATCATTCAAATTGGGTATGACCTGACCCCAAACGGTCTTGAGGTCATTTGGATGACCTCCAAACGGTCTTGAGACCGTTTTCCCATCATTTCATCCAAATCCAAGTCAACCAATTAGAGTTTGGGTCATTGGATTGATCACCAAATCAGCATTTGATTGCAAATCAACTTGGTACCTTTAGACCTTCAAACACCTAACCATACTCAACCCTAGACCTCAAAACGGTCTTGGGTGACCACCAAACGGTTTTGAAACCATTTGGATGAGCTCCAAATGGTTTTGAAACCGTTTGGCTCATCCAACCTTTGGATTCTAGTGAAATACCATCAAGGTTTGGTCTATTGAGTTGATCAACAAATCAGCACTTAATTGCAATATGATTTGGTAACTTTGGACCTTAAATTGGTCAACTATACTTAACCCCAGACCTCCAAACGGTCTTGGGTGATCCCCAAATGGTCTTGAAACCTTTTGGGTAATCCCCAAACTGTTTTGAAACCGTTTGGGCCAATCAACCCAAAATCTCAAATTAACTCATTGGAATTTCAGCACTAATTTCAATTAGGGTTTGCCTAATTGATTAGCCTTCAAATCATGATTCCATGGTAATTAACCCATCAAATTTTGTTAGTCATTAACCAACATAATTAGGAACAGTAATCTCAAACGGTCAACTCTTATTCAACTCCACCAAACGGTTTTGAAACCGTGTTCCCAAAAAGGTCAAGTTAATCAGGTTGAAAATCAGCACTTAATACAATTAAGTTTACCTAATTGATTAGCCTTCAAATCACGATTCCTTTGGAGTTAACCCATAAAATTTGATATATCATTAACCAACATGATTAGGAACAATAATACCAAACGTTAAACCCTTGTTCAACTCCACCAAATGGTTTTGAAACCATTTTCCCAAAAAGGTCAAGTTAATCAGATTGAAAATCAGCACTTAATCCAATTAGGTTTACCTAATTGATTAGCCTTCAACTCACGATTCCTTTGGAGTTAATCCCTCAAATTTGTACGGTTATCAACCAACATAATTATGAACAGGAATACCAAACGGTCAACCCTTGGTCAACCATCGCAAATGGTTTTGAAACCATTTTTTCCCAAACAGTTTGCAAACCGTTTGGTGAAACTGTTTGGGCCAAACTCAAATGAAACCGTTTGGCTTTGATATTTGGTAAGGTGCTTGCTTATGATGATGTAATCATAATCAAGATCTAAACCCACTAAATCTCTTGTGATTTCCATGGAAATTGCATCAATTGACCAAACTTAATTTCAGAAATGTAGAAATGATCACCAATTGATAAGGAATTGATTGCAATAATAAAATTAAGGGTTCAAGTTATAAAACCCGCAACAAATTGAGCTCCAAAGCTCCATTTCCATGGCAACAATGGTGTATTCAACTCCTTTCACCATTACAAGATTCGTCCTTATGGTTTGAGCAAAAAGGAATGGTTAGAATTGAAGAGGGGATCGAAATAGGATGGAATCCATAATTTATTTTCAATTTCCAGCATGAAATCATGAAGAACAAGGGTCTAGAATCTTACCAACAGGTTGGGGCTCGTCCTCCTATTGCTCCTAAGTCCCCTTGAGCTCACCCAAAGCAAAGGAAGAAGAAAGGGCCGAAAACGCCTTTCAATTGATTTGGAAAAGGCACTTTTATAAGGAAATTGATGAGAGAGAAAATGTCTTATAAAAATCCGATTCATCCAAAAATTATGGCCACCTCTTCCCCCTAAACTCCATGGATACGAGGAAGCTCCCTTTTCCTTTTATTCCCCTTCATTATCCTTAATTTAAAGAAATGCAAATTAAGCACCTTAATCATATTATATTAATATCCATAATTTGAGTGGATATTACTTTTCTTTATAATAAGGTGAGTGGAATATCACCTCCTTAAGATATTCTCGTTCCTTATCTTGGAAAAATAACGTCCATCCTTATTCAAAATCAACCAATAACATTTTGGTTGAAGGCCCTTTAATTAATACATTCATTTTTTCCCTAAATTGAATTAGGGTTTCACTTAAGATTAAATCTTGATTATTTTAATATCAAGATTCTCTCGCCTCCAACTTAATTCAAATGAGATGCCCCTCTCATTTTCTTTGCTCTTCATGATGCCAAGAAACATGAAGGACCTTATTGAAGTGGAAATTTGCATATTGAACCCTGGATTTTGGGTAAATTGCACATTACACCAAAACTAGGTTTTAATGCACCAGGATTGCTTTACAAGCTTAATCATGGTATCCAAGCTTGTGAAAACCATACCACTACATCATATTCATTCTTATGATGTCACAACATCAGAGAAACGTTTTATCATGTGCAATTTTCAAGTTAACCTCTCAAATTGGGTAATTTGCACTTTAGTCCAAAATAAGCAAACATTGCTTCAACATTGTTCAAACAGGACCAAAATTGAAACATAGGTTCCTCTTGAGCCCTAATCACTTTTCATAAGATAAGATTGAGCATATAATCATCTTTCTTAATAAAAATGTCTAGGGTTAAAGCATAACCCATGTTAGGGATGTTATAATGATTAGGATGTATGAGAGAGGAGGGGTCCAAAGAAGGCCCCAAAGCTCCATCAAACTACCTTCAATGGACAAGGATCGACATCGAGCAAAGAAATCCATGAATGATGAAGTTTGAAGTTAATTTGCCTACTGCAGATCCCAACATGGCCTTGGGAATACCCCCACGGTCGTACTGTTTATTGTGAAGAATCAATAGAGTCAATAGGGATTTTGCATCCAAATAGCCACAGACGTGGACATCAACACGGTCATGGCCAAGAGAGCTAAAGATGGTCGTGGCCATACCTCCATGGTTGTACTGTTTATTGTGAAAAACCAGCAGAGTCAATGGAGATTTTGCACCCAAATGGCCACGGACGTGGCCATCAGAACGGCCGTTGCCCATTTAAGATACCATGACTGTGGGATATGCCCACAGTCGTACTATTTATTGAGAAGAATTAACAGGGAGTTGCCCCCAATCCACCATGATCGTGGCCTCTGAAGATCAACTCGCCCGTGCTGCTACCCCACGACCAAGTCCTCCTCCTCCAAAATGACTGTGTTAGCCAACACGGTTGTGGTGCTACTCACCCAACACGATCGTGGCACTCTGCCACAGCCGTGTCCATCTCCTACTTAGCACTTTCACCACCCTTCCACAACACGCATGTGTCCATGCTCCACGACTATCCTCATTTACCCCTACCACGACCGTGGCCAATTAACACGGTCGTGTTGCCACCCTAAACCTATTACTTTTTTGTATTGATTTTCCCACAATACCCCTACTTACCCTAGTGCTTCCACCACCATCTATATATACATGGGTGGTAGCCACAACACTAGGTTACCTTCCCCTACACCTGCTCCTAGCCTCCATTACTCTTCCTTGAGCATTTAGTGCATTTCCTTTATATTTATGCTCTCCACCCACCATTTCCATCTCCATTCCACCTTGGAAACCTAGTTTTCTACATTTACATCCATAATCCCCCATCTCTTCATGCTCACCTACACCCTTGGAGGAGAGAGGACGTCCCCAACAGCAAGGAAGTGAAGAAGAAGGCTACTTCTCTGAGCTCCATGGAGTTTCTTCCCCTTCTTCCCATTTCTTTTGCCATTTCTTTGACTATGTGTAGCTAAGCCCATAGTGGTGGGCTGTTTGGGGATAAAATGTGACTTTGATACCATGTTGGGGGAATTTTGACTTGTAATGAACTCATTTTTATCTGTGATGATTGCTCAATGCTTGTGTCTCTTATCCCATTGCCATGCTTGTGATTCATACTTTTTGCTATTAATTGCTTGTTTGGTGGTGCTTGATGATTACCATGTTTCTAGGGGAATTGGGATGCATGTGGCAATCTTAGGTGTGACTCCTAGGTCCCAATAGTGTCTCCCTAGCTAGTCCCCTTTGTTCCTACATGCCTACCCCTCTCCTACTACTTGGTATGAGACCTAAGTTACTAGTATAAGTGGGATTAATGTGATTGCCTAGGGTCTGTTAAAGGCTAGAATGGCTAGTGGCATGAGGTCAAATATCCTCATCTCTACTCCCATCTCTACCATCAACCCTCAATTGCTCAATACCACTTATCCTAGAAATCTAGATTTGGCTAATCCTATTAGAATAACACCTAACCCTAGTCTTCTACTAGTAGTATAGGGTACATTCTAATAGCATTAGTCTTATTGTTTGGTTTGGTAATCTAGATGTAAAATGAGAACCATACTTGTCTAATAACCTCCCTCAACTAATATCAAAGTTACATCCAAAAACGGCCCACCTACCCTAATCATCTTGCTTAAAACCCATCTTGACCTGCTTGTTGTTCATTCTAGTATAGTTTAGTTGCTTTTTCTTAACCTAGTTAATTGCTTAGTTTTTCTCTTTAGTGTTAACTTAGGTTCTTTCTCCTTCTAGTGGTTAACTTAGCTTCTACATTGCTTCCCGCTTGTCTAGTATAGTGTAGCTTACTCTTGCCCTTGCTTAGCTAGTTTGTTAACCCAGTTTACTAAATTTGCTTATTCAAGATAACTTAGGTTTAATTCCGCCTTTCTTGTTTATTCATTTAGAGTAATCAACAAACAAACCCTTTAAAACCCTCATAGCCTAATCTCCGCAGTAGGAACATAGCAAACACTACCCTAGCTCTAGCGCCCCCTCTATCCCTGAGGACCAACCCCTTTTCTTGCCAATCACCTATACTACAACAATACCACGTGCGCTTGCAGGCAACCTATTTAATTTTGTAATCGACTTGGTTAAGGGCCAATACAAATTTTGAAAGTTCCCACACGTGTGTTCGAGTCCCGTGGAGTGCATCTAGCCACCCTTAGTTGGATATTGTGTACGCCTCTGACTTGATGCATCAGTAAGTCAATCATAGACCGCGCCTAATAGCCTGAAATGACTTGACGCATCAGTAAATATACGAGGATCGGAATGCACCCACAGAGCATGCGGGGTGATGAAGCCCTTGAGGAAGTCTCCTAAGAGAAGATAGGTTACCCAACATGAACTGGAGATCCCGGTGGTAACCCAGAGGTACCCACAAAGTGTACCAAGATAAGGCCCACAGAGCGTCTCAGACCCTCCACCTGTGTACTCAGCCTAGAGGAGAGGTCCAGTTAAAGGATAGTTGTTTAGCCACCTTAGTCAGGCATGACGGTTCGAGTCAAGCAGACCCGGATTCAATTCTAGGCTTAGCTTCCTGGGTTTTAAGCTAAGTCTTGTACTGTGAGATCGTAGTTCGCTATGAGTTTTCATATGTAGAGTACACTGCATATGATCAGGGCGTAAGATAAAATATTTTCATATAGGTTCATAGAATTTCTTATAAGTTAAAGAGTTAGGAAAGATTTGAGTTAGATTCATAGTAGTTATCCTTTAAATGAAATTTTAGTATTCTCTATTATTTAATTGTATCTACAACTTTGCAGTAGTTGTTATCTTAACGAAATGTTGACATCTCCTGTAGTTTAAATTATATTATTTAGATATGCTCAGTATAGTATGATCTTGTATTTTATTCCAATTAATAAACATAAAGTGAGTTATCTGTGATGGTTGGGTGAAATTCTATTCACTGAGCCAGTACCTCACCAACCTTCTGAAACATTTTTCAGGTCAGCGTCAGCACGAGGAAGATGAAGGATCATAACTCCCAAGTTCTTAGAAGGTAGTTTGTAGTTAGATAGAGGTCTCTTAGTCCTTTACCATTAGTCCTTGGGCATGTGGTTTGGTAGAGAGAGAATATAATGTAATATGTAGTTTAAATTTTAGTTATCTATTCTTCAAAGTAAGGTTAATGGTAGAAAAATGGATGTCATTAAGTATGGCTAAATAATCAAAATGTACATGATGGGGGCGGCTAGGGTTTCTGGGGGCACAGGTGAATGGGGGGTGACGGGTAGAAGATGACAACACCTCGAAGGGAGGAGGTACGGCAGATAGTGGAGCACACCGCAATGATCAGGAGAATCAGACAAACTCATCGAATAACAAAGATGGTGAGCGCAGAGTGAAGATGGCGATCCCTGACACTAGTATCGAGCTCCAGTATGCTGGGATGCAAGGCCTGGTCAATCAGCAAAGGGACAACACGACTGAGAAGATCGTGTTCCGGAAGGAGAACTATGTTGAAGCCTTCCCATCACTGGGTGGAAAAGAAGCCAGGACGACGTAGATGGATAATCAAATGATCCTGACAGAAAGGAGAAATGAACAACAGAATACAACCTCCTTTGAAGAAGATCCTGAATATACGGCAGAACAAAATCACTATTTCGTGGGAGACGAGAACGAAGACGAAGAGGATCACTTCCTTGAGAAACTTTTTGAACACAGACTTGCTACGACGGATGTATCGCTGAAACTTCTGGATGGGAGACCGAATCTAGATCTCAATCCGATCGCAGAAGAGGAGTTAACCAAGCCTTGGCGATACATTGTGATCACTAGGCTGATTGGATCCAACATAGGCTTCATGACTATGCGGGATCGTCTTAAAACTCTATGGAATCTCGTTGGAAGGTTTAACACTTATGAGGTGGATCTGGGTCATTATGTGGTTCAATTCTCCTGTCGACGGGACTTTGAAACAGCTCTCTTTGGAGGTCCATGGAAGTTGTTTGGCAAATGCCTAGAAGTATGGCAATGGAGTCCAACATTCCGCCATACCAGTGAGTTACTTAAAAACCTGTTGACTTGGGTCCGCATACTAGATCTACCCCTTCATCTCTATGTACCCACCATGCTGGATTATATAGGATTGGCCTTGGGAACCCTTGTGAAGGTTGACAGCCACACGATGGCCAGGACACAGAGCAAATTTTCCATATTGGATTTTGAGATAGATACCACAAAGCCGCTGATAAATACTATATCCATCAACACTGTTATCTACCAGGTCGAATACGAGGCATTCCCCGAATCATGTGATTTCTGTGGAAAACTGGGTCATATGGATACGAAATGCTTACTCAACCCGAAAGCGAGCACTCTGAAAGAGCACACGGAAGGTGGAGGAGGTAAAGAACAAGGAGGCCCTAGTATGGTACAGGAGGATAATAGAAGTAACAAGTGGCAGACACAAAAGAGACATACTAAGGCATATAAACAGAGGCATAGGAGCCAAACCGCTGAGCAAAATACTGAGCCAAACAACAACCAAAACAAATTTGCTACTTTGGTTGAGGTTCATGGAACAGGAAGAAGAGCAGGATCAGCACCAAACCAAGGATAAAGGGATGATGGGTACCGATGGACAGGAGAACACTACTCGACCTAAAGTGCCCCCGAAGACAAGGAAAAAGAAAGCTGTGGCTACTGCTGATGACAAACGTGAAGTTTTGAAGGATATCAACAAGACGAAGGACAGTGAAGCTACACAATCCGATGTTCACATGGTTGTCAGTCCGGATGTCGATGAAATTATAGATATCGAAGCTCTAGAAGCAAACAGAGACAACGGAAATATCACTGATAATGTTGAGCAGATTACAAAGGAGATTAACAACACTACGCATCAGGAGGAACCAAAGGGGAACAATGAAACATTTACTGATACACTGATAAATCTGAAGCACAAGGAGGGTGAGGAAATGGAGGAAAGTGTTCCTATAAAAGATGTCGATCCTAACGCTTGCAGACTACCCCTGGAAGGAAGATAAAAGGATCAGGAACTAAGATGAAAGCTACGAGAATAAATCCACCCTACGAACACAAAAGGAAGAGCCCGCGCATCCAGGTGGAAGTAGATGAGAATGCAGCTGAGAAGACATATGAGAAAGAAGAGAGAGATGAAATATCTATGGCGGACTAAGCAGTGAGTACGTCCTGTCCCAGCCTAACTCATCTATATATGTTCTTTATGTTAAATACAATTGTTTGGAATGTTAGAGGAATCGGCAATAACGATACTTGCCGTGTCCTCAGAAATTTAATCTCTTTGAAGAAGGCTCATTTAGTTGGCATCATGGAACCTCGTATTAGCGGAAGTAAAGCTGAAGCCACCATCATGAACCTGGGCTTTAACAGATCCTTTCGGTGTGAAGCTAGAGGCTTCTCTGGAGGTATCTGGGTCTGTTGGAAGGTTGAGGAATGCACTGTGCATATTATCAATTGTCACCGACAGTTCATAACATGTATGATCGATAACAAAGTGCTGATCACCTTCATGTATGCACATCCACACATTGCTTTTAGGAATCTGCTCTGGAAACATCTGGTCTCGATGGGGCTGAGCTTTACCATGCCTTGGATTGCCATTGGCGATTTCAATGCAGCGCTACTGCCAGAAGAAAAAAGTGGAAGCAGACATTATAACTTCAATGAAGCTCGTGTGTTCAACAACACTCTGATGGAAGCAGGCCTGACGGACCTCGGCTTCAATGGTCAGAATTTTACTTATATTCATGGAGGATTGCAGGAAAGGCTAGATCGTGCTGTGGCCAACACTGAGTTTCTTAATACCTACCCTACCTATATGGTCGAGCACCTTCCTAGGGCTTATTCAGATCACTGCCCAATTGCAGTAGGGACTACACAAAAAGTTTACAGACCCAACCGATTCTTTATCAAAGAATCCTGGTCCAGTTCTGAGGATTTTCAGAATACTGTGAAAGCCAGCTGGAACTCCAACTTAAACTTTAATGATGATTTAAATAACTCACACGATAATATCATCAAATGGGTGGCAAACAACATGAAGAGTTCTGTATATGATAAGAAACGACTCCTGAGGAATATCGACCTGTTGGAAAAAAAACCTTGCTGAACAATTTGATGAACTCACTGCCAACATTATTGTTGACATGGAAGCACAATACGGTGAGATTTTAAAGAAGGAGGAGGAGGATGTGATACAAAAAAGCCATATCAATTGGCTGGTTGATGGGGATCTCAATACAAAGTTTTACAACACTTATGTAAAACAAAGAAGACGACATAATACCATTACCATGCTTAAAGATGATAAAGGTGAGTGGACTAGCAATGAAGAGGAAATGTGAGAACTCATTATGAGATACTTCAAGAATCTGTTTACTGAACCTTTCACCACTTATGCTAATGACATTAAGGAGTACGTGGGACAGTTTAACAAACTGAATGAGCAAGAACAACAGACGTTGTGCTCAATGTCTACTCTATAGGAAATCCACAATGTTGTATCAAAGCTTAACCCGCATAAGGCGCCTAGGCCTGATGGCGCGGATGGCAGCTTCATTAGGAAGAACTGGCACACTGTTAAACATTCTTTGCTTTTGACTATTAATAGTGCTCTTCAAGGTGGTGACCTGGATGAAGACTTGTGCAAATCGAGCATTGTGTTGATCCCAAAGGTTTCGAAGCCTGAGCTGTGTGAACACTTTCACCCTATATCTCTTAATAACCTCAGTCTGAAAATCTCATCTAAAATTATTGTGGAAAGGATTAAATCCCATCTAACTCACTGGATTTCCCCTGTGCAAAGTGCGTTTGTTCTAGGTAGAAGAATTTCGGATAACATTGTTATCACCCAAGAAATTATTCATCTTATGAGGAATAGGAAAACAGGAAAAGGGACGATGGCAATCAAGATAGATTTATCAAAAGCTTATGATAAAATGACTTGTCTGTTTGTTAGGGACACTCTTGAAAAGATTGGTATACCCAACACCATCTGTAATTATATTATACAGTCTATCTCAACTGGTGGAAGCTCTATTATCTGGAATGGAAGAGAAGCCGAAACCTTCAAATCAACTAGAGGCTTGAGACAAGGCGACCCACTGTCACCTTATCTTTTTGTTTTGTGCTTAGAACGACTAAGCCAAGCTATTGATAAACTTGTCTTGGATAAGCAATGGACTCCTTTCAAACTCTACAATTCTAGTCCCAAAGTTTCTCATCTATGTTTTGCAGATGATATGGTTTTGTTTGCCAAGGCTGATACTAGAGAAATGAGAGCTATTCTCAGATGCTTCAAGCAGTTTGGCAGGGTTTCGGGTCAAGACATTTCTGTAAAGAAGTCATCCATCTTCTTCTCAAGGAACGTGAGCCAAAACATGAGATGCAGAATTGGTAGGATCAGTGGCTTCACCGTAACAAACAATCTGGGTAGATATCTGGGAGTTCCACTCATTCATGGAAGGGTTAACAAGGATACCTATAACCCCACGTTGAAAAGAGTTGAGACTGATATAGCCGCGTGGTCTGTAAGATGCTTAAACCTGGTTATGTGATGCAGATGGCTATGATTCCAACTAAAGTATGTGATCACATTGACAGCACGATCCGTAGCTTTGTATGGGGAGGCAACCATAAAAGCCATCCTCTTTCTCTGGTAGCTTGGAACAAACTCACCTGCAGTAAGGAACATGGGGGAGTAGGCATTCGCAGTATGAAAGAACAAAATATGTCTCACATTGCTAAGCATGCCTGGGATATCGCTACTAAAAGGAGCTCTAGCTGGTGTAAAAGCCTTGCTCGCAAGTATATCAATCATACATAAGGTAAAGGAAGCAACTTATCCAGACTGGGATGCTCAGCTTTACCCTTCAAGGAGTTCATTTCTAATAACTCGACCTAGATACTGGTTAATGGACAGAATATTAATGTCTGGTATGATAAATGGTGTGATATCGATGGCAGGTTACATCAGTACAGTCGTCGACCCATTCCGGAGGATTTAATGGACCTGAAAGTAGCGAGCCTACTCAACCTGAGCAATGTGTGGGATACTGATTTTCTTACTGACTGGTTTCCAAAAGATATCGTTAATCAAGTGACCAGAGTAGATATTCCTAGACAGACGGAGGAGGATGATGTCCTTGCTTGGGATCACTCAGACACTGGTCAGTTTACGATTAAGAGTGCCTACCAACTCTTAAGACAGAACAGGGACATTAGAGTCCATGGAAAGTGGAGTATCATCTGGGAGACAAAGGTAGCAAGTAGAGTCAAGTTTTTCATCTGGCTGGTTGGTCATCATGTGATTCTTACAAACAAAAAGAGAATGAATTGAAGCTGGACTACCAATGACTTGTGCCCCATCTGTGGAGATCAGGAGGAATCCGTTCTTCATGCTTTAAGGGATTGCCCCAGAGCCCAAGCTGTTTGGAAAGCTATCTTGAGAAATCAGCTCTGGAACAGCTTCTTCTCATTTACTGATATCTGGAGATGGCTTGAGTATTGCATCAAAACTGATAAAGGTATGAGCACGACTTTCATGATTGGATGCTAGCAAATTTGGAAGGGGAGGAATGCACAAGTCTTCGAAGGAAATATTCTTTCTCACAGCTATATAGCTCATCTTATACGGAAGGAATGTAAGCTTACTGAGCAAGCATTCAATTCAGCAAGAAGTATTAAAGATAGACCTCACCAGGAAGATGAAGGATGGCAGCCACCGGAGCTAAATTGTTGGAAAATAAATACTGATGCAACCTTCAGGAGCAATAAGAAACTCTCGACTATTGTTATTTTCTATAGAGATTGGAATGGAAGATGGATAGGTGGTTGGGGTAGAAAAATCTATGCTAACAGTGTGCTGGAAGCTGAGGTCAGAGCTATTCACTGGGCTATTGAAGTGAGTAGTGATTTTACGTGTAATCAAATCAGTTTTGAAACTGACTCACAGAAGACTAAAGAAGCTATTGTAGGTGATATACAACATTATCCGAAGTTGTTTCCTTGGTTAACTGATATCAAGAATGGATGGAAGGAAAATTGGAAGCTCAATCATGTTCCAAGAGAGAGGAATAAGGTAGCTGATGGCCTTGCAAAACATCACAAAAAATCCAAGGATGGTTCCTTAGTATATGGGGTACCTCCTAGTAGCCTAGTTAATATTATCAATTCTGAGTCATGTAATGGTAGTAGTACTACCAGGTTTATTTCTGCTGAAAGATCTGTATGCTGTAATAATCTTAATGATTTTGCTTGCACGAGAGGGGCGAGATGAATAAAAACCCTCTGACTTCTCTAAAAAAAAGTAAGGTTAATGGTAAGTTACTTCCGTAGTTAATACGATTCAGTGTTATTCAAGTTTATAGACTTTCTTTAAAGTTAATTTGGAGTGATTAAGAAAAGAAAAAGTTAAGGGTGTATTTGTTTTACGTTAAATCCACAATCGCATGCCCACATCTCATGATTAGTGGTAATCGTGGGATGTGGGCGTGGCAACAATTGATCTCCCTAACTATCCCTCTCTTTATAAGGTAGGCCATTCTCTACAACTAGAGAAGACCAATAATTCTTAGAGACAATTTATGTGTCTTAGAAGCCCCACTACTACAGAAACAACATTCAGTGTCGCTTTTCTGGGCGTCGGTTATTTAGGAAAACCGACGCCTATAACATTCAACGTCGGTCATCTAGGTCATCCGACGTCTGTAGCCAAGACACGGGTACCGCTTGTATTAAGCGTCGGTTTTTTTGGTAAAAAACCGACGCCTAAAACTGCCGCGAAATCCAATTTTCGAGCAAAAAAAATATGTCACATACGGCATCGGTTATTTACCTAAAGCCCGACGCCTATATAAGATGAAAATTTGCGCGAAAATTTACAGCTTAGGTGTCGGTTATCCTTAGATAACCGACGCCTATAGTGGTTCCCGCCAATTTATTTGGGGCAAATTTTATCTAATTGGACGTCGGTTTTGTAATAGGAACCGACGCTGAAGACCTTAGGCGTCGGCTTTGTTAGATACCCGACGCCCTTTACGAACTTATTAGACGCATGATCGATCGACTTTAGGTCCCCTTTCCTGTTTCATCGTCTTCATCGCCCGACCCTCCGCTGCTCACCGACGCCGCTGCCCGCCACCCTCCGCTACCATCGCCCGACCCTCCGCTGCTGCTGTTGCTTGTGCGCCGCCGCCGCTTCCTGCTCCTTCTGCTGCCGGTGTCGCCACCGCCTGCCTGCTCCTTCTCCGCCGCCTTCCTGCCCGCCGCCGCCTGCCGCTCCCTGCTGCCGGTGTCGCCTTCCTGCTCCTTCTCCGCCTGACGACCCCCGCGTCTCCGCCGCTGCTGCCACTGCCCTACGCCGCTGCCGCCTCCACTGCCTACATCGCCGCCTCCACTGCTCATCGTCGCCGCCTCCACTGCTCTTCTTCCTTAACGGAGCTCGCTACCGACAGAGCTACTCCTCTTCTTCCTCCACGAGCTCGCTACTTACAGGTACGATTTTATACCTAGTTACACAGCTCATTTTTGCTTCAATCATATTCATCATGTTGTTGTTTTTTATTGCAATTTTATGTAGATATTCTCCTTTAAATCCTAAGAAAATTATACACCCTTTAATTACAAACCCTAATTCACCTCTAGTCACTCACTTCTATCGATTATCCAAATGTAAATTGCCCCTTACTATGTCACCATTCATTCCAATGCAAAACTGGACCTTCCTACGCCACCATTTACTCAAAAGGTAGTTTTCATTTGATATCTAATTATTACATTAAGGATACTGAAAAAACTATATGAGTTACACCTTCATAGGAATGCATACAACTTCTATCTGAAAGAGATCTAAACATGATAAAAAATAATCTAAGATACAACTTTCTTCATTTAGGACTAGTCCAAGTATCTACAAAATCCTTAACTAGAAAAGGTATAAATTATTCCTTACTTCTATCCCTTAGAGACTGTAAGCATCTAAAATTCTCAGATTCCCTTCTTAGACTTCTAGAATCAACACTACATGAAGAATATGTTTCCTTCGATAATATGTTATAACATAGTATGATCTTAATCTGATCTGGATGTTCATAATAATGTAGTATGTTAAATATGATGATTAGGGATACATATAATGTCTAGTAAAGATTCCTAGACCTTTTGTTTGAAACTATTGATTTCTTGATTTATTATTTAATAATGCTCTGTTGATTAGGATTAACCATGTTGCATGTAGTTTATAGACAATTATTATATATAAGAATGCAACACATGTATTTGTTGGCCTAGAAACCCGTCCAAGATTTACTCATTAGGAGTAAATCTTGGATAGTCCCCGGTTTGGGACTGTTCTTGAACACCTAATCTCACTTAGGATGTAAGTGTATAATGTGTATTGGGTTTTTGAGAAACTTTCAGTAGCATTTCCCTGTTTGTTCTCTAAGTACATATGTACTTAGAGAACAGCGGGGAAATGCTGCCGAAATTTTCTTGAAAACCAATTACGCATTATACACTTACTAGTGAGATTAGGTGTTCAAGGATGGGATAGGTGGTACACATTTATTATATATAAGAATGACATCAAATGTGTTTGTTGGCCTAGAAACCCGTCCAAGATTGACTCATTAGGAGTAAATCTTGGATAGTCCCCGGTTTGGGACTGTTCTTGAACACCTAATCTCACTTAGGATGTAAGTGTATAATGTGTATTGGGTTTTCGAGAAAATTTTGGTAGCATTTCCCCGTTTGTTCTCTAAGTACATATGTACTTAGAGAACAGCGGGGAAATGCTGCCGAAATTTTCTCGAAAACCCAATACACATTATACACTTACTAGTGAGATTAGGTGTTCAAGGATGGGATAGGTGGTACACATTTATTATATATAAGAATGACATCACATGTGTTTGTTGGCCTAGAATGTGAACAATCATTGTTTTTTATATTACTTGTACATTGGTATAAATTAGAATGAACAATCACTAAATTATATACTGTTTGTATGGAATCCGGCTTCATTGTAGATATCTATTATTGTTGGCCTAGAAACCCATCCAAGATTGACTCATTAGGAGTAAATCTTGGATAGTCCCCGGTTTGGGACTGTTCTTGAACACCTAATCTCACTTAGGATGTAAGTGTATAATGTGTATTGGGTTTTCGAGAAAATTTTGGTAGCATTTCCCCGTTTGTTCTCTAAGTACATATGTACTTAGAGAACAGCGGGGAAATGCTGCCGAAATTTTCTCGAAAACCCAATACACATTATACACTTACTAGTGAGATTAGGTGTCCAAGGATGGGATAGGTGGTACACATTTATTATATACTAGGGAAATGTTGCCTAATCTTTTCCTAATATATACTTGTTTTCTCTGATCATAGAATGGATAGATCATGGATGTCCATTCGTAATCGTTGCACCCCAGAGTTTATATCTGGTCTTGATCAGTTTATTAGATTTGCCGAGGAACATAGGAAAAAACCTACAGATAGGTTCTACTGTCCATGTAGGCATTGCGGTAACAACTTGAAAGTCAACACTGGTGAGGAAATCAAAAGTCATGTCATGTGCAACGGGATTGTACAAGGCTATACAGAATGGCACTGGCATGGAGAGATTTCAAAATCGAAACCAGTAGATGTCGATAGCAGTGCTTGGGTGGAAGAAGAAATTGCCTCTGATGACGTAAATGTGAACGAACCAGTTCCAGCAGACATCGTTGATGCGATGCTGGATAGTTGTAGGGTAGAGCACACCGATCCACCTCCTATCTTTACAAACATTGTGCATGATGCTGAGATACCGTTATACACAGGTTGTGCTAAGTTTACGAAGCTTAGCGCTGTCTTGAGATTGTATAAGTTGAAAGCTAACAATAGATGGAGCGACAAAAGCTTCACTTCATTGTTGACTTTGTTGAAAGAAATGCTTCCTGAAGGAAACGAGCTTCCAATCTCAACATACCAGGTAAAGAAAATGTTGTGCCCAATGGGAATGGAGGCCAAGAAGATACACGCATGCCCGAATGATTGTGTATTATTTCAAAAGGACTATGTAGATTTGAAAGATTGTCCAAAATGTGGTGCGTCACGGTATAAATTGACGACTTCGGGGGAGTCCAAAACTTGTTCTCCTGCCAAGGTGTTGTGGTATCTACCTATAATATCACGGTTTCAACGCTTGTTTGCAAATCCGAAAGATGCGAAGAATTTGAGGTGGCATGCAGATGTTAAGAAAAATAATGATGGGATCCTACGACATGCGTCTGATTCCCCACAGTGGAAGAAGATTGATCTATTGTACCCTAAATTTGGTGAAGAAGATAGGAATCTAAGACTTGGGCTTTGTACAGATGGGATGAATCTGTACGGGACATTGAGCAGCCAACATAGCACTTGGCCAGTCATGCTTGTTATATACAATCTTCCTCCCTGGATGTGTATGAAAAATAAGTACGTTATGTTGTCATTGTTGATATCGGGTCCTAAACAACCCGGAAATGATATCGATGTTTATCTTGAACCTTTGATTGATGACTTAAAGAAACTTTGGGCTGAAGGTGTGATGACCTATGATGCTTCAGCAAGAGAGACATTTCGTTTGCACGCTATGTTGTTTTGCACTATTAATGACTTTCCAGCATATGGGAATTTGTCTGGATATAGTGTCAAAGGAGCTAAAGCGTGTCCTATATGTGAAGAAAACACTGATTCAATAAGACTAAAACATGGCGGCAAGACTGTATATCTTGGTCATCGAAGGTTTCTTTCAAAATTCCATCCGTATCGTAGGAAGCGCAAAGCATTCAATGGATGGAATGATGAACGAAGTGCACCTAAACCTATACCAGGGGATGTTGTTTATGAAAGAGTAAAAGACATTGTCAATGAATTTGGTAAGAAATCACAATGTAGTATGGCCACACGGAGTGACAATTCTTCATTCAAGAAGAAGTCAATATTTTGGGATCTTCCTTATTGGAGTTCTTTGACAGTCAGGCATTGTATCGATGTAATGCACGTTGAGAAAAATGTATGTGATAGCATCATTGGTACTCTATTAAATATACCAGGTAAGACTAAAGATGGGATAAAATCCAGACTGGACCTACGTGAAATGGGAATAAGGTCAGAATTAACAGAATTACGTGAAATGGGTAATAAAAGAACATACTTACCTCCCGCTTGTTACACGTTGTCTAGAAAGGAGAAGAAAACTTTTTGTGAATGCTTGGTAAATGTTAAGGTGCCACATGGTTACTCATCCAACATCCGTAGATTGGTATCAATGAAAGATCTGAAATTGATAGGTCTTAAATCTCATGATTGTCACACTCTAATGCAACAAATATTGCCCGTGGCAATTCGATCTATATTGCCGAAGCATGTAAGGTTTGCAATTACCAGACTTTGTTTCTTTTTCAACAGTCTATGCAGCAAAGTTATTGACCCTGATACTCTCGATAATTTGCAAAGAGAAGTGGTTGTTACCCTATGTCAGCTTGAGATGTATTTCCCTCCTTCGTTCTTTGATATCATGGTACATCTTGTTGTCCACTTGACTAGGGAAGTGAAAATGTTGGGACCAGTTTTCTTGCATTGGATGTATCCCTTTGAACGATACATGAGCGTTTTTAAAGGTGATGTTCGAAACCGTTATCGGCCTGAAGGGAGTATTATTGAAGGTTATGTGGCGAGAGAGGTTATGGATTTTTGCAATGACTTTCTCAGTGGTAATGACACTCCTGATAATGACAAGAATATTGAGGAGGGCAAAGGAATTTTGGGATCACGGGTGAAAGTAATCAGCCGTGAGCAGTTGGAACAAGCTCACTTGTATATTTTACACAATATGGATGAAGTGAGTGTTTATATCGAGGAACATACCAATTTCATAAAGAGACAACATCCTCGAGCAAGTTCAATGTGGCTTGCTAGAGAGCATAATAAGACTTTTACTAAGTGGTTTGAAGATAAAGTCTTACATCAACTATCTCAAACACCACATGATATTACAGAAACTATCAAATGCCTCGCCTTTAAACCAAAACCGAATGTTATGTCTTATGAAGGGTTTGACATTAATGGATTCACATATTACACAAAGCGCCAAGATGATAAGAGTGTCGTCCAAAATAGTGGGGTCACTCTTCAAGCGTCGACTATGTACTTTGCAAGTGCAAAGGATAAGAGTCCACGTGAAGCTAAAATGTCATATTACGGTGTCATTGAGGACATTTGGGAGTTTGACTACATAGATTTCAAAATTCCGCTCTTTAAATGTAATTGGGTTGATAACACCAAAGGAGTTATAGTGGATGAATTGGGTTTCACTTTGGTGAACTTTGAAAAGATTGGCGAGAAGGGTGAACCATTCATATTGGCATCACAGGCGAAACAAATATTCTATATCGATGATCCTGCAAATGATAAATGGTTGGTTGTTCTTCATGGTAAAAGACAGTTCATTGAAGATCCTATAGATGAAGAAGAGTACTATGATAAGTATGATGACTCCAGTCCATTCTCAGTTGGGTTGCCAACTCCACAAAATATTGAAGCTAATGATGACTTATATGTGCGCGGAGATCACAATGAAGGATTGTTAATTGATAAAAGATCACAATTTTAGAGACATGTATGTTTATACAAATGCTAAATGTTTGCCTTTTTCTAGTTAATACAAATGCTAAATGTTTGCCTTTTTCTAGTTAATAGAAATGCTAAATGTTTGCCTTTTTAATGACATTTTCAGATGGCTGACCATGATGAGCATGATGTCCATGATGAGCATGAAGTTCATGATGAGCATGCTGTCCATGACGAGCATGGCGAGGATACTAATGTAAGTTCTAAAAACATATCCTGTATTTCTATAAAATTCATTATCTTCTAGTTATGTCATATATCCTATATTTCTATATTGGGCTAAGTTAGTGTGTTTTATTTTTGTCAAATTTTAGGTTGATGCACCTGTACCCACTGAAGCACTGGAGCAACTTGATGCGCAACACCAGACACTTAACAAGAAAAGGGGCATCACTCTGTTGAAGAAGTTATTAGCGCTAAGTGGTAGTGGATCTAAATTGGTGGTGGAGTTTGATAATGGAGGAAATCCAATTGGAGTGAACCGCAATAATTTTGTGAACTATCTTGGGTGTACCACTCGGAGCCATTGTGGTGTTAAGTATGACAATTGGCATAAAGTTCCTCAAGGGAAAAAAGACTTGATATGGAAGGATTTATGCGTGAGTTATTATTATTTGCAATTCTATTTTGTAGATTACAAATTCTATTATTTGCAATTCTATTTTGGATACTAGTTAATAACATTTCTATTTTACAGAATCTGTTTGCATTGGATGAGAAGTTGCATCGTAAAAATGTGATGCAACGCGCTGGAAAGATGCTTAGGAATTATAGGACAAATCTGAACAGAGAATACATAAAAGAGGGTGATAAGAAGAAGAAGTCAGCCCTTGAACAATGGAACTTCTTGGACAAAGAAGATTGGGACAATTTTGTTGCTTCAAGAAAATCTGAAGAATTCAAGGTATTAGGTGTCACTCCTAATTTAATTAATATACATTGTATTCACCTGTTTCAAGATTAGCATTTAGTGCTACTAACCAAATCATTAATGTGCATACTAACTAGGCCCTCAGTGACGCACAAAAAGCAAGGCGTGCACTGAATGTGCATGACCACACTATGGGTCCAAAAGGCTATGCAAGCGTTCGCCAAAGACTACAGGCGGAGTCTGCGGCTACTCAGGAGTCTACTCCTACTCAGGAGTCTGCCACACCCATGCCTCGCCATGATATCTGGATAGCTGGCAGGCAAAACAAGAAGGGTGAAATAAAGAAGCCTGTAACTGCTGAGGCGGCTGCAAAAATGGTAAAATACAACTCTTAGAGAAATCGTTTGAATATTGATTATTTGTGGTGTTAACTTACCAATTTCTGTTTATGGTGATTAGCGGGAGCTGCACGAGCAGAGGAAACAAGGCACGTTCATCCCTCAGGGCACAAGGGATGAATTGACAGTTGCTCTGGGTAACCCAGAGCATCCTGGATGTGTTAGAGGTGCCGGTGCTGGTGTTGGCATCAAAGCATTCTTTGGGCCATCCCAGCGCAAACCCAGAGCGGGACTTTCTCAAGAAGAGGTAACCTATTCTTTTTTTAGAATGTTACTGCAAAAGGAAATTCATTAATAAGAAGCTAATGTTTCTTTTATCCATGTATAGGAGAATAAGAGAGTTGAGGATTTAGTTGCTAAGAAGATCAACGATGTAGTTGCTGAGAAGGTCAAGGAAGAATTGCTGCGGTGGCAGGCATCTCAGGCTTCCAATACGCCTATGGCGACCCACTCTTCTCCTGATGCACAGACTTCGAGTAATCCTGGAGACCCATCGCCTAGCACGTCTGCTGTAAGTATTGTTTATGACATTGTAGTTAGTCTTTTCAAGTTGTTATGTTTTCAAGATGATATGTATATATGTATAATATTCTTTACGTAAATTTGTAGGCATTGAAGCCATGCCGCTTAAGAATGCAAGACTACGTTGTTGCAGAGGCGCAGGCTTACCCGTCCCTTCCTGGGGCAATGTTTCACGGGACTCCAATGCCACAGGGCTACGTTCGTGTGAGCCCGATACGTGTGTTACCTGATTGGAGAGAAGCTACATTGCCATATCCCCACCGGATATTGATAGACTTGCTGATGCAGAAGGCGGGGTGATATTGTGGCCCAAAGCAGATGTCGTCTACACGACTGAAATTGTAAGATAAATTTACATTGATTTAGACTGTTAATGTGTATATATGATGTCAACTGATCTGAAATTATATGTACAGGTTAAAAAGAAGACACCAGGAGCACCTAGGCCTCCACTTCCACTTCCCGCATTACCCGATTGGGTTCCAACTGACCTAACATACCCGTTAGGTCCTGCTTGTAGGGGAATGGCATGTTGGCTACGGGCACATAATGTACATTGCCCTATAATTATTTCTTTAGATGCAGATTATGCAGGTCAATCATACGATAGCTCTTTATTTATACAAGATATTATTGAGCTGTTTATGTATGATTGGCTGAATACATCAATGATAGAGACATGGATAAGGTGAGATCTTGTTTATACATCCATATACCTTGTGTAAGATCCGGTGATCTGGTTTCTTATATATTAATGCATACGCCTATATGTTTTGCAGCTACCTAGTCGAAGATCATTGCAAACAATTTGCATTTGATCATGTGGGATTTTTGATTCCATCATTGATTAGTTTGGTAGCTAAAGACCCTGATAATGTTCAACAATACTGTATAGATGCTTTTACAATTTTTGGTCAGCAAAAGAAGACGATAATAATAGCTCCATTCAATGTCAAGTAAGTTTACTTTATTTATAATTTGGACTTAAGAAAATTCCATTTTTATTTTGCATTTTGAGTTATTAATTGTTAACTTCTTACTTCTAGCGGTAGACATTGGGAGTTACTAGTTATTGTCCCCGGGACATACACTGTTTATTATCTAGATCCTGCGGGGAGTACATTGAACACTAAAATTGGACACGTAATGAGAATGCCATTATTCTGGTGAGAAATATTTCATTTTTATATCCGTTAACATCTTTTATTACATTACTATTTACTTATGCAATTTATTGTGTTATATTAACATGTAGGGGTTTAGATGCATTCAAAAAGGCTGGAGGAACGGTCCCAAGGAAAAAGAACCAGCCAATAAATTGGCAGAACGTACAAGTAAGTTCCCGACTCAAATATATATATTATTGATGTGAATTGTGCTTAGTTGTATTATTTTGTATGTTTCAATTTATAGTGTGCTACACAAGACAATGGATGGGCATGCGCATACTATGTGATGCGATTTATGCAGATGATTATCAAATATGCCGCATTGGACATCGATACCATACATGAGGTATTATATATATTCTCATTAGTTAGTATGCAATATATCAATCTTATATTATTTTTATATTATTACTTATATATATACATCATTCTCTTTGCAGGTGTTTAAAACTGACAACACTACAGGTAAACGTTTAAAAAATATACATGCTCCATATACGATGGAAGCATTAAATGAAGTAAGAGAAGAATGGGCAAAAGCCATACAAGCAGTGGCAACTGTAAGATATAATTGGGATGTTGATAGCGATAATGAATGATACTATGTAAATGAATATTTCTGAATGTTAATACATGTATTTGAATGTTTCTATATGTGTGTGAATGTGAGAATTGAATTGATGTCTGAATGTATGTACTTGTGTAGAATTTTGCTTGTGACTTTTGCAGGTTTGCGGCCTGTTTGTAGGCTGATATCAATGGATGTCGTAAACCTACAGTTCAGAAAACTGAACTGCAGGTTCTCATCCTGCTGACCAGCCACAGCAAGCCTGCAAACTGATATGAAAAAAATATATATATAAATAGGCGTCGGTTATTTATAGAAAACCGTCAGGAAAGACCTACAGCGTCGGTTTTTTCAATAAACCGACGCCTGATGTGGCCAAAGCAGTCCTGGAAATGGCGTCGGATATTCATATCAAACCGACGCCTATTTAACATATAGGCGTCGGTCGTTTAGTATATAACCGACGCCAAAAGTGTTCGCGCCACAAAAAATGGCGTCATCTAGGGCACTTTATGCGTCGGTCATCTACTAAAAGACCGACGCTATATTCCATAGTGGCGTCGGTTATTTACTAAAACACCGACGCAGAAAGTGCCCTAGATGATGCCGTTTTCTGTGGCGCAAACCCTTTTGGCGTCGGTTCTCTACTAAACGACCGACGCCTATAGATTAAATAGGCGTCGGTTAAAAAACCGACGCCGAAGTGTTCGACCTTTAGCGGCGCCCACATAGGCGTCGGTCGGAAACCGACGCCAAATGGGGTTAAACGACCGACGCCAAAGGCCGTTTCTGTAGTAGTGCCCCCAATACCCCTCTATTTATAGGAGGGGCTAAGGTCAGGGTTCTCAGTCTGTATGGGAGTGGAAGGGATCGGAATCTCAAATTTTCATAACCTGTGAGACAAATTGGTCAGTTGGCATGAGAACCAGTTGGTTGACATGCAAGCCAATTGGTTCACTCAATGAACTATTCATTTTGTCATGTTTCCCAATCGCATATGAATTGGCAATTCAAATCCAATTAATACACAACATGATGTATATACAAATCCTTGATGTAGTCGAATTTCTCCACTAATTGGACTTCTCACCCTATGAGCATGTCATCTCACGACCCCAACCGATCATTTCACTAGGTGAACCGGTCGGATCGCACCCTTGGTTCAGGTAGAACTCAGCCAATTTAATTTCTAATCAACCTAATACTCCAACGTGTCATTTCATCACATGAATCCATTGGTTGGGAGTCCAGTCAGCTGATTTGTTGCTCAAATTGAATAGCTAAAAACTTTAGTAATAAAATTAATTATCATTCATGACTAAACTCCTCTTCTAGGTGAAGCAAAGAGTGGTGCCTAGTCACACATCAGAGCTACCCAAGTGAATGTCAAGTTAGAGAACAACTGCAACCTATAATCTATGTAAGGTGTTACAGTGATTGTATGATTCCTTTGTCTCTAATATCTGGAATGAAATCAAGGTATGCAAACGTCATCATCTCAACTTTAAGCCCATGTTCCTTGCATCTAGAGATGATTATCTGAGATATATGTGACCTCAATATCATATATTGATTCACATGTGCATGTGTATGCTTTTCTCAGTCTCGCTTATCAGGTGGCCAGGATATCATACTCTAGTAGGAGGGACAAATCACATCTATATCACTCACAGTCAATCTCCATGTGCCATAGCCACCCACGCATCACCTTTATGGCAATCCTTGTTCAGGGTTATTTTGGATGATGTCAAAGTATATCGACAGATATGTGATGAGTGTAGTGACTTCAAGTCTAAGAACCACAATCACCACCTTCACTATGAGAGATGACTATGTCCATCAAGTATGGTTTTATGTGTCACTCTCAAGCTGGGTTTGTTCGATACACTGTTCCCTAACAAGTATCTATGTACTTGGTTTGATATCACATATCATGACTGATGATATTCTATCATCAACCTACATACACTCTAGTCTTATGTGTCATTGTTGTCTATCTGTCTTCCATAGTAACATCTGACTAGGGACATAATAAGAATGTACATACTCTTAACATCTATATGATCTCATTGTTCAAGCCATGTACTTGAAGACATACGTTATTGAGTAGTTGTCATTCTCTAGATATTCATTATGCTTCGTCATTATCTCATAATTGAGTGAAACAAAATGAATTTGAAGCTTATCTTTATTATTATTAATCAAATCCTTTATGTAATATGCCATCACAATCATCATATAATTGACTCTCTGAGCATACATACCAACATGTTATATAAGTGCATGCAATCTACAAATTCGAGATATATTTGAAATTAATATACTTTATATAATTCAATAATATTTTAAATGCTTAACATTCAATATAATTGAGTAATACTTACCAACAAGTACGCTCTAGGTCTTGAGGTTGCTCCGGTGTTAAACATGACGTGTGTGGAATATATGGATCCCAACAGACCAAAAGATGTATGCATGACTAAAGTTTAATCTGAAACAAAATGAGAACTTATGGGTCTAGTTTAAACTATAATGTGTCAACTTTTTTCGGTCTATTTCTTGTACATGGTTTTACTCATTGTAGGCTACTCACAAATTGAGTCCTAAATCAAATTGATGGGTTAATGATCTCATTTCCATTCGAATGGTAGCATGTTAAACTTGCACCCTTGTGATTAAGCAAAAGCATTCCTTCCAATTCTCAGTATATAATTTATTACAATTTTGTGCAGCTCAATGAGGCAGATGAGTTTTAGTGTTGGGAGATGCACTCACATAGAGATGGATTACAAAGAGGATCATGATGGAGAACAAGACAATGAATGAAGAAAGATGAACAAAGGCGTCTCAAAATAACTCTATCCTAGTCTAATTTTGAACCAAAATGGATGTGCTTGTAATATATGAGTTTTCCCTCCCAAACCATTGTTGCTATCATTTTGTTTTCAACACTGTTTCTTTAAGGGAACATATACTTGAAAACCACTAATGACTTATGAGTACACTTTCTTTTCTTTTCTTTTAATGTCTAGGACCATTCTTAGGGTGGGTTTATGTTGAACCCACCCTTGTAGGGTTATCTTTGGAACTAGATACATGGTGGTAAGTCAATCATAGACCACGCCTAATAACCTGAAATGACATACACAAAGCTTGTCTAGTTGTCTTTGATTAGTATGCCTAAAAAATATTCATATGATTACATTTTCTCTCAATAGTCTTTCCTAATTTTTTCAGTGAGGCAAGATTACTTTAATATGATTTTGAAGGATTTCTTTTGCAATAAAAAGTGAACGTCCATGTTACTGATTATTTGCTTTTGAATACCACATTGATGCTAATCAGGTCACAGTTCTCGAGGATCTCGCCTAGGGGGGGCTTAGGCTTGCTAGGTTCCGAAAGAGGTGTGGAAGTCTAGGTGCCAAGGACCCCATGTGGAGTAGGTGGGTGCCTTGGGCTATTTAGATCCAATCTACCTCATCTCGGGATCGTATAGGCTAATGGAGGTCTCAATTAGGCCATGGAAGGTTATTTTGGGGATTAATTGGGTTATTCTATGTTGAATTCAGTTACCATTGGGTCAATGTGGCTTGATTTTGTCACGCTTGTTTTTATAGGTTAAAGAACAAGATAGGTCTAATTCATGTTATCTTAAGTGTGATCTAGGTAAAATTTAGGTTTTGCTCAGTTTAGAGAAATCCAATATGAATTTCCTTAATGTACTTATAATCATCTCTAATATGCATGTAACTTATTAGATATACGTACAAACATAATAAAATGGTGCAACGCTTGTGCCACGTAAGCAGTGATGTCAATCCGTCTAGGCAGTTATGCTCAATCTTACAGGCCACTACCTATCCGCTCAGACAACTATGAATCATGCTACTGTTCCAATAAGAATGGTGGTAAGTCTAGCTGGTGAATCTTTACTATTTTATAAGATACATCTTAGTTACAAAGAAACAATAAATTCACACCTTTAGTCTCCTAATTTCAGTAAAGAAATGTTCCCAATCGGTCTTTAGAGAAGTATTATGATTTATATCATAATTAGAACTTGTACACAAGGAATTATAACATGCTTTAACGGCTTACATTCTAAAGAGACATGGATGTACATATTTATACTCTATAATTTGAACTGAAATCCTAATATATTAAGTTGTTAAAGCAATATATCTTTTCAAGGGGATTTGAAAGTCTATAGGGTTGGGCACATAAGTGGGCATAGTCTTTGGTTTACTAGATCAAGAAAAGACCATTGTATATGATGAATATCTATTGTTATCTTGTGCTTGTCATACTAATGGTGGATTGGTCATGGCTATGCTTGAAGTTAGGATTTTCATACGAATATGTTAGGAGCTTTTGATTGTGTTTTGTTTTTTAACATGAGATTTGAAAAACCCATATGCTACATGATCAAATCCATTCTATGATGTTGGCTAAGATGAACACCTGCAATTCTCACCAGCTTGTTATTTTCTATGTTGGTGTTCTTTTTGTTAACATGACCTTGTTCTGCTCTCTTGTAAATACAGAGCTGAGGATATTTGGATCATGTTGGAATATAAGGCTTTACTAACAACCTACTAAACCAAACCAACTATACTTTATTTGGATTTCATACAACTATCTTTAAACTTGATGCACTAGTTGTCACATATTTATACAAATCTAAGTATCCCAATTGTGCATGTTTCATCTTTCTCTGTCTCTATCCAGTAAGTACTCTGCTGAATTTTTGATGCACTAGTTTATACATGTGTGGTATAAACAGGAGATGTATTTTTGATGATTTTTCGCCCATAAGAGAGGGATGGGATGAATAGAGAACCCTCTGGCTTATATAAAAAAATAAAAAAATAAAAAAGTACTCTGCTGAATGTATTTTGTTGTTCGATCTGCTAGCCCTTCAGTTTCCTAATCTTCAAGGATACCTACGACATGGAGTTTATTGAATAACATTTTACTTGACTTTTGGTGTAAGTCATATTAACTACTCCATGACTATATACAGCACATGCGTCCATATTCAACTATTGTTGCTTACCTTAGTTGTTTGGTTTTTCTACTACACGCTGAATGGACCTATGAATTGTATAACACCTATTTCAAGCTGATATCCCTCTATGTAAAACTTGTTTGTTTAAGTTACCTCATTTTGACTAATGAGCTTGCATTTTATTTTTAATAATGTCGATTATGATGTGGATTGGTAGTAATTTATCTTAATATATTTAGATTGAACCTTCATTCCATCGCTTATGTTCTTATATTGAAACCTGAAATTTGCATTGTTAAACAATTTTTATCTTGCAACAAGTTTCTTCAAGTAGTAGAGTATTTATTTGGTTCTTAGACTGTGTAATGTACATGCACTTTTTTGTGTTATTCTCAGTGTTTAATTGTAATATGAGAATACTTGTGATTTATTTCAGGAAATATGTGTAGAGTGGGTGATAGTGGACATGTTTTGGTTAGAGCCTCATGATTTATCTAATTGGTACATAGAATGCAGCCACCCACATTCTTGAATTGATATGAAAGTAGTAGTTATTACTCGTGGTTCTATGTCATGTTTTGATATAATGTGGATTCTATTAATAATGTGATTGCAGTGTCTTGTACGTGTGGCAACAATATGTTTATTTTGTGAATTTGTTTGTGTAATCCAAAATATCTTTAATGCTAATATATGAATGGTATTCATTTCTATATAGAGAACAACTTCGACAAAGTTCATGGTGTGTTTGTCATTTCTACTAGATATGTTGGCTTATATTTGTTTCATAAATTCTATATTAGAATTAACAGTTGGTGCCATCCAGATTGAAACTGACTAATATATTATAATATGGCTGAGAAGCACTCAGATGCAATGGTATTGGTCGTCCAGTCTGGTGAAACCATCCTACTTGGCAAAAGCTTTAATAGGGATAGGGAGAACGACCCAGAATCAACGGTTGTAACAAGTTGGACGGCTGACTCTGTGCATTCTGCTTCAGAATGAAGGGTTGCAGCCGTCCAAGATGACCCTATAGGTTATCCACGTTGGTCTTTGCAATGAAAACCCAAATGAACCATATGGGTTTTACACCTTGAGGTGGTACTAGCAAGGTCATACCTTGTTAGTAAATATGGACTCCATAATGACTTTAAGCCATTTCTTAGATTGTGGATCTCATTAGCTTTTAGTTTCTTTGTTGGCTCATCATCATATGGCCAACCTATCTAAGTTGTTGGATCCACAATCTTTCAATCTCAGATGTGTTCTGCTAGAAATTATGATGTTTTGTGTTACATGAGGAACTTGAGATTCCACAATAATTTATAATTCTCAATTGTTTACCTTCTTGTTGACCTCTAACCTTTCGAGTTTTACTTTTACTCCCACCAATTCTTTTGAAATTCAATTATCCTAGCAAGAAACATTTTTTTTGTCGAATTAGGATTAACATACCGTTCAACAATCATGGTTTGTGGATTTAAGAAACTTCTTTCTTTATAAAAGTTTCAATCGTTAATACATATTGGGACATTTCCATATCATATCTCATATGATGTCTTTCAAATTATTTCAAATGGTATGTTTTTTAGTGTAGAGTATATATCCATGAGGAGATTAGAAGATTTGATTAAATGATAATCACATCATGATCCATCAGGATGTAATTCCTTCTTTCTGATACAACATCATGTTTCAAGTGGATTTTAATTGTGATATACTATCATTGTCTATCCAGAAGGACCTCAAACTATTGATGTAAAGTACTTCAACATTTGATCATTTGAAGTCTCTTAATATTGTAATAAAAGTTATACTTCATTTATAATCTCCTTGAACACTTCAAGAGATTCATGTTTGTATTTCACCAAATACAAACCCAATATCAATAAGATCATCAGTGAGTAAATGAAGTACAAACAACTAGTTGTAGCATTCATTTTAAAATATCTTCATACATCAACATGTATAAGCTATAATAGAAAGTTTGCTCTCTCCACTACACCTAGTGAGAGGTGATTTGTCATATAACTCATAAATGATATTTGCATGTCTCTTGTTGGTTCAATAACAAAAAGAGTATAGATAAACATCAATAAGGATTTTAGAGATGCATTTCTCATATATGTGCTCTAGATGACAATGTTATGGATATTGTTAGAGTTATCAATTATAATATTTCGGTATTTACATTGCAAACATTCATCTTTAGATCCTTTTATATAAAGATCACTAGATTTTTGGGGCATTGTCATACAAGATCACATATTTGAAATAGAAGCATTAACAACTTTTAATTGATTTATCTTCCTTATCATACAAGATGCATAAAGTAAAATATTTCTATTTTGGAATAATGAAATAACAGTTCAACTAACTCTATTACATGCCTAGTGGGATAAGATAAATTATAAATGTAGACTAAAGCTACAACAACTCTTGCTCCACGCAGTCTGCTCTTGCCCTTTCATAAAGTCTTTACTTCTTTTCAGATCATGCACATCAACATATGTCAGATCTACATCTGGTGTCACATACCATGATGAAGAAGTAATCAAATTTATCTTATAAAATTTGTACCTAAATTAGAGGTCTCTGCCCCTTCCTTCTTCTTCTTTAATTCCTCTATGAAGAGAGGGCAATTCCTATTCCAATGTCCAGGCTGGTGACAGTGGTGACAATTGCTTCCTTCTTTACTCCTTTTTTCTTGAGATATGAAGATTTGAGCTTCTTCCTAGCTTTAGAACTCTTCTTAGATTTGCATTTGCCTTTAGACTTTCCCTTTGTCTTGTTGATCATCACATAGAATTGGGCATGTCTTTCTTCATTTGTTCCATAGTTGTTCTCAACATGCCTAATAACTATGTCAATAGTTTGCTAAAGTAATTCATGTTGTAATTCATGCCAAACTAACTGTATCATTCTTGAAGAGACTGCAGAATCACATCAGTGACCAACTCTTGAACCAAGGAGAATCCCAGTCTAGCAACATTCTCCACATACCCAATGAGCTTGAGCACATGAAGACCTACTGGATCTCCTTCTGCCATGTTACATTTGAACAACACCTTAGAGATATCAAATCTCTCCTGTCTTGACTGATCTTAGATCATGTTCTTCATATGAGTGACCATCTCAATAACATCCATGTTGTCATGCTATCTTTGCAACTCATAGTTCATGAAGTATCATCAAACATTTGACATCAACAACAACTTCAGTATGCTTCTTGTAAGCATCCCTGTCAGTCTTAGGTGCATTGGGACGGTGCTCATCTAGCTCTATTGTCTCTAGAACATAGAGCGCATGCTCTTGTGTGAGAATAATTCTCAGTGTCTTGAACCAGTTGTGGAAGTTATTCCCATTTAAATTCTCCTTCTCAAGGACTAATTGTAGAGAAAAGTTGTTGTATGTTGTCATTTGATTCTATAAAAGAATTTATAATTTTGTCAAAACTTATTTTTATTTGATTTGATTTCATTTCATTAAAATTGATGATATTAGTTAGGTCTTTAATTAGCTATCGCTCTCATTATTTTGATCAAACTGACAACCCTGAATTATCAATTTGGAAGATTGATGTGAAAAATCTTCAAATGAGCCAAGATCTAAAATAATTCAACTATTAACATGCCTACTCCAATGTCCATAATCAATCATTAAGGTGGAAAATATTTTCCAATTGCATCTTATGTGATTCTTGTATAGATGATATGCACAACTCTTTGTCATAATCACTTGTATGCCTCTGAAACTAAATCCCATTAAGAATCACAATAAAGCCCAACCCAAAATCCAACAAAACAATAATGCACCCTTCTTGGTAGGCCCACATTATTACCATCATGCTTCCATGAGATCAATGATGCACCACCCTTGGGGTGCCCACGCAGTCAGTCAAGCTTTTCATATGTGTTGCTTATGGAAAACATCTCAGACTTAATATTTTATTTGAGGGAGTTCTATATATATAATACATATACTTTATCCAATCACCACATATATATAGTATGTATCATATGCATGTTATAACCCACAACGTAAACATGTAATACAAAATATAAATTGATGGTAATGGCCATTCTAATGTAATTCCTTGGAGCCTCAAGGAATTACTACAACCTAGGTTCCACATATCATGTAGAAACCTATTGTTGGTGTAGATATGTGCTTGCTGATATGGGTTGATCGGTTCAACCCTTGAACCTTTCGTCTCACCTCTTGGCTAGTCGATTGATCATCTGAAACGATCATCTGGCCTCATCTCCAAACGATGTTTGGACATATCTAAACGGTCGACTGAAACCACCAGTTGGTCGACTCATCACGTGAAACGATCAACTCGCCGGATGTTGATCGTCATCTTTGTCTCTGTAAGAAAAGAATCTATACTATTGCTATTTAACTTTTTAAATGGTAAGGAGAAACCTCAAGTTATATTTGAGGTGACAAAAGATAGGAAATAATAATATGTATACGTTGGAAGAAGGTAGAGGCTCGGTATGCAAATTGAGATATAATAGGAATAAAATAAAACATCCAACCACTCACAGATATTTGGGTTATTGGCCATAACCAAAGCTACACATCCACCATCAAAACTCACTTTTAGCGCCAAGTATATATCATATTATATATATATATATATATATATATATATATATATATATATATATATATATGTATATATATATGTATATATATATATATATTAGTTTGGGATTATACATGGTCATTGATTGGATTTGCACATTAACTAGTTTAAGTATTCACATCATATGCAATAAATAAATAGTGAAAATCAAAAAAATTGATCATATCGATTATTCTAAAACAAAGTAAATTGATGAGGCTCTGATTCCACTATAGGGAAATATGGACACAGAGTAGGCTGCGGAAACAAAAATTTATCTATCCATATTCCAAGAATAGCTAGATCGCATCAACAACTATGTAATGAAAATGATGGTTTAACGAGTTCATACTTGGTCCTATAGCAGATCCAATGACTATAACTAGTTACGGTAGTCAGGCACTTCTAGTTGCACTAGGACTCGTCTACAGTGGCTCTTGATCTCCACCACAGACAGCAGACTCAGACGGAGTCTGCACCAACTCCATCATAGACTGCAAGCTGGTGTTTCTCCTAGCGATGGGCAATGGCCACCTACCTCTATAGTAGTCCACACAGAACACCTAGAACTAATTTCATTCTACTAGAACAAATAAGAAGGAGTTTTCTCTCCCAATGGTGTACTAATCACCAACTTACTCTACCACAATTGTTCTCCCTTACTATCCCTCTCTTTATCGGGTAGGCCATGCTCGGGTTCTGTCAGTTACTACAACCGGAGAAGACCAACAATTCTTAAAGACAACTGATGTGTCTTAGAAGCACCCAATACCCCTCTATTTATAGGAGGATCTAGGGTCAGGGTTCTCAGTCTGTATGGGAGTGAAATGGACTAAAATCTCAAATTTTCACAACCTATGAGACAAACCAGTCCGTTGACATGAGAACTAGTTGGTTGACATGCAAGTCGATTGATTCACTCAACGAACTGTTCATTTTGTAAAGTTTCCCAATCTAGCAATGTTCTCCACATACCCAATGAGCTTGAGCACATGAAGACCTACTGGATCTCCTTCTGCCATGTTACATTTGAACAACACCTTAGAGACATCAAATCTCTCCTGTCTTGTCTGGTCTTGGAACATGTTCTTAAGATGAGTGACCATCTAAATAGCATCCATGTTGTCATGCTATCTGATCCAACCCTATTCTAGGGCTGTATCTCGTGTCATTTTGTGCTTTTATCACATTCAAATGCATTAGAATTACATGTTATTTCCCCCAATATGATTGTCATTGCAAATACGCTTATGGATGTTCTTTGCGCTGCTTTCCAGGTACTTGGACCTTGCTTATATGGACGAGGGGGAGAGAGGGACCCAAAGAAGGCCCCAAAGTCTCCCTCAACCTATCTCCAGTAGCCAAGATTCATCCCCGAGCAAAGACATCCGAAATTGACAAAGTTAGAAGAGAATTAAAGAAGTCAAGCCTCACCACGGTCGTGGCCCCAAGGCCACGGTCGTGGCCCCAAGGCCACGGTCGTGGCTTTATTTCCAAAGTCCAACAGGTTGCAACAGGAGAATCCATAGATCGCCCACGACCGTGGCAACCCTGCCACGACCGTGGCAATTGAAGACACCACGGCCGTGGCCATCAGCACGGTCGTGGTCAGTAGAAGAGAACACGGCCGTGGCAGCCCGCCACGGTCATGGGAATTAAATGACCAAAAGCCAAGTTCAACAGGTTCTTCCCCCGAGCTGCCACGACAGTGGCCAAAGACAAGCAAAACGCCCGTGGCCCCTCCCCACGGTCATCCCAACTCCTCCAAAACGGCTGTGTCATCCAAAACGGTCGTGGTGCATGCTACCCACCACGACATTGGCACTCCGCCACGGCCGTGGCCACCACCCTACTTTGTTTTTTTTACCACTTTCTTCACACCACGACCGTGTTCACCACCCCACGGTCGTCCACCACTACCCCCACCACGGCCGTGGCACGCCCACCACGACCGTGGTGATCACCTACCCTACACATTTTTCCACTGTCATTCCTATTTTGCCCCCACTTAACCCTAGCTCCTATATAAGCAATAGATGCTTCTAGGGCTCGAGGAGGACACCTATAGAGCACCCCTAGCTGCAACCTAGCTGCTTCCTTGCCTCCATTTCTCCAATCCACCCATTTCCTTGCAATCTACCCCATTTCCATCCACTTTCCACTCATTTCCACCATAGAAACCTAGTTTCTCTAGGTTTCTATCCATAACCCTCGCCATTTTCATGCACCCCTGCACCATTGGAGGAGTGAGGATGGCTACAGCTGCTTGGAGGTGAAGAAGGAGACCACTACATCGAGCTTCATGGCGTTTTCCCTTCTTCTTCCCCTTTCTTTTGTTTCTAGTTTGATTATGTATAGCTAAGCCCCCTTGGGTGGGCTGTTTGGGGCAAAAATGTGACTTTGATACCATGTTGGGGGAATATAATTTGTAATGAACATATTTCACTTCTATGATGATTGCCTTTGCTTAAATCTCTTTTCCCATAGCTTGTGCATGTAATTGTTGTTTAATTGCATTAATTGCTTGCCTTGTGATGTTTGAAGACATTTACATCTAGGTTGATTTTGGTTTATGTAGCCATCATAGGATTGGCTCCTAGGACCTTAATTCGGATCCCTAGCTAGCCCCCTATCTTCCTACGTAATTCCTCTCCTCCTACATGCAAATGTGAGCTCTAAGCGACTAGTATAAGTGTGATTAGTGTAATTGCCCAGGATTTCCTAAAGGCTAAGGTGGCTAGTGGCATGAGGTCAAATATCCTCATCTCTACTCCCATCCTAACCCTTGGTCCTCAATTGACTAATGCCACTTATCCTAGAGACCTAGACTTGGTGAGTCCTATGAGAATTACATCTAGCCCTAGTTCTCCAACTAGTAGCATAGAGTACATTCTCATAGCACCCACCTTGTTGTTTGGTTTGGTAGTCTAGAATGAAATATGCTAATTGCTTATTATGGTGACATCCCCCAATTAATGTCAAGGTCACATTCCCAAACGGCCCACCTCCTTCATCTAATTACTTTAAAACCCTAATTGCCTAGTTTGTTTGTTAATGCTAGTGTAGTTCATTTGCTTTAGTTAACTTAGTTAATTGCCTAGTTTTGTTAGCTAAGTGGTAATTTAGGTTTTTGATCTTGATTAGTGGTTAACTTAGGTTCTCAATTGCTAGTTGCTTGCTTAGTCTAGTATAGTCTGTTCTTGCTCTTGTTTAGATAGCTTGTTAACTCAGATTGCTAATTTAGTCTTTTGATAACTTAGTTTCACATTGCTTTTCCCACTTGCTCGTTTAGCTTAGTCAATAAAACAAACCTTCAAACCCTAAAAACCCTAAGCTCTACATAAGGAACATAGCTCACGCTTTCCAACTCTAGCGCCCCCTCTATCTCCGCGGTTCGACCCCGCATCTTGCCTTTGATCTACACTACAATAGTACCCCGTACGCTTGCGGGCACATTGTTTTAGTTTTAGTGATAGACTTGATTTGGGACCATATAAATTTCGAAAGCAAGGATCCCATCCAACATCCCGTGCCTCCCGACCTCGTAGATTGCACTCGGCCACCCTAGTTGGCCGGTGTTGTAACCCTCTAGCGGGAGCGCACCAAGCTTTCTGGCGCCGTTGCCGGGGACTAGAGGCACTCGGCCTAGTTAGATAGCATAGCTTAGCCTTTCCTTTTGCCCTCACCATTGCTATTCTTTATTTTTTGTGTTAATCTTGCATATTGGCTCACTAACTTGACTCTTTGTTGTTTGTTTGCGATTTGCGCAGGTGACAGCTGTGCATGTGCAACACACGTTCGACTTGCACCGACTTGGTGGTTTACGACCCCGAGATTGGGAGAATAAGACGTCAAGCGTGCCGCAATCTACACCGAGGAGCCGGGATGGCCGATAACGACCCACCACCGGAAGTTCCACCTCAGCCGCATCGCCCGCTTCATGAATATTTCACGCCGGGAAACTACAATTCCCCCATCGCCACGCTAGTTGATCAAATGCCCGGGCAGCAGTTTTCCATCCCACCGGCACTCTTGGGGCTTCTTCCCACGTACTACGGAATGGAGAACGAAAATCCTTATCACCATATAGATTCATTCTTGGAAACGTGCTCCACATTCCGTACGCCCGCCGCCACAGACGACTCGATTAGGCGGACGCTTTTTCCCTTCTCTCTCAAAGAGAAGGCCAAGGAGTGGTACGTTTCGAGGCCCGAGCTCGTCACATGGAATGAAGTAAAGAATGAGTTTCTGAAGAAGTTCTTTCTGATAGCCAAGTTATCTTACATGAGAAGGTGCATCACGTCCTTCGCCCAAAAAGAGAACGAACCCTTCCATGAGGCATGGGAGCGGTTCCAGAAGTTGCTTTGTGACTGCCCTCACCATGAGGTCCCTCTTTGGCAGCTAGTTCAGACCTTTTACACTGGGCTTGAGGAGCAGAGTCAAAACAATGTAGATTCTTCTTGTGGGGGCACGTTCATGGCAAAGCCACCCGAAGACTCATGGCCGTTGTTTGAGCATCTAGCCGAGAACTCTCACCACCGAGCTTCCACAAAAGGGGGGCATTGCGGCCGGGACTACACCTCCCCACCCTCCTCCGTGGCTCCCGCACGCAACACCGCCAACCCCGATATGATGAAAATGATGGCAGATATGATGCAAATGATGAAGAATCAAGTGGGTGGCTCTTCTAGCCAACCCGCAATGGCTGTGGACGTTGTAGATGAGGAGGTTAACGCTTTACATTCCTTTGGTGGCCGCAACAACCAGGGCTCGATGTCCCAATCCTACACTCCCGAGTGGAGGAACCACCCAAATTTCTCGTGGAAACAATAAAATGAGGATGGACAAGGACAGGGGCAGCAGAAGCCACGATACAGCTCCAAATTTGAGGATGAGGTTCTTGGAAGGCTAAGAAGCCTTGATGAAGTCAAAAAGGATGTTAATGCACATGGCCAATCTATAAGCCGTCTTGAGCAGAGGCTGGATCAGATCTCCCTCTCTTTGGCTAGAAGAGAAGAAGGAAGACTCCCCTCTCAACCTATGCCGAATCCAAACAATGATGGGACTTTTCAATATGCTCCTCCGCCTCCTCAAGCGCCGCTCAATTATCAATATGCTCCACCTCCACCTCACACTTACCAACAACCACCCTCGCAATATCACCCTCCTCCACCACAACAACAACTGCAACCCCAATTCATCCTCCAAAATCCCAATTCCCCTCACCAAAGGCCTCCACCACCCCAACAGCCACAACCACCTCCACAAGCTCCCCCTTCTATCGCCCATGAGCATGTGAAGGCTGTGACTACATTGAGGAGTGGTAGGACTTTGGAGAGACCCCATGGTACAGTTGTTGGCAGAGATGACACCGAGGAAGAGCAGGTTGATACTGAGATGCGGATGGATGATACTGTGATGAGAGGCAGTGTTGATACCGTGACGCCGAGCAGTGATATTGTGATTCCAGTGATACCAGTAGATGATACTGTTGATTTGGACCGCTTGGGATCCCAACTCCCGCCATATCCTGATGCACTTGAGGAACCTTCTGCTGCAAAGAAAAAGAAGAAGCATGCGGATGATATCTTGGAGATCTTCAAGCAAGTGAAAATCAATGTGCCTCTTCTAGATGCAGTCAAGCAAATTCCGTCCTATGCAAAGTTCCTTAAAGAATTATGCACCTTCAAGAGAAAGACAACAGGGAGGACGCCTAAGAAGATCAAGCTCAATGAGCAAGTGAGCTCCATTCTCCAACACACCATCCCCCGGAAAAGAAAAGACCCCGGTGCCCCCATCATCTCATGCTACATCGGGGCGCATCGCATAGACCAGGCTCTTCTTGACTTGGGGTCTAGCGTAAACTTGATGCCTTATGATCTGTTTGCTGAGCTCCAAATGGGAGAGTTGAGGCCGGCCCATTGCACTCTACAGTTGGCTGACCGTTCTGTGAAGACGCCTAGAGGGCGTGTGGATGATGTGCTGGTCCGTCTTGATGAGGATACGTCTGCCTTCTTCCCAGCCGATTTTATCATTCTTGATATGGAAAAGGAAGCTAGAAAGGTGCCAATCATCTTGGGGAGACCTTTCTTAGCCACAGCTGATGCCGTGATCCATGTGAGTACGGGGACCATGTATGTTACATTCATGAACATGAAGATCCGGTTGAACATCTTTAAGTCTTCTACTACAGCTGAAGTGATAGGGGCCACCGAAGAAGATTGTTATTTGGTGGAATGCCTATATGAGATTGTTGAAGAGTTCCTACCTGCGTGGATTGAAACTGCTACTCAAGGTAGAGGTCTTGAACCAATTGTTGAGTTCCCTGACGACGATGATGAGGATGATGAAGAGTGCGAGCTAGCCTTAGTGGCTGCAAGCCAGGACCTCCCATCTATTTCTGCACCTTTGAAAAACTCCCTTGAAGCACCCCCCGTTCTTTAGTTGAAAAAACTTCCTGAAGGATTGAAGTATGCTTTCCTTGGCTCAAATGACACCCTCCCGGTGATCATTTCCTCCATTCTCTCTCCTGAGTAAGAAGATGCTTTGATGAAAGTCTTGAGGAAGAACATCCAAGCCATTGGATGGTCTATTGCTGACTTGAGAGGGATTGACCCCTCCATTTGTGTGCATCGGATATACTTAGAAGAAGATGTGAGACCGACCCATCAAATGCAAAGAAGGCTAAATCCAAAGTTGAAGGACGTTGTAACTCAAGAGGTTGTAAAGTTGCTCGATGCAGGGATCATCTATCCCATTTCTGACAGTACGTGGGTGAGTCCCATCCAAGTTGTGCCCAAGAAGGGCGGGATTACAGTTGCAGAAAATGTCGATGGTGAGCTTATGCCGGTGAGAGAGCAATCAAAGTGGAGAATGTGCGTGGATTACCGGAAGCTAAATAAAAAGACAAAGAAAGATCACTACCCACTTCCTTTTCTTGATCAGATTCTAGAGAGATTGGCTGGGCAGAGCTTCTACTATTTTCTTGATGGGTACTCGGGATATTTTCAGATTGCTATGCATCCGGCGGACCAGGAAAAGACGACATTCACTTGTCCAAGTGGTACATTTTCCTATCGGAGAATGCCATTTGGACTGTGTAATGCCCCTTCCACTTTTCAGAGATGTGTAACCTCAATCTTCGCTGACATGCTTGATTCATCGCTTGAAGTTTTCATGGATGATTTTTCAGTTTTTGGGAAAACCTTTGATGAGTGCTTGCTACATCTAAATGCTATTCTGGAAAGGTGCGTGAAAGTTCGCTTAGTTCTGTCTTGGGAGAAGAGCCATTTCATGGTGCCCGAGGGCATAGTTCTTGGCCATAGAGTTTCTAAAGATGGCATTGAAGTCGACAAGGCCAAAGTGGGCCTCATCTCCACCCTTTCTGTTCCTTCCACCGTAAGACATGTCCGATCGTTCTTGGGACATGCGGGCTTCTACCGTCGTTTTATTAAAGACTTTAGCAAGATATCAAGACCTCTTTGTCGATTGCTTGAAAAGGATGTTGAATTCCAATTTGATGACAAATGTGTTGAAGCCTTCAGTCATTTGAAAGAGAGGCTCATTTCTGCTCCTATCATGCAGCCCCCGGATTTCTCTTTGCCGTTTGAGATCATGACGGATGCATCCGATATGGCGGTGGGGGCTGTATTGGGTCAACGCATTGGCCGAATTCCTCATGCTATTTATTATGCAAGCAAAACCTTAGACGATGCTCAAAGAAACTATACGACTACCGAGAAGGAGTTGCTTGCGGTGATCTTTGCTCTTGACAAGTTCCGGTCGTATCTCTTGCAAAAAAAAGTGACAATCTACACAGACCATGCTGCGTTGAAATATCTCATGTCCAAGAAAGACTCAAAGCCAAGGTTGATCTGATGGATTTTGTTGCTCCAAGAATTTGACATAGAAATTGTGGATAAGAAAGGAATAGAAAACGGTGCTGCAGATCATCTCTCCCGCCTTGATGGACCATTCGATGTGACAAGTCCAATCAAAGAGACAATGCCACATGAGCAGCTCCTCTTAGTCTCATCTGGCCAAAAGCCATGGTACAAGCACATAGCGAACTTCCTAGCCAGTGGAAGGATACCGAGCATGTGGACGAGAGAGGAAAGCAAGAGATTATTTGCTATGGTAAAGAACTACATTTGGGACGACCCTCACCTCTTCAAGTATTGCCCGGACCAACTCATTAGAAGGTGCATTCCGGAGATGGAGCAATAAGAAGTCTTATCTATGTGCCATTCCGGAGTTTGTGGGGGTCATTTTGGAGGGAAACGTACAGCCGCCAAAATTCTTCAATGTGGATTCTATTGGCCGACTTTGTTCAAAGATGCGCATGACTTTTGCAAGAGTTGCATCAAGTGCCAAAAAGTGGGCACTATCTCCAAGAGGGACATGATGCCTTTATCACCTATTCTTGTGGTAGAGGTGTTTGATGTTTGGGGGATTGACTTTATGGGTCCCTTCCCTCCTTCTTTTGGATTTGTCTACATCTTGGTTGATGTCGATTATGTGTCAAAATGGATTGAGGTTGTGGAAACGAGGACAAATGATCACAAGGTGGTGTGTGACTTCGTGAGATCCAACATCTTTAGCCGTTTTGGTGTTCCAAGGGCTGTGATTAGTGATGGCGGGAGTCATTTCATTCACCGCACTTTTGAAGGACTGCTAAAGAGACATGGGGTGAACCATCGTGTAGCTACTCCTTACCACCCTCAAACGAGTGGTCAAGTTGAGTTGGCAAATCGGGAGATAAAGCTCATTTTGGAGAAGACGGTGCGACCGGACCGTAAGGATTGGTCACTTCGACTCAATGAAGCTTTATGGGCATATAGGACTGCATATAAAGTCCCGATTGGCACTACACCGTTCAAGCTTGTTTATGGTAAGAGTTGCCATTTGCCGGTTGAGATGCAACACAAGGCGCTGTGGGCCTTGAAGAGGATGGACTTTGATGAAGAGAGTGCCAGAATGAGAAGAAAGTTTCAATTGCATGAGCTAGAAGAGATGCGACATGAAGCCTATGAAATGTCAAAGAACTACAAGGAAAGAACTAAGTTTCTACATGACAAGATCATAAAGAAGAAAGAGTTTGAGCCCGACAAATGGGTATGGTTGTACAATTCAAGAATGAAGTTCTTCCCCGGAAAGCTTCGTTCTAGATGGGAAGGTCCTTACCTTGTCAAGAAGGTGTACCCATCCGGAGCAGTGATCATTTGTGCAAAAGAAGAAGCTAAGGAATTCACTGTCAATGGGCAAAGGCTGAAACCTGTCGTTGAAGTCGGCCCAGACAAGGCCAACCAAGACTTTGATGTTGTTATGCTGGTAGAAGAAGAATTTGATGAAGAAGAATGCTTAGATGAGGATGAGAAAGGGATCTACTACAAAGATCTCTTGAAAGTTCCAAAGAAATGAAGGAGCACAACAATCAATAAGCTCGGCTGAAGGCGTAAAATTTAGCGCTAGTGGGAGGCAACCCACATGGTTTGAGATTCTCGAACCCTTCTTTTGATACTTTAGTTTTGTTTTACACAAATACACACACGCACACTTGTGCTTTACAACTTTTGTTTGAGTTTTGATGATGTGCAGGTGTTAGACAGTAGAGGGAGAGGTTTTGGAAGTAAGTCAAGGTCATTCAAGAAGAGTTGTGGCCAAAGAACCAATGAAATCGAAAGTTCAAGTTTCGAATCTTGGAAAACTGAAGAAACAACCCCAACACGGCCGTGGGGCTAGACCACGACCGTGGCACAGGCGGCCAAACACGACCGTGGCTCTATGCCACGGCCGTGGGAATTAAAGCACCAAATTGGCCAAAGTTACAGGTTGTTTTGAAGATTGGCCATGACCGTGGCGATGGAGAGTGCCAACGACCGTGGTCCTCACCACGGTCGTGTTAAAGAAGGCTGGCCACGACCGTGGGCAACGGCCACGGCCGTGGGAGTTATTGCTGCATTTTGGCCGAAGTTACAGGTTATTTCGAAGATCAGCCACGACCGTGGCAAGTCGACCACGACCGTGGCGTAAGGACAGAGCCACGACCGTGGCGGGACACCACGACCGTGGCAAGGTCAGACCGGGGAGTCCTTCATCGACAACACGACCGTGGCACCCGCCATGGCCGTGCTACATAACCCTCGCCACGACCGTGGCGCCCCACCACGACCGTGGCCGAACCCGGTTCAAGAAAAAAAATATACTTTTAAACGTCCAAACTCGACCCCCCTCTTCATTCCTTCGTCTTCCACCTCCATAAAATGACTGTGGTGGCCAAAGACGACCCCGTGCTCTCCTTTCACCACCAAATCCACCACAATCCACCCCCTTTTTGATCCCCAATCCATCCCAAATCGATCCCTAGCCTTCCCTCTCCCATTCCCACCGTCCAATCTCTCCCAATCGCATCTCCATCTCCATTTCCATCTCCATTCCGCCCAGCAGCACCCCCCACACAAAACCTCCACAAAAACACCTCCATTCTCGCCCAAATCCACCACTAACCATATAACCACCATCCGTACATCACTATCCTTCCATTCCACCCACAAAACCACATCCACAACACCTCTCCCATAAAAATCTGAAAATCACCACATCCACCTCCATTTTCCGCAATGAAGAAGATTGGGAAAGCTATCACAAAGGGGACCAATATCCTCACCGAAGGGAAACGGCGTTCTAAAAATGCCTCCTCCGATGTATCCGTCCCATCCCACACCCCATCACCTACCACTTCCGCCCATCACTCCCTCCGCCGGTCGCAATCGGTGAGCGGATCACACACCCGCTCATCCGATAGCCACCATATCACAAACGCTACCTACGAGGGGGAGGACGAAGAAGAGGAGGAGTCCATGGAGGTCGACTTGGACAACTTTATTGATGAACTCGAGCCGGTGGCCGCGAAGAGAAACCCAAAATCAAAAGCGGCACCGTCCTCATCTAGGCTGCCTCCAAAGCCCACACCACCCCACCACTCGACGTCTCAGGTGACGGCGAGGCGTGGTGGGCAGCCACAACCCTCGTGGCAATTGCAGCACGACGAGGATCAGTCGGCCCACTGGTACAATTTTGATACCAGCTCGGGGTCGCAATCATATGCGATGGAGGAAGAACAAGATAGCGAGGAGGAAGAGGTGGAGCTGGAACCGGAAGGAGAAGATGTCCTGACTTTTTTGGAGGTAGACAGAGAAAGAACCCTGGGCAAAGCACAGGAGGGAGTGTCCTATGGAAAAGGACACAGGCAAAAGAAGGCTCATCTCATTTACCCTGAGTGCATGACAAGGCGAGTCGTCGCCTCCAGGTACGGTTGCGAGAAGACCATTGAGGATCTTGGAATCAAGGAGATAGTGGAAACGGGTTTGAAGACAATTGGGTTGTGGGGCGTTCTTTTCACACCCCAACCTACATATCCCACCTTGACCCAAGAATTCTTTTCCACTCTAGAGAAGACAAAAGTGGGGGGTTGTGATGCACTCAGATGTGCCATGATGGGCAACATGCACACCCTCACTTCCACTGAGCTGAATGCTATCTTCGCCTCTAGTCCTGAAGAAGCCGTGAAATTAGATGACGGCTTGGTAGAGAGAGACGGCACTCTGGACTATGCATATTACTGGAAGAAATTCACGGGCAAAGAGGACTACTACGCGGGTAGATCAAAAACTGCTGCTATATGTAACCCGCTGATGCGCTATGTGTAAAAGGTCGTGGCAAACACTATTGTGGGGAGGTACGATAATCAAGGCTCCATCTCCCAAAAGGATATGATTGTCTTGATCGGTATGCACCACAAGACGTACATTGACCTTGGAGTTCTTTTGATTGATCATATGAAGTCCATACCCTACAAGAGCACAAAACCCTTTGTCATGGGTGGGTTTGTGACTTCTATTGCACTAGCGTTGGGATATGATCTCTCGGGGGCACAAGACGCGATTGAGGCAGAACGTGTTGACCTCAACTATCTGACGCGTTCGCACACAATAAAGATAAAGAACAAAAGAATGATCTATTTGGCCACTAGTGTGCAGGATTTTGAGCTTGAGATGCCTTATCACGCAGAACCCCTTATTTCCGTATTGGGACCTGGCAACAGGTTAAGGGAAAAATTGATGGCATGGCAGCTAGACCACCCGAGAGAGTCGTATACTAGGGGAGTTGCTGCCGTACAGGAAGACGTTGCTGAATCAAATGTACAAGGGCAGGAGCATGAAGCAGAAGAAGCAAGGCAGCCCCGAAGAACTAAAAGGAGGGATGAGGGGACATCCCAGCTGCAGCCACCCTCAGGGAACGCCTATGACATGGCTACCATCCAGGCGCACCTTGAGAGTATTCAGAAGACTCAAGGTGACATGCAACTCGTCCAGCAGTACATGTGGCAAGATCAACAACAAATGCATTACCAGATCAACCACTTGTACCAATACCAACATGCCCAAGCAGCACGAAACCCCGAATGGGGTGCAGACTTTTGGGGTGGTATAGCTAGACATCCACAGGCGTATCCTCCACCCCAGGACGACTACTGGGGGCACTACTATCAGCATCCTCCTTCCAGCTCGGCTCCAGACTCAGTTCCTCCTCCAGACCCTCCTCAGATGCCGGAACAGCCACCACAGCCTTGACACTTCCCCTATCTACCCTAAGTTGTAGTTTCATGCTAAGGACAGCATGATTCTAAAGTTTGGGGTGGGTAGGGCGGTACGCACCACCCTATCTCTCTCATTCTGTCATTTTGTTTCACCTTGCCATATAGTTCAGTTTGATTGTTACTCTTTGTTCATTGCATCTTTGCACGACATGTAGTTGATTTCTGTATTTTTGAGTAATTTTTCAAAAATTTTGCATCTCATATAGGTTTTTGCTAAGTTTTGCATGTTTTAGCTAGGATTTACTTACTTTTTCCCTAAAATAGGTTTAGATGTGATTTAGTACAATGTGACACATTTTTGGCCAATTTTGCCCAGATTTGATATCTCTTGTCCAAAAAGCGTGTTTTGACTCAATCTTTACCATATTGAATGAAATTGCTTATCTTTGACAAATACAAGACGATATGCTATGATAAAGTGCTATGTGGTATCAATGAGTGACTTCTTACATGCTCGTTACCTCCCTTGGGAATGTGTTGGTTTGTTTGAATTATGATCCGAGCAAGCATAGAACGTTTAATGTTTGTGGAGTTACTTGATTGATATATGGATTTCATTTGGTTCGTTCATGTGATGTGATATCTATGGTGAAGTGTCGGACTAGTTTTCATGTAGGAGACCTTATGTGGAAGATTATGCCAAGTGACCCCTCTTTGATCTGACTATTCTTCCACCATCTTCATACCCCTCCGCCTCATAAAAAGATGGCAAATTGCACATATTAGCCGTGGCCACCTCCAAAAGTTTGGGGTGACCACATCTTTATCTCCCCGCTTCACTCTATCCACCATGTGCCCTACCTACACCAAGGGCAAAGAAAAAGAAAAGCAAAAATAAAATAAAAGGATGCTCCTGTTTAAGACCATTCAAATGAAGAAAAGAAAAGTGTGTAAAAGCACTCCGAATCTTACAGCAACCCTTTCTTCTCCTTTTATACCCATTGAGCTAGAAAACATCAAATCTAGCTCACTTTATCCCTTTTCCGCAGCCATGTGGGTCATTTGGCATAACTTGAAGCATAAGGTTGAAGGCATGAAGGTGAAACGACACTCCTAGTCATCGGCGATTAACATCATCATGAAACGGTCTACCCGGAACCTTATGGATGAGGTATTGATAACTTGTGCAATCCATGCATTATATGTGAAGTTCTTGTGCTCTGTGCTCCCTTCATGGTTGGTTTGTGAAAGTAGAAGAGGAGGGAAGTGATTTGCATGTACCTAGTCATCGTTGATCCCATTTAGCATTTGTCACCCATCATATTGTATTTGTCATATCTTTTGATTGAGAAAAAGGGAAAAGAGATTGAGTTGGAGCATACTTGAGGACAAGTGTGTTTCAAGTTTGGAGTGGTGATCCAACCCTATTCTAGGGTTGTATCTCGTGTCATTTTGTGCTTTTATCACATTCAAATGCATTAGAATTACATGTTATTTCCCCTAATATGATTGTCATTGCAAATACGCTTATGGATGTTCTTTGCGCTGCTTTCCAGGTACTTGGACCTTGCTTAGATGGATGAGGGGGAGAGAGGGACCCAAAGAAGGCCCCAAAGTCTCCCTCAACCTATCTCCAGTAGCCAAGATTCATCCTCGAGCAAAGACATCCGAAATTGACAAAGTTAGAAGAGAATTAAAGAAGTCAAGCCTCACCACGGTCGTGGCCCCAAGGCCACGGTCGTGGCTTTATTGCCAAAGTCCAACAGGTTGCAACAGGAGAATCCATAGATCGCCCACGACCGTGTCAATTGAAGACACCACGGCCGTGGCCATCAGCACGGTCGTGGTCAGTAGAAGAGAACACGGTCGTGGCGCCCCACCACGGTCGTGGGAATTAAATGACCAAAAGCCAAGTTCAACAGGTTCTTCCCCCGAGCCACCACGACCGTGGCCATCCCGCCACGACCGTGGCCAGAGACAAGCAAAATGCCCGTGGCCCCTCCCCACGGTCAGCCCAACTCCTCCAAAACGGCCGTGTCATCCAAAACGGCCATGGTGCATGCTACCCACCACGACCGTGGCACTCCGCCACGGCCGTGGCCACCAGCCTACTTTGTTTTTTTTACCACTTTCTTCACACCACGACCGTGTTCACCACCCCACGGTCATCCACCACTACCCCCACCATGACCGTGGTGATCACCTACCCTACACATTTTTCCACTGTCATTCCTATTTTGCCCCCACTTAACCCTAGCTCCTATATAAGTAATAGATGCTTCTAGGGCTCGAGGAGGACACCTCTAGAGCACCCCTAGCCGCAACCTAGCTGCTTCCTTGCCTCCATTGCTCCAATCCACCCATTTCCTTGCAATCTACCCCATTTCCATCCACTTTCCACTCATTTCCACCATAGAAACCTAGTTTCTCTAGGTTTCTATCCATAACCCTCGCCATTTTCATGCACCCCTGCACCATTGGAGGAGTGAGGACGGCTACAACTGCTTGGACGTGAAGAAGGAGACCACTACATCGAGCTTCATGGCGTTTTCCCTTCTTCTACCCCTTTCTTTTGTTTCTAGTTTGATTATGTATAGCTAAGCCCCCTTGGGTGGGCTGTTTGGGGCAAAAATGTGACTTTGATACCATGTTGGGGGAATATAATTTGTAATGAACATATTTCACTTCTATGATGATTGCCTTTTCTTAAATCTCTTTTCCCATAGCTTGTGCATGTAATTGTTATTTAATTGCATTAATTGCTTGCCTTGTGATGTTTGAAGACATTTACATCTAGGTTGATTTTGGTTTATGTAGCCATCATAGGATTGGCTCCTAGGACCTTAATTCAGATCCCTAGCTAGCCCCCTATCTTCCTACGTAATTCCTCTCTTCCTACATGCAAATGTGAGCTCTAAGCGACTAGTATAAGTGTGATTAGTGTAATTGCCCAGGATTTCCTAAAGGCTAAGGTGGCTAGTGGCATGAGGTCAAATATCCTCATCTCTACTCCCATCCTTACCCTTGGTCCTCAATTGACTAATGCCACTTATCCTAGAGACCTAGACTTGGTGAGTCCTATGAGAATTACATCTAGCCCTAGTTCTCCAACTAGTAGCATAGAGTACATTCTCATAGCACCCACCTTGTTGTTTGGTTTGGTAGTCTAGAATGAAATATGCTAATTGCTTATTATGGTGACATCCCCCAATTAATGTCAAGGTCACATTCCCAAACGGCCCACCTCCTTCATCTAATAGCTTTAAAACCCTAATTGCCTAGTTTGTTTGTTAATGCTAGTGTAGTTCATTTGCTTTAGTTAACTTAGTTAATTGCCTAGTTTTGTTAGCTAAGTGGTAATTTAGGTTTTTGATCTTGATTAGTGGTTAACTTAGGTTCTCAATTGCTAGTTGCTTGCTTAGTCTAGTATAGTCTATTCTTGCTCTTGTTTAGATAGCTTGTTAACTCAGATTGCTAATTTAGTCTTTTGATAACTTAGTTTCACATTGCTTTTCCCACTTGCTCGTTTAGCTTAATCAATCAAACAAACCTTCAAACCCTAAAAACCCTAAGCTCTGCATAAGGAACATAGCTCACGCTTTCCAACTCTAGCACCCCCTCTATCTCTGCGGTTTGACCCCGCATCTTGCCTTTGATCTACACTACAACAGTACCCCGTACGCTTGCGGGCACATTGTTTTAGTTTTAGTGATAGACTTGATTTGGGACCATATAAATTTCGAAAGCAAGGATCCCATCCAACATCTCGTGCCTCCCGACCTCGTGGATTGCACTCGTCCACCCTAGTTGGCCGGTGTTGTAACCCTCTAGCGGGAGCGCACCACTATCTTTGCAACTCATAGTTCATGTAGCATAGCATCAAACATTTCACATCAACGACATCTTCAGTATGCTTCCTGTAAGCATCCCTGTCAGTCTTAGGTGCATTGGGACGACGCTCATCTGGCTCTGTTGTCTCTAGAACATAGAGTGTATGCTCTTGTGTGAGAATGATTCTCAGTGTCTTGAACCAGTTGTGGAAGTTATTCCCATTTAACTTCTCCTTCTCAAGGACTAATTGTAGAGAAAAGTTGTTGTATGCTGTCATTTGATTCTATAAAAGTATTTATAATTTTGTCAAAACTTATTTTTATTTGATTTGATTTCATTTCATTAAAATTGATGATATTAGTTAAGTCTTTAATTAGCTATCACTCTGATTATTTTGATCAAATTGACAACCCTGAATTATCAATTCGGAAGATTGATGTGAACAATCTTCAAATGAGCTAAGATCCAAAATAATTCAACTATTAACATGCCTACTCCAACGTCCATAATCAACCATTAAGGTGGAGAATATTTTCCAATTGCATCTTGTATGCAATTCTTGTATAGATGATATGCACAACTCTTTGTCATAATCACTTGTATGCCTCTGGAACTAAATCCCATTAAGAATCACAATTAAGCCCAGCCCAAAATCCAACAAAACAATAATGCACCCTTCTTGGTAGGCCCACATTATTACCATCACACTTCCATGAGATCAACGATGCACCACCCTTGGGGTACCCACGCTTAGTCGGTCAAGCTTTTCATATGTGTTGCTTATGGAAAACATCTCAGACTTAATATTTTATTTGAGGGAGTTCTATATATATAATACATATACTTTATCCAATCACCACATATATATAGTATGTATCATATACATGCAATAACCCACAATGTAAACATGTAATACAAAATAAAAAGCGATGGTTATGGCCATTCTAATGTAATTCCTTGGAGCCTCAAGGAATTACTACAACCTAGGGTCCACAGAAACCTATTTTTGGTGTAGATATGTGCTTGCTGATCTAGTTTGATCGGTTCAACCCTTGAACCTTTCGTCTCGCCTCTTCGCCAGTCGATTGATCATCTGAAACGATCATCTGGCCTCATGTCCAAACGATGTCTAGACATCTCCAAACAGTCGATTGAAACCACCAGTTGGTCGGCTCATCACGTGAAACGATCAACTCACCTGATGTTGATCATCATCTTTGTCACTGTAAGAAAAGAATCTATCATATTGCTATTTAACTTTTTTAATGGTAATGAGAAACCTCGAGTTACACTTGAGGGGACAAAAGATAGGAAATAATAATATGTATATGTTGGGAAGAAGGTAAAGGCTCGGTATGCAAATTGAGATATAATAGGAATAAAATAAAACTTCCAACCACTCATAGATATTTGGGTTATTGGCCATAACCAAAGCTGCACATCCACCATCAAAACTCACTTTTAGCACCAAGTATATATCATATTATATATATTAGTTTGGGATTATATGTAGTGATTGATTGGATTTGCACATTAACTAGTTTAAGTATTCACATCATATGCAATAAATAAATAGTGAAAACCAAAAAAAATTGATCATATCGATTATTTTAAAACAAAGTAAATTGATGAGGCTCTGATTCCACTGTAGGGAAATATGGACATAGAGTAGGCAGCGGAAATAAAAATTTATCTATCCATATTCCCAGAATAGCTAGATCATATCAACAACTATGTAATGAAAAGGATGGTTTGATGAGTTCATACTTGGTTCTATAGCAGGTCCAACGAATATAACTTGTTGCGGTAGTCATGCACTTCTAGTTGCATTGGGGCTCGTCTGTAGTGGCTCTTGATCTCCACCACGGACAGCAGACTCAAACGGTGTCTGTAGCAACTCCATTGTGGACTGCAAGCTGGTGTTTCTCCTAGCAACAGGCAACCTACCTACCTCTATAGTAGTCCACACGGAACACCTATAACTCATTTCATTCTACTAGAACAAATAAGAAGGAGTTTCCTCTCCCGATGGTGTACTAGTCACCAACTTACTCTACCACAATTGTTCTACCTTTCTATCCCTTTCTTTATCGGGTAGGCCATGCTTGGGTTCTCTCGGTTACTACAACCAGAGAAGACCAACAATTCTCAGAGACAATTGATGTGTCTTAGAAGTCCCCAATACCCATCTATTTATAAGAGGGGCTAGGGTCAGGGTTCTCAGTCTGTATGGGAGTGGAAGGGACCAGAATCTCAAATTTTCACAACCTATGAGACAAACCGATCAGTTGATATGAGAACCAGTTGGTTGACATGCAAGCCGATTGGTTCACTCAATGAACTATTCATTTTGTCATGTTTCCCAATTGCATACAACTTGGAAATTCAAATCCAATTAATACACAAAATGACGTCTATACTAATCCTTGATGTAGTGGAATTTCTCCACTAATCAGACATCTCACCCTGTGAGCCCGTCATCTCACAACCCCAACTGCTCATTTCACTAGGTGAACTGGTCAGATCGCGCCCCTGGTTCAGGTAGAACTCAACCAATTCAATTTCTAATCAACCTAATACTCCAACTTGTCATTTCATCACATGAGTCGATTGGTTGGGAGTCCAGTCAACTGATTTGTTGCTCAAATTGAATAGCTAAACACTTTAGTAATCAAATTAATTATCATTCATGATTAAACTCCTCTTCTAGGTGAAGCAAAGAGTGGTGCCTAGTCACACATCTGAGCTACCCAAATGAATGTCAAGTTGGAGAACAACTTCAACCTATAATCTGTGTAAGGTGGTACAATGATTGTATGATTATTTTGTCTCTAATAACCAGAATGAAATCAAGGTATGCAAACATCATCATCTCAATGTTAAATCCATGTTCCTTGCATCTAGAGATTATTATCTGAGATATATGTGACCTCAATATCATATATTGATTCACATGTGCATGTGTATGCTTTTCTTAGTCTCGCTTATCAAGTGGTCAGGATATCATACTCTAGTAGGAGGGACAAATCCCATCTACATCACTCACAGTCAATCTCCATGTGCCATAGCTACCAAATCATCACCTTTATGGCAATCCTTGTTTAGGGTTATTTTAGATGATGTCAAAGCATATCGACAGATATGTGATGAGTGTAGTGATTTCAGGTCTAAGAACCACAATCACCACCTTCAATATGAGAGATGACTATGACCACCAATTATGGTTTTTATGTGTCACTCTCAAGGTGGGTTTATTCGATACACTGTTCCCTAACAAGTATCTATGTACTTGGTTTGATATCCATATCATGACTGATGAGATTCTATCATCAACCTACATACACTCTAGTCTTATGTGTCATTGTTGTGTATCTGTCCTCCATAGTAACATCTGACTAGCAAGATAATAAGATTGTACATACTCTTAACATCTATATGATCTCATTGTTCAAGCTACGTATTTGAAGACATACATTATTGAGTAGTTGTCATTCTCTAGATATTCATTTTGTTTCCTCATTATCTCATTACTGAGTGAAACAAAATGAATTGGAAGCTTATATTTATTATTAATAATCAAATCCTTTATGTAATATGCCATCACAATCATCATATAATTGACTCTATGGGCATACATACTAACATGTTACATAAGTGTATGCAATCTGCAAATTCGAGATATATTTGAAATTAATATACTTTGTATAATTCAATATTATTTTAAATGATTAACATTCAATATAATTGAGTAATACTTACCAACAAGTACGTTCTAGGTCTTCAGGTTGCTCCTGTGTTAAACATGACATGTGTGGAATATATTGATCCCAACAGACTAAAAGATGTATGCATGACTAAATTTTAATCTAAAACAAAATGAGAACTTATGGGTTTAGTTTAAACTATTTTTTGTCAACTTTTTTGGGTCTAGTTCTGATACATGGTTGTACTCATTGTAGGCTACTCACAAATTGAGTCCTAAATTAAATTGATGGGTTGATGATCTCATTTCCGTTCGAATGGTAATATGTTAAAATTGTACATGAGTCCAATCGAACCATGTAAATCCCTTGTGATTAAGCAAAAGTATTCCTTCCAATTCTCAGTATATAATTTATTACAATTTTGTGCAGCTCAGTGAGGCAGATGAGTTTTGGTGTTGGGAGATGCCCTCACATAGAGATGGATTACAAAGAGGATGATGATGGAGAACAATACAATGAATGAAGAAAGATGAACAAAGATGTCTCAAACTAACTCCCTCCTAGTCTAATTTTGAACCAAAACGGGTGTGCTTGTAATATATTAGTTTTCCCTCCCAAACCATTGTTGCTATCATTTTGTTTTCAACACACTTTCTTTGCTTTTCTTTTAATGTCTAGGACCATTTTTAGGGTGGGTTTATGTTGAACCCACCCTTGTAGGGTTATTTTGGAAGTAGATACATGGTGGTAAATCAATCATAGACCACGCCTAATAGCCTGAAATGACATTCACAAAGCTTGTCTTGTTGTCTTTGATTAGTATGCCTAAAAAATATTCATATGATTACATTTTCTCTCAATAGTCTTTCCTAATTAACCAACTTATATATCCTAAAAGCTTTTATTTATTGTAATTTCCAATCACACTTGGTGGCTCTATAATGCTTGATCGTTGATCTTTCCTATCATATATACACTTGAGTTTACTTAAAAATGATTGTTGCAATTTGTTCTGATCACAACCACAATCCATAGTTAGCTAGAAATCAAACTCAATATAATAGTTATTTGATTCCCTTTTATTGAAATTTTTGAAAAAACATCATTAAACTCTTCCGCAACTACACACACGACAGCGAAGAGTTATACTTTGAAACTGTGATTGGACGATACCCAGTAGCCCAAATCCATGGCCGCCGCGTCCCATGGCTCATTTGCAGGGCGGGAGTGGCTCGCCACAGAGGCACTTGTTGTGTGCGTAGTCGTACTTGTCAAAATCCCCGAAGCGGCCGCCGCGCGGGATTTCGCCGCACAGCTGGTTGTAGCTCACATTGAGATACATGAGCCTGCTCGCACTCACGAGCACCTTCGGGATCTTGCCGCGGATGCGGTTGTGGTTGATGTAGAGCTCGGAGAGGTACTCGGTCGTGATGTCGACCCCTGTGATGTCGAATTCGAAGAGGTTCCTGGACAGGTCGATTTTGACAGCATTCGTCTTTGCGGCAGGGCCGAGCAAGAACCTGGCATCGCCTTGGAGGCGGTTGTTGGAGAGGTCAAGGGTGCTGAAGTTGAGCGAGCCTAGAGAAGAAGGGACGGGGCCGGAGAGGTTGTTGTGGGAGAGAATGAGTCCGTAGAGGTTGGGGGGGAGGTTCCCGAATGTTGCCGGGATGGGGCCGGTGAGGCTGTTCCGGGAGATATCGATGTATGTGAGCTTTGAGAGGGAGCCGAGTGAAGGCGGGAGGGAACCTGATAAGCGGTTGAAGGCGAGGTTCAGGTATTCAAGGTTTGGGAGCTGGGACAGGAAGTCCGGGACTGGGCCGGTGAGTGCGTTCCAGTCGAGGGTGAGGGAGGTGAGGCTAGTGAGCTGTGCTATGGCAGGAGGGATGGGGCCGGTGAGGTTTGGAAGCTTGTGGAAACCGAGCTGACGGAGGTTCCGGAGCTTGCCGACGGAGGCCGGTATGGTGGCGGAGAGGTTGGATGTGCGCTGAATATAGAGGACGGTAACGCGCCCAGCAAGGGCGCCGGTGTCCTCGCAGTGGACGCCGTACCATTCGCAGCAGCCGCCGGACCCATCGAGGTCCCACCCAACGTAGTCTCCGCCCAGGTCCTTTTTTATCTGAAGTAGGACCTGTTTGTCATACGGATGGCATTTCGCAGCCTCAGTCGCCGAAAGGAGGGAGGCGACGTTGAGCAGGACAAGGAGGAGAAGGAATGGAAGCAGAGTATTGTTACGTAATGATGCAGGGGACGATGAAATTGCCGGAACCATTGTGCTATATCCTTTCACGGATTGTTGAGATGCTCGAGCACCTCTGGGTTTTAAGGAAGTATCTAAGGCGGACGGCTCCGGTAGGTTGACTACTTGACTGTCGCCCTGCACCAATAATTCCAGAAGTAGTGGTCAAATATTACAGAATGCTCACATTCCGAGCACGCAGATACGCTGTTTTTTTTAGCTTTTCTATGGGCTTTGTGGTCTTGACGGCGGTCAACAAGGGATGGCTGTCTCGCTGGAGATTGCAGCTTGTTGGATGCTGGATCTAGTGACGACTCACAATGGGTGTCACAAACTAGCAACGAAATTTTGCTTTATATTATTACAGCTCAGCATGAGTATGTAACTATGGTATTGACGGGGTGACTAATGAGATGACGATTATATATGAACATGTTAAGAATGAGGAATTTTATGATTTCGAATATGATCAAGGAGAAAAAGTCAATATAGCATATTTCAAGCAAAATAATTACCTCGATGTATTCTCTCAAAAGTATTTTACAAGATCGGAGGAGTCAGAAGGCGACGGAACGTTTGGCGTTTTTTTTTATAAAAATGAAAAGAAATGATAAGGTGACGTAGCGTTTGGCTTTTTTTTATAAAAAATGAAAACAAAAATGATACCTTCTGACCATGGTCGGTAAAACTCCATTTTATGTGGCACAGTAGACTAATGTGTGCTATTTTAGAAAATATTTTGCCAATGACGTAAAAGTTATTATTTTGATTATTTTAATTATTTCAACGAGAGTGAGTCAATTGGTTTTTTTTCCTATGATCAATCAATTAAACGACTATGATGTTACAATGAAGTTAGATTGAATACGATGAGGAAAACCATCACATCACCATCACATCACGATAAGGACTAGCTCAATACCGTTCCAATCCCAATATTTAGATCTACTAAAGCTTTATATTGTCTAGATTAGGCCATCCCAAACCAATTTCATTTGAATTATTTCTCAGAAGGGACTCTTTCAATACAATAGTTTGATACATAGCAATCCTAAATTCAAATATCTAGTTGTGTGCACTTGTTGTGTGTGAACTCGTACTGCCCAAACCGCCTGAGGTTGCCACCTTGCGGGATCTCGCCGCAGAGCTGGTTGTAACTCACATTGAGCAACTGGAGATTGTCTGCTCTTGCGAGGGTCGGCGGTAGTCACTACTGAGCTAATATCGACGGTGGGTCAATCAATAAGTTTGACGGAGGTCCAGACTCAACAGATGTACTCGTGCTATTTGGTCTACGTGCTACGCGGGTAATAAACTATCAAAATCACAATTCAGAAAGGTCCCATTTAAGAGAAAAAAAACCGTTTGAAAGTGTTACAACCCCAATTTTTGGGTTCAATTGGTGAGAAATGTAATTTCTCATATTAAGGATAATTGAACAAAGAATGGTATAATTTGTTTTGAATACATGGATTTTGTTTACAATAGCCTTGATGTCTGTGTTGTGGGCTTTATTGGCTATTGGGCCCAATAACAAGGAAATAACAAAGAAAATTCAATTAGTGAATGAATAATTGAATATTTAAGAAAAGAAATATGTAGAAACCTCTAGAAGGTCAATCCAAAGAGGGATTTCGTGCCTCTAGGGTTCCTTGGATTCCAAGGAGTCCAAAGTTGCATAAAGAAAACAATAAGAAAAGAAAAGATTAATTATGTATTTCTTTATTAAGAAAGAAATTGAAAACAATGAGAAAATGTGGAAAATAAGTGAAAAGAGGTATAGTTGAGTTATCTTTGGTGGAATTTCGTATCTCAAGGATCATGCTCCATTTCTTTATTTTTATTAGTGCATGATATACTTTGAAGTTTATATCTTCTTCTTTTATCCATTTGATCACAATTTTTTTTGTTAACATGGTTCTTTTTTAGATCGTCTAATACTATTACTACTTTAGTAAATTTTGTTCTCTTTTCATGGTCTACTCTTACATGCTCTATTATTTTTTGTTAGATACATTGAAAGCCTTTTTAAGAGACTTTTGGTTTTAAAACATTCTAATATAATGAATGCCCCCATGATTCCATAATTTAGCTTCTCTTAAAACCATCAAGATGATATCATGCCTAAGCCACATCATCTTAAATTTGAAGTTACATATTATACTTGTGCATTTTTTAAGTATGTTGTTTAGGGTGGACAATGGTCAAAAGCCAAAGTCCTTGCTAGATGTTCTTTCCATCCATTCTTTATTTATTAACCAATTACCAAATGTACAAGTCTACCCAATTGATATCAAATCATTGATATCCTTTAATTATGTTTCTCATAGGCACTCCCTACTAACTCTGTCCTCTCCCCTCTTAGGAATTGTATATCCATATTGAGGAGGACCAAGGCCACATAGCCACCATCCTCGACACTAACTAAGTGGTTGTTGTCTTGTTAGAAGACCATATCCATGCTTCCCAACTCGGTCCAAGGGTTCATGTGATCTAATCCATTTTACATAAGATGTTGAAGCAATGAGCTTCTTCGCCCTAATGATGAGGGAGTGACATTCCAATTTATCTAATCTTGAAAAGTTGTCAAGGTCCCTTGTTTGCCTATACATTAACCTTCGAAGCGTGACATGTACCACCTAGACTTTGATGAGTGAGGTGGGGGAATTTTTTGGATCCTTCATCAAGGGTTGTCAGAGATGGGGGGTTCTAGTGTCCACCTCACAAGAAACAAAAGAGTTTGGCCCATTTGACAGACATTCCATGTTATACATGATTGAAATTGGTTATTTATAATGTTTAAATACAATATATGTACTGAAAGAACACATGTAATTGGCTAACAGATTGCTAAAATCTAGGTAAAAAGCTAATCAAAATACTTGCCAATATATGTACTGTAGATAGCATCATATAACACAAATGCTAGCTAAGAAAGAAACACCAGAAGTGTAGGTTTACTTGAGAATTATGAATAGACTCTTTGAATTGTGTGAAGGTAAATTATGCATATTCATAATTTTTTGCAATTTTTACTTCATCAACTACTTCTTTGTATGTTTTCTATAACCTACAAATAGTGGCAGAGCCAGCCCCCTGATGAGGGGGGGTACAAATAAAAGTGATTTTAAGTACATATGTAGAATTTATTTGAGTGTCAACATTTCTCAATTAACCTATTTACTTAGATCTAGAGAGGAAAATAGATGGATCTTACATAAATGAAAAAGGAGTTTGAAGACATAATTCATCACTTGGTGGAGTACTTAATTTTGGATCTGTGTATATATATTATTATGTATGTATATTATAGCATTTTACATACATTTATGATTTTTTTTACATTTAAGATGAGTTTGAAATGGCGACTTGTGTGGATTATTATATATATTTTTAAGATCAAATAAGAAATTTCTTACTTGATGAATTTGACAACTCAAGTAATTAAAAAGCAACATAAAGTTAAAAAAATGAATATATAAGTAGTACAACAGGAAAATTACTATTATTATTTAAAAATCAAGAAAACAACAATACAAAAATTTGTTTTTAAATAAAGATACTTATGATGGTGTTAAACCTGTTTATTAATTTTATCTAATAAATCAATAAGTGTTGTGACAATTTTCTTTGACATCATGATGAAATAATATATATAACTTAGAGGAACAATATTTGTACAACTTGTGAATAGAAGTATAATTTTAAGAATTAATTTCATAAGATACATGATATTACATTATTTTAATAAACATTTATTGATGTATAAAATTTTAAATAATACACAAATTTTAAAAAGAAAATTCAATTAGTGAATGAATAATTCAATATTTAAGAAAAGAAATATGTAGAAACCTCTAGAAGGTCAATCCAAAGAGGGATTTCGTGCCTCTTGGGTTCCTTGGATTCCAAGGAGTCCAAAGTTGCATAAAGAAAACAATAAGAAAAGAAAAGATTAATTATGTATTTCTTTATTAAGAAAGAAATTGAAAACAATGAGAAAATGTGGAAAATAAGTGAAAAGAGGTATAGTTGAGTTATCTTTGGTGGAATTTCGTATCTCAAGGATTACTAATGATAAAAGGAATACCAATGAGGAAAATAAAAGAGAAATAAAAAGAAATCCTCAAAAAGAGATATTTTAATAAGAAATAAACAAGATAATGTAAAATAATGCATATAGATGCATTCAGAAGGATAATAAGTATCCTTAAAAAAAGTAATTTCGAAATAATAGAGTTTCTTGGGGTACAAGGAGCCCCAATGAAGGAAGAGGAAAGAGAAAATACCAACACTTGTAAAATAAAAGATAATATGGTACTTTATTAATGTTTTTGGTGGAATTATTAAAAAGGAAGTAATTTCTATTAAAAGAAAATATAAGTTCGTACCAATGGATTAAAAGAGCAAGAATAATGATAATAAGAAAAAGGATTTTCATTTTTCTAAGTATCCAAGAGATAAGGAATATCAAGGAAGAAAGGAGAGAGAGAATATTGCTTCTCTTTGAAGCAATTGACTTCCTAATTGGAAAGGGGCTCTTAGACCCGTGGACAACCCACTTAGGGCTTCGTACCCTCCTCTATAAAAGGTTGGGACCTCTGGAGCGAGCCCAAGGAAAACCATGCATCCCTTGCTCTCTCATCTCTCTCTTCTTCTACATCCTATTTCATCCAAAACCCTAGTTGCAAAGAATGCTTTTCCTAGAGCAGCAAGGGGGCCGTGGAAGAGTACAACGAGGGCATGCTGTCGCACGAAGGCTAGAGGATGCACAAGAGATGGTTTCCCTCCACCCAGATGAGCACCGCTGCAGCTGCACGTCTGCATAGGGTCGCCGGAAGATGCTGATCGCAGAGCACAACCTCAGCACCTCGGCCCTGTCCTTGCACTTCCGCAAGTGCGGCGGGGGACGGGGGACGCTTTGGGACTGTCGCGAAGGTCCCTAGGGCTCGAGGAGGCCGTGGAGGAAGCCCCTGGAGCCGCTGACCGCCGGCAGCGCTAGGGTAGCGCGAGGTTGAAGATGGAGGGCGGCGTTGGACGGTTCTGCCCTCCCCGGGCTAGAAGGACCAACCTTTAAGTCAAGGGCAAAACCGACATTTAATTATGTTTCCCAAATCGCGTGAGGCGCTGCATGGACTGAGATGACGTGGCGCGATCTCATTGGCTGTGGTAAGTGATTTATTGCAAAAATCGTATCTCATGATTCGTAACTCGTATTAAAACAAGTTATATATGAATTTTGATCAGGAGAACACAAGGAATCGAATAAAAATAGTTTCATAGCCTGAATCTGATTATAGTTCGAAATATAGTGTAAATTATCATCTTTAATGAATTAAAGATTAAGAAACCCTATTTTGATATGATTAATGTGTTTAATAGGGTTTAATGGATCTTTAGAGTTGATATTAATCTGTTAAATGTAAAAAGGAACATTGAGTTCAAAAAGGAAGAACTTTGCACATGATTAGTCTAATTTAGGGTTTATGTGCTTAAATATGCATGAATTTGAAAAGGGCATAAAGTTAACATCTTTAATGATTCAATTAAGGAAAAACCCTTAGATTTGATGATAGATGGATAATTCAAGCTGATATTAACATGTTGTTAATGAAAGAGAAAATAGGATTTAAAAATATGATCTTTTTATATATTTGGTTTAATTTAGGGTTTCGTGCATGATTATGCACGAATGAGCTTGAAAACCTTAATCTTGATGAATATGTCTTTTAATTGGTTTAATTGTGTAAATCCACGAATAAAATAGAGATGTGATGATCCTAAGCTGATTTGAGCATAAAAGATCCTTAATGTGGATAATTTAAGTAATTAGGGTTTTTATGAGTAGAAAAGTTGTTTTAGGGTTTGTTAACTTAAAAAGGATAAAGTTTGAGAAATTGATCTAAGAAACCCTAATTCATCCTAATGAGACTTAGAAACCTTAGAAAGGTGTCCCAAGTCAATAAGGAGTTGTTTGGGATATGCTTGGGACATTTAGACATTATACATGTTTTCAGGATCAATGTTTGCTTGATTGATTGGCTTGCTTGATTGGACATCTAGTTGGATTTGGATAAATTGTTGCTTGAGATCTCCAAGACAGGTATGTGGTTACGATTATGAATAACCGCTTTAGTTTCCCGATGGTTTCCCAGATGTTTAATCGCATTGAATGCAACTAAACTGTTTGGATGTTTATTTATTTCATGCCACTATAAAGTGACTATGATTATCACCATAAATGTGCATATATAACTGGCTAGATCCGGGTCCACCTCTGTTACTTTGAAAAGGCTAAAAAGGGGTAATCCTAGAGTAAGGTCTAGGTTACCGTGAGTTAGAAACTGGGCTACCTACGTGTAGTGCCATGAGACTCTTTAGCATATCCCGAGTTAAGGAGTGGCCTAGTTACAAGTAGTGCCATGCGACTCAACCCTAGAAACTGGTTCACTTATAGGTGGATCATGAGGGGTTTAATGGGGACAACACAGAGGATAGGGTACTCTTGGATCGTGAAGTTATATCTAAAATGTAATATTGGTTGTTAAATAAGTAATTGAATGATTACATTGTTCTCATAGTTGCATGTTTATTGTTTCCCCCACATACCAACTACGGCTGACTGACGTTTTGTTTGTCAACGTTTTAGGTAAAATGAAAAGAACAAACAGTAAAGTGGCACATGTGATACTAAATGAGAATTAAAGTGCAAAGGAGGATTAGATAGATTAGTATCGGTGTGGATAGAAGTTTAGAGATCTAAGTTTTCAAAAGGTATGCAAAAATTTATTTTCTTACAGCTTTCAGTATAGTATGTTAAAATTTGATAATTATTCTTGGTTAATTGTCGAACCTTTGATCCGGAAGTCATGGGTGCAGCTTCGACCTCTCAGTCTCCCTTAATTGGGGGTTATCGGGAGGTGGGGTCGTAACATTTGGTATCAGAGCTTAGGTTCCTCAGTTAACCATTAATAATTATTAAATTTTACAAACTCCATAGAACCCAAGGGAGTTATTAGAGGAGTATCCGAAAGACGGAGGTGTCTAGAAAGGGATCACGACCGGGGGCTGGCACGATTTTCCTCCACACCGCTAGTCAGAATACGAGGACTCCCGGACCCGTGTGACCGCCTGACCAAAGTCTTAGGGTATGAATCGAAATAAGATACCTTTAGGACTTCTCATCTTATTCATCTCTTCTCGTCATAAAATTCTAATAAGGACCTAAAGGATTAGGGTTTTCTTTCTTCTCCTCACCCTCTTGAGGTATGGGTAAGGTTAATAAGGTTTAAGAAATCCTCCATCAAATTAATGAAAGGCATGTAAATAAGATGTCATGGACATAAGCTTAATAGATTAAGCGCAAACTAAAAAATAGATACATGCTTTGGTTGTATGGCATAAGTTGTCGTGTCCTCAGAAGAGCCTGAGGCTAGACCTTCTTGTCAGGAGGATAAGTTAGTCTTGGAGATAGAGATCTCCATTTTAAGTAGAGACATGGCACATCCTCGGAGGATGATGCTAACCCTAACCCTAAGTGAAGGTTAGAGAGAGATGAGTTGGACCAGGTGTTTAAAAGGACATGCCTTTGGGATGCCATATGATCCATGGGTGACCTAGCACCCTTGGCACAACCCAACCCTGGGAAGGGTCGTGCATGTTAGGGTAAAGGATATCTCCTTAGATGATGACGTTAGTGAAGTAACTTAGAAATCCTATGGGCTTGTGCAAGTAGGGTATAGCTGGCACCTAGGGCACGTCATGGTGTTGACAGTAGGATGAAACCCTGGATTAGGAATCATGAGGGAGCACAAAGGGTTATGGATGATCTTGAGCAAACCTAGGCTTCACCCATGTAGGGCATGCCTTGAGGTTGATCCTTCATGAAGAGAGAACCTCTCATGGTGAGGTTGGATGTAGGGTTAGCTCTAGAGAGAGCAGGAAACCCAACAAGAAAGTTGGAAGCCTAAAACCCGGAACAATGGATGATAGTGGTTGCCTCATGATCGATCCCTAAAAGTTGATGATACCTTGGTTGACTTTAGAGGGACCAAACCCTTGAGAAAAGATGAAGTTTATGGTACCTACGTGCCTATGGTATAGATGTTTACCTTCCGAGGTAGAAAGAAGAGTTCCTTAGACCTAGAAAGGTTTAGTAGCAGGTTATGAGGCCTTGTACCTTGTTGGTTGTCCTTAAGGAGGACCCAACTCTAAGTGTTGCTTGAGTTGAAGGATGACAAGGAGTGCATGTCATGCCTTTTTCATGCTTGGTTTGTAGTTAAGAGAAGGAGCATGCAGTGAACCTAGGGTTCCTAGGCCTAAAAGGGGAAGTGGTATACCTAAGGCTCATGATGAGAAGTTGAGTTCCTATTGAAGCGAGCATGGTAATCCTCATGAATAGAGGAAAAGAGAAGCCCCTTAAGTTTAGGGTGTGTTTGATGAACCCCTCACAGCTAGGTTGATGATAAAGAAAGGTATGATCTTGATCCAACATTGAGGAAAGAGGACAAGTATGACCTAGCATGGTTCAGTAGGTGATCTGCTTGTGCCTTAATAGCTTGCTAGGGTTAAGTAGACTCATGTGGATGTAAACCCTAGACCTAAGAGCTTTTGTGACCTTGTTGTCAAGAGATAGTTTTCATCCCATCCTGGGAGAGGGACCCCTTTGGTAAGGTGTATATTAGTTTGACTAGTTTTGAGGTAACCCGAGGAGGTTTCATAGAATCTTGAGAAGCTAAGTGAAAGGTACATGGTATGATCATGAATATATAGACCCATAGATATCCATCTCTATTGCATGTGAATGTGTTACCATGGAGGTAACCGGTATGGGGCTTGACCAAGGTAGGTAGGTTGCCATGATGCCTATGAACGGATGAGAGCCATCCCATGAATGCAGAAAGAGAGATGATGAAGCCTTGGGTAAGGTTCTAAGTGAACATGTACTGTCATGGAGAATCCTAAGTCTATCCTAGGGTTAGGTAGGGATAAGACCGATGAAAGTAGGAGTTTCCTAATTCCCCAGTTGCACATGACCATAGGGTCGGGAGGTAACAGCTATCATTGTATGAGGGCCATGGGTTAGGAGATTGATCACCTTCATGAACTCATGGGACCCAAAGGGCAGATGAGTAGGGCACTCTCTTGATGCACAAGGGAAGAGGGATGACCCCAAAAAGAGCCGGTACCCTATAGACCTAGAGGAGATGACCAAGGATATAAACCTTAGTAGGTTCAAGACTAGTTTGATATCATGATGTCTGTGATGTAAAGACATATGTGGCACATAAAGGTGTATTGGCAAGGTGGGATGTACCATCTCTACTCTTGGAACAGGAAGAACTTTGTATTTGGACTACATCCAAATGCTTATTTCCTCTTGTTATGGGGGTGAGAGATAGGACATTACGCATGAGAGATGATGTAGGTTGGAACGTTGCCACAAGAAATGGGGATAGAGAAGATATCTACCCTAGTAAAGTGAATGATACATGGATGGTTTGTAAACACTAAGAGGAATGAGGTAGTCCCCTTATGAGGATGTTTTTATCATGAGCTATGTGGAACTTACAAGTTATACCAGGTTGAGTTTGATCACCATGATGATGGAATCAGAGAGTGTTCTTATGAAGATAAACATATAGTTTCAGGTGACATGATAAGTGAAATACATGGAAGTGTAATGTTACCTAATACCTAAGGATGTGAAGTGGTAATGGATGCTCTGGTTGAGATACATCTGACTTGCTTGACCAGAAGCTAGAAAGGGTTGATTGGCTAACCTTAAGTTCGAAAAGGAGAGGTGTTTGGATAACACTCAGATGTAACAAGATACATTGAAAAGTTATAGTTGTTTGGTTAGCCAGTCTAGTCCTGGATGCAATGAAAGGATGGTGGAAGAACCTCAATTGCACTTCTTTGGAAAAGAAGGTCATGAAACCCCGACTAGAGTGGTTTAGGGTTTCGGAGGAATTGATCTTGAAATAATCATGACTTATAGGAAATCATGATGGAAGATCACCATACACCGTGGAAAATGGCAATAGCACTTTGGATGTGTAAGATGAAGTTGCATGTGGTTTATGGCCATGCAAGCCAGGAAGTAAAGGACGAACCCCAGTAACCCATTGTATCGATATAGAGGACAAAAAGAGTCCCTGAGAGGGAATGGGAGTTCACCACTATGGATGTTGTGATAAATCTTCCCTTGACCAAGAAAGGTCGGTATGCAATATGGGTTATGATAAGTCGCCTTACCTAAATGACATGAGAAAGAAAGAGTTATGTTAAGGGACAGATCTAGTTGAACTACCCATGAGAGAGATGGTTCAACTACATCATGAAGCGAGTTCAAAGGTTCTTGAGTTTGACCTAAAGGTTCACTTCCATAAAGTGGAAGTAGGTACATGAAGAACTCAATGTTAGTATAGTTTATCACCCCAAACTATGGTTAGTATGATCCAGACTAAAGGGTCTGATGAGGGCATGTGTGCTCGTTCAGGGTGATATCTAGAGACAATTCTTGTCCTATCAAAGATATGACAATGACCACCATAGCCAGTATCGGGTTTTATATGAAGCTTTATAAGGGAGGTTGTGTCGGTCACCACTTCAGTAAGGTGATGTTGGTGAAAAGGGCCACATGATGGTTAGAAAAGGACCACATGATGGTTAGAGAAGGGACCCCAAGGCGTGTAGATGAAGTCACTTTGATTGTGCAAGGGCTGAAAGGAGCCTAGAGACGATGAGAGTCGTGAGCAGATGCAAAGTAGACTGACATGCAGTTCACTGTGGGAGATTATGTGATATGAAAATCCGACCCCTCTAAGTTATAGCTAAGAGAGCTGAGTCCCCGATGCATGGGTTCTTTTGATATGGTTTGGTGGAGAAGGTTAAGTTGAACTTCAGGATAAAGTAATATGTGACGAGTTCCATGTGTCCAATTTAAAACATTATGTGAGGTACCCGACCATGTGCTGAGCAATGAACCTAGTGAGCCCTAAGGGAGGCTAACATGGCCTGAGTCACTTGTGCAGTTGTAGACGCCAGAGTGAAAGAACTCAGAGAGAAGAATATGTGATGATAAAGGTTCCGTGGAAGCGCCATGAGTACGGTAAAGCCACATAGGGGCCAATGATGGACATGGAAAAGTCTTATCCTGAATTTTTTGTTTGCTTATTTGAATTTTTAGGACAAAATTCTGATAAGAGGGGAAGGATGTTACAACCCCAATTTTTGGGTTCAATTGGTGAGAAATACAATTTCTCATATTAAGGATAATTGAACAAAGAATGGTATAATTTGTTTTGAATACATGGATTTTGTTTACAATAGCCTTGATGTCTGTGTTGTGGGATTTATTGTCTATTGGGCCCAATAACAAGGAAATAACAAAGAAAATTCAATCAGTGAATGAATAATTGAATATTTGAGAAAAGAAATATGTAGAAACCTCTAGAAGGCCAATCCAAAGAGGGATTTCGTGCCTCTTGGGTTCCTTGGATTCCAAGGAGTCCAAAGTTTCATAAAGAAAACAATAAGAAAAGAAAAGATTAATTATGTATTTCTTTATTAAGAAAGAAATTGAAAACAATGAGAAAATGTGGAAAATAAGTGAAAAGAGGTATAGTTGAGTTATCTTTGGTGGAATTTCGTATCTCAAGGATTACTAATGATAAAAGGAATACCAATGAGGAAAATAAAAGAGAAATAAAAAGAAATCCTCAAAAAGAGATATTTTAATAAGAAATAAACAAGATAATGTAAAATAATGCATATAGATGCATTCAGAAGGATAATAAGTATCCTTAAAAAAAGTAATTTCGAAATAATAGAGTTTCTTGGGGTACAAGGAGCTCCAATGAAGGAAGAGGAAAGAGAAAATACCAAAACTTGCAAAATAAAAGATAATATGGTACTTTATTAATGTTTTTGGTGGAATTATTAAAAAGGAAGTACTTTCTATTAAAAGAAAATAGAAGTTCGTACCAATGGATTAAAAGGGCAAGAATAATGATAATAAGAAAAAGGATTTTCGTTTTTCTAAGTATCCAAGAGATAAGGAATATCAAGGAAGAAAGGAGAGAGAGAATATTGCTTCTCTTTGAAGCAATTGACTTCCTAATTGGAAAGGGGCTCTGAAACCCGTGGACAACCCACTTAGGGCTTCGTACCCTCCTCTATAAAATGTTGGGACCTCTGGAGAGAGCCCAAGGAAAACCCTGCATCCTTTGCTCTCTCATCTCTCTCTTCTTCTACATCCTATTTCAACCAAAACCCTAGTTGCAAAGAATGCTTTTCCTAGCACAGCAAGGGGGCCGTGGAAGAGTACAACGACGGCATGCTGCCCCACGAAGGCTAGAGGATGCACAAGAGATGGTTTCCGTCCACCCAGATGAGTGCCGCTGCAGCTGCACGTCTCCATAGGGTCGCCGGATGATGTTGATCGCAGAGCACAACCTCAGCACCTCGGCCCTACCCTTGCACTTCCGCAAGTGCGGAGGGGGGCGGGGGATGCTTTGGGACTGTCGTGAAGGTCCCTAGGGCTCGAGGAGGCCGTGGAGGAAGCCCCTGGAGCCGCTGACCGCCAGCAGCGCTAGGGTAGCGCGGGGTTGAAGATAGAGGGCGGCGTTGGACAGTTCTGCCCTCCGCGGGCTAGAAGGACCAACCTTTGAGTCAAGGGCAAAACTGACATTTAATTATGTTTCCCAAATCGTGTGAGGCGCTACATGGACTGAGATGACGTGGCGCGATCTCATTGGCTGTGGTAAGTGATTTATTGCAAAAATCATATCTCATGATTCGTAACTCAGATTAAAACAAGTTATATATGAATTTTGATCAGGAGAACACAAGGAATCCAATAAAAATAGTTATATAGCCTGAATCTGATTATAGTTCGAAATATAGTGTAAATTATCATCTTTAATGAATTAAAGATTAAGAAACCCTATTTTGATATGATTAATGTGTTTAATAGGGTTTAATGGATCTTTAGAGTTGATATTAATCTATTAAATGTAAAAAGGAACATTGAGTTCAAAATGGAAGAACTTTGCACATGATTAGTCTAATTTAGGGTTTATGTGCTTAAATATGCATGAATTTGAAAAGGGCATAAAGTTAACATCTTTAATGATTCAATTAAGGAAAAACCCTTTGATTTGATGATAGATGGATAATTCAAGCTGATATTAACCTGTTGTTAATGAAAGAGAAAATAGGATTTAAAAATATGATCTTTTTATATATTTGGTTTAATTTAGGGTTTCGTGCATGATTATGCACTAATGAGCTTGAAAACCCTAATCTTGATGAATATGTCTTTTAATTGGTTTAATTGTGTAAATCCACGAATAAAATAGAGATGTGATGATCCTAAGCTAATTTGAGCATAAAAGATCCTTAATGTGGATAATTTGAGTAATTAGGGTTTTTATGAGTAGAAAAGTTGTTTTAGGGTTTGTTAACTTAAAAAGGATAAAGTTTGAGAAATTGATCTAAGAAACCCTAATGCATCCTAATGAGACTTAGAAACCTTAGAAAGGTGTCCCAAGTCAATAAGGAGTTGTTTGGGATATGCTTGTGACATTTAGACATTATACATGTTTTCAGGATCAATGTTTGCTTGATTGATTGATTGATTGGCTTGCTTGATTGGACATCTAGTTGGATTTGGATAAATTGTTGCTTGAGATCTCCAAGACAAGTATGTGGTTATGATTATGAATAACCGCTTTAGTTTCCCGATGGTTTCCCGGATGTTTAATCGCATTGAATGCAACTAAACTGTTTGGATGTTTGTTTATTTTATGCCACTATAAAGTGACTACGATTATCACCATAAATGTGCATATATAACTGACTAGATCCGGGTCCACCTCTGTTACTTTGAAAAGGCTAAAAAAGGGGTAATCCTAGAGTAAGGTCTAGGTTACCGTGAGTTAGACTCTGGGCTACCTACGTGTAGTGCCATGAGACTCTTTAGCATATCCCGAGTTAAGGAGTGGCCTACTTACGAGTAGTGCCATGTGACTCAACCCTAGAAACTGGTTCACTTATAGATGGATCATGAGGGGTTTAATGGGGATAACACAGAGGATAGGGTACTCTTGGATCGCGGAGTTATATCTAAAATGTAATATTGGCTGTTAAATAAGTAATTGAATGATTACATTGTTATCATAGTTGCATGTTTATTGTTTCCCCCACATACCAGCTACGGCTGACCGACGTTTTGTTTGTCGGCGTTTTAGGTACAATGAAAAGAACAAACAGTAAAGTGGCACATGTGATACTAAATGAGAATTAAAGTGCAAAGGAGGATTAGATAGATTAGTATCGGTGTGGATAGAAGTTTAGAGATCCAAGTTTTCAAAAGGTATGCAAAAATTTATTTTCTTACAGCTTTCAGTATAGTATGTTAAAATTTGATAATTATTCTTGGTTAATTGCCGAACCTTTTATCTGGTAGTCATGGGTGCGGCTTCGACCTCTCGGTCTCCCTTAATTGGGGGTTATCAGGAGGTGGGGTCGTAACATTTGGTATCAGAGCTTAGGTTCCTCAGTTAACCATTAATAATTATTAAATTTTACAAACTCCATAGAACCCAAGGGAGTTATTAGAGGAGTATCCGAAAGACGGAGGTGTCTAGAAAGGGATCACGACCGGGGGCTGGCAAGATTTTCCTCTGCACCGCTAGTCGGAATACGAGGACTCCCGGACCCGTGTGACCGCCTGGCCAAAGTCTTAGGGTATGAATCGAAATAAGATACCTTTAGGACTTCTCATCATATTCATCTCTTCTCATCATAAAATTCTAATAAGGACCTAAAGGATTAGGGTTTTCTTTCTTCTCCTCACCCTCTTGAGGTATGGGTAAGGTTAATAAGGTTTAAGAAATCCTCCACCAAATTAATGAACCTAAGAGCTTTTGTGACCTTGTTGTCAAGAGATAGTTTTCATCCCATTCTGGGAGAGGGACCCCTTTGGTAAGGTGTATATTAGTTTGACTAGTTTTGAGGTAACCCGAGGAGGTTTCATAGAATCTTGAGAAGCTAAGTGAAAGGTACATGGTATGAGCATGAATCTACACACCCATAGATATCCATCTCTATTGCATGTGAATGTGTTACCATGGAGGTAACCGGTATGGGGCTTGACCAAGGTAGGCTGGTTGCCATGATGCCTATGAATGGATGAGAGCCAGCCCATGAATGCAGAAAGAGAGATGATGAAGCCTTGGGTAAGGTTCTAAGTGAACATGTACTGTTATGGAGAATCCTAAGTCTATCCTAGGGTCAGGTAGGGATAAGACCGATGAAAGTAGGAGTTGCCTAATTACCCAGTTGCACATGACCATAGGGTCGGGAGGTAACGACTATCATTGTCTGAGGGCCATGGGTTAGGAGATTGATCACCTTCATGAACTCATGGGACCCAAAGGGAAGATGAGTAGGGCACTCTCTTGATGCACAAGGGAAGAGGGATGACTCCAAAAAGAGCTGGTACCCTATAGACCTAGAGGAGATGACCAAGGATATAAACCTTAGTAGGTTCAAGACTAGTTTGATATCATGATGTCTGTGATGTAAAGACATATGTGGCACATAAAGGTGTATTGGCAAGGTGGGATGTACCATCTCTACTCTTGGAACAGGAAGAACTTTGTATTTGGACTGCAGCCAAATGCTTATTTCCTCTTGTTATGGGGGTGAGAGATAGGACATTACGCATGAGAGATGATGTAGGTTGGAACGTTGCCACGAGAAATAGGGATAGAGAAGATATCTACCCTGGTAAAGTGAATGATACATGGATGGTTTGTAAACACTAAGAGGATTGAAGTAGTCCCCATATGAGGATGTTTTTATCATGAGCTATGTGGAACTTACAAGTTATACCAGGTTGAGTTTGATCACCATGATGATGGAATCATAGAGTGTTCTTATGAAGATAAACATATAGTTTGAGGTGACATGATAAGTGAAATACATGGAAGTGTAATGTTACCTAATACCTAAGGATGTGAAGTGGTAATGGATGCTCTGGTTGAGATACATCTGACTTATTTGACCAGATGCTAGAAAGGGTTGATTGGCTAACCTTAAGTTCGAAAAGGAGAGGTGTTTGGATAACACTCAGATGTAACAAGATACATTGAAAAGTTATAGTTGTTTGGTTAGCCAGTCTAGTCCTAGATGCAATGAAAGGATGGTGGAAGAACCTCAATTTCACTTCTTTAGAAAATAAGGTCATGAAACCCCGACTAGAGTGGTTTAGGGTTTCGGAGGAATCGATCTTGAAATAATCATGACTTATAGGAAATCATGATGGAAGATCACCATACACCGTGGAAAATGGCAATACCACTTTGGATGCGTAAGATGAAGTTGCATGTGGTTTATGGCCATGCAAGCCAGGAAGTAAAGGACGAACCCCAGTAACCCAGTGTATCTATATAGAGGACAAAAAGAGTCCCTGAGAGGGAATGGGAGTTCACCACTATGGATGTTGTGATAAATCTTCCCTTGACCAAGAAAGGTTGGTATGCAATATGGGTTATGATAAGTCGCCTTACCTAAATGACATGAGAAAGAAAGAGTTCTGTTAAGGGACATATCTAGTTGAACTACCCATGAGAGAGATGGTTCAACTACACCATGAAGCGAGTTCAAAGGTTCTTGAGTTTGACCTAAAGGTTCACTTCCATAAAGTGGAAGTAGGTACATGAAGAACTCAATGTTAGTATAGTTTATCACCCCAAACTATGGTTAGTATGATCCAGACTAAAGGGTCTGATGAGGGCATGTGTGCTCGTTCAGGGTGATATCTAGAGACAATTCTTGTCCTATGAAAGATATGACAGTGACCACCATAGCCAGTATTGGGTTTTATATGAAGCTCTGTAAGGGAGGTTGTGTCGGTCACCACTTCAGTAAGGTGATGTTGGTGAAAAGGGCCACATGATGGTTAGAAAAGTACCACATGATGGTTAGAGAAGGGACCCCAAGGCGTGTAGATGAAGTCACTTTGATTGTGCAAGGGCTGAAAGGAGCCTAGAGACGATGAGAGTCGTGAGCAGGTGCAAAGTAGACTGACATGCAGTTCACTGTGGGAGATTATGTGATATGAAAATCCGACCCCTGTAAGTTATAGTTAAGAGAGCTAAGTCCCCGATGCATGGGTTCTTTTGATATGGTTTGGTGGGGAAGGTTAAGTTGGACTTCAGGATAAATTAATATGTGACGAGTTCCATGTGTCCAATTTAAAACACTATGTGAGGTACCCGACCATGTGTTGAGAAATGAACCTAGTGAGCCCTAAGGGAGGCTAACATGGCCTGAGTCACCTGTGCAGTTTATAGACGCCAGAGTGAAAGAACTCAGAGAAAAGAATATGTGATGATAAAGGTTCCGTGGAAGCGCCATGAGTACGGTAAAGCCACATAGGGGCCAATGATGGACATGGAAAAGTCTTATCCTGAATTGTTTGTTTGCTTGTTTGAATTTTGAGGACAAAATTCCGATAAGAGGGGAAGGATGTTACAACCCCAATTTTTGGGTTCAATTGGTGAGAAATGCAATTTCTCGTATTAAGGATAATTGAACAAAGAATGGTATAATTTGTTTTGAATACATGGATTTTGTTTACAATAGCCTTGATGTCTGTGTTGTGGGCTTTATTGGCTATTGGGCCCAATAACAAGGAAATAACAAAGAAAATTCAATTAGTGAATGAATAATTGAATATTTGAGAAAAGAAATATGTAGAAACCTCTAGAAGGCCAATCCAAAGAGGGATTTCGTGCCTCTTGGGTTCCTTGGATTCCAAGTAGTCCAAAGTTTCATAAAGAAAACAATAAGAAAAGAAAAGATTAATTATGTATTTCTTTATTAAGAAAGAAATTGAAAACAATGAGAAAATGTGGAAAATAAGTGAAAAGAGGTATAGTTGAGTTATCTTTGGTGGAATTTCGTATCTCAAGGATTACTAATGATAAAAGGAATACCAATGAGGAAAATAAAAGAGAAATAAAAAGAAATCCTCAAAAAGAGATATTTTAATAAGAAATAAACAAGATAATGTAAAATAATGCATATAGATGCATTCAGAAGGATAATAAGTATCCTTAAAAAAAGTAATTTCGAAATAATAGAGTTTCTTGGGGTACAAGGAGCCCCAATGAAGGAAGAGAAAAGAGAAAATACCAAAACTTGTAAAATAAAAGATAATATGGTACTTTATTAATGTTTTTGGTGGAATTATTAAAAAGGAAGTAATTTCTATTAAAAGAAAATAGAAGTTCGTACCAATGGATTAAAAGGGCAAGAATAATGATAATAAGAAAAAGGAATTTTGTTTTTCTAAGTATCCAAGAGATAAGGAATATCAAGGAAGAAAGGAGAGAGAGAATATTGCTTCTCTTTGAAGCAATTGACTTCCTAATTGGAAAGGGGCTCTTAGACCCGTGGACAACCCACTTAGGGTTTCGTACCCTCCTCTATAAAAGGTTGGGACCTCTGGAGCGAGCCCAAGGAAAACCCTACATCCTTTGCTCTCTCATCTCTCTCTTCTTCTACATCCTATTTCATCCAAAACCCTAGTTGCAAAGAATGATTTTCCTAGCATAGAAAGGGGGCCGTGGAAGAGTACAACGAGGGCATGCTGCCCCACGAAGGCTAGAGGATGCACAAGAGATGGTTTCCGTCCACCCAGATGAGCGCCGCTGCAGCTGCACGTCTGCATAGGGGCGCCGGAAGATGTTGATCGCAGAGCACAACCTCAGCACCTCGGCCCTGTCCTTGCACTTCCGCAAGTGTGGCGGGGGGCGGGGGATGCTTTGGGACTGTCGCGAAGGTCCCTAGGGCTCGAGGAGGCCGTAGAGGAAGCCCCTGGAGCTGCTGGCCGCCGGCAGCGCTAGGGTAGCGCGGGGTTGAAGATGGAGGGCAGCGTTGGACGGTTCTGCCCTCCGCGGGCTAGAAGGACCAACCTTTAATTCAAGGGCAAAACCGACATTTAATTATGTTTCCCAAATCGCGTGAGGCACTGCATGGACTGAGATGACGTGGCGCGATCTCATTGGCTGTGGTAAGTGATTTATTGCAAAAATCGTATCTCATGATTCGTAACTCGGATTAAAACAAGTTATATATGAATTTTGATCAGGAGAACACAAGGAATCCAATAAAAATAGTTTCATAGCCTGAATCTGATCATAGTTTGAAATATAGTGTAAATTATCATCTTTAATGAATTAAAGATTAAGAAACCCTATTTTGATATGATTAATGTGTTTAATAGGGTTTAACGGATATTTAGAGTTGATATTAATCTGTTAAATGTAAAAAGGAACATTAAGTTCAAAAAGGAAGAACTTTGCACATGATTAGTCTAATTTAGGGTTTTTGTGCTTAAATATGCATGAATTTGAAAAGGGCATAAAGTTAACATCTTTAATGATTCAATTAAGGAAAAACCCTTAGATTTGATGATAGATGGATAATTCAAGCTGATATTAACCTGTTGTTAATGAAAGAGAAAATAGGATTTAAAAATATGATCTTTTTATATATTTGGTTTAATTTAGGGTTTCGTGCATGATTATGCACTAATGAGCTTGATAACCCTAATCTTGATGAATATGTCTTTTAATTGGTTTAATTGTGTAAATCCACGAATAAAATAGAGATGTGATGATCCTAAGATAATTTGAGCATAAAAGATCCTTAATGTGGATAATTTGAGTAATTAGGGTTTTTATGAGTAGAAAAGTTGTTTTAGGGTTTGTTAACTTAAAAAGTATAAAGTTTGAGAAATTAATCTAAGAAACCCTAATGCATCCTAATGAGACTTAGAAGCCTTAGAAAGGTGTCCCAAGTCAATAAGGAGTTGTTTGGGATATGCTTGTGACATTTAGACATTATACATGTTTTCAGGATCAATGTTTGCTTGATTGATTGATTGGCTTTCTTGATTGGACATCTAGTTGGATTTGGATAAATTGTTGCTTGAGATCTCCAAGACAGGTATGTGGTTACGATTATGAATAACCGCTTTAGTTTCCCGATGGTTTCCCGGATGTTTAATCGCATTGAATGCAACTAAACTGTTTGTATGTTTATTTATTTCATGCCACTATAAAGTGACTATGATTATCACCATAAATGTGCATATATAACTGGCTAGATCCGGGTCCACCTCTGTTACTTTGAAAAGGCTAAAAAAGGGGTAATCCTAGAGTAAGGTCTAGGTTACCGTGAGTTAGAAACTGGGCTACCTACATGTAGTGCCATGAGACTCTTTAGCATATCCTGAGTTAAGGAGTGGCCTACTTACGAGTAGTGCCATGCGACTCAACCCTAGAAACTGGTTCACTTATAGGGGGATCATGAGGGGTTTAATGTGGACAACACAGAGGATAGGGTACTCTTGGATTGCGAAGTTATATCTAAAATGTAATATTAGTTGTTAAATAAGTAATTGAATGATTACATTGTTATCATAGTTGCATGTTTATTGTTTCCCCCACATACCAGCTACGGCTGACCGATGTTTTGTTTGTCGGCGTTTTAGGTACAATGAAAAGAACAAACGGTAAAGTGGCACATGTGATACTAAATGAGAATTAAAGTGCAAAGGAGGATTAGATAGATTAGTATCGGTGTGGATAGAAGTTTAGAGATCCAAGTTTTCAAAAGGTATGCAAAAATTTATTTTCGTACAGCTTTCAGTATAGTATATTAAAATTTGATAATTATTCTTGGTTAATTGTCGAACCTTTGATCCGGAAGTCATGGGTGCGGCTTCGACCTCTCGGTCTCCCTTAATTGGGGGTTATCGGGAGGTGGGGTCGTAATAGAAAGGGAACCCTAAGATTTCTCTCGTTTGCTCCGCCCTCCACCCTCACACCTCGCACTGGGCGGCAAGCGCTGAGCCTAAAACATGTACCGCCTACGGAGTTCGTTACCTACACCGCCCGACCATTGCTGGTCTATTCCACTTCCGGCTCCTAGATGAGGGTCTCGGTGGTCTGAAATACAATGATAAGCATCTGTAAGAGGTTCCATCACTCTGATGCGCCCACCAATGACGAAGTGACAGGTGGATATTGCGGCCTCCCTCCTCCGACGAAGTGTGTGTCAGTCCCGTCTGAGACCGATACGAACAAGACGATAGCCCTGAGGCAACCTACCAACGACAGCGTGATCGTGGCATGGGTCTTAGGTTGTCGGTGGTACCAAGCTTGGAAACAACGCATGTCATTGATGCTGGTGATGTAGACAGGGTCGACACTCGGGCAGCAGACTCAGGGGCATGAGATGAAGCCAACTTTCTAGGAGCACAAGGCGGAGCTGTTGGAGGAGATTCGGAAGAACAAGTAAGAGAAGCATGATAAACATGAGGAGAGGGAGATGAGTAAGAAGGAGAACATGCTATACAGTTGGTTGTAGCTACATGTTATCACCATCTCCTAGACACTCAAGACAATCCCCAAATCCACGTAGAAGAAGCTCCTCAAGGTCGTCCCAGATAAATTGGTTGGCAAAAATAGTGGAGGTGGTAAGACCTAGACTGGATAGAGTCATGTCTCATGATTTATACTAGTGATTTCCTTTCAAAAAGAAAAAGAACCCCCTGTCTTGGCAGACTCAAGTTGTACATTCTTTGCATGTAGAATTCGGGCACATTCAAGCAAAAATTCAGAGACAAAGCAACTGAGGAGGATACACCGTCACCACTATTAAGGATAGAAAAAGGCAACCGTCATGAAGCTATCCGAACAATGTGCCGTGCTCATTCTTCTGGTGTGATATCAGGAACAACCTCTTCTTCAAAGACAAGGTGCATCAATTATCTGTATTTCTATAATTCTTTGGGATGTTTGGTAGGCATAAAAATTACCACTTTTTGTATCTCCATGTGAAAAATGCTTATCTATTTCTGTGCTTACTTCACACAATACTAAAGTATAAAATGAATTGATCAAGTAAGTCATATATTTTTCAGGATAACATAGATAAGTTTCATTAGTAAATAGAAACCGACACCATAGATCCACATATGGTTATTTTTATTCATTCTAAATTAGTTTTGACGGGGTGACTAATGAGATGACGATTATATATGAACAAGTTAAGAATGAAGAATTTTATGATTTCGAATATGATCAAGGAGAAAAAGTCAATATAGCATATTTCAAGCAAAATAATTACCTCGATGTACTCTCTCAAAAGTATTTTTCAATCAAGCATGTTTTGAATGAAACCCGCTATACAAAGTAGTATTTTACAAGATTGGAGTCAGAAGGAGACATAATGTTTGGCATTTTTTTATAAAAATGAAAAGAAATGATAAGGTTACGTAGCGTTTGGCATTTTTTTATATAAAAAATGAAAAAAAAATGATACCTTCTGACCATGGTCTGTAAAACACCATTTTATGTGGCACGGTAGACTAATGTGTGCTATTTTAGAAAATATTTTCCAATAATGTAAAAGTTATTATTTTGATTATTTTATTTATTTCAATGAGAGTGAGTCAATTGGTTTTTTTCCTATGATCAATCAATTAAACGACTATGATGTTACAATGAAGTTAGATTGAATATGATGAGGAAAACCATCACATCACGATAAGGAATAGCTCAATACCATTTCAATCCCAATATTTAGATCTACTAAAGCTTTATATTGTCTAGATTAGGCCATCCCAAACCAATTTCATTTGAATTATTTCTCAGAAGGGACTCTTTCAATACAACAGTTTGATACATTGTAATTCTAAATTCAAATATTATATCCAAACACAGTTGGACCAACACAATCCACATGAAGTTACTATAGTGAAAAATAACCATTAATGAGAGATAATTAATAGATTATATTAATTTAGAGTTTTATGGCTTTTTGGGACAAGAATGATAAATAATGTGGTTTTGAGTTAATTAATAAGGGAATACTCCTCTTTTTTCTCTCTCCTCCTAAATGTTAATGAAGCAATAAATGAGAATAGGAGGTGTGACATGACTCTTGAATGAGTTTATAATGTCCATTTTGAAATTCTACTTAAGGATTTGCTAAAGAAATGTCTTCATATTAATTCGCCCTTTAAAATGCATTAATATACACATTAAAGGACAATATGGTGGTTAATAGCCAAAACGTGAATAAAATTGAGGTTTAAAGGCATAATAATTTTCTAGACTTTAATGTGAGCATATGGTTCAAATTTGAGATTAATTGACCCTTGTTTGACCCCTCAAATGAATTAAATTCGTTGGAATATAATGTAACTACAATGTTTAATACAATTTCATTCATTCGATGCATTAAAACCAAAGTTTTTAATTTATTTCACATTACATATCTCTCACACGAGCCATCCTATAGCTAAAATTTGATCATCCAAGATCTGACTCGATCCAACGACCAGAAAGTCATCTCCTAGATCTAGTTGTTTTGCAAAGACTGAACTATTTCACTGGCTTAGTTTCCCCAATCCATTTCTCAGTCATCTCTCTGCCATTTACGACGATTTATTTTGCTTCGAGTTCGTGAGATTCTGACGTTTTGAATGAGCCCTTGCTTGTGTGCTGAAACGCACTGTGTGTAAAATGCCAATATTGGAGCACAAAGCTCTCTCACCTCTGATTCGTCTAGGCCAAGGATCACCACCCCACATATAAATACCTATGCCAATGGCATCACCAAAGAACCAACAATCAAACCCTACCCACAATTTGGCCGAAACTTCTTCCCACATCCACCAACACCTCGACCTTCACCCTGACCTAGCGGCATTCTTCCCGAGCTGACGATGAGACCAGTAGAGGAATTGACCACGCAAGTGAGTTCGCCACCTTAACCTCTTCATTCCCAGACTGATTCCTTACAATTTTGTTCTGATCCACAAAAACACCCAAAAGCCCTCCGACCTACTTTGCCGCCATGGCTAGGCGTGAGCTAAGGGGACTCAGTGATTTTTCGACTCCACCCTCGCTCCCCCTTCTTCCTTTGGTTTTTTACCTAAGGGAAATTTTGTCTTTTTGTTATTATGTCAAGCCGAGTCTGACCGAGCCAATGAGTGCGGACCCACAACCTAGCCACGAATGATTGGCCTAGGTTAGTGTGGGCACGACCTTCGTGGCAACCTCTTTCGTAAAACATTTAGCCCACGTGGCGTTTTCCTATTTTTTGATTTGTTGATTTTAGAAATTTCATAATTAATTACTCTATTATCAGAAGAATATAAATAAATATGCTAGGGATTTAGAAAAATAAACCATATCTAATAAAAATGTTTTCTGAACCTGATTTCCAAGTTTTCAAGGAAGAATTTTCAAGAAACTAAAATGTCTAATAAAAAATTTCTAAAATGTATAAATAATTCATTTTAACTTCAAATTGTCTCAATAAATATGTTTTCCTAATTAGAAAAATATAACAAATCATTTGGCCTAGTTTTCAAGTCTAAAATCGAGGATTTACCTAGAAGATCTAAAAATTAGGGTTTCAACACTTAACTTATTTCAAAACCCTAATCCATGTGTATAAACTTGTATCTAGGGTAAAGTGACATTGGACAAAATAAGTTGGTGAAAAGTCTTATCTAGGAATCTCAAGTGAGGTATGTGCAACCCTATTTTTGTATGTGCATTCTAAACACTAAGTTGGGCATGTTTATCTGACCCTATTTTCCCAATGAGGCATGAGCCTATACATTAGTTTCAACAATTCTTGTTTATTTCACTTTAATTATTCTAGGGTCTTGGACCCCAGTTGCAAAGTTTTCAATTTCTTAAATCTGCCATTAAATTATTCTAGCATGATGATGTAGCGTACATGAGTACAAACCACCCATAGTGGGCATGTGTAAATTTTCCCAGGGGAATGTGATAATTCTCCCCAATTTATATATATTTGGGTGCTTGGGAATGTGTTATTTCTCCCTCACCCAGAGGTTGAGGTTAGGTAGGTACCTCAACCCTATATTAGTTTAATATAGTCATATTAAATCATGCATGCAAATTTTATTACTATTTGACTTGCCAGAATTCTTATTTTGTTACTTGCCTAATACTTTTGACCCTCTTAGCATAGTAGTTCTTTATCATGCAATACTTTACTTTATGTTTGTCCTTATTCCTTTGTTTGACACATACTTTTATATCTTCTTGCTGGGTGATCCCAACCATCCAGGTTTAGGATCAGAGTGCGCAACAGGAGCATTGTGAACCAACCTAAGACTATGAAAGGAGTTCATCCTTCCATCATGGACTATAAGTTATTTATTTTATTGGAGACATATTGATGTAGTTGAGTTTCCCTCTACTTAGATCTTTTACGTGTATAAAGCATGTACACCCTTATTGGGAAAATTTTGATGTACTCTTTATTAAATTGAATATAGTCAAAATTTCAACTTCTACTGCTATTCATTGGATTTTGTTTACCATTTTAGTGGAGAGGTGTTTCACTTCTTTACACCCTCTAAAATTGACATGGGTATACATTTTTATAACCACATAACTGCTTACCCTTATACCCACGTATCCGTCTCTCACTAGGTAAGGTTATGGTTATATATGTACCCATACCCTGTATACCCATATACCCATTAAAATATATTTTTATATATAAATTTATATTATAATGTAGTGGTGCATATTTCAACACTCAAAATTTGTAAGTATAAGTACCTTGAAATAGTAAAACTTTATATTAGAATGTAATGGTCCATATTCACCAATGTGAAGGCAAGAAAACATGATGTCTAATATCAATCGTTGACTTTATTATTCTATTAATAATGTAGTCAAACTCTATAATATTCGCCAATAGAGCCAACAATCATCATTATTTTTTTATATTTTGATTTAGTGGTATCAAAATGTTACTCTTGGTTGTCCTTTATAAGATGACATAATAGTTACATATCAACTACTATATTCACACAAAATAGAATACATTTGATGTCATACTAGTATCAGTATCTCCTAATTAGTTTGGTGTTTGATGTACCCAAAGTTTATGTTGTGTTATTGTAGCAAGTCTGTTCATAACCATATACCCAGTTGCCCATCCAATACTCAACGGTTATGTGGGTATGGGTATGGTGCATGTATAGCTTCTAAAAAAGTGTGTATATACCCATACATATACCCTCTTGACTAAATGGTTATGGTTATGGATATTACCATAACTACACCGTACCTTACCCATTTATAGCCCTACTAAAGTAGGTGCGTCCAATACATAAGGAAGGTGAAGGAAAAAGTAATTTATTCTTTTATGCAAACTAGGAATAAGACTAGTATCTTATCTTTAATTTTTCCATCTTTTTTTTAAAGATAACTACTTAATTGATTAATTGATTGTTTAGTTGATGCTTTCCAAATTGGAAATGCACTCCTTGTCTTTGTTATTTATTGGAAAAGGATGTTTTTCTTCTTGATTGAAAAGAGATTCCTTGTTTCACTTATTATTTCAAAAGAGATATTTTTCTTCTTAATTAGAAATGGACTCCTTATTTATTGAAAAAAAAATTCTTAATTAGAAGTGGACTCTTTATTTTCCTTATTAATTGTAAATAGACTCCATGTTTTATTTTTTAGGTATATAAGAGCACATGTGTCTTATTGGGAATAGGATGTGGTACATTCAAATGATTCTAAATAAGTCTCTTATCATTTGGGTTAATCATACAACACAAAACATATTTGAAGAACATCTATCGTTGTTCATGAGTGAGAGAACCCTTCCTCCAGAAACTTACCTTGCCTCTACCATCACTCCAGGACTTCCTCATGGAGATTAAACTCTTGTGTATAGATTTTATATCCTTCTTTTTCTCATAGATGCGATTTTTCAAGTGGCGGTACCTGCAATCACTGTTGCATTGGTGTTGCACCTTGTACGCCGTCAAAGACGTTCTTCTGCTATAGGTTTGTGACTGGATCGACTAGAAGAACGACACTCATCCATGAGGATTGCTACCTGCTGACTCTTTAAATATTATGGCATGTTCTTCAATGGACTATCTGGATGGAGTTCCTAACTCTATTTTCTTTTTTGTTTCTAGATCAGTTTGTTGTATGTATATCTTATTTGGATCTGACTTGAAATTGTTTATTAATATTGCAAACTATTGTTGGTTGAAACAACATAAACATTTATATCCAATAGTCTTAAAGAAATCTGATTTTTGTCATTAGTTACTCATGGTCAGCCATAGTTTTGACACAAAAATAGACATATCCAACATGCTTGAAAAATTACTGGTACTAACTTTGTTTGTTGGAAAATTAGAATGAAAATTTGACTTAATATGGTTGGTTATGATTAGTTTTTAAAAATTACTAGTACTAACAATTTTTAAGTAAACCAATCGAGTCCAATGCAATAATAACTAATTGAGACTAAAACAACCCTTGTGAAGTGAACCGATCGAGCCCCATGCAAAACATATTCATTGAGAATATTCAACTTCCAAGCCCTTGAGGATTCAATCCATCTTGGAACACCCTTGCATGACACATCAAAGTTCCATCCAAGACCCTACAAGGTCATCTACAACCTCACCCATCGAGGGGCACATCAACCTCACCAACCAAGCTATCAAGCTCCATCTTCTTCAATCCATCGAGACTCAGATATACTACTCCCATAGAGGCCCAACCTTATCTTAGCCATGGAGGCTCAGATCAATCAAAGCTAGGCCCAACAAGGTTGGTTCAAAGAAGGCCATTGACGCTCAACACTTGCCATAGAAGCTCATCCCTAGTCAACCGGTCAAGGGTCAAAATACACTAACCAATCAAGGGTCTAAGGCTACCTACCCATCGAGGGTACTCTGAGCCAAACCCATCAAGGGACCTCTTTTCTTGCCCATCAAAATATTGAACCATTAGGGTCAATTCAAGGATAAGCATAGGGAAAGCCATCGAGGCTAACAAACCTAACCACTAAACCCCAGATTAGGGTTGGGGTTAGAACCCAAGGAAGAAAAATGATATAACCAAAGTTAAAAAGCATCCAAACCACATCATATAAGGTACATACATTTAGTAAAACATGAACTCAATTATTTTTCATATAATTTGCAATTAAGTCCACAAATTATAAAAGAAATTGTAAAATTAAGGTAAACAAGGTGCAATTAAAACCAAATTATATACCACGACCCAAATAAGCAAAATTCCATGTATGATTTATATATACAATGGACTCACCATATCAAATGTCTAAGAGACATCCTCTTTTATACCAGGAATCACACCATTATCTAATTTAATGATAAGAGACTTGAAGGTGTATTAATGTCACATCACACAATATAAATAGTTCCATCAATGGTTCCATGAAGAGAGAGCATGTAGAGGTAGAAATATTATCATAGGGGGGTTGTATAGTGATTTTTTTCCATTTGTCAAATCATTCCAAGCGGTACAAGCTCCACTGCATAGGATCACGAGTGGTTTCATAAAATGGATGTTGGAAGTGAAAAACAACTAATGGATTATGATGTTAGGTAATTATGGTTGAGTTTATAAGTGCGATCCTATCAGCTCCACTGGGAAATTTGGTTTTCCAATAAGCAAACCCAAGGGATATGTATTTGATAACATGCTTTCATATTGGACCAGTATGGGTTATAAGGGGAGGGCCTAGTATTTTGTAGAGAAAGTTTATTCAATGCATTGTAAGATATGACAATGTCGTCTCATGTCAATTGGGGCTACAATAAGTCCACATGTAGATGACTTTGAAGTCATTTGAATTGAATTTCAATCATTGAAAATTTATAGTATATGTAGTTATACATACGAACCATTTTAGATCAATGGCCAACAAATTTCCATATCCATTTTGTACTACTATTTAGTGTATTCTTTTCTAAATCTTGAAATTATGCCAGTTCTCAAATGAATATGGAAACCGCCACATCCAAGACGTGTTGGTTTTTTCTTTAAATAATTTGTACATTAGTGGAGGGGTCTCATGGCAATTAGAGTTGTAGTAAAAGAATCATTTAACCGCGGTTCAAAACCTTTTTCTTGTTACTTCCTCCCCATCAGATGTACCAGCGAGTCTCCAACTCAGGATCTTCTCTATGACGAGTCGCATGTTTTATCGTTGAGCTAGCTGATTAAGTACGTTCAGGACACGTCAGTGTGCTACTTCTTGCACTAATGCTTGAATTTTGCAGCCTCACGTTTGAGTAATGACAAAGAAAAGTACTCTTTGCATACACGACTACCAGAATTTATCACTAAGTACTTTTTGTTCATACGACTACTATCATGAGTTTTAATGTCTCAACTTAATTGGTCCCTTAGTTTAGTTGATTTTTGAAGACCAGGAAGTGCTGAAACATACCCAACATATGGATGCCATACATAGATGATAATTTACGAAGTCGTCATTACTGATGATATTGGTTTCAATGAAGCTATACCCAGTGATTCCATCCCACTCATGTTGATGCTAAATCTAACTCGGTTATTGGTCCTAAGGAAGGAATAAAATATAGAGAAACAAACACAAAAATAATACACATTTATCATAAAATCTCAAAAGAACACCTCTGTAGCCATTCCGGTGTAAAAATACTACTTGGACTGACATTCTCCAAATTTGTGTAAGAAAATATCACATCATCATGTGTGTTTAATCGAGAAAAAAGCTAAAATAAAAAAGTAAATGCTACAGTAATTGAGTTTTCACCCTTAAAGACATGGGTGAAAACGCCACTCAATGTGGCACTTTCTTCTTTATTTACTTTTAATTTTTTTTATGTTTCTATTAGCTATGCCTAATTGAGTTGCATTTTCTTCCATCAAAATTGGAAAGTGTGATTCTGAGCAGGATCTTTATACCAAGGTAAGCTGTGCGGAAATTATTTTCAGGGGTGTTATATCTATAATTAATTTTTCAAAGAATACTACGGTTTTTTGTTGCAATCGTCTATCATTCTCACATAATATGCACGATAGGTTTAAACTTACTTCCATCAACTACCAGCGGCATGCAGACATGAAAATAATACAAAATTGATCAAGCTATGTGGACTCGAGACTAAACTCAATGTTGGAATTTTTTGGGCTTTATGCATTCATAAAGAGGAAAAAGGAGAAAAAAGTAATGAAGGAACGTCCCATATCCACTCAAACGAGCCTGAAGGACGTTTATTCATCATAAGCGGATGGCCGATTACCAAAGAGTCTATTGGATGTGTGGGGACAATATAAAAACCTGCTAACCAAACGCCGTCGCGTCGCATCGGTCGGTCACTTGCAGGGCGACAGCGGTTTCCCGCACAGGCACTTGTTGTGTGCGAACTCGTACTGCCCAAACCGCCCGAGGTTGCCACCTTGCGGGATCTCGCCGCAGAGCTGGTTGTAACTCACATTGAGCAACTGGAGATTGTCGGCTCTCGCGAGGGCCGGCGGTAGTGTGCCGCGGATGCGGTTGTGATTGAGGTCGAGCTGGCCGAGGTTGGCAATCGTGAGGTCGACCCCTGTGATGTCGAAGTCGAAGAGGTTCCTGGACAGATCGATGCGGAAGTTGCTAGTCTTGGCGGCGGCAGGGCCGAGCAGGAACCTGGCGTCACCCTCGAAGCGGTTGCGGGAGAGGTCAAGCATAGTGAAATTGAGCGAGCCAAGGGAAGGAGGTACGGTGCCGGAGAGATCGTTGTGGGAGAGGAGGATGCTGTAGATGTTGCGGGGTAAGTTTCCGTAGGTGGCGGGGATCGGACCCGTGAGGCTGTTCTGAGAGAGTTCCATGGTGGTGAGCTTGGCGAGGGAGCCGAGAGAGGGCGGGAGAGACCCAGACAAGCGGTTGAAGGCAAGGTTCAGGTACTCTAGGTTTCTGAGCTGGGAGAGGAAACCCGGGACGGGGCCGGTGAGATCATTCCAGTCCATGCGGAGGAAGGTGAGGCTGGCGAGCTTGGTGATGGCCGGAGGGATGGGGCCGGTGAGTTTGGGGAGTTTGTGGAACTCTAGTGATCGGAGGTTCCGGAGCTCGCCGACGGAAGACGGTATGGATGCGGAGAGGTTGGAGTCGGTCTGGACGACGAGCCCCGTGACGCGGCCGGCGAGGGGACCGGTGTCGTCGCACTGGACGCCGGGCCAGTCACAGCATCCGCCGGCTCCGTCGGTGCCCCATGCGATCAGAACATACGGGTCAACCAGGTCTTTTTTGATCTGGAGGAGCATCTTTTCGTCCGACGGGTCGCATTTCGCCGCGGAAGCTGCCGGAAGGAAGATGCCGACGGTGAGGAGAACGAGGACGAGGAATGGAAGGACAATGGACCGTTGAGGCGAAGGTGGGTTAAAGGTAGCCATCGTGCTATCTCTCCAGCAGCTCTGTAGACGTTGGGAGTGGAACTCTGCACCAAAGAAGCCGAAGCCACCACCGGGATTTAAAGACGGTGCCCGCGGCGTCCGCCCTTCCCCATATGGTCCTGCCGCAATAGAAACGTGGAAGTCATGCTCAGATATTATATTCTTGGGTGTGCTCCAGGGACAACGCTTTCCGGTCAGGCAATGTTGTTAAGCTTTTGTTGGTGCTCCTTAGTCCAAAGCTATACAGGTCCAAAGCAGAAGGGGTTCCGGTGGCCAAGGCACTCAAGTGTATAAGGAATGGGATCCAATGCCGATTATGATTGTGTATGAAACGAGATTCTTATGTTTCTTGACTTTTTCACATAAAAAACAGCAGAGATGATGGGTAACTAAAGGATACATCTCAACTCTACTTGCAGCATTGTAAAAAATTTAATAAACACGTATTTCTCTTTTCAAAACTTCATTTGACCTCTAAATGCTTATGCAATGTAAGTTTATTGGGGACACACTTTTCCAAGCATCGTGTCTCAATAGTGTTGAGGAAGCATTTGACACACCATAACTAATAAATTAAAATGTCTTACATTGGGTTAGTGAGCTTCATTTCTGACCAAAAGTTCATTTCCCATGGAAAATGTTAGGCGGACCAACGACCAAGTTAGAAACGAGAACCCAATTTGGCTGTATGCATTGCAGCCCCAATATGTAGCGTTCTTCCCAAGACACATATATGACTACAAAGTTGGGAGAGAGAAATGTGATAGTGGCTGGAATGAGAGAGGAGTGTGAGAGATATTGGGTGGAAGGAGAGAGGGAGTGGGTGGAAGGAGAGAGAAAAGAAGAGTAATATTTATTTTGCCTATGACTTTCAGACGGTAATGTATTTTTTGACGAAATAAAAATTGTTATATTCCTTATAAAAGATACTTTCGAACAAAACTAATATCAACATATTTTTAAGAAATATAATACACAACCTAAAAGAGGAAAAGAGAATGATCGGAAGCATAGAGAAAAAAAATACGAGAGAGAAAATTATTTCACATATAACTTCCAATCTATAATGAATTTTTTGGATTCCTTATAGAAAATATGCAACAACAAACTTAATGTCAACATACTTAACAAGACCAATTACGATAACAAGCTTAATGAAATAAAAATTGTTATATTCCTTACAAAAAATACATTTTAACAAGACCATGGTCGACATAACTTTGAGGAGTATAATACACAATCTAAAAGAGGAGATAGTAGTTGGATGGAAAGAGAAAAAAAGATGAGAGAGAAATTAATTTTGATTATAAATTTCAATCCGTGATGAATTTTTTGACGAAATAAAAACGGTTAGATGTCCTACAAAAGATATATTCCAACAAGACCGATTATGCAAAAATTTTTAAAAAATAAAATATATTCTTAAAAATTAATATAACAATTCGTATTGTTATTTTAAAATGAGCAGCAAATTTCTCTCTCCTCATTTCAGTTTTTTTGTTATTTGTTGTGTTGTTATCTCGGCCCAATATTTTGTTTTTATAAGATAAAGAAATACAAATAATTTGAGGGAAGTTGTGTCATTAATTTGTTATCTATGGTCTAATTTTTGTTGTCCCTAGTCCATTTTGTTGTTATTGTTGGTTTAATATTTTATTTTTTGAAAGGGAAAATATGAGGAAGAGGAGTGAAGAAGTGTCACTAATTTATTTTCTTTCATTATTGAGTTGTTATCTTCAGTCTAATTTATTGTTATTTTTGATCTAGAGGTAAATAAGGAATTGGACTAGAGATAACAATAAATTAGACTAGAGATAACAAAGAATTAGACCAGAGATAATAAAAAATTTGACTAGAGATACCATAAAATTGGACTAGAAATAACAACAAATTAGATTAGAGATAACAAATAGTTGGACTAGATATAACAAAAAAATTAACTAGAGATAGATAACAATGAATTGGATAAGAGATAAAAAAGAATTGGACAAGAGATAGTAAAGAATTGAACTAGAGATAATAACAAATTGGACTAGAGATAATAAAAAAATGGACTAGAGATAACAATAATTTTGACTAGAAATAACAAAAAATTGACTAGAGGTAAAAAAGAATTTGACTAGAGATAAACAACAAATTAGATTAGAGATAACAAAAAATTAGATTAGTGATAATAAAGAATTGGACTAGAGACAATACATATTTGAATTGGAAATAACAATAAATTAGACTAGAGATAACGAAGAATTGGACAAGAGAGAACAACAAATTTGCCTAGAGATAATAAAGAATTGACATAGAGATAACAATAATTTGGACAAGAGATAACAAAGAATTGGTCTAGAGATAACAAAGAATTTGACTAGAGATAACAACAAATTAGACTAAGAATAACAAAGAATTGGACTAGAGATAATAAAGAATTAGGCTAGAGATAATAACAAATTTGACTAGAGCTAACAAAGAATTAGATTAGACATAAAAAAAACTTAGCCTGGAGATAACAACAAATTTGATCATAGATAACAACTAATTTTAAAAAATTGTACTACTTCCCTCTTATTCCTCATATTTTGTCTTTTTTATAATTTTTTTAAAAACATATACGCATTAGTCTTATTTGAATGTATTTTTCATAAGGAATCTAAAAAAATTTTTGTAAAAAAATACATAACTATTTGAAAGTTATTAGTAAAATAAATATATCGTCCTCATCTCTATTATTTTAGACTGTATATTATATTTTTATAGAACATGTCAACATTAGTCTTATTGAAATGCATTTTCCATAAGGAATCTAATGATTTTTGTTTTGTTAAAAATACCTAACGGTTTTACAGTTATTAGTAAAATAAATATATCTCTTTTGTATTTTTTTCTCTCCTTATAGCCACTCCCTATCTCTCTAGCACTCACCTCTCTCTCTTTCTCTCTCGTTCTCTAGACTTCCATGTGACCTACCTCCTCACCAGTATGTGTCCCATCACCAGTGTACGTCTTGTCAGCAACATGTGCAGTGTCCCATCTTCTGTTAATGATTAGAAATGAGATATCAAAGCAGCTGGAATGAGGACAAATGGATCCCGAAGCTAGTTTCATATTGGTGGCATACAACTAATCTCTTATTTAATTTTTCCATGACGTCGAATATCTATTATTAGTAACTAAATCTCAATGAATTTGAGTTATAACTTACATTATCTCCACTGTAACTATATATCTACCAAAATGAGTAACTCATCAAGTTTATATATATATATATATATATATATATATATATATATATATATATATATATATATATATATATATATATATATATATATGAAGAGAGATAGAGAAAGATAAAGAGAGTTTAACCATTGCATAAGTTGGTATGATTTTTAGGTTACGCAATATGCATGTTTCACTCAAACACCCTTTTTAAGTCTTGTCTTCTTTCTCCTACAGTTTTCTTCTTCGTGTGTTTCTTGCATTATCTATCGAACCTTCGATCATGTGGTTGATATTTTCATCTTTGTGGATCTCTCCCTCTACAATTGTGTTCTTTCCTTTGCATTTTGGTCTATCCTTCTATTGTGGTTGGCGATCTAGTTTTGTGGTCAAGGCTCGTTGTTATGCATTACGACAACTTCCAATCTTATTTGGCTACTTCTTACATGTTATGCTTTGTGACAAATTCAAAGCATCTTCGGCTAAAAACTTGCAAGCCAGTCCGGGAAAGAGATCTACAGGTGCACACGTAGAGCCAAATGTGTATCCAATTCTTCTTCAAGTATTGGTGAAAAGTTATTTTCAATTTGCGACTGACGCCAATTTTTAGAGAAAAAGTAAACCGGTTACCAATTCTTCTCTAATGATCGGTTGGTAATGGTTCCCAATTTGCGACTTGCACCCTACTTTTGAGAAGAAGAAAGATACATTTCTTTATAATTTTCATATAATTTAATCTATGGATGTTTCAATATTATGGCTTATTTGGTTGTTTTAGTTGTAAGACAATCAAATAGCTTAGAAATATGAAATTCACAATAAGGTTTTAGTATGCACCTATGTTGTTTGTTTGGACATAATTCTGTCTGACCTAGTTTGTGTATATTTGATTGAAAATAATTTTAGTGTGGTAATTGATGGTGTTCAATTTGTATATCAATTCCCATATGTGTTCAATAGAGCTTTAGGTTACTGATACATCATATTCTTAAAACATAAGTGTAATACATTAGGAAGTAATATGTGATGCATATCAAATTTTTTGCCACATCAACTTGGTAAAATGTAATCGTAATAAGATATAATGTAATTGTCATTTCTTCATTGTCTAAAAAATAATTATTTTCTATGAAAGTTAAATAATTTGTATAAAAAGTAACTATTGTATTTCAAGTGTAACTATTGTGTATGTATTGTAACCATTTATATATGTTTCCTATATTGCAGTTTGCATAATCCAATTTACATTTTTATCTATATTTAGTTTTTATGGATGGTGTTGGTGAAGATATCATGTCTTCATCTCTTGCATCTATATCTGTATATGTTACTTTTATTGTTGTTTCTACTACTTCTTTGTATGTTCCTACTTCTGAGTCCAGATCCTTTTCTGCATCTACTTCTTGTAATGCTTTTGTGTCTTCTATGGTATCAGCTTCTGCGTCTACTTCTACTTCACTAAATGTAGACCAATTACCTCATACAAGATTTGGATTTCTAACTTTGAAGGGGGCCATAGAGTTGCATAGAAGATACATGGGAAGGATCATATTCAACATTAGAAAGCATGATAAATGATATGAATCTCACACTCAGATTCTTCTAGTAAAGATATCATATGTGATAAGCAATGTTTCTCAATCTGTTCAAATAAGTCAATTGGATTTCTTAGTCCTATTTATACTTTGTTGGTAACTAGTGCAACTTGCTAAAAAGTAGAAGCAATCAATCAAAATTTATGTACGTTTGGTAATGATTTGATTTACATTAAACAAATATTCTTTTAGATGCATCATGACTGCTTTTGCAATTTATCATAATCATGAGCTTGTTAATCGTGATTATTTTTGGTACTTGTGATGAATACTTCTATTGATGAAAGTCATAGAAACTCGATCTCTGCTATGAGTTAAACTAATATTCCATTGTGAAAGTAGATTTATTTAATAGATTCTGAGTACGGAGGGTATGATAGGTTGACTTTCACCAACATAAGAAAGTGCATAGGAAGAGACCTATAATGGATAGTTATGATGTTGACATGCTACTGCATAGTTTTAAGCAATTAAAGCATCCTAATTCCAAATTTTTTTATCTATGAGAATGACTCTAAAGGTTGCTTTCCCCAATTGTATTGGTGTGAATGTGCATAGTTTGGAATTGAGCTCATCTATGACATGACATAAAATGCAAAACATACTTCATGAAAGTTATATTTATTACATCTGTTACAAATGTAACTATTTATGTATGAAAAGTAACAGTTTGTAAGGTAAAGCAACCTTGTACATGTGTAAAGTAAGAAAAAAAAAACTAAATTTGGAGCAGGTAGCTACCCGAATAGGAAATGAATGAATGCATATATATATATATATATATATATATATATATATATATACATACATACATACATACATACATACATAATACATACTATGTTGACCTCCCATTTAATTAGCGCAAATGCCAAAAACTTGAGATCACCTAAACCCTAGTTTGGAAATTGATCACCAAATTCTCATTAAACAAAATCAAAATAATATACATGAGAGATATGTAATTGTTTGCTTCTTCAAAAAATCTCATAACACAAAATTCAACATCTAATAAAGGTCAAATTGTTCATTCATCAACCAAATACGTTCAATTTTTTTAAATGAAACCAAACCATATTACTCATAAACATTTTAGTTTACATAGGATTACATGTACATACAAGGAAATGAGCTAGAAGTACATTCACACCGAGGAAAGTAAGTGTAACATACCAAAAACTAAGCTCTAATTTAATATTGAACTATAATTTCCCCTAAACTTGAGCCCATTTACCAATTGGTCCTCCAATTTCAAGTCTCATTTAGTTATTACAATCAATCATAGTATTCACTCATAATTAGTCTTCAATTATGTTTTTTAGGTTAAGATAATTGAATATCTACATTTGAAAAATACTTACAAAGTAGTCCCTCAATTTGGTTTGATTAATCATTTTGATATCAACTTAAATTGCTAATTTTGAGATATCTTGATTTAGACTCACATTCATGGAGTACTCTCAATTTGCAACTAGTGGCTTTGGAACCAATTAAATTTAATAATAGAATAAAATATATTATTTCTTAGAAATACAAGGGGGATAATTTATATGATCAAATTAAGTCATTAAATTGAAGTGCTAATATTTCAATAATATGTACAATCAACTGTAGACCCATAGTATAAATTTCATCAAGTTAGGAGTTACTTTGTAAGAGTTATAAACTATCAATTCAATTAGGAAATATGGAATCAATAACACTTAACAAATGACTTGACCAAAGTGAGGGAAGACAACACATTACCATCTTCCCTGAACCTTGTCATCCACAGTTATCTTAAAAATGGAAGTCTTTGCCCCAACAGACAACAATGATCTCACCCCTACCCCGACACTAGAAGCGAACAAGTCTTCTACATCTTTGATCCAAAGTTCATAGCTGACACTGTCATAAACAACCTTAACCCTAGATCTAGACACCAACATCAAAGGCAACCATTACTGGTCAAGAAACAGTGACCTACAAGCAACCTACAAATACCACCACCACCTTGCTTTCACCACTAAACCCCTATATCCTTGAGGCATACCTTCCTCCCTCTTCATCACCTAGCCAAACTCTACATCCTACCACCCTCTACTATGCAGCAACAAGACTTGCAAAGCCAACTCAATCTCTATTACAGATAAGCAACATCACAAATCTACAACTCAACAAATTGCTCAGCCTTGATTTATCTATCCCAATGCCAACCACCCATCTTAAGACAATTATTGATCTCCTAACACATTTACCTAACCCAACATCAATGGAATCACCATCAAGGGTTTGGCAACCTGAAGGCATTAAAGAAATCTACAACCTACTGACAAGATGTGTAGGCCTATAGACATGCTCGTAGCTAGGTCTCTAAGGTTTCCAGATGATTGACAATGTGAAACACCTTCCTCAATCCCAAATGTAGCACAACCTGACTCCAAGACCTACAACACGGTCGTCTCCCTACCTCAACGACTTGACCAACAAGCCTGAATCCATGCTTGTTGACTTGTTACACAAATCAGATAGGCACCATCAACTTGCAACACTACTCTAGAGAAATCCAACAAAATGCCAACATCTTCAACCTCAACACCTTGACTCTAGTAATGATTTACAAAAACCCATCAAACCATGGCATCGATGAGTTGAATTTAGAAGTGGAGTAGTGAGAAGGATGGTGACGAAGAGTCATTGAGGTGTATTGCACTCATGAAGCACCCAATTTCTAGACCCCTTCTCGACATTGGGCTTAATTCTAGCAAATTGACAACTCCAAACTTATGGGACAAACTCTAAGGAGTTCTTGGAATTCACAAACTCTTGAACCAATCACATCGAACATCAGGGAAGGAAGTCCTAGCGCCTATGATCTGAGGGGTTCTAAATTGGAGATTATAGATGCAAACCAACACCTTCCAGCCTCGTGTAAGGAAGATGGTATATGCTAGGTTGAGACATAAGTTGTCTAATGAGCTTGACTCCAGATAAGTAAGCATGCAATCCTTTCTGCAAACTCATTCATTTACTTAGTTAATGACATGAATGCATTTCCAGTAATAAGAGAGGCCCTTGATCAATTAAGTTCCAAATGTGAAAAAAACTACATACAAGCTACCATTAACTTAAATATACAATACTAGAATTTTAGAAACAAATTAACAAACTGAGCGATATAGAATGATACATAAATAACATGATTACTAATTGTTTAGAATGTGGAAATGAGTTTATACCATTATTATATGATCATTATAAACTTGGTAGTTGAATAATATTAATATGAACATAGTCAACTATGGATAAGACTATCAAAAATGTTATACATGATTGGTAATTGTAAGGGTAAAGATTCAATTAATCATATTTGTGTATTTCATATGAGTATAAATATGTTATATGTTCAATATGTTATATTATATACATTTGTATAATCTACATTGATTTCCATAGAATTATTTACTAAGACTATAGATAATATCAAGACAACTAACACCTAGTATATTTCATATAATTCTAGATGCAAAGATGACTAGTAGGTTTTAGTACCTATTTAAAGAATACAACTAGTACAAACATATGATATAAAAGATAAATAATGATCAATACATTTTTACACATATAAGACATGGTAATTAGAATTATAGGTCATAGTTAATAAATTCTCTTAATGTTAATTATATACACATAAGTTCATAGATCATCAAATTTTGATAGTTATTAGTGAGTAAATTATGCTTCATAAACTTATTCATGTTCACAATTAAAACCACAATGCACACACATAATATGGTATTTGAAAAAAGCAATAAGGATCTATGATGAATGAGTATTCATCTCATTTTTAGTTGCATTTTTAGTCTAATTTAGCATTCATATAGCTTAGTTTTCATTAGAATAGCTTTGTTTTGATCTACTTAGGTTTTTATGTTAATATATAGGATTTTGATGCTTTTCTTGACTCCATTTGCAGTTTTTGAATTTTATCACTCTATAACAAGTTTGCCTAGGGGTCCCGCTGTCAATCCACATGGCAATAGACCTTCAAAACATCAGTTATCAAAGCCATCAACTCAATGTTTGACAGCTCCATCAATCCATCTGATCGACATTTAGAAGGTCGACATACAACTCATTGATAAGTAAGGTTAACACCCTTGTCGACCTCCCTGCTTGACAACATCATAGACTAGCAGCCAACCAGAGATCATCCCATCGGTCAACAATCTTGTCGATACACTTACCAACAGCCACAATTGCTTGATAGCTTTATCGACTCTTAAGGTCGACAATCCTGTTGATTGACAGACTAATGGCTGGAAGTCCAAAAGCCATCAACCAACAGACCCATCGACTGATAGCCATGGTCGACACCGACTGAAAGAGATTGACAACCTCAACCCTATAAATAGGCCCCCAACACATCCGTGCAACTTATCTCAAAATTATGGAAACAAAAACATCGAAAGGCTACCACCGAGATCAAAGCCCAAGACAACAACTATCGACCCAATGAGTTCTATCGACCTAGTTGGCTATCGACCTGTAGCCTTGGCGACTTCAATCAAATTTCAACAAATCAAAGTCGTCGACCTCCCTTCTTGAGCAATTAATCTCTTCCCCGAGCTGATGTTCATCCACCTACTTCTACTACAAGTCAGAGTTAATACCTTAGGAGAAAGAAGGGAGGAAGTCTGCCATCACACACCACACTGAGTCGCTTCTGCCACCATCATGACCATGATGACATCCTTTTCCTCTTTTTATGGTATTAATCTTTCCATGTTGAGGGATTAGTTTTTTCACTAGGGTGTGGGGACTATCCCCACTACCCATTTCTTGCAATTTCATTCTTGTTCCAATTCTTGTATGAACTCATTAATTTATAGCTAATAGTTTACTGCATTTTTTTGGATTGATCACCAGCTTTATGTGATTTATTATAATATTTTACTGTGAGAACTTCAATGTTTAAGATTTGAATATCGATTAGCTTTGGTTGACACCCATACGAGAACTTCCAATAGGAAGTCTCCAGAGTAGTGGATAGGTGATCTGCAAGTAACGAGACATTGAGCTTATAGGGATATCTACTCATGCAAGTTTTTGACGATGAAAGGGGAAACTTGCATAACTCCAATTATATCTTCATGTAGGTTTGGATTTGAATGATTGCACAAATTTGAGTAGTGGTGGTGAAACATACTCATCCTAGTGTATCCATCCATCTGATAATCTAGATTTTATTTTAGTATTCTATTCTTACACGTTAGTTGTAATCAACCAAAATCTGCCTTTTGTGATAAGTACTTTTCCTAGTTCAATTAGATTGATCAATCAATTCTTAAATATTTTTTCTCTTGGGTTTGATCCTCAACTTTAATGAGATAAGATCCATCTGCTTGTGGGTGGCATTATTGTACTTTGGTTTTGGTAAACTCTGGGAATTTCTTATTGTAACCTACCGGATCTTGGACCCTACCCTGTAAGTTTGACCTTTTGGGTTTTGCCAAATAAGGTTGAGGTTAGAGTGATCCTAATAATCAAATGCATGAATATTGTAGTCTAATATGTCATATAATTCATTTGGTGATAATAAGATGATAAAAACTTAATTTGGTGCATAATGTGGTTAATGGGCCACTAATGGGCCATATGACATATCTCATAAAAATGAAATCCCAAAAGTGAAATTTAAGTTTAATATATTGTTCCTTGGGTCCCAATTGCCTTGGGAGTCATGAATCACATTATTCACATAATAATTCATTTAATTCAATTTGGAAAAGAAAATGTGTGTTTTCCCCAAAATATCAAATAAAATAATATATAACTCCAAAAAGAGGAAAATAATTTTGGATTCATAATCTACATAATAAATATAGCCTTTGGGTTGATTTTCATCCAATATGGAGAAAGTTTTCTTAGAAGGTGAAATCAGGAGAGTTAGAACCTTCAAAATATTAAATAAATGTTCAAACAACTCCAACATATAAAATTGATGGTAAATTTGTATCTAACACATTAAATATGACTTGTGGGTCAAGTTTTATAAAATTTGAATAATTTTAAGTCATTAATGCATGAATAAAGAGAAAATAGTATTTAATTTATTTAACCTATTAAAAGTTTCCAAAAGGAAAAACTAAGTGCATAATCGGAATCTACATACTGTAATAAGCCTCTATGCAAAATTTTATCCAATTTGGGATTTCTTTGCACCCTAAAAAGACAAAAGAGAAAAAGTAAATTAAATGCAATGTCACTTTAATCCTATTCATGTTTGGTCTATGGTTTCCGTAATTTAATTTGTCACATGGTTTGATATCAAGAATCAGTATGGTTTCCTTGCCACACGCCCTTTATGATTACATGTGGACTCTAGACCGCCCGATCCTCATCGAACGGCTTGCACATCGTCTCCTATCTCGAGTAAGAGACCAACCTGATATGAATAGTAACGTCGAGAGTTTTTCGGTGATTTCTCTCTCGATTCTTGATCAATTTTCTTAATTCCTGTTGGTTTGGTTTTGGGAGAGGTTTCTACTTTTAGAAAACCCTTTCATGATTGCTATCTCTTTGTATTTTAGATTTTCTCGATTCTTGCTCCAGGGCACCAGAAGCCTCTACACTTGGACACCTTACATCAACACCTTATATATGCCTACACCTACCTTCGCTCCCATCGTGCCCTTAGAAACTTAATCCTCAAGTCAATTTTGCCCCTCACTGCTATTTTGTTTGCCTCCGACGGGTCCTTCACCCTGATCTTCTAAGCACCACCACGCTCTGATCGTTCCATCATCACGTAATAGGTTGAGAGGTATGCTTCTACACCACACCGTGGTCGTCTTGGTCTGGTTCCTTTTGTGAAAAAAAGTAGGGCAGGTGTTGCCCAATTCTGGCCGAGACCTACTCACAGCCAATTGCTTCCATGGCGTGAGAGGGTGAGGGGGGTGATTCCCCTGAGAAATCTCATTCCTACCCTCCTCGTCTCTTCTCTACCTCATTTCCTCGCGTGAGGGTGTTCTGGTCATTTGGCCCTGCTTTTAGTTAGCCTTGGATGGGTCTATGTAGGCCGTTGACTGGTGACATGGCTGCTCTGATTGGGCCATGTCAGCCGGGCACTGACTCTCCGCCTCTCGCGAGTTTTCTCCACTTATGTGGATTTTCAAATTTTTCTGATTGGCTGAGATTGTAAAATTCATATCTTTTTATCTGTCAGGTCAAAAATTACAAATAAATACTTGTTAGATTCAGAAAAATGCAATCTTTCTAGTGGTCACCTGAATATGATGTTTTGAAGTGGTGATTTTAATGGATCTAATTAATAAGTCAATAATTTGTGTAATTCATAACTAAATATTTATAATTCATATAAATATAATAAAATATGTTTTGAACTTAGGAAAATATAACCTCAAACATGGCGTAGTTTTTATAACCTAATTCATTAATAATAAAATGACAAATTTTGGGGTTTTGAATAATTAATGGAAACCCAAGCCTAATTCCACATATATGCTTAATAGGTTCTTTGGATACCTAGGCTTGGACCTAGATGTGACTTTGGATCATTGACTTTGTAATTGAGGTATGTTGTAAACCCTATTCTTCATATTGAGCAATTATTTCTCTTGTTGTATGTTGTATTCCCTATTCATCCATGTTGAGCAATTCACCTATCTTATCTTTCTTTTGACTTTAGCCTACACATATGTCTATTTTCTTGATATCATGGTTTGTGTGAACTATCTTACTTATTATGGACTTGGATATTCTCTTGATATCTTATCTTGTGCCTTGGTGCATGTTGGTTTTAAATAATGTTATATGCTCACCTTGAATTGGATGTTATTATGTATGTGTTGTCCATTGTGTGATGGCAACATTGAATAATTCTGACTGTACCTTTTACTTGCCTCTACATTAAACATGCTATGTGATTCAGTAGCACTAGAGTAGTGTAAATTGCATTGGTTTTGTTTATAGAAGATGTGATATTTCCTGCTCTTTTGGGACGACAAGGAACCTCATACCCTGGGCAAGATGTGTGTCTTGACCCGTTTTATATATATTTGGGAGATTGGCAGTATTCCTTTCTCTACCAGGCTTCAACTTTATGAGGATTGGCCGCCAATTCTATTTATATTGTTCTAGCACTACTACATAAAAGCCTTTTAGCATCAGTTATTTAAGCTCTTTAGTGTTAGTTTCAAAGCGACACCCAAGTGGGTGCCACTAAAGGGGGACACCTTCGGCGTCAGATCCCAACCGACGCCAAAATATTTTTTGCCACCGAAAAAGCGCCAGCAAAGGGACTATATGCGTCGGTTGTTTAGTAAAAACTGATGCCCAAACTCTTCCCGTCACCGAAAACGCACCAGCAAAGGGACTATAGGCGTCAGTTGTTTACTAAAAAACCGCTGCCAAAACTCTTCCGGCCACCAAAAACACGCCAGCAAAGGGATTATAGGCGTCGGTTTTCTAAGAGAAACTGATGCCACATCATCTGAACCGACGTCAGTATTGTGATAACAACTGACGCCCTATCCCCTGTCTACCACCACGGCCATGCTTCCCAGTAATCACGGTCGTGGTACCTGGTCACATAGATGTCGGTTTTAGGTGGAAAACCACCGCCATATAACATAGGTGTCGGGTTTGTTCAAATAACCGACGCCTATGTTTTGATTTTTTTTTGTCATTTTGCAGACCCGTTGTGGCTAGTTGCTGGATGAGAAACAAGCAGTTCAGTTATGAACTGCATCTTTTACGACATCCATTGATATCAACCAACAACAGGCCACAAACCTGCAAAAATTAACTGATGGACAATATTATATATATGTGATTCACACTCATGTATAAGAACATTTAATTCATATTATTTTTTCATCACACACATGTAGAAACCAATAGCAACCTATAGTTCCATTTATTTCATCTCTTTTCACATTCAGACACATGTAGAAATATTCATGTATTGATGATTTTCACACACATGACAATTCATAAAAATTCATTCACATTCACACAAAATTAATTATGAGAACAAAGTTATTCTTTATTCATCATTGTCATCATTGTCAACAAAATCATATTGAAAAATTCCCACTCTTTGCAGGGCTTTTGCCCAATCTTCTCTTACAACATCTAATTCATCTCTCGTATAGGGAACATGTACATCAAAACGCTTTGCACCAGTATTGAAGTCCTCAGTTTTAAAGACCTACAAAGAGAATGACGTACATACATAATTATAATAATATATAATAAGATTCATATATTTCATATTATCTAACGAGACTATGTATAATACATGTTGTATGTTATCGATTTCTAATACGACATGTTTGATGATTAGGTCCATAAATCACATCACATAGTAGGCACATGCCCAATCATTGTCTTGTGTAGCACACTATAAATTGAAACATACAAAATATTCAAAAATATAATAAGCACAGTTTACATAAATAATATATACATTGGAGTCAGGAAATCACTTTCACATTCTCCCAAATGAGTGTCAGAGTTTTTTTCCTGGGGACCTTTCCTCCAGCTTTTTGTACTCTTGTAAAGCCCTATTTATGTTAATGTAACACATTAAATTGCATAATTCAATAGTAATGCAGTAACAGATATAAAAACATAAAATATTTCTCACAAAAATAATGGCCTTTTAATTGCATGTCCATATAATAGATCCAACTCACTCCCCACGGGATCTAGATAATAGACAGTGAATGTCTTGGGGACAATAAATAATAACTCTCAATGCTTAGCACTACAGGCAAGAAAGTAAAAAATTAATAACTCAATATCTGTAATAAAAATATAATTTGCTTAAGTCCAAATTACAAGCAAAGTAAACTTACTCGACATTGAATAGAGCTATTATCACCGTCTTATTATTTTTACCAAAATATTTAAAAGCATCACAGTAGTATGAAGTAACTGAAGAAGGGTTTGTATCTACAAGACTAATCAAAGATGGAACCAAAAATCCCACATGGGAAAACCCAAAATCTGTACATGTCTTGTATAAGTGGCTGTAAAATATGTATTACGTATGCATTAATATATAAGAAACCAGATTGCCGTATATAAAATAAGGTATATGGATGTATCAACCAGATTGCCGTATGCATTAATCTCACCATATCCACAGCTCTATCATAGACATGTTCAGCCATTCATAACTAAACAACTCCAAAATATCTTGTATAAATATGTTGTTTCTGAATGTTTGACCTGCATTAATACGTATCCAGAACTTCTATTACGTATGTATTAATACGTATGCTAAACTTATATAAATAGATTGTTATCGTATGATTTACCTGTAGCATTATCTGGAATAGTAACATTTATAGGGCAATTTGGATTATGTTCGCCGATCCATACTGTCACACTCCTACAATTAGGACCTATCGAGGCGTGTAGGTCCCATGGAAGACAACTTGGTAGTCAAAGAGGTGGAGGCTGAGATGTTGCAGGTCTCGTCTTTTTGACCTGTATATATAATTTCATATCAATTGACTCATATATATATACACACTAACAAATTAAAGCAATGAAAATTTATCATACAATATCAGTATAGAGGACATCCTCTTCGGGCCACAGTATCACTCTGCCTACTGCCTCACCAAGTGTTTCAGCATCTGGGTGTGCATGAGGCAGTGCAAGATTTGCCCAGACAACAAGTATATGTATCGGGATCACACGTACCATGCCATCTGATACTGGACTCCCATGAAACATGCACCCTTTAAGGGGTGGGTAAGCCGATGCATCTGCAATAATATATCCTTCACTTTGTAGTCGACATGGCTTCAACTCCTACAAATTTACGCAAAGAATGTTATATGCATATATACACAAACATATGATCATCTTGAATAGACTAGCTATTATATATGCCATAAAAATACTTACAGAGGACGTGCTAGGTTTTGGGTCTATAGGATTACTCCCAACCTCTACAATACGAGAAGTAGGAGAAGAGAGGTTCGCCACATGTACTGTCTGAGTGGCAGTCTGAGATGCCTGCCACTTGTTAAATGCTTCCTGGAGTCTTTTATCAACTACTTCCTCGACTCTCCTATCAAAGAAGGAATCTACCTATACATGGATAAAAGAAATGCTAGTTTCTGATTATTGAATTCCCTTTCGCAATAACGTTCTAAAATAAGAATAAATTACCTCAACTTGTGAAAGTCCCGCTTTTGGGACAGGTTTGCGCTGGGATGGCCCAAAGAACGATTTGATTCCCACACCAACGCCTGCACCCCTTACACGTCCAAGATGCTCTGGGTTACCCACAGCAACTGTCGGTTCATCCCTTGTACCCTGAGAGATGAACTTGCTTTCCTTCCTCTGCTCGTGCAGCTCCCGCTAATCACCATCAACAAAAATTTGTAAATAAACATAACAATAATCAATATCGATAGATTTCTCTAAGAGTTAATTTTTACCATTTTTGCAGCCGCCTCAGCGGTTGCGGGCTTTGGTATATCTCCCTTCTTATTTTGCCTCCCAGCTATCCACATAACATGACGAGGCAGAGGTGCGGGAGCAGCAGTAGAGGACTCTGCAGTCTCCTGAGTAGCAGTAGGCTGAGTAGACTCAGCCTGTAGTCTTTGGCGAACGCCTGCATATCCTCTTGGACCAATTGTGTGGTCGTGCACATTCAGTGCACGCCTTGCTCATTGAGCATCGCTGATAGCCTAGTTAGTTAGCACATTGATTTGGTTAGTAAAACTAAAGGTTAATTTTGAATAGGTGAATACATAAAAACATATATTAATTAAATTGGGAGTGTCGTTTAATACCTTGAATTCATCTGTTTTTCTTTGGGTAACAAACTCCTCCCATTCTTTGGGGTCCAAGTAGTTCCATTGCTGTGTGGCTTCCTTCTTCCTATATTTATTTTTCAAAGAGAATACAAACAAAAATTATTAGTGTAGAGTTAGTGAAATACTGATCAATGTCTAGAATTGGAATTAATGAAGAACCTATTCTCAGCATCGCGTATGTAATCTCGGGTGAGATTGGTCCTATAGTTCCTTAGACCCTCCCACAACGTTGCATCACACATTTATGATGCAACTTTTCATCCAGATCAAATATGATATGCAAATTAAATAGAATTGCTATTAACTAGTATCCTAAAAAATAGTAATCTACACAAACAGAATTACAAATAATAATAACTCACGCATATTTCCTTCCATATGTGGTCTTTCTTCCCCTTAGGAACTTTATGCCATGATTCTAGGATAGGACTGCAATGGCTGCGAGTAAGAACTCCAAGATATGAAATGAATGAGTTGCAGTTCACTCCATATGGATTTCCTTCCTGATCGAACTCCACAACCAATTTGGTTCCATTGCCCCTTTGTTGTATTAACTTGTTCATCATTGTGATGCCCCTCACTTTCTCAATTTTCTTTTGCTGCTCATCAAGTGTTGTAACTTCTTCAGGGGGTACATCACCAACCTAAAATTTGATCAAAAACACACTTACAGAATATAATTATAAATGAACATATAAATAGAAACCTCAGGGATATATTCTAATTAAAACTTACATTGTCATGCGGTGCAAGCACGTCCTCACCCTCACAGTGATCATCATCACGGTCCTGATCATCCATCTGAAAGTTCACATTCAAATTATAAATTTCACATTGTAAAGTAACACTAATTGTAAAGTTCACATTGTAAAGTACACATTCACATTGTAAAGTAATTCACATTGTAAAGTCCACATTCGCATTGTAAAGTTCACATTCACATTGTAAAGTAATTCGTATTGTAAAGTCTACATTCACATTGTAAAGTTCACATTCAGAAAAATAAAACATAATAAAAATATAAACATCCATGCCTCTAATATTGTGATCTTTTATCAATTAACAATCCTTCATTATGATCACCGCGAACATACAAGTCATTGTGATCCCCAGCTTCAATGTTTGGTGGTGTTGGCAACCCAACTGAGAATGGACTGGAGTCATCATACTTATCATAGTACTCTTCTTCATCTATATGATCTTCAATGAACTGTCTTTTACCATGAAGAACAATCGACCATTTATCATTTGCAGGATCATTGATATAAAATACTTATTTCGCCTGTGATGCCAATATGAATGGTTCACCCTTCTCGCCAATCTTTTCAAAGTTTACTAACGTGAAACCCAATTCATCCACTATAACTCCTTTGTTGTTGTCGGCCCAATTACATTTAAAGAGCGGAATTCTGAAATCTACATAGTCAAACTCCCATACGTCTTCAATGACACCGTAATATGACATTTTAGCTTCACGTGGACTTTTATCCTTTGCACTTGCAGAAAACAATGAAGACGCTTGAATGGTGACCCCGTTGTTTTGGACGACACTCTTATCATCTTGACGCTTTGTGTAATATGAGAAACCATTTATGTCAAACCCTTCATAAGACATAACATTCAATTTTGGTTTAAAGGCGAGGCATTTGATAGTTTCAGTAAGATTATCTGGTGTTTGAGATAGTTGATGTAAGACTTTATCTTCAAACCACTTAATAAATGTCTTGTTATGCTATCTAGCAAGCCACATTGTATTGACTCGAGGATATTGTCTCTTGATTAAATTGGTATATTCCTCGATATAAACACTCACTTTGTCCATGTTGTGTAAAATATACAAGTGACCTTGCTCCAACTGCTCACGGCTGATTACTTTCACCCGTGATCCCAAAAATCCTTTGCCAAAATGCTCCTCAATATTCTTGTCATTCACAGGAGCGTCATTACCACTCAGAAAGTCATTACAAAAATCCATAACCTCTCTCGCCACATAACCCTCAATAATACTCCCTTCAGACCGATAATGGTTTCGAACATCACCTTTAAAAACGCTCATGTATCGTTCAAAGGGATACATCCAATGCAAGAAAACTGGTCCCAACATTTTCACTTCCCTAGTCAAGTGGACAACAAGATGTACCATGATATCAAAGAATGAAGGAGGAAAATACATCTCAACCTGACATAGGGTAACAACCACTTCTCTTTGCAAATTATCGAGAGTATCAGGGTCAATAACTTTGCTGCACAGACTGTTGAAAAAGAAACAAAGTCTGGTGATTGCAAACCTTACATGCTTCGACAATATAGATCGAATTGCCACAGGTAATATTTGTTGTATTAGAGTGTGACAATCATGAGATTTAAGACCTATCAACTTTAGATCTTTCATTGATACCAATGTACGGATGTTGGATGAGTAATCCTGTGGCACCTTAACATTTACCAAGCATTCACAAATTGCTTTCTTCTCCTTTCTAGACAACATGTAACAAGCGGGAGGTAAGTATATTCTCCGATCGCTACTAACTACTTCTGTTAATTTTATCCTTATTCCCATTTCACGTAGGTCCATTCTGGATTTTATCCCATCTTTAGACTTACCTGGTATATTCAACAGAGTACCGATGACGCTATCACATACATTTTTCTCAACGTGCATGACATCTATACAATGCCTGACTGTCAAAGAACTCCAATAAGGAAGATCCCAAAATATCGACTTCTTCTTGAATAAAGACTTGTCACTCCTTGTGGCCATCATACATTGTGATCTTTTACCAAATTCATTGGTGATGTCTTTCACTCTTTCATAAACATCCTCCCCTGATATAGGTTTAGGTGCACTACGTTCCTCATTCCATCCATTGAATGCTCTGCGCAACCTACGATACATATGCAATTTTGGAAGAAACCTTCGATGAGCAAGATATACAGTCTTGCCGTCGTGTTTTAGTCATATTGAATTAGTGCTCTCTTCACATATAGGACACACTTTAGATCCTTTGACACTATATCCAGACAAATTCCCGTATGCAGGAAAGTCATTCACAGTGCAAAACAACATAGCGTGCAAACAAAATGTCTCTCTTCGTGAAGCATCATAGGTCATCACACCTTCACCCCAGAGCTTCTTCAAGTCATCAATCATAGGTTCAAGATAAACGTCGAAATCATTTCTAGGTTGCTTAGGGCCCGATATCAAAGACGATAACATAACATACTTATTTTTCATACACAACCAGGGAGGAAGATTGTATATAACAAGTATAACTGGCCAAGTGCTATGTTGGCTGCTCAATGTCCCGTACGGATTCATCCCATATGTACAAAGCCCAAGTCTTAGATTCCTGTCCTCTTCACCGAATTCAGGGTACAATAAATCAATCTTCTTCCACTGTGGAGAATTAGACGCATGTTGTAGGATCCCATCATTATTTTTCTTAACATCTGCATGCCACCTCAAATTCTTCGCATCTATAGGATTGGCAAACAAGCGTTGAAACCGTGGTATTATAGGTAGATACCACATCACCTTGGCGGGAGAACCAGTTTTGGACTCCCCCAAAGTCGTCAATTTATACCTTGACGCACCACCTTTCGGACAATCTTTCAAATCCACATAGTCCTTTTGAAATAATACACAATCATTCTTGCATGCGTGTATCTTCTTGGCCTCCATTCCCATTCGGCACAACAATTTCTTTAATCGGTATGTTGAGATCGACAGCTCGTTTCCTTCAGGAGGAATTTCTTCCAACAAAGACAATAATGACGTGAAGCTTTTTTCGCTCCATCGATGGTTAGCTTTCAGTTTATACAATCTCAACACAACACTAAGCTTCGTAAACTTACAACCCATGTATAACGGTATCTCATCATCATGCATAATGTTTCTAAATATGGGAGGTGGATCAGTTTTGGTGTGCTCTACCCCACAACTATCCAGCATCGCATCAACGATGTCTACTGGAACTGATTCGTTAACATATACATCATCGAAGGCAATTTCTTCTTCTACACAAGCACTGCTATCGATTTCCGGTTTGAAATCTCTCTATGCCAGTGCCATTCTGTATAGCCTTGTACAATCCTGTTGCACATGACATGACTTATGATTTTGTCACCCGTGCTGACTTTCAAGTTGTTACCGCAATGCCTACATGGACAGTAGAACCTATCTCCAGGTTGTTTCCTATGTTCCTCGACAAATCTAATAAATTGGTCAAGACCAGATATAAACTCTGGGGTGCAGCGATTGCAAATGGACATCCATGATCTATCCATTCTATGATCAAAGAGAAAACAAGCTATATATTACAATAAGATTAGGGTCTAGGGTTAACATATTAGAGTTTATGCATGGTTAAAACTTTAGGCCAACAAATACATGTGCTGTAATTCTTATATATAATAAATGTGTACCACCTATCCCATTCTTGAACACCTAATCTCACTAGTAAGTGTATCATGTGTATTAGGTTTTCAAAAAAATTTCGACATCATTTCCCAGCTGTTCTCTAAGTTCATATGTACTTAGAGAACAAACGGGGAAATGCTACTGAAATTTTCTTGAAAACCCAATACACATTATACACTTACATCCTAAGTGAGATTAGGTGTTCAAGAATAGTCCCAAACTGGGGACTATCCAAGATTTACTCCTAATGACTAAATCTTGGACGGGTTTCTAGGCCAACAAATTCATGCATTATCATTCTTATATATAATAAATGTGTATAAACTACATGCAACTTAGTTAATCCTAATCTATAGAGAATTATTAAATAATAAATCAAGAAATCAATAGTTTCAAACATGCAATAATTCACAATGCAATGTTATAAACTACAGGCAACATGGTTAATCCCCACACTCTAGTAGATAGACTATCCTTAAATATAGTGATGTATAAGAGATTAAGAAAAAAATTTCTTAGGTAAGAGTAAGATGAAACTCAACATATATGCACAATTAGCATCAAATATAGGACAAAAGGGTAGATTAGAACCCTAATTTACTCAAACATGTATAAAAATTACCCTAATGACAAAAAGTCTAGGAATCTTTACTAGACATTATATATATAGCCCTAATCATCATATTTAACATACTACCTTATTATTAACATCCAGATCAGATTAAGATCATACTATGTTATAACTATTGGTTTAATAACCCTATTTCCACATGTACATGATGATCAACTTTAAAACCCTATAATTCATTGAAATCATTCTAATTCAATTTAAGATGTTGGGATCGCATAATTATATACTGACATCAGAATAAATAAAAGAATCATAATTAACATGATTAACAACATGCTCATCAAACTAGGGTTTTCTTGAATATCATCTAATATTTGTGTACTAACTATACCTTTGTAACAAGAAGAATAATAGAGCTTTAAGTATATTTTATTCACAATCTACGCATTTTTCTGATCAAAACCATATACAACATGGTAATATTAATGTGACTCAGAGCATTTTTTATTCACAATCTACGAGCAGGAGTAGCGTACCTGCTTAAGGGCGGAGGAAAAAGAGGAGGAAGAAGAGCAGGAGCAGGGTACCTTTGTGGCGGCGTTGGGCACGCAGGAGCTGTGGTCAGAGCGGAGTAGTGACCTGGAGAGCAGGGAGTAGAGCCCTAGGAGCAGCGACCGGCCTAGAAAGCAGCAGACGGAGAACTGGCGGTGGCTGGCAGAAGCAGAGGCAGTGGAGGAAGAAGCTAGCAGAGGTGCGGCGACTAGCGACGACGAGTGGCGGCAGTGTCGGCAACCAAAGCACCAACAAACACAGGCAGAGGGGGAGGCGGAGGCGGAGGCAGAGCAGCAACGAGCGGCGGTGGAGCAGAGAAATCGCCAGACCAGCAAGCCCTCAGTGGAAATGAATGAAACAGAAGGGGAAGAGTCTACCTCGCGCGGGTGTGCTGTTAAGTTAACAATAGGTGTCGGCTATTAACAACAACTGACAATAAATACTATAAGTGTCGGTTACCAACAAAAAACTGACACTATTATTCAATTATAGGTGTCGGTTCCAAACATAAAAACCGACGTCTATATTTATATGCTGACAAAAATAAATGTTCTCGAATTAAGACCATAGTCGTCGGTTCCTTATAAAAACTAACACTAAAGGGAGGTGAAAATTTTCGCGGTTATGCGCGCAAAAACACAATGGCGTCAGTTATTATAACACAACCGACGATAAAAATTGGTCAAATTTCTATCTCGCAGAAAACTTATAGTCGTCGGTTTCTTTTTCAAAAACTGACCATGTATGTTAATTTTTGGAGGTAATTTTTTTTGCTGAAAATTTTAGATTTGGATGTTACTTTTAGGCATCAGTTTGTTATTAAGGAACCGACACTGAATAAAAGTGATACCCTTGTCTGCTCCCCCTTCACAGATTGATGTCGGTTTATTTTATAAATCGACGCTGTATTGTTTAAGTGTCGGTGTATTATTACAACCGACACCTTTAAAAGTGACGTTATAAGCCATTTCTGTAGTAGTGTAGGGCTATGCTTATCTCAATGCATGCATGTTGATGATGTTTATGATGGGTTATGTGCCCAAATTGATGATGGGTTATGTGCCCAAAAATCTTGATGGGTTATGTGCCCAAATCTTGATATGTGCTTATGCGGCACTACTTTACTATTTTGATTATGGAAAGTATCTTCTTTCATGATGATGATGATTCTTTCTTTTATGCCCAATTGGGTAGTCCTTATCTCTTGCATGGGAAGCCTTTTATTTTTATGTCCCTTATTCCTTTATGAATTGCTCAATTTTCTTTTTACTATGCACATACTGGCCTTTGCTGATGTATTCTTTCAATTTCTCTTTTGCTGGGGTATGCTTCCCACCCTAGGTGGAGGACTTGGATGACAAGACATGTTGACCTAGACTTAGTTGAGAAGTTAAAGCTCGAAGACAATCTTGAGGTGGTTTAGATTTCCTCTACATGGATCCTTATGATGTAAGTTTAAGATGTTTGCCTATTTATAATTGAATATAGTCATTATATCTTCTGCTACTATACTTTGGTCTTTTGATTACCGTTATATAAAGATTTGAAAAGTTTACACCCACTCCATCATACCTTCTGAGTATGTTTGGACTGGAGGTTCTATTGTTCAAATTTTTAGTAAGGAGGTGTTTTCGCTTCTTTACATCATGGTATCAGAGCCCATGGTAGTTGAAATCTGACTATTTCAAATTTGTCTCCCAATATGAACCCTTGAGTTTGCTAGTTACCTCTAAGTTAGATGTTGAACCTAGATTTTATCTATGATGATCTTTTTATGCAATAAGGTTTGTTTTTAGGATGAGATTAGGTTATAAGAAGACACTAATATGGAAAAACTGTGACTTGGTTCTTGTATTGACTTTTTGCCGGTATGTTGGTTTTACATCGCAAAGTTTTTCATCAACAAAAAGTATTTTCATTATAATATTATGTGTACCAAAAAATTTCTCTGGTCTGTCGATATTTTCTTGAACTAAGTCACAATGAAGAGAAAGTCTAGTTTGAGTAGAATCTAACCCTAGTTTTAATAACTAAGGAATGATATGAAGGTGTAGTTGGCCTACGTTATGACTTTTGTTGTGCATGTAGGGTTGATAGGTTTGAGACACAAGGACCTAAAACTCAACCCTAGATGGTGACTCATAGTTGGATGCATGAGAAACATAAATCTCTAAAACTTTCACAACTAAGAGATGTGGGTAGTTCTAAAAAGTTGTTAAGTTTGAATTGTTAGGTTGAACCTTTTTAAGGGGTGGAGTGTAGTTGGTTGTTGATGTTTAGATCAATTGATTTCGAGGACAAAATCCTTTTTAAGGGGTGGAGTGTTGTAACATGCCAGATCTTGGACCCTACCCTAGAAGTTTGACCTTTTGGGTTTTGCCAAATAAGGTTGAGGTTAGAGTGATCCTAATAATCAAATGCATGAATAATGTAATCTAATATGTCATATAATTCATTTGGTGATAATAAGATGATAAAAAATTTAATTTGGTGCATAATGTGGTGGGCCATATGACATATCTCATAAAAAAGAAATTCCAAAAGTGAAATTTAAGTTTAAAATCATGTTAATTGCACTGGGAGTCAAGAATCACATTATTCACATAATAATAATTCATTTAATTCAATTTGGAAAAGAAAATGTGTGTTTTCCACAAAATATCAAATAAAATAATATATGACTCCAAAAAGAGGAAAATAATTATGGATTCATAATCTACACAATAAATATAGCCTTTGGGTGAATTTTCATCCAATTTGGAGAAAGTTTGCTTAGAAGGTGAAATCAGGAGAGAGAAAGTGTAGAACCTTCAAAATATTAAATAAATATTCCAACAACTCCAACATGTAAAATTGATGGAAAATTCGTATCTAACACATTAAATATGACTTGTGGGTTAAGTTTCATAAAATTTGGATAATCTTAAAGTCATTAATGCATGAAGAAAGAGAAAATAGTATTTGATTTATTTAACCCATTTAAAGTTTCCAAAAGGAAAAATTAAGTGCATAACCAGGATCTACATACTTTAATTAGACTCTGTGCAAAATTTTATCCAATTTGGGATTTTTTTGCACCCTAAAAAGAAGAAAGAGAAAAAGTAAATTTAATGCAATGTCACTTTAATCCTATTCATGTTTGGTCTATGGTTTCTGTAATTTAATTTGTCACACGGTTTGATATCCAGAATCAGTAAGGTTTCCTTGCCACACACCCTTTAGGACTACATGTAGACTCTAGACTGCCTAATCCTCATCGAACGACTTGCACATCGTCTCCTACCTCGAGTAGGAGACCAACCCGATATGACCAGTAACGCCAAGAGTTTTTTGGCAATTTCTCTCATGATTCTTGATTGATTTTCCTAATTCATGTTGTTCCAATTTTGGGAGAGGTTTCTGCTTCCACAATACCCTTTGATGATTGCTAGCTCTTCGTATTTTGGATTTTCCCAATTCCTGCTCCAGGGCACTAGAAGCCTCTACGCTTGGACACCTTACATCAACACCTTATATATGCCTACACCTACCTTTGCTCTCATCAGGCCCTCAAAAATTCAATCCTCAAGTCAATTTCATCCCTCATTGCTGTTTTGTTTGCTGCTGACAGGTCCTTCACCATGATCTTCCAAGAACCACCACGCTCTGATCATGCCATCATCACATAATAGGTTGTGAGGTATGCTTCTACACCACACCGCAGTCATCTTGGTCTGGTTCCTTTTGTGAAAACAAGTAGGGCAGGTGTTGCCCAATTCTGGCCAAGACCTACTCGTACCCATTTGCTTCCATGGCATCAGCGGGTGAGGGGGGATTCCCCTGAGAAATCTCATTCCTACCGTCCTCGTCTCTTCTCTACCTGGTTTCCTCGTGTAAGGGTGTTTTGGTCATTTGGCCCTACTTTTAGTTTGCCTTGGATGGGGTTGTGTTGGTCGTTGACTGGTGACATGGCTGCTTCTGATTGGGCCATGTCAGTCGGGCGCTGTCTCTCCCTCTCTCATGAGTTTTCTCCGCTTATGTGGATTTTTGAATTTTTCTGATTGGCTGAGATTGTAAAATTCATATATTTTTATCTGCTGGACCAAAAATTACAAATAAATACTTGTTAGATTTAGAAAAATGAATCTTTCTATAGGTTTTGGTTTGGTCACCTGAATCTGATGTTTTGAAGAGGTGATTTTAAGGGATTTAATTTATAAGTTAATAATTTGTGTAATTGATAACTAAATATTTATAAATGAGATAAATATAATAAAATATGTTTTGAACTCAGGAAAATATAACCTAAAACATGGCATAGTTTTGATAACCTAATTCATTAATAATAACATGGAGATTTTTGGGGTTTTAAATAATTAATGGAAACCCAACCCTAATTCCACATATATGCTTAATAGGTTCTTTGGATGCCTAGGCTTGGCCTACATGTGACTTTGGATCATTGACTCTGTAATTGAGGTATTTTGTAAACCTGATTCTTCGTATTGAACAATTATTTCTCTTTTTGTATGTTGTATCCCCTATTCATCCATGTTGAGTAATTCACCTATCTTATCTTTCTTTCGACTTTATCCTACAGATATGTCTATTTTCTTGATATCATGGTTCGTGTGAACTGTCTTGGTTATTATGGACTTGGATATTCTCTTGATATCTTATCTTGTGCCTTGGTACATGTTGGTTTTAAATAATGTTATGTGCCCACCTTGAAGTGGATGTTATTATGTACGTGTTGTCCATTGTGTGATGACAACATTGAATAATTCTGACTAAACCTTTTACTTGCCTCTATATTAAACATGCTATGTGATTCAGTAGTACTAGAGTAGTATAAATTGCATTGGTTTTGTTTATAGCAAATGTGATATTTCCTGCTCTTTTGGGACGACAAGGAACCTCGTACCCTGGGCAATATGTGTGTCTTGACCCATTTTATATATATTTGGGAGATTGACAGTAATCCTTTCTCTATCAGGTTTCAACTTTATGAGGGTTGGCCGCAAATTGTGTTTATATCACTCTAGGGCTATGCTTATCTCACATGCATGCAGGTTGATGATGTTTGTGATGGGTTATGTGCCCAAATTGATGATGGGTTATGTGCCCAAAAATCTTGATGGGTTATGTGCCCAAATCTTAATATGTGCTTATGTGGCACTACTTTACTGTTTTGTTTATGGAAAGTATCTACTTTCATGATGATGATGATTCTTTCTTTTATGCTCGATTGGGTAGTCCTTATCTCTTGCATGGGAAGACTTTTATTTTGATGTCCCTTATTCCTTTATAAATTTCTCAATTTTCTTTTTAGTATGCACATACCAGTCTTTGCTGATGTATTCTTTCAATTTCTCTTTTGCTGGGGTATGCTTCCAACCCTAGATGGAGGACTTGGATGACAAGGCATGTTAACCTGGACTTAGTTGAAAAGTTAAATCTTGGAGACAATCTTGAGGTGGTTTAGATTTCCTCTACATGGATCCTTATGATGTAAGTTTAAGATGTTCCTCTGTTCATAATTAAATATAGTCATTATATCTTCCACTTCTATACTTTGGTCTTTTGATTACCATTATATAAAGATTTGAAAATTTTACACGCACTCCACCGTACCTTCTGAGTATGTTTGGACTGGAGGTTCTATTGTTCAAATTTTTAGTAAGGAGGAGTTCCTACTTGTTTACAGCATGGTATCATAGCCCATGGTAGTCGAAATCTGACTATTTTAGTTTTATCTCCCCATAAGAACCCTTGACTTTTATAGTTACCTCTAAGTTAGATGTTGACTCTAGATTTTATCTATGATGATCTTTTCATGCAATAAGGTTTGTTTTGAGGATGAGATTAGGTTATGAGAAGACCCTAATATGGAAAAATTGTGACTTGGTTCTCGTATTGACTTTTTTCCGGTATGTTGGTTTTACATCGCAAAGTTTTTCATCAACAAAAAGTATTTTCATTATACTATTATATGTACCAAAAAATTTCTCTAGTTTTTTGATATTTTCTTGAACTAAGTCACAATGAAGAGAAAGTCTAGTTTAAGTAGAATCTAACCCTAGTTTTTGTGACTAAGGATTGATATGAAGGTGTAGTTAGCCTATCCTATGACTTTTGTTGTGCATGTAGGGTTGATAGGTTTGAGACACGAGGACCTAAAACTCAACCCTGGATGGCGACTCATTGTTGGATACATGAGAAACATAAATCTCTAAAACTTTCACAACTAAGAGATGTGGGTAGTTCTAAAAAGTTGTTTAGTTTGAATTATTAGGTTGAACCTTTTCAAGGGGTGGTGTGTAGTTGGTTGTGGATGTTTAGATCAATTGATTTTGAGGACGAAATCCTTTTTAAGGGGTGGAGTGCTATAACATACCAGATCTTGGACCCTACCTTCGAAGTTTGACCTTTTGGGTTTTTCCAAATAAGGTTGAGGTTAGAGTGATCCTAATAATCAAATGCATGAATAATGTAATCTAATATGTCATATAATTCATTTGGTGATAATAAGATGATAAACAACTTAATTTGATGCGTAATGTGGTTAATGGGCCACTAATGGTCCATATGACATATCTCATAAAAAAGAAATCCCAAAAGTGAAATTTAAGTTTAAAATCGTGTTCCTTGGGTCCCAATTGCCTTGGGAGTGAAGAATCACATTATTCACATAATAACAATTCAATTTGGAAAAAATGTGTTTTCCCCAAAATATCAAATTAAATAATATATGACTCCAAAAAGAGGAAAATAATCATGGATTCATAATCTACATAATAAATATAGCCTTCGGGTGAATTTTCATCCAATTTGGAGAAAGTTTGCTTAAAAGGTGAAATGAGGAGAGAGAAAGTGTGTAGAACCTTCAAAACATTAAATAAATATTCAAACAACTCCAACATGTAAAATTGATGGCACATTCATATCTAACACATTAAATATGACTTGTGAGTCAAGTTTCATAAAATTTGGATAATCTTAAAGTCATTAATGCATGAAGAAAGAGAAAATAGTATTTGATTTATTTAACCCATTAAAAATTTAAAACGAAGTGCATAATCAGGATCTACATGCTTTAATTAGCCTCTGTGCAAAATTTTATCCAATTTGGGATTTGTTTGCACCCTAATAAGAAGAAAGAGAAAAAGTAAATTAAATGCAATGTCACTTTAATCCTATTCATGTTTGGTCTATGGTTTCCGTAATTTAATTTGTCACACAGTTTGATATCCAGAATCAGTAAGGTTTCCTTGCCACGCACCCTTTATGATTACATGTAGACTCTGGACCACCTGATCCTCATTGAACGGCTTGCACATCGTCTCCTACCTCGAGTAGGAGACCAACCTGATATGAACAGTAACGCCGAGAGTTTTTCGGCGATTTCTCTCGCAATTCTTGATCGATTTTCTTAATTCCTATTGGTCTGGTTTTGGGAGAGGTTTCTGCTTTAAGAAAACTCATTCATGATTGCTAGCTCTTCGTATTTTGGATTTTCCCAATTCTTGCTCCAGGGCACTAGAAGCCTCTACGCTTGGACACCTTACATCAACACCTTATATATGCATACACCTACCTTTGCTCCCGTCGTGCCCTCAAAAACTTAATCCTCAAGTCAATTGCACCCCTCACTACTGTTTTGTTTGCCACTGACATGTCCTTCACCCTGATCTTCTGAGCACCACCACGTTCTGATCATGCCATCATCACACAATAGGTTGAGAGGTATGCTTCTACATCACACCGCGGTCGTCTTGGTCTAGTTCCTTTTGTGAAAACAAAGCAGGGCGGGTTTTGCCCAATTCTGGCTGAGACCTGCTCGCGCCCAGTTGCTTCCATGGCGTGAGTGGGTGAGGGGTGATTCCCTTGAGAAATCTCGTTCCTACCCTCCTCGTCTCTTCTCTACCTAGTTTCCTCATGCAAGGGTGTTTTGGTCATTTGGCCCTACTTTTAGTTTGCCTTGGATGGGGCTGTGTTGAACGTTGACTGGTGACATGTCTGCTTCTGATTGGGCCATGTCAGTCGGGCACTGTCTCTCCCTTTCTCACGAGTTTTCTCTGCTTACGTGGATTTTTGAATTTTCTGATTGGTCGAGATTTCAAAATTCATATCTTTTTATCTGTTGGGCCATAAATTACAAATGAATACTTGTTAGATTCATAAAAATGCTATCTTTCTAGTGGTTTTGGTTTGGTTGCCTGAATCTGATGTTTTGAATAGGTAATTTTAATAGATCTAATTAATAAGTTAATAATTTGTGTAATTCATAACTAAATATTTATAAGTCAGATAAATATAATAAAATATGTTTTGGACTCAGGAAAATATAACCTAAAACATGGCATAGTTTTGATAACCTAATTCATTAATAATAAAATGACAATTTTTGGGGTTTTGAATAATTAATGGTAACCCAACCCTAATTCCACATATATGCTTAATAGGTTCTTTGGATGCCTAGGCTTGGACTTAGATGTGACTTTGGATCATTGATTCCATAATTGGGGTATGTTGTAAACTCGATTCTTCATATTGAGAAATTATTTATCTTGTTGTATGTTGTATCCCCTATTCATCCATGTTGAGCAATTCACCTATCTTATCTTTCTTTTGAATTTATCCTACACATATGTCTATTTTCTTGATATCATGGTTCGTGTCAACTATCTTGCTTATTATGAACTTTCATATTCTCTTGATATCTTATCTTGTGCCTTGGTGCATGTTGGTTTTAAATAATGTTATGTTCCCACCTTGAAGTGGATGTTATTATGTATGTGTTGTCCATTGTGTGATGGCAACATTGAATAATTTTGACTATAGCTTTTACTTGCCTCTACATTAAAAATGCTATGTGATTCAGTAGCACTAGAGTAGTGTAAATTGCATTAGTTTTGTTTATAGCAGGTGCGATATTTCCTGCTCTTTTGGGACGACAAGGAACCTCGTACCCTGGGCAAGATGTGTGTCTTGACATGTTTTATATATATTTGGGAGATTGGCAATATTCCTTTTTCTAACAGGTTTCAACTTTATGAGGGTTGTCCGTCAATTGTGATTATATTGTTCTAGGGCTATGCTTATCTCACATGCATGTAGGTTGATGATATTTATGATGGGCTATGTGCCCAAATTGATGTTGGGTTATGTACCCAAATCTTGATATGTGCTTATGTGGCACTACTTTACTATTTTGATTATGGAAAATATCTTCTTTCATGATGATGATGATTCTTTCTTTTATGCTCGATTGGGAAGTCCTTATCTCTTGCATAGGAAGCCTTTTATTTTGATGTCCCTTATTCCTTTATAAATTGCTCAATTTGCTTTTTAGTATGCACATACCAGCCTTTGCTAATGTATTCTTTCAATTTCTCTTTGGCTGGGATATGCTTCCAACCCTAGGTGGAGGAGTTGGATGACAAGGCATGTTAACCTGGACTTAGTTGAGAATTTAAAGCTTGGAGACAATCTTGAGGTGGTTTAGATTTCCTCTACATGGATCCTTATGATGTAAGTTTAAGATGTTCCCTTATTTATAATTGAATATAGTCATTACATCTTCCGCTGCTATACTTTGGTCTTTTGATTACCATGATACAAAGATTTGAAAATTTTACACCCACTCCATTGTACCTTTTGTGTATGTTTGGACTCGAGGTTCTATTGTTCAGATTTTTAGTAAGGAGGTGTTTTTGCTTCTTTACACTTATATAGAGTATCTGTAGTGCGATACTGGGAAACAAATTCATATAGATTGATCAATTCAAATAATTTGGTACATGAGATAAAACATACATAAAAGGAAGATACATTTATGGTATAACTATGGGTACATAGACATGTTTAAACTCACTTAGATGAAGATGATTCTTATAATGTAAATTTATGTAAAATTCAAAATTGGGAATAAGTAAGGACATCAGTAACCTAACCTAATGACATGATGAAGTTATATCTAATTATAAGACTTTGAACTCAATTAATACCCTAGAAAAAGACTAGAACATGAAACAAAACGCTAATAGAAAAGATTCAATAACAATTGATTCTGAGATAATCCTATATCATTCGATACTTGGCTCTTGATTGAATCTTGCATCTCTATACCTGGAATGTCTAGATTATAAACGATATTATTCAAGGTACAAAATTTCTTGTGTTATTTGGAAGTTTGCTTCCTTTATTTATTACATTCATGACTATATAGATCGGTTGGACCAAAAAATGATTTTAAAACTCAGCCTACCTTTTTGAAAGGCCTCCAACACTTATTTTTGGAAAATAGTAGAACAATGTTTAAACGTGGAAATATGGAAGGGTAGTGCCCCTAGTTTAGTGGAGTTACACTTCCAAGCCTCTACACTAAGTTAAAGGACATAGGGTCCCTCAATATATTGAGAATCTCATTTGGTGTGTTATCATTCTCTGTAGGAGAGAACGCATGGCTTCGCCAAACAACTAGACATTGACATGTGTTATCTGTGTGAAAATTGAATTACTAGTCTCAAATTTGGATATTGAATCTTACTTAAGTTGAAAACCAATTTTCACCATTTGATACTTCCCTGTTGATTTCTTTGTAGTTTTTCATGAAAATCCTTTGTAGATAGGTTCATTGATTTAGTTTCCAAATGTCAAGTTTGTACCAATTTGACATATGTTTCCCTTCTTGAGGTCTGTGTTTGGTTTTGTTCCATCTGGGAACTCATGGGAAGGTGATGAAAGAAGACCTAGAAGAGACATGCAACAGTTGTCCCTTGTTGAAGAGTAGATAAGAATCAATGCCTAATTTTGTAATATTATGTACAACTTTCATGACTTTGATGTAAAGTATGATTGTAAAAGGATTTATTTACATTTTATGATATTATTTTATAAATATTCGATCATAAAGATTGGATCCTTACGATATGGTATTAGAGATATAAAAAGTCGACACTCATGCATGTCTCATGGAAATCAAGGTTAAATAGTTCTACACCTAGACTATATGCAAATAGTTACATTAAACCCTAGTATCATTGGCTCAAGTATTGGGATATACCTAGACTACAGGTAGGGTATACGAAGAGACTAGGATGTGAGGTAAGTACCTTAATTTGGAAATTCATGAAACAAACCTAGCTCATCTACTAGCTTTTGGACTCCCCTAGGCATATATTTCTATGGAGATATTATTGAGGATGAAGTGTTTAAGACACATATATGTAGATCTAGAATATGCCCCCTGACATTTAAATTACCACTGTAACTATACAAATGAGAAGATGATTGTAGAGTTCCTCTTAATTACATACCATCAAAAGTAACTTCTAAAAGAAAACAAATAGTAAACCCTAGAATGGTAAATTTCATATAATTGATAACTTCTTTTTGGAACCTCAAAATATATGTAAACGGGATGTGTAATTTACCCCAAAGTTTGTTAATTAATTCATAAAAATCCATCACCATGTAAGTGGAATGAGCTGAGGTGTCTAAGGAAGGATGTTTTGTGAAGGTTCTAGTATGATTACTCCCAGTCCATTCAGGTGGTGGTGGGGTTTCCTCACTTTACAATCTGACCTGACCAAATCGATGTCTACTACTTGGGAAAACCTTAATCTTGAATTTAGTCAATAACAAAATTTAAAAAAAATGTCTGTATTTTTAATCACTTCAATAGAGAGGAAAAAATGATAATATGATAAGACTTAGACAAAAAAAACCCTACAGATACAAAACTTTTTAAATCAAAATTGCCTCATGATAACTTAGACACAACCCCTACAAAATATGATGATTGAGAGTTAAATAAAAGGTTCCCTTTTTACATATGTAATTATGATGTTTGTGAGTTAAAAATTACTATAAATCCAAATTTTAGATGCAAATAAAAAAGAATAAGATTCAAATTGCATTCAAATTTATAATAAGATAATTAAATGGTTAAAATGTGATAAATATTTGAACCCCTAGATTTTTTTTATAACACTCAAGTTTAAGAGATATATAAAACATGGAATACTTTATGTTGAACTAAGCATTATATTGATGTAAAGCACTACCACTAAAAATGGAGAAACAAAAAAGTATATCTAAATTTTTGACCCAATAACACGTCACATAAAGATGATTGAAAACAACATTAAGTTACATTTATAAAGTTTTAATCTTGTCTAAGAGAACAATATTAAGTTACTCTTGATTTAAAGCAATTCAATCAAGCCCTAGTTGGATCCAATACAAGCCAAAGTCAATACAAATGCACTTTTATGGAAAATGCCCTAAAACTTTTAGGACAATTTTTGTAATCATATATATTGATGTTAAGACTATAATTAAGATGATAAAAATTAGGAACACTTGAAATGAATATTTAAGCACTCAAATGGAAATTTTCAAAATTCATTATAGGGAATTTTTTCTGCTGAGTTTCACCCTTGGTAAACTCAACTGGCACCCTGGATGGATTTTGAGAATTGCCAAGGTCTGCCTAGTTTCCTTAGGAGAAACTAAACTAACACCCTGCATAGGCAAATCAGATTTAAGTCGTTGAATGAATTTCATCCAGAATAAACTCGACTGACACTTCAAATTGTCTTTAGCACATAGTGCTCTGAGTTTTCTTTATTGAAACTCAACCGACCGTACTGTACAAAATGTGCAGAAAAATATGTTTCTAGTTGTTAGAGAGTTGCAAATATCAAATAAATCCATTGCAACACCCAAAACAACTAGAATTCATTCCCAAGTACTTCTACTAGCTAGTAATCATCTCCAACTATAAATAGGAACCCTTGGGCTTCATCCCAAGTTTGCTTATTATGCGCCTAGATATAGTTGAGTGATTTTGTCTACTAAGAGCCCCTTTCTCTCTCTCTTTCTCACTAATTAAAACTTTAATTTGAGATAGGTTATTACTGACAGAGGTACTTCCTTATAATCATTGTGAAGCTCTCAAATCTTCCCTTTCCCAATCCCTTTTTTCAAGCAAAGTTGGTGAAAGCTTCTCCTTGGTGAAGGAGAAGGTGACGGTTGAAGATCCTTGAGAAGAGTGGATAATTTCTTCAAGGCAGAGGACTTGTTGCAAGAGAGGATCTCCCTAGTAAAGGTGTCCAACTCCTTGCCAAAATGGGTAAGCCCTTGTACATGTTGAAGACTCTTGCTCAAAGAATAGGTAAGACCTTGTAAGGTTTATTGGATCCTTTTGATCCTTAAAAAGGAAGGCTAGGTATCTTTACCCTACAAAAGAAAGGCCTTATTGTATGTATTATAATGGAATATAAGTATGTAATGATTGTAAAATCCTATAGGTTGACCTCTCCAGGTAGTGGATGTACACTCTCCACATTGGAAGTTTGGAACCACTATACATAGCTTATTCTTGATCTCATTCAATTTCTCTCATCCTTGCTATGCATGTTTAGTTGCAATCTCATATTTGCAATCTTATCCCTTGAAGAAATTTGAAGGTCCAATGAATCTTGTTTTAGTGTTTAAGCTCTATTCAACCCCCCATTCTAGAGCCCATTGATACAAAAAGTGGTATCAGAGCGACATTCTTCTCCGATAAGATCCCTCATGAGACTAGAAGATGGGTGACCGACTTCTAGGTTTTCTCAACTTGGAGAGTGGATTCACCATGAGACCTCCAATCTTTAACGACATAAAATTCTTCTATTGGAAGAGGAGGATGCAGTTCTACTTGTAAGGGATGAATTGCGACATGTGAAAAGTGTCCATCCTTACCTACAAGGAACTAGGAGGATATGTGGCTACTTGGGATGAAGCTACATTGAAGAAGGAATAACTTAATGCAAAGGCAATTAGCATATTGATGCAACCCTTGGAATTCAATCAAATCTCTTCTTGGGACACCGACTATGAGATATGGAACAAACTATGCATCACCTATGAAGGGATCAAACAAGTCAAGGAATCTAAGGTCCATATGCTCAAAGATCTCCTTGAGAACTTTATGATGGGTAAGAAAGAGAGAGTGGTTGAGATGTACTCAAGGATCAAAACCATTGTGATTGGACTTGCTTCTTTGGGCCAAGCCATGAATCAAGGCACCATCAACTCTAACATCCTTAGGTATCTTCCTAAGAGGTGGCAATAAAAAATGACCTCCATTGAAGAAACAAGAAGCCTTAGTGAGATTGCTACCAAAGAGCTCATTGGGAATCTTCAAGACTATGAGCCTAGACTCAAAAACCAAGAGGAAGTGGAAAATCTAGAAGAGAAGGAGACAAAGAAAATCAAGGAAAATGTCTTCAAAGATCAAGTAGAGGCTATTGTTCTTCAACAACAAATTTCTTGTCTGGCTACTCCTTCCTCAAGTGAAGATGAATCCCCTAGTGATCATGTAGCAAAATACCCCAAGTGGAAGCACTTCAAAGGGAAGCCCTCCTCCTCCATTACTCCAAGGTGCTATGAGTGTGGCCAAAAGGGCCATCCCAAGAATGATTGCTCTAAGGCAAAGAAGACCTACCACAAGAGAAGCTCCAAGAAAAAGGAGGACTACAAGAAGGAAAGCAAGTTCAAGAGGAAGGACAAGAAGGAAAGAAGAAGTAAAGATGCAACCCTACACATGAGGAATCTTCTTCGAGTGTATCCAACTCCAATGAGGGAGAATGGTCACCTTTCTATCATGGCCTCAACTAGTGAAGACATATGTGAGGTAAGTGAGGTAAGTTTAAATGAACTATCGAAAGAATCCCTCATTGATATGATTAATGTATCCTGTTCTTCTTATTCTATATGCAAATCTGAGAAGAAAAAATTAGGGAAAATAATTGATGACTTATATGCTAAAATTGTTTTTCTTGAGCAAAATGAAAAGGTCCATCTTGATAGTATAGATTCATTGCACTTTAGTTGCAATAAATGGAGTTGAGGTAGAGAATGAAATTTATCTTAAGAACATCAATAGTCTTAAATATAAAAACCAAACTTGCATTAATGAGCTTGTTTTGTCTAGAACTAGAAATGATAAGCTTGTTGCCAAGTTTAAATGATCTTAGACATGCTTATTATGGTATAAAGGATGAAAATAGAATCTGTCTTGATGAGATTACTATGCTTAGATCTGAAAATTCTAGATTTCTTACTAAAATCAATGATGTTGCTTCTAGAACTTTATTGCCTAGTAATGAAGTAGCTAGTCTTTCTTTAGAAAAAGATTCTTATCTTACTAAAGCCCTCTATTTATAGGCTGCCTTGCTACATGGTAAAGATGATATTGCTAGTCTTTCTTCCATGATCATTACTCATAGTGATGATAATCATAGACTCAGAGAGATTTTGCGAAAGTTCCTCAAAGGGAAAAAGTTCCTTAATGATGTCCTAGAGCACTCTAAAAAACAAATTGGTAGTTGTGGTTTGGGATATGAGGAAGCTCCAAAGAGCAAGGGAAAAGGTAAGAAAAAGAGAAAGAAGCCTCCAATATTCCATGGAGAGACTTCCTGATCTAAATCCTTGATGGTTTGTACTCATTGCAAGAGTGATGATCATTACTCTACTTATTTTCCTTACAAGCAAAAGGAGACCAACCCAAAGATGAAATGGGTCCCCAAGCTAACTCCAAATCCCAAGGTTTGAATTGGGAACCGAAGTATTCCTTTCTTGTAGGTGAAAAGAAAATGGTTTGTTGATAGTGGTTGCTCCAAGCACATGACCAGTAAGATGAGCCACTTAAACAATTTCAAAAAAAAAGAAAGGAGGATCTGTGACTTTTGGTGATAACAAAAAAGGTAAAGTAATAGTTGATGGTGATGTGGGTGATTCACTATGCATCAAGAATGTACTTCTTGTGCATGGCCTACATCATAATTTAATTAATGTTATCCAATTATGTGATAATGGTTATCTTATTTTATTCACCTCACTTGAATTCTTGCTTCTAGATTCCCTCTCCTACAATGCCATATCTAAGGGAGATAGAAATGGAAATCTCTATGTTATTGTTCTTGATTCTCTTAAGCCTATTCTTAGTAAATGCTTGTTGTGGATTGAAGTGATATATCTTTGTGGCACATAGGCTTGGTATGTAAATTTGCATCAGTTGAAGAAGTTGAGCAAAAAGAATTGGTCATAGGACTTCTAAAATTGGACTTTGAGAACGATGGGGAATTCCAACCTTGTATACTAGAAAAGCAAACAAAATCCTCCTTTAAATCCAAAGGAGTCCTTAGTGCCTACAGAATGCTTGAACTTCTTCACATTGATCTATTTGGACCAATGAGAACTCAATATCTGTGTTAGCAAGTATTGCCTTGTGATTGTTGACAATTTCTCTCGTTATACTTGGACTTTCTACTTAGTTTCAAAATGTGATACTCTTAATGTTTTCTCTACTTTTTTGCAAATGAGTTGAAAGCAAAGCTTCTTGCCGAATCATCTATATCTGTAGTGATGGGGGGAGAATTTGAATTATATGTTTGAAAGGTTTTATGAGGAATCTTGTTATTCACATAAATTTTCTTCCCCTCATACACCTCAATAAAATGGGATTGTAGAGAGAAAGAATAGGTCCTTATAGAAAATAACCAGGACCATGCTTCTAGAGTATGATACTCCCAAGAAGTTTTGGGCCAAAGCCGTTAGCACCTTGTATTTTATGCAAAACTGGGTCTTCACTCACCCGTCCTTAAACAAAACCCCCTATGAGTTATGACGTGGTAGAAAGCCCTCTATAGATTTATTTACTATTTACAACTTTCCTTGTTTTGTTTTAAACACCAAGGATTCTCTCAACAAGTTTTATTGGAAATCTTATAAGGCTTTTTTTCTTGGCTATAGCACTACTAGTAGAGCATATAGAGTATTTAACATTAAATTGTCTTAAGTTGAAGAATATATCAATGTTAAATTTGTTACAACTAACCCCTCTATTTCCAAGAATATTATGAATGATGATGTTTTAGATGTGGTGTATTCCTAGATTAAAAGATCTCAACATCATTGAGAAAGGAAAAGAGGTGGAAGTTGATGAAGAAGAGAAACAAGAAGAAAATAAGGATCCAACTCCCTAATTTGCTAAAGATAATCCTAAGGAGATCATCATACATAATCCTTTTTGAAGGGTGAGGATGTGGGATGCCTACAACAAAGAATAAGCTGACAACACCTTCATCTCGTAACTTGAACCAAATAATATCAAAGAAGCTCTTAAAGATGATGAATGGATCCTTGATATGCAAGAGGAGCTACGCCAGTTCAAGAATAACAAAGTGTGGACCTTTATATCAAGAAAAAATGATAGGAAGATCATTGGCACCAAATGGATTTACCACAACAAACTAGATGAAAGTGAAAAGGTGGTAAGAAACAAAATAAGGTCAGTAGCTCAAGGATATAACCAACATGAAGGTATTGATTTTGATGAAATGTATGCTCGTGTTTCTAGATTTGAATCTATTAGGATGGTACTTGCCTTTTCTAGTTATAAATATTTCTTATGCCAAATGGATACTAAAAGTGCATTTCTAAATGGTAGAATAGAGGAGGAAGTCTATGTGTCTCAACCTCCCAGCTTTGAATATGATAAGCTTCATAACCAAGTTTATTTGCTACAAAAAGCTCTTTATGGACTCAAACAAGCCCCTAGAGCTCGGTATGAGAAATTAAAGAACATTTTATAGACAATATCTAGGTCATGGGAAAACTTGTTTCGACCCTCTTTCTTAAGCACACTTCTAGAAACTTTTTGATTATCCAAATATATGTTGATGACATTATCTTTGGAAAAACTAATTTTGATCTTTGCAAGGAGTTTAGTTCTCTTACGTAGAGTGAATTTGAGATGAGTATGATGGGGGATCTTACCTTCTTCTTTGGATTCCAAATCAAGAAAACAAAGGAAGGAAACTTCATCAACTAAGAAAAGTATAAAAGTGAACTCTTGATCTACTTTGGGATGGAGAACACCAAGCCGATGGATACTCCCATGCCAAACACCACCAAACTTGATAAATATGAGAAAAGTGAGAAGGTAGAGTAGAACCTCTATAGAGGTATGATGGGTAGCTTGTTATATTTAACTTGCTATTGGACTTAACTCCTACTAGGATTGGCAACACAAGCCAACTCCTACTCAAGCCCAAATCGAACTAGGACATGGGCCGAAACAATCCTTTTCCAATAATCTCCCCCTCCGGCCCATAAGGGAGACATTGTCTTCAACAATCATCTAGAATAAATTCTGGATTCCATCACCACCTGTGATGGATTCTGATAGGTGGTCATTCTCATAAAGCATGTCAACATCATGTCATTTTCATTCCTTTTCTTGAAGTAACACCCTGACTTCACTTTGTTCCCAGACAACTGAGAAGAAGTATCCTACCTGTAATGACCGCCATCAAACCGACAGCCAAATCATTACTAATTATTCAAAATAATCATAAATAGAAGATTAACAAAAATCACTAAAATTTAAAACCATTTTGCAAGGAGATCCTCTTCCAGAAAACTCTTACCGAAAGATCCAAAACACATACATATCATGATTTACATTATACAACATTGTTTCATTTCATCTAGAGGACAACATATAACCATTGCTCTTTCAAAACACATACTAGAGAAACATAAAACCTCGAGGCTTACATGCTAAAATCTCAGATTGTTCATGAAACCATTATGAACCAACTCCAAGGACCTGAGAGTATAGAGACGGCACATAGGACTTCTATCTACAAGACAGGACAGACAGTACACAACCTAAGATGTTACTGCTGCATCAACTATTGTTCCTCCTCTACAGAAAGTCTCTACCACCTCGTGCACATCCACCTAAAAATTGTGGATCCCACGGGGTGAGACAATTGTACCAGCGAGAGATATAACTCTCCACCGACCATATTATTATCACAGATAAGCATTTATAAAATTGAGAAGAGGTTCTTTTATATTTAACAGGCAGAATTAATCACTGTATAAACAATATAGATTATTCTCTTTTCTTAAGAAAAAAGGATGCATTTACCCATGGTAGAGTAATAAACCATCTATCTACTTTACAAGGAATGTAAGGAAACATAAATAACATCTATCAACTAAGATGTATAACTGAAGCGTGTATCAACCAATGTTTTCTATATTCGATCCTTAAGCAAACACTACATGGCTAATTACATTTTACAATCACACTTATGGCCTGAGGAGATGAAGTATACCCCGTTCATCTCCAACAGACCACAAAGTTCTCACAAGTCGGTACCATACAAGGTCAATGGAAGAGCCGGCTGCTAAGACCTCACCTATCACGGGCAGTATGAGACTACTGGCAGTGACATCTTGTGTCAATATGTAAAATGAGCATGCCAGGGTACAAGGCATCTTCGCTCAGAGCTACTACATCAGCATGTACTCTCTTAGGGAAACATCTACTAACAATCGTCCCTAGTTACAAAATTGTAGAGTCATGACATATAGCCATACTCTGAGCCACGTGCTAGTTCACCATGCTCAACATAGAGTCTACAGTCGTAGTCGCACTCGAGCTAGGATATGGCATATAGCTAAATCCCCATTTATTTTGAGTTCGTAAGGGGATTGGCTCACATCTGGCCCTCCAATCTTACGCCCCCACATATTCAAAAATATGCACTCCGGGTTATACCACGGGAAAAACCCATTTCACCATTCAACAAATCCTGATGCTAATGGATCTATGGTCAAGACATCATTTTATAGTTTCTAATGATATATTAAGTGCTTTACAACATTCTTTTAGCATCAAACAAGTTATAAGCATCAATCATAAACAAATGCTACAAAGAAAGGTGTAATACATCTATCAAGTACTTTTCTAATCTTTAGAACACACTTAGATACATAGAACTTGGGATCTCAGTTCCTTATCACATTACTGGGTATCCTCATCCATTCACATTATCATTATCATGATTACTGGTTCTGGGTATTCAAACCCTTAGATCACCACATAGCATTGTTACCTCAGTAATAGATAACTTATCTCTAGGTCCTCAGACCAAGGTATTCATCATATTTGTTGTACAAGTATTTCACATAGCTTACAAGGTTCATTAATCATCTTTTCCCCTCTCACTAGGCAACAACTATTCTCATGGCATACAAGGCCCATTAAACGTCTTGTCACCTCTTACTAGGTAACAACTATTCACATGGCTCACAAGGCCCATTAAATGTCTTGTCACCTCTCACTAGGTAACAACTATTCACATGGATCACATGGCCATTTAAACATCTTATCACCTCTCACTAGGCAACAAATATCTTTTAGGTCATCAGACCACATAAACATTATACTTATTATACAAGTATTTAACATGCTTTTCAAGTTCATTATACTTATTATACAAGTATTTAACATGCTTTTCCCATTATTAGGGTTAGGGTTTCTCTTTATATCCGAATAGGATTTCAAGTTCACATTATCAATTCAAACCCTAATTCATTTCTCCATTCATCTAGGAGCATACATTGATATCATAAGTATTCGACCATACTTATTTATTCTCATCATTTATCATTAAATGATTATCTACACAAAGTATGTGTTTCTCTGTCATCCTCACTAGGATATTTATTCCATCATAATTTTGGTTCAATGCTCCTCTTAAGGAATATTAGTTCATTATTAACAATTCACATCATCTTTTAGATTGCAATGCAACATATGTCACTCAATCAATAAAATATGATTGAAGTGTCCCTTCCAGATTGGGTATCAAAATGTGTGTATGTTAACATATTATGCTTTAAGATACATTCTCATTTCATACAGTGTATCCATATCAGGCATGTGGCATAACAACATCACCATGTCATGTTTTAGGGTGTATCCCCTAATTATCATATCATGTACCCATATAAAATTGACTATCACTTAGTTCTTATCATCTCAAGATAACTTCATATCGGGTACGATCTAGGTACTTGACCCCATATCAAGTATGAGATATATACTTGGTCTCTTATCATGCACAATGTGTGCACCATATCAAACATAGAGTCTGTGCCTCATCGTGTGTCGTTTAAGTGGTATAAACAAGATATCATTTTGGTTTCCCATCCAGGATCATCATATCAGGTCTCCATGTTGGGTAACATATTAGGTTACCATGTTAGGTAGACCCTAAGGTTTACAACATCTTTATTCATTCAAGGATCAAACCTAACATATAGTTATATTACAAGTTAGGTGTCTAATTGAATTTTCTTATCACAATCCATTACTCAAAGAATAGGGATATCAGATTTCAATCCATCATCTTGTGTTATCCATCATATAAGGTAGAATGGGTCATATCGTGCATGAGGCATTAGTTGGACCTCATATCATTTACAAGGTAAAAGTAGGTGCTATTACTATCATCCAAGGGATATCAATCATATCATACATGTGGTATCATTCAACACTTATATCGTTTTACTCATCACGTTGGGTTTCCAACTCTATGTTTATTAGAGTGCTTACTACCTCTATATTGTTTAAGAGGTGTAGTTCTAGACTTGTATCGTGTATAAGGGGTAAGTAGGTATCTCCCATATTGTTCATAAAACAATGCTCATATCATGTATGAGCTAACATCTATCCCCATATCAGGTTAACCCCCATCTTGGGTTTCATATCGGGTTGAGGTATTTCAACCATATCAGGTTATACCTTGTATTTGAATTCCATATCTTATATGTGCATAAGTGTATGCTCAATCAATCATATTGTGCACCAGATGTGTGCTTCACGATATCGTGTACCAGGGATATATTACATGATCATATCATGCAAGAGATACTTTCTCGTCTTACTCATATCAGGTTACCCAAACTAGGGTTTTGACATATCGACTTACAAGTATACACTTGACCCTATATCGTGCATGGAGTCTTCTCTTGACTTCCTATCGTGAAAAAGGTATATAGTTAACACCATATCGTGTTCAAGGTGTAAACTTCATCTCCATATCATGCAAGGAGATCTAGAATATTAATCATATCATGCTAAAGTTGTATGTACATAACCATATCGGGTTAGAGGTACTTGTTTGTGTGCTTGAACCTGATATCACTTTATAAAGTGATACCATCTTCTTCAAGCTCTAGACCTTCGTTCTAGCTATTCTAGTTTATGAATAAAAGGTCTAGGCAATTCGTAGAACTCATGGATTCATGAAGTATTCAAGAAAAACTCAGAATTGAAAGTAAATCATCTTGTGTAACAAGTTAGGTGGTAAATAATAACATGATTGGGTTCAAGTTATATAACCCACCTTGTCAACAACTTCAAAGCTCCAAGCTCCAAAGCTTTACATTCTTAAGGTTGAAGATGAGCTTCTTCAAGGTCCAAGGCTCGTTTAAAACTCCTCCATATACAAGAAATCACCATAGTTAAGCACTTTGGTGAAGAAGGAAAGAGAGAAATATCCATAACCCGATATCCTACTTCAACCAAGGTTGAAGGTGACCAAAGCCTTACCTTATACTTGGTGCTCAAGATATCCTTGCTCCTTGAGCTACTTTGCATGATATATAAGGTTCTATGCATGATATCTCCAAGGAAGATGGTTATGGGGCTCGTAAGCTTCCATAAGTAGGTGGAAGGTGAAGTATATATACTTGGGTTTATTAGATAAAGTGTATAAGAGGTGTCTTCACCTCAAGCTACTGGATGACATGTGGCCATGCATGGTTGGAACGTGTCCATGCATGCACACATATATATCTTGCCATGAAGGAATCTTGAGGATAAGCTATAGACAATATCTCGACCATCCTTTATCTTGTTGGATAAGTTACTTCATCTTTATCACATCAATAAGGCAACCCGATACACTTTTTGCAAGGAACTTGCAACTCATCATGGACCACCTCCTTGAGGTGCTTTTCCCGTCATGAAATTTTCTAAGGCTCAACAAACCAATAGGAGACTTCTATTATGGCTCCTTGGCTGATAGGACTCCTATATCAAGTCTATAACTCGATACAACACAAATAAAGCTTTACCTTTAATTCTTCCTTGGTCTATTCATCACCAAGATCATCATTCAAAGATGATCCAAACATAGAGTATCCTTCTTTATCTTTCCTCTAAAGGATACATAGAGTGAGTAGGGACACTCTAGAGGTGGTAATGTTTCATTTCAACCCCATATATTGGGTAAATTACAAATTGTACCAAAATTGGTGGACAAAGTGCTAGCATTGTTCAAACAAGTTATAACTTGGGATTTAGGCTTTCCACATGCCACCACTTAGCATCATACTATCTCTTATGATATAAAAACACTTAGAACACATTCAACATGTGACATTTTGCAATGTAACCTCTCTTCTTGGGTAAATTGCATATTTCACTCAAACTATCAATTAATGCACAAATAGTTTGTAATTAAGCTCACACTTGACAACAAACTTCACAAGAAGCCTTAATTACTTTTCAAAATATTAGAATCAGTTTGTAAATAACTTACTTAAGAAAAACTCCTAGGGTTAAGCCATAACCCAGGTTTGGGGTATTACACTACTAGTTCTGCTTCTCTCTCCATTCCCATACTTGGAACTTTCTTTGCTCCCCTTGACCTATCTGTCGAACCATCTTGGATGAAAATTGTGTTTTTGACCTTCTACAGTAAGACTCAGAAACCTTCCTTTGACGCTCCCCATGTAGATGTATCCCACATTAAGAGCTTGATCCTCCATTATGCATGCATCAACTACATGTCCACTATATTATCCTTCTTCCTCATATGCACATTGTCTAGAAAAAGTCTTTAAAGCGACCTTCTCTAAATGAGAGTCGTCCTGATGCTTGTAGAAACTTACCTTTGTACCCTTGCTGACATCATTGAGAGAATCTCACAGATCAAACCGACGACTATTTGTAGGAGTACTTCTAAGTCCTCCCTGTCTCTTTTGAACTGGCGTTGGATTCTTGACTTCTTGAACCTTCTCTTTGTGCACTCTTAATGTAGTTTTATATAGATTGCAGCACAGTTTGCCTCGAGCTATCACCAAGCACCCTTTTGTTACATTGCACATGCCACCACCAAACCTGAGATCATATCCTCTCCTATCCAACAAGAAATCAGAAATTACACTAAGCCTCAAGTCTAGAACATGATGAACATCCTTGAGCATGATAGTACACCCAACATCTTTTTTGAAGAAGACGTCACCAATCCCAATGATCTTTGGATAGATAGAATTCCCCATCCTCAATTGCCAAAGTTTTCTCTTCTATATTTTGTGAATAACTTCCTGTGAGTTGCAACATGACACGCCACTCATGTGTCTACATCCCACTAAATACCATCCTTTGTGTTCAAACCCTGCTCTTAGACTATCAATATTAAATCTTCTGCAATGTCAACTCTATTGTTCTAGTCATCATCCTCATGTTTTTTGGCTAGTTCTTGTGACACCTTCTTCCAGATCTTACAAAGCTTCTTGAAGTGTGCAACTTTTTTGCAACAGTAACATTCTTTACTCGTTGTCTTTGACTTCCCATGATTAGAATTGTGATTGTGACTCTGATTTCTTCCTCTACCTTCAACGTCTAGGGTTGAACCTGAAGAATTAGATTTTCCACATTCCCTTCTGGTGGATGTCTTCACTCAGGATCAAATCCTAAATATCGTCAAGCTTTAGCTTCTTGCTTCATGATGAACTGCTGACTACTGTCACTGTAGCAGACCAACTCTCAGGCAAAGAGGAAAGTAAGATAAGGGCTTTGACTTTATCATCAAACAATATCTCCACTTAGTTCATTTGAGTAATTATGACGTTGAACTTATTGATGTGATCTGCTACTGAGGATCCTTCACTCATCTTTAGGTTGAACACACAACACATCAAATATTCCTTGTTTGCAGCAGTTAGCTTCTCATACATATTTGATAACGTCTTCAGAAGTCATGTCATATCTTCTCATTGGAAATGTTGAATACAACATTTCATGCCAATATCAACCGGACCACTCCAAGTATCTGACGATCAAGGAGATCCCAATCCTCCGACTTCATCTGTTTAGACTTGGTCCCCGCCAGAGGTTGACGCAATTTCTTCTGGTACTATAATCTTCAATCTACATCTTCTAAAAGCCAAAATATTTACCATCAAACTTGTCAATACATATTTTTTCGTCTTCAGACACCATTTTCGCTTCCCTCAACCTTTCAACCTCACTCTGATACCACTTGTTAGGAATTGTAGTGGGAAAGTGACGTGTTCTGCAAAACTGAAAGCACAATATTTAATGTGAAAAACTCTCTCCAAGATGAGAAGAGAAAACTACGGGGCAATACCGACCAACAAGCACTATGTAATTAAGATTACAACTCACACCGTCTAGATTTAATTACCCCAAACCTGGATAGCCCCCCACACAAGAACAAAGATAGGAAGAACAATATTACACCCAATATGTACAAAATATCCCACTTATCTTTTTCTCCCCATAACACCTCTGCCGTTATAGAAGACCAGACATGCGGTTGTGCTCTTACCTGTTGCCGTTACGACCGCTGATCGGGCTACCTCTGCTCCTGACGAGGTTGTGTTCCTCACCATCAATGAGAAGCTCTCTCTGCCCGAGAGAGCAGATGCACGTCCTCTGCTGAACAGACGGACTGCTGTCATAGTCGTTGCCACTACACCAAAATAATGCTACAAACTAATGTGCGTCATCCGCTGATCAGATACCCCCTCGTTGTTGATGCACCACCGATGTGTCATTGGCTGTCAGCCGCTATTTTGCTTCAAGATAAAGTTGCTGACCCTCTCTTATCACAAGAGAACACTATCGGTTGTTCTTATTTTCTGGCTCTTCTACCACAGAAGGCACCAACAACAAATAACTGATGAGATGATCTCAATGGCCTCCCTCAGGGTCTCTATTTATAAACATTCATGACATGTGGTAGCAATTAGGAATCCCACTCCAATTCATAGTCCAATTCCTAATTCAATTCTAATGTTACAAATAAAGAATCATCTTCTCTCCTATTGGATTTAACTCGTACTAGGATTGACAACACAAGCCAACTCCTACTTAAGTCCAAATACAATTAGAACATGGGCCGAAACAATCTTTTTTCAACAATACCGAAGGACTTGGGGCTGGTTTTAGGGACCATGTTGTGGTTGAACTATTTTGGTGTGTTGCGGCCTGCACACATGAGGTTGTGGAGAGAGAATACCAATCTACCATTTCTTGGTGAATAGGAGGCATGCGGTTGAATAAACGCGGGCATGAGAGACTAGTTTATGTGGGATGCCACCTTGGCAAATTCGTTCAAGCTGTATATCAAGGCCGACTGGGAGATAACGATGGTGGTTACGTTAGTTGATCTTTTTTCACCATTGATGGATTTACTATAGATTCGTGTAAAAAGTGGGTAAAAGTAGTACCTTATACTATTACAACATTGTTTTTATAAATAATTCTGATAATATGTTCATAATAATTCATTACAACCCGCAATGAGCTTAAAAGGTCAAGTACATCAAAGCCATAAAATAACGCAAAGTAAAGAAGGAGAATACGTAGAGACACCAGAGGTGTTCATCCCATCATCCTAAGCCTACAACGTGGGGAACCAACATATAAGAGTTTTTGGTATAAACTAGGGGCGGAACCAGAGGGGGGCTTCCCAGAATGAAGTGCCCCTCTCAAAAAAATTATTTGTGTTATAACTATGATACCATGTGACGATTAAAATATTGCAAAATTATCTTATTACACTAAACAAAGTACGATATTTTATTTTATTAATTAATCTAATTGTATTACACTTCTTTGTGAAAATTACTTAAGGGTTGAACTAAATATATTTGAAGGTAATGTCAATTCTCTCTTACAAATCATAAAATGTATAATCTTAATATAGATACCATCAACTACTATTTTCAATTATAAGATTAGGAAGCATTCATACTAAATTTTTACTTAATAATTTTATATTATTTTCTGAAAGGTTTTTTCTACTTATTCACATATTTACGAGTGGTGATTTATAAAATTAGAGAATTTATCCATAAAATGAGGCAATTTTATGAAATAATATGAAATTTATAAAAAATATCTAATGCAACATGTTGACATATAAAATAGAATCTAATATGGTGTTGTTGAGTAGTTATTTATAACTATAATTAACTATAAAATGAGTCAGCACACTAAGTTATAATTAAACACAAATATGAAAAGTAATTTCCGTACATGCACATAAAGATCACCTTTTATTTGATTTTTTTTCTTTCATATTCTTATTTATCAATTATTATCTAAATAAGAAAATATCCATATTTCTATATAGAAGTAAATCCAAATAATATTTATTGATAAATGATATTTTGTACACTCTTAATTATATAATATATAAATATTAAAGTTTATTCCAAGTATCAATTGTTATAACTTTATTAGCCAATACTATGTCAATAAAGAAAAGGAAAAACATTTCAAATAAATTTCATATTTGGCATAAGATAAAAAAATTATCGAGATATTATTTGGTATGTGGGATAAGAAGAAGAAAATGTAGGGAAATCCATTTTGTAGACATAATTTAGAATAAATATAAGGAGAAAAAGAAGGATACCATGTCAATGAAAGTTGATAAAAACATATTATTATTTGCATGTGTCTTCTCTTCTCCAACTATTTTTTTGAAAAAGTCAAGAGGCTATCTATTTATCTCACTCTCCAACTTTTTAATAAAAGAGAAATATATGGATGGATATTTTCACCTAATTCTCTTTGCTTTTCACTATCAGTTTTCCTTCTCAATCATTTGATATGTATACAAGATTCAATTTTTTTTGCTTCTGCTTTCTATTTGAAGTTCCTTTGATACCAATTATTGTGTCAAAATCTTAAAATAAATTGGCATTACCTAGTACTTTGTACTTGTATCCTTAATAGTATAAAATTTGACTGCTACACAAATTATTTGGGTATTCCCCTATGACACGATCAAGTAACAATGTTATATTTTATTTTGGTGCATGCTCTCCACTGAAAAGGTGAATTTGTTCTAATTTTCTATACAATTGTTATATTTCATAAGTATTAGTAATATTTTTTTTTTGGATTTGCATGGGCCGAAGCCCACCCCCTCTCCAAACAGGCGCCAGAGCCCGGATGACCCAAGAGGTTGGTAAATATAGCTGACCCGAGCGGAACCGAACCAACGACCCTTCATGAGGGGCGCACTGGCTTGACTGCCCGGGATATTATACATTAATCAAGTAATGTTAAAAAATGACTGTATTGTTGATTCTCTAATTTTTTAATTTGAAAAACATAGGTAAATAATTTGAAATCTATGATCTCGGAGGTCTAAATAAATGTAGTATTTACATCATGTCATTGACTTTTGAATTTTTTATATTTTATAGGTATATTATTTTTTTATGTTGAAGACAATGCGAAATTGTGTTAAGTGTACTTTTTGTAATTTTTTTTACCTAAATAGGTATTATTTATGTGTTTGTATATATAGTCAGTATTTGACACTACCCATACTAACTCAACCCCAGTGTGGTAGATTTCTGGATCCACCACTGTCCTATACAAAAATGAGAGGGGTATCTTAATAACAAGCCCCTGATATGCTAAAGACACTGATAGTAGGCATATAAACATATCTCATGCAGTGATGTCTAATTCTCGCCACCACCTTCCAAGTTCTTCTAGCTCTTAATAAGTAATTTTGGATCGAATGGACAAAGTTGCAAAATTAATCCTAAAGTACATTGTAGAGCTAATTCTGAGCTAGGGCGTGTTCTTTTTCATACGGGTTGCAAATGCCATGGAAATGTGTTGCTTGGTTCTTTTTCTTAAGTAAGCATCACATTAATCCATATCAATTGCTTGTTTGGTTGGGTGCGATACAACTACTTGAGTGTGAATTCAAAAGTAAAATCAGAGGTTTATACTGAGTTTGCCCAAATAATCATAAAAAAAGTATATGCAAGGCAGTTATATTTGGGTACATGTTTCAGATTCTGCCGTATTGGATCACATTTTAATATCCATCTACACGAGATACATATTCGATTTAAGAAAATATATAATTTCAGAACTTCTACGCATAAATAGAGTCCTACATTTGAGTTTCCATCAAAAATTTTCCAAACACCAAAATTGTATTCTGACTAACTGGTGGATCAGAAAAAATTCATACTCTTTACCAATAAAAAATGTAATATAAAATTTAAATTTACGATGATTTCAACATTGTAATATTTTTTAAATGCATAATGGCCTAAATATCGAATTCTTGCGGATCCCCTTAAGCAAACGTGTTCTTTATGGAATGTTTCGTGAACTGTAGTTTATCGTCCACCAATACACGCATTATGTTTAGTTTGTGATAGTGGAGAAATGGCTATAATCATGCATTTAATGTTCCTCTTCATCCATTGTTGGGGCGCGTCACCTACTACACAACCTACCGCACCCCAGCATCACAACTACCTCTTTGCAAGCCGAGATCAAAATGCAATGATGGCAGATAATGAACTTGTGTGACGTGCTCAATATGTGTTATGACGTCGAACAACTTCACGTCCTCCTACCTGGAGGAGTTCAGGTTATTGGTGAAACGAGTTGGATGAATAGGGCATCCGTACGACATATTTTTCTAACGTCTCAGGATGCGTTTGGCATGCCAGAATCCCTATTATGTTGGATAGATTGCAAGACTCGATTCATAGTTTTGAACATTAACCGTATTTACAAGATAAGATAATGAATGCCACGTGCATGGGTTTTGGGTATGGGACAACAATAGAGATGGTCTAGTACTCTAGTGCTATAAACAGAAGCTGTGGCGAGCAGGGTGGAGCCAGTTGGATTTCGAAGGAAGTACAATTACAAATAAAATTTATCATCAACTAAAATTTATACGAAAATCCAATAATATAAGTGATCATGAATTAATATCTAAAACACACTCAAACTAATAATATTTAAATATACTAATACATTATATAATAAAAAATATAATCTCAACATCACAATTTAAAATTATCTTTGAGTCTTCATCTTTAGAACCGTTTCACTATTAATTTATAATCGATGGTGTAAAATATTTACACAACCATTGAATCATAGAGCGACTCATTCTTTATCGGGTTGTAATGAGATTTTTAGTAATATTCATGGCTGAGAATGATCTTTCAACTTTGTTATTTTTATTTCCTAATATCAAATTTAATTTGATCAACTTATATATATGTATATATATATATATATGTATATATATCTAAATAGATTTATGTTTATATAGGAAACTATCTTCTCTGCAAGTTCATTAATTCCTTTGATTCTATAAGATCTATCATAAGATTTCATATCCATAACAAATATCTCAAGTTGATTCTCAAGATAAGAGAACAGAAGAAAAATATTTAGATATAATTTGACTATTTTCATCAACCTTTCTTTATCAAATACTTTTAAATGTTCACATGGATTTAAGAATATGATACAAAGTAGTTGTTTGGTGTTCAATCTTGCAATTTTGATGTCTTTTTCTTGGAGTTGTATATCTATCACAAAGAAAAATAAACAAACTTAATAATGATGCAAAATGTCTAAGATTCAACTCATCCACTAGACAACCTGTGGCAGCACATATTTCCTCCATATTTAGTATAGTTATGTGATTGTTTTTGTAAAATGATGTTCCAATACATCAATCACCACTTGTTTAATTTATTATAGTTGTTACATCAATTATATTGTAGTGATGCCAATACTAAAAACGGAATCAACTACAAAATATACAAGAATGTACCAATTTCTCATTGAATTTATAAAAACTACAATAGTGCTCGTCAGTTGTCAATTATAAACTTATAAGGAACAATAACAACTAACTAAAATACTAATGATCATTTGCTTGATGTTGGTAACAATGACCACAAGATTATGATGTGAAAAAAATCGTATGTATCTAGATCTAGGACTATAAGGATGCACATATTATAGTGATTGACATAAAATAAAGATCTAAAACCAATATTGCAATTGAAAAGATAGTGTGTGATATGATAGGTGTTGAAATAACCACAAGATAACGGTTGCTATTATGTTTAACTATACATCTAACTGTTATATGAAATTTTAAATATTTTCATAATTTTTCATATTGGAAGCCCACTTTGTCTACCACAAATGACAATATAACAATTTATTTAGTTGTTCAACTAGTATATTTTATTTTCAATTCTTTTGTGTAATGCACTTTTTCATGTACATACTATAGAGGAAACACACTTCTGATAATCTTCCTCGTATATGTTTTGTTGAAAAGGAATAGTTGTGGATAGTCAAGTCAACACAATTTAATATTTTGGATTCTATATTGATGAAGTAATTTTAGATTCTTTTGAGTCAATTGTTTGAATACTATCTTAGAAAAAATATGCATCTTATACATTTTCTCGTGTACATTTTGTAGAAACTCAAAGTTACAAGTTTTCTAGTCAACACATTTTTTTAAATTTAATGCATATTGTATGGAGTGGTTTTGGAATTACTTTTTTTGAGATTTTTTTAAAAATATTGTCTCGTCAAAGTTTCACTATTAAACTATTTTTTATGGAGTTGCAATGGGGCACCTACTACTACTATTTAAAAAAATAGAGTCTCGAGGATCATTTTCTACTAATATTTAGAAATTTTCTAGATTTGAGCTGGGCACTCACCCCTTTGTGCTCCCTCTCTCTGAAGATGGTCGTGAGTCTATACAAAATAGGATTATGATGATGACATAGTTGCAACTCATCGATTACCACACCATTTTGGTTGGATGGGGAACTATATGAACCATCCGATTTTGTTGATTAACTACGAGTGCCCAACATGGTGGTGATAATTGTTTACTATAACCTACTACTGTAAATTTAGTTCTACAATATCCTTCATGCCTCATTTTCTTCAAATGGAGATAGAGTAGCCCGACAGGAACTAGGATTATTTTTTCACCCATTTCACTCTGTAATCCGCCTAAAATATTTATGACTATCATGTAATTCCTAACAAATTACAATATATGAAGCCGATAGCCAAACTAGACCTAATTCAGTCCATCGGAGTGGTGATCCTGTGACCACCCGAGTCCAATCTGGTACACATAATAGTTGTAACAAAGAATTATAAACGTGATCTGTCATCAAACTTCTTATTTGTGAAATAATAACTATACATTACATCATGGACACTAGTACAAAAATGACGTATAAAGTCACATTTAATGTCGTTAGTTGAAAAGTAAAAATCGACACCAATATATTACAACTTTGGCTTAAAATGATAACAAACACCTATATGTGAAAATCGTCCGATTTACAAAAGACACGTGTATTGCTTTTCCTTTAACATTAGTTTTTTGTTATAACAACTGACATCCAAAATCAACCGTGAAATACAATTTTTTCAAAGAAAAAAATTTGCCTTCAAAAAATTGTATTTTGGCATCGATATTAAAAATAGTGACGACAAATGTTCCGCGCCAAGACCCGTGAAAGTTTTTATCACTAATTGGTCGTCGGTTTTGCTCAAAGAACTGATGACTAAATATCCTTCGCAAGGCAAAATTCATTCCCTTATTTGGCGTCGGTTTTCACAGAAAAATCGACGAGGTTGTGTGTTCTTGCGTTGTCCCTGCGAAAATTTTTATACAATAAAAAATTACAAATAGGTGTTGGTTTAGGTTTGTAACTGACGTCTTTTCATTTAGGCGTCGAATTATTTTATTAACCGACACCAATAATTAACTTAATAGCACCCGTACGAGCCAGATCGATTCTTCCCCTATTTAATTCTTGATTCTCTGAGTAGACTGAAATAGGTTTGGTGATTTTTTCCGCTGCCTCCCCTTCTCTGCTCACCGGCCGCATGCTTTCACGAGTAGCTTGAAGCTGGTCACTGCCTCCGCACACCACCAGTCATCGCCATAAGGAGCTTGAAGCTGCTCACCGCCGAAGCTGCTGCTGTTATCCAGTCGGCGTCAGTCGCCGATCGCCACCACTTGCTCCAGGCAGAGCGAGGAACCTTCATCTAGTCACCTTCAACTGCTCTAGTCGCCGCCACTGGCCACTTCCTGCACCTCCTCTACTTTGCCTCCAGCACCGGCCACCTTCACCTCCAGTCTGGCCACCTCCTCCTTCGGCCACTGCCACCACAGCCTGCTCGATCCACCAGTGCGGTGAGTGATTAATCAGTACTAGATTTGAACTTAGGGTTATTGATGTCACCATATAGTTGATTACTATTGATTAATTATGGTTAATGATGCAATAATGAACATAATTAATTAGATTTGCACTTAGTTTCTCTAAGATTGTGTAGTTGACTAATATTGATTTACCAGGGTTAATGATGCATGAATGAATTTAATTAATTAATATTATTTTCTTTCTCTCTTGTTAGTAATTGATTTAACTTAGTTAAATATTTATTCTTCAAGCATGTGTAGTTGATTAATAATGATTAATTAGTGTTAATGATGAATGAATGAACAATAAATGGAAGAATGAATTGTATTAATTGATGTTATACAAAACCTAGGATATGAATGATGAAACGATGATGATGACGATGGTATGATGATGGATGATGATTGATGATGGAAAAGAAAGATCTGTGTTGGTTGGCCCCTAATGGAGATGACAATGATGATGATGATGCCGATGATGATGATGATGATGACGACGATGATGATGATGATGATGAAAAAGATGATGGTTGATGAAGATGATGATGATGATGACGACGATGATGATGGTGAGTATGTCAACTCAATTATACACAACATCCTTAATTTTCATAATATTTGGAGTATGTTAAGTCACCCAAGCATCTCTCATTTCCGTCCAACACTTCTGAGCTTCGAAACTCGTGAGAGAAGAGGATATTATAAGGTTTGGGAAATCCGAAGTTGAAATTTTAGAATTATGGGTTATCTCTTTCCAAGGTTGGTATATCCTTTGTAGTTAACCAACCCCTACTAGGTGCTTCACACCTGAAGTGAGTGGTGTATGTTCAATTGAAAACTCGTGTTGAACTCTAAATTTAAGTCTACTCATTAAACTACAAGTGATGAAAATTGAGAAACTCCAATAATTGCACAAGACTGTTTACCTTGTTTGACCTTAGATTTCATTCTTCTCTTGAACCTTGTAAATGAATAATATGAATGTTATAGTCTTCTTGATTATAAGGAATATGAATTTATCTAGATTCAGTTCACATTTTTATTATTTATAGATTTCAAATTTTGCATATTGTTTAAGTAGAGTACTATGCATAATATGTGAATTATTGACTAGTGATTAGTTCATTTGACTTATGCGATGGAAATGTATATATAGGGTCTATATATATTCTGATATGAATTAAATGTATCTCTAAAATCCTAAGCCACATATTCTTAGATTAGAACACAAAATCACAAATCTGTCATTTAATTGCCTCATATTTTCCTTAAAGTGAGTAATGCACTTTAATATCCATTATAACTTAACTTATCTAGATAGGAGCCCTGAACACTGTGATTTTATCCCGAAGTCTGTACTGGAGAGTTGAAATGAGATGTCTTCTAATAGCCCTTGTATTAGAAGATATATCAGAGTGTGAATCTAGGCCTTGAAGCTAGATCACCAGAATTTAGGAAAGATTTCAAGATGAGATGCTAACCTAAATTCTATGTTGCTAAGTAATTAAATAAGATGGATGTGATACATTTTTGTGAAAATTTGTGCTCTTGATGTTGAAGGGATTAGTAGAGGTAGCCTTCATTAGTATCTCTTACATGGTACCCTGGTTTGACATATATGGCATTTAACCTATCTCATGCAAATATGTAACCTATCTCATGCAAAATGGTTACATCTATAGTTGTCTAATGATAACATATTTAGTTGCTTGTTCCAAATATGTAATTAGATGAAAAAAGTTATTTGTGATTTTCATGTAATCAAATGTTTGATTCAAGGATTTGTATGCTAAGTAATTTCAATGATGATGGTGATGGTGATGATGGTGATGACGATGAATAGATGATGACGATGGTTAGCCCCTAATGGAGACGATGATGATGACGATGACATTGACGGTGATGATGATTGATGATGATCATGATGATGATGATGATGATGATGATACTTAGTAAGAATGTACTGTATAATTTGTTTTTCAGTTTATTTCACCATGGTCTGGGCCTCTACGCCCATGTTTATTTCACTATGTACTACCGAATACACATTTATTTTCAGTTTAACAGATACAATGCATAACTTAGTGCAATGAATGTCAATTTGTATTTGATTGATTATGTTTGATTCATTTGCAGTTAACTTCGTAGAAAATATGTTATGTATTCATATGAAACAATTATTTCTCCGTCATGAATATGAAATAACCCATGTTGTTGTCTGTTGTTAGTACTTTTTATATTAATTTTTCTCAACATTATTTTACATTGTTGTAGGCATAACATCTAGATCTTCAATAGTCACCATGGCTTGGGCCTCTACCCCAATGTTACTATTCCCTGATGAAGAATAGTTGGACATCATCCTAGATGATTGTTCCTTAGCATAACTCACTATACCTAAACATTGGCATTATCTAAACAGAAGACGCTACAAGGCTGGAGAAGTGTATCTAAATTTTGGAAATTTAACATCTGTTATCGAGGTTAAGTACGATGATATCAGAAATCTTGTATCCACATCCAGTTGGTGTTAGTGGGTTAGGAAGATGCTATTGGGCCATCGTAATAGGCTTTTTCTTCATCTGGTTGACCATAATACCATCAAGGTTTGGATAACTAACATCAACAACAAGATGCCCAATCATCTCAAATGATTTGAGTACTCGACAGAGGATAGCGATGATGCTGATGATGATGATGAGAACACACCCGATTTCCCTTTTATTCCTTTTGGCACCGTCAATTTCCCTATCACCATCAGTTTAGATTCATCTAAAGACAATGACAATCTCTGCGCCACCTCAACATCAACAACAAAAAACAAGGTAGGTCCAAGCTACAAATTTACTTTCCTATCTTATTTTGTGCTTTCACTTTTTGTCTTAAAATCAAACTTAATAGCTATTTTTTGTTGTTAAAACTGCAGGAGAAGGCCACCACAATGAAAAGGCCCACACAATTGCTGATTTCAGACCATGTTACTGTTGTTTAAATTGTGTATCTAGTCTAGTTGTGTCTCTCTCTTCCCAGTTATTTTACTTATGCACATTTTTAGGGGTACAACAACCCCCTTGTTTAGATACTGTTTTGGACAACAACACCACTGCATGTTCATAACTATGTTATTTTCATTTAGCATTTATATTATCAAAACAAACTATCTACGACTTAAGTAAACCTAAATTTTTATAATATTGAAGTTAATTTCTGTTGTGTAACCAAACATATTTGAATTGAAATCAGTTTGCAAAAAATAGGTATGCTGCACTGAAAATCGATACCATACAAAAATATTATATAGTCTCATATGATGATGATGATGGAACTACAAGTTTCTACATGTGTGTGATGAATCATATGAATTAAATGTACTTATACATGTATGTGAGTCACATGATCCATATTATAATATAGTCATCTTGTTAATATTGTAGGTTTGTGGACTGTTGTTGGTTGAAATCAAAGGATGTTGTAAACCTATAGTTCATAACTAAACTTTAGGTTCTGCATCCTGCTGACCAGCCAAACAGTAGGCCTGCAAGCTGATTAGAAAAAAAATCAAAGCATAGTCGTCGGTTAAATATAAAACACCAACAACAGTTTGAGATCAACGATGTCAGTTATTTTTAGAAAACTGACACCTATGGTCTAACTTGGGGCCAATTTTTTTGTTTGGGCTGGGAAGTGGTGTCAGTTTTGGAACTAATAACCAACGCCTATTGTCCCACTGTTGGCACTTTTGATTTGGGTTGCAATTGGGCAAGGCTTTGTGTCATTGTTTATGTAACCAATGTTGAAGGCGTCTACTTTTAGTGTCACCTACTTGGGTGTTGCTTTGAAACCTACATCAAAAGGCTTATTTAACCGTTGTTAAAGGTGTTATATGTACTAATGGGATGATCTTCCATTCATCTTTGGCATCAAAGGATTTTGTATACCTCTGTATGTCATTGAAGACATATGTCTACAACATCCGAAATAATGAATGTTGTTTAGCACAAGTAATAGTTCTAGGATTTAGTGAATATTGGTCCACAAAAATACAGATAGAAGATACAAGAGGGCCAAACCATGGATAAATTGGAATTTTTAAAATCATGTATATATGATGCTAATGTAGTTCACATAACATACCAACACGTAAATTGAAATAAAATATTGTTAATCTTCCCATTGGTTTGTGCTTTCTTCTACATGTTCATTAAACAGATGAAACCTCAACTTTTCAACAACCCACCTTATTTCCTAAGTGATCCATTCCTAAGTGTATCCGAATATTAGCTTAGAAATGATACAATGTCTTCTATGTATAGATCATATGCACTAAAAATGCAAAAGAGGCACTAGAACCAATTAACCACCTATAATGCATTATTAGACACAAAATCAACCATTCTATGCCCTGAATCAATTAGAATATATTAATAAATCATTTGTTTTGAATTTTGTAAGGAGATAAAATTACAGAGCTGGTTTTGGGAATCCTTTTCGTGATGGTAGGAGTGTCAATCTCCATCTTATGCTTAGATTGCATGAGACTTCTATTATGCTTTTTTATCTTGATGCTCATGATCCTCAATATTCATTATTGCTTCAATACCCCACATTCTTTTTTGATTCCATGTTCTCATTCTTGTAATCCTGTATTCTTTATTATCTAGAGGCTCAATATTCACCCTCATCAAGTCCTCCACCTTCTTCTTTGATTGCATGGACTCCTTCTTCTAAACCTTTTTGTCCTGATCATAGGAGGCTAAATCTCCACTATTTTCGATACATCCTATATCTTCTTTGATTGCATGTGTACCTTCTTATAAGCCTTTTGTCTTGATCTTCTGGAGGCTCAATCTTCACCTTCTTCAATATTTCCACGTTACTTTGAGATCTTGTGGGTTCCTTCATCACCTCCTTCATTTCATTATTCCACTCCTTAAGCCATTCTTGAATACCATGATTTTTTCTCATCATCAACAAGCACATTGATGTCTTGTGATGCATGAATCCCCTCTACTAGGTCCTTCACGACCTTCTCCATACCATTATACACTCCTTGAATACCATGAACTTATTCTCATAATCGATCAGAACCTTGACCTCTTGTGTATACCTAAAACCCCTACACTAGGTCCCTCATGACCTTCTTCATAGCATTATTGTTGGTATGTATGCCCATAGAGCCAATCATATGATGACTATAATGGCATACTTTGTAAATGATTTGAATAATAATAAAGGAAATTTATGTCTATATGTTTAATCTGATTTGAGGTATTGATATAACATGTTAGATGTCTAAAAAGTTGTATTACGCAATGACATATGTCTTCCGGTTGAGGACCTGAACAATGAGATCATATGGATGTTAAGAGTATACATTCTTGTTATGTCCCTAGTCGGTTGTTATTGCAGAAATAAGCATAGACATCAATAACACAAAAGACTAGAGTGTGTGTTGGTTGATGACATAGTCTTATTAGTCATAATATGTGATATCAAACCAAGCACACATACATGTTATAGAACAGTGTATTCGACAGTCCCACTATAAGAGTGATGCATGGAAACCACACTTGGTTAGTCAGAATCATCTCTTATAGTATTGATGGTGACTGTGGTTCTTAGACCTGAAATAACTGCACTCATCACATGTGATTGGGACACTTTGACATCATCAAACGCAGTCCTGAAACATGGGTTGTTATAACGGTGATGGTTGGATGACTTTGACACATGGAGACTTGACTGTGAGTGATAGATACGTAATTTGTCTCTCCTAAGGGAGTGTTATATCCTGGCCACTTGAGGAGTGAGAATGAGAAATGCATGGCAATGCACATGTAAGTCAATATGTGATATTGAGATTACATTTATCTCAGACAGTCTACTCTGAGTCAAGAAACATGGATTGAACATTTGTAGAGGATGAAAAGTCCATGCCTCAAGTTCAATCTGGATATCAGTGACAAAGGGGCTATACATTCACTGTAACACCAATAACATATTATAGGTTGGAAGTTGTTCTCCAACTTTCCTTTTCACTTAGGTAGCATTGATGCGTGACTAGGCACCACTCTTTGCTTGTGATGTCATAAGTTAGTTATGGACACTCACTGCCCACATGAAATGGAACCTATAGGGTCACACACATAGGATTAACCTGGAAGAGGAGTTTATCCATGAATGATGTTTAGATTGATTACTAAAGTGTTTAGGTACTCAATTAAACATTCAATTAGTAGACTTGACTCAAAATCATCAAGTTCATGTGTTGAACCAATTGATTAGAGTGTCAGATTGATTGAGAACTGCATTGACTGAGTTCTACACAACATGGACCAACAACTGATGAGTTCTTTGGCTGAACCGATTAGCTCATCATCAGTGAGATGATCGGTTCACACTGGTGAACTGATCGGTTCACATGGACCACCCGAGTAGGTTATGGGTTTCCCAGTTTGTGAGAAAAGATTTTCCGTTCACCTATTCAATTTGATTGGGACACGAATTAATCTTTGAATTAATTAGAAATGAACAAGGAAAGTCAATTATGGGAAAGTCTGGGAAGTGAAACGATCGGCTCACACTCCCAAGCGACTGATTCAAAAGTGAACCGACCGGCTCACCTGCCCAAGTGACCGGTTGAGTTGTGAAATGACCAATTCACCTACAGGAGTACAATCAGTTCATAGAAAATTCAAACCCTTCTACTCCCACACAGATTGGGAACCCTAACCCTACCCTCTACTATAAATAGAGGGGTACAGGGGGCTTCTCCAGAGACAAAACTCAGAACATCAGTTGCTCTACAAAGTTCTTGTCCTCTCTGGTTGTAGTAACCTAGAGAACCCAAGCAAGTTCTACCCATCTAGGGAGGAACAACGAGGGAAAGACAACTATAGAAAAGCAATTGGTTGTGGGAGAGTGTGTCGGTGACTAGTATGCTGAAAAAAGGGGATGACTACTTCTAGTATGTCCATCTTAGGATGACTATAGTTCCCGGTAGTCTGTGTAGACTATCTATAGAGATGGGAAATTTCTATCGTTTAAGAGGACGATCTCAACTGCAGTTTGGGTCTACACCAGGAGTTGCACAGACGTCGTCGAAGACTAGGTGGTTGAAGACCACACTAGCTGTGAGGTACTGTCACTGAGCAAGCCTCAGGACCTGGTATATCTTGCTAAACCATCTTTCCTATTGCATAGTTGTTGATGCAATTTGTTGGTCTTGGGTTTGTGGTTAGATATAAATTTTTTTCCGCTGCCTGTTCTGTCCCAAAAAACCCAACAATTATGTCACTCCTTCATGATTGTCTCCTCATAACGTTTTGATCACCATCAATGGGTTTCATATTCACATCATCTGCATCAACAAGTTCCTTCATAGGCTCCTTATCTAAGGGGACCTTCATCACCCCTTTATCATAGTTGGCCTCTATCCCTTCCAATCCCTTGTCACCATCCTTAATAGCTTGCTTATAATTTCTAATCTTATGATTCTCCTTAAAAGCAACATCAACAAGACATGTAGGAATAGGGCTCATCATCAACAACCCGGTGGGTGGATACATTGTATGCTAAAATATTTGTAGATAAAATGATAGTCATTAAGGCTTCAGGTTGGTCATATCATCTCCAAGTTTGATCATTGTCCTCTTCTCCTACATTATATCATGACATCTCTGCCAGATTCTATGACCACCACTTTGTCTACCTTTTAAAAACACTATTCTCTATATTACAAAACAAATTCCATTCATTATGAAGCATTTTAACCAAAATGTGAATCATCTTCCATCTATTATAAACTAGATTTCCTCTACTACTAATCATTTTTTATGTGCTATTTTGTAGCTTCACTTTATTGTGATCTATCTTTCCTTTTTTACTTGTATTGGTGAGATTGTTTGTTCCAACCTTTAATCGTAGAGTCATGTACTAACTAGGGGCTTTAGTTTGTGTCATAATTACTTATGAGTCATTATGCCCATTTGACACATCCTGGGTATCTGAGACAAAATAGTCCACAATAAGTCTTATATTCATTTTCCATCACCATGTATTGTTATCCCCCTTTCCAATTCGTTTTCCTACAACATGATGGTTAGCCATCTTACTCTTCAATATAAAATGCAAGCATTTTGTCTCATTTTTTTGTTTTCTAGCAACTTCGATATGAATAAAGAGAACGAATATATCGTACATTAAATAAGACTCAAATTCAAATCATATCCATTAAATAGGACCATTTTCCGTCATTATATCCACTTTGGGTGATCATATTCCTTAGAAATGTCGAATTTAATTGGAAATTTATACATCTACTTGGGCTCATCTAAAATGGTCCATTCACTCCCCTCCATGAGGGTTATTAGTTAATTTGTAGTTATAGATCCATCCGTCTACTACATGTCTGGGTATACCCCATACCCTAGTCATTGTAGATGTAATTGGAATAATGTTCCTAAGAAGAAGAATGAGCATTATAATATTTACATCTGGTATTTGCACATATAAGAATAAATACAATTATGATCGACATTGTAGGAAAGCATAACATTACCAACAACATATGCATGTCACTGGTGCGGTTTTGCACGCACATGTGATCTTTCGATATTTATTGGTTCCCCAAACTAGGTTCACACACAACACTAAAATATGCTCTTGGAAGCACATTGGGTTATGTTATAACATAGATGAGAGGCAATCAATGGGTGTTGAACCACAGGGATAGAGGGGTCACTAGAGCTTAGTTGGTGTAGGCTATGTTCCTAAAGCAGAGATCAGGGTTGAAGGGTTAAAAAGTGGTTTTGATTTGATTACACTAAATAAGCAGGAAAGCAAAGGCAATATGAAAGCTAGATTATCAAAAACTAGGTTATCCTAATCAAGTTAGGTCTAAACAAGAGCAAGATGATCTACACTACTCTAGCAAGGAAATTAGCAACTAAGAACTAAGCAAAACACTAGAGCAAAAAAGATTCTAGGTTAATCCTAATTATCAAGACTAACCAATTGACTAAAGGAATACAAAGGCAATTAAGCTAAACTAGCATTAACAAACTAAGGTGAAAAGTTAGGTTTTTAGCAATGGATTGGGTAAATGGGCCGTTTGTGATACAACCCCAAATTTTGGGTTTATTTGGTGAGAAATGTAATTTCTCATATTAAAGATATTTGAACAAATAAAGATATAATTTTCTTCAAATAAATGGATTTCATTTACAATAGCCTTGATGATTGTGTTGTGGGCTTTATTGGCTATTGGGCCCAAATAACAAGGAAATTCAATTAGTAAATGGATAATTGAATTTTTAAGAAAAGAAATATGTAGAAACCTCTATACGGCAAATCCAAAGAGGATTTCATGCCTCTTGGGTTCCTTGGGTACCAAGGAGTCCAAGGTTGCAAAAAGAAAGCAATAAGAAAAGAAAAGATTAATTAAGTATTTCTTTATTAAGAAATAAATTGAAAATAATAATAAAATGTGGAAAATGAGTGGAAAGAGGCATAAATGAGATATCTTGTGGAAATTTCGTATCCATGAGGTTGCTAATATTAAAAGGAATGCCAATGAGGAAAATAAAAGAGAAATAAAAAGAAATCCTCAAAAAGAGATATTTAAATGAGAAATAAACAAGATAATGTGAAATAATGCATAATGATGCATCTAGAAGGATAATAAGTATCCAATAAAAAGAATTTCAAAATATTATGATTCTGGGGGTCCAAGGATCCCAATGCATAAAAAGAAAAGAGATAAAGGAGATAAATTCAGTTTTCCTAATGACTAAGGAATATGTGTTATTAAGGAGATTATTAAAAAGAGCGGTTGCTGTGTAAATAAGGAAATGATGATGGAATTGTATTCCATCCTTTCTTTGGTTAACGTTGGCACTACTAATTATATGAAACCAGGACCATGTGGAATCTCGAACCCTAAGTGATATGGACCACATGGAAACATCCATCTTCCAAGAGGCATATTGGTTGCAAGGGAAAGTCTTGCCTAGAAGGGATGGTTTCCCACTCCTCTACGTTTTGTTCCTTTGATAATTCTAGAGGGTTCTATTAGGACCTATAAAAGGAACCCTCACCCCTATCCCGGACTCAAAACTCCATGTCTAGTACACCATGGAAGAACTGCAGTCGCTGGGCTTGCATAGACTTGTCCTTACGTGAAAAACCTACTCTTGCGTGGAGGACCTAACTTGGCATGGACGGTCTGCACGGAACAATGATCTCCGAAGGTTCTTGGTTCCTAGGGAGGCGTCGAGAGTGACGGAGTCTTCTTCCCCCTCTTCCTTCTTCAACTGCGGCCTCCGCCAAGGAGCTTTGCCCTGCAAACGTGAGCCGTTCTCGGCTCTGGATCTGACCGCTCGGGCAGTCTCGACCTCGACCTACACCTTGGGTGCATGCGCCTGGGGGCTGCGGAGGGTTGGGGACCTTTATGTAGTCCTCCCACACCTCGGAAGGGCCTCCTGAAGGCGGTGGGAGATCACCGTGGCGGCAGTAGGGCGCTGTCGGGAGGAGGAAGACAACACAGGTTGCGTTGGACCAAAATGCCCCTCGGGCATGTGAAGAACTGACCAGCAACACGGGGGTAGTTTTGACTTTTGGTTATATTTCAAGTCACCGAGTCACACAGGCAAGCAACGCACATGTTCGCTGATGTGGCACCATCCGGTTGGCCAAGTAAGTGATTTATTGCAAAAATGATATCTAATAATCGATAGCTCGAATGAATACGAATAATATTTTCATTTTGCTCAGAAAAATGAGAGGAATTCAATAAAAATATTTTTAGAAGCCAATTCCTTTTACAATTCAAAAAGTAGTGTAAGTTATCAACTTTAATGAATAAAAGATTAAGGAACTATACTTTGAGATGATTAATGAAATTAATAGAGTTTAATGGGTGATTAGAGTTGATGTTAACCTGTTAAATGTAAAAAGGTACATTATGTTAAAAAAGGAAGAACTTTCCACATGATTAGTCTAATTTAGAGTTTAAGTACATAAATATGCTTGAAAATTTGAAAAGGACATAAAGTTATCATCGTTAATGATTTAATTAAGGAAAAACCATTAGATTTGATGATAGATGAACTTAATGATGATATTTGGATAATACAAGCTGATATTAACCTGTTGTTAATAAAAGTGAAAATAGGATCTAAAAAGATGATCTTTTTATATAATTGGCTTAATTTAGGGTTTCATGCATGATTATGCATTAATGAGCTTGAAAACCCTAATTTAGGAGAATATGTCTTTTAATTGGTTTAATTGTTCAAATCCATGAATAAATGGGGATATGATGATCCTAAGTCAATTTGGGTATAAAGGACTATTAAAAAGGATAGTTGAGCAATTAAGGTTCATATAAATAGAAAAGAGTATTTTAGGGTTTGTTGACCTAAAAGGGATAAAGTTTGAGAAATTAATCTTAGAAACCCTAATGAATATTAATGAAACCTTAATGTGGATTAGAAACCCTAGAAAGTGAATCCAAGTCAATAAAGTAGATTCTTGATAAAGTGTGTAATAAATAGATTACATATTCTTTTCAAGAATTATGTGATGATTGAATTACTTGCTTGGACCTGTTGATTGGCTTGATTGTATATACATGAAGTATATGTTGAATATTCTGCATGACTCACCAAATCAGGTATGTGGTTACGCTTATGAATAATCGCTCTAGTTTCACGGAGATTCCCGAAGTTTTAATCGGTTGCTTGAAAATAACTGTTGGATGTTTATTTATTTCATGCAACTATAAAGTGACTATGATTATCACTATAAATGTGCTGATATAACGGACTAGATCCGGGTCCACCTCTATTGCTTTGAAAAGGCTAAGAAAAAAAGGGGTAATCCTAGAGCAAGGTCTAGGTTACTGAGAGTTAGAAACTGGGCTACCTACTTGTAGTGCCATGAGACTCATTAGCCTACCATGAGTTAAGGAGTGGGCTACTTACGAGTAGTGCCATGTGACTCAACCCTAGAAATTGGTTCACCTATAGGTGGATCATGAGGGGTTTAATGGGGACAACATAGAGGATAAGGTACTCTTGGATCGCGGAGTTATATCTAAAATGTAATCTTGGTTGTTAAATGATTAATTGAATGATTACATTGTTAACATATTTACATAATTATTATTTCCCCCACATACTAGCTTCAGCTGACCGATGTTTTGTTTGTCGGCATTTTAGGTACAAGACAAAAGGACAAACAGTAAATCATCATATTGTGAAATACATGAAGTAAAATACAAGGAGGATTAGTTATAGTAGAATCCTTTAGTGGATAGAACTTTAGAGATCCAAGTTTTCAAAAAGGTATGCAAAAATTTATTTTCTTACAACTTTTCAGTATAGTATGTTAAAATTTGATAATTATTCTTGGTTAATTGCCGAACCTTTGATCCGGAAGTTATGGGTGCAGCTTCAACCTCTCGGTCTCCCTTAATTGGGGGTTATCAGGAGGTGGGGTCGTAACATTTGGTATCAGAGCGTAGGTTCCTCATTTAACCATTAATAATTATTAACTTTTACAAACTCCATAGAACCCAAGGGAGTTATTAGAGGATTATCCGAAAGTCGGAGGTGTCTAGAAAAGGATCATGCCCAGGGGCTGGCAATATTTTCCTCTGCATCACTAGTCAGAATACGAGGACTCCCAGATCCGTGTGACCGCCTGGCCAAAGTCTTAGGGTATGAATCAAAATAAGATACCTTTAGGACTTTCTCATTTTATTCATCCCTTCTCATCGCAAATTCTATTAAGGACCTTAAGGATCAGGGTTTTCCCTCTTCTCCTCACCCTATTGAGGTATGGGTAAGATTAATAAGGTCTAAGGAATCCTCCATCAAATTAATGAAAAGCATTTAATTAAGATGTCATGGACATAAGCTTAATAGAGTAAGCGTAAACTAAAGAATAGGTACATGCTTAGGTTGTATGACATAAGTTGTCATGTCATCAAAAGAGACCTGAGGCTAGACCTTCTTTTCAGGAGGATAAGTTAGTCTTGGAGATAGAGATCTCCATTGCAAGTAGAGACCTGACACATCCTCTGAGGATGATGCTAACCCTAACCCTAGGTGAAGGTCAGAGAGAGATGAGTTGGACCAGGTGTTTGAAATGACATGCCTTTGGGATGCCATATGATCCATGGGTGACCTAGCACCTTTGGCAACCCAACCCTGGGAAGGGTCGTGCATGTTAGGGTAAAGGATAGCTCCTTAGATGATGATGTTAGTGAAGGACCTTAGAAACCCTATGGGCTTGTGCAAGTAGGGTATAGCTGGCACCTAGGGCACGTCATAGTGCTGACAGTAGGATGAAACCCTGGATAAGGAATCATGATGGAGCATAAAGGGTATGGATGATCTTGAGCAAACATAAGTTTGAACCTAGGCTTCGCCCATGTAGAGGATTCTTTTGAGGTTGTTCCTTCATGAAGAGAGGACCTCTAATGGTGAGGTTGGTTGTAGGGTTAGCTCTAGAGAGAGAGCAGGAAACCCCTCCAAGAAGGTTGGGAAGCCTAGACTCTGAGATTTGAGGTATAGTGGGGAGTTGAGGATGATGCGACCGAAATGGATGATAGTGGTTGCCTCATGATAGGTCCCTGGAAGTTGATGATATCTTGGTTGCCTTTAGAGGGACCAAACCCTAGAGAGAGAAGATGAAGCTTTTGGTACCTATGTGCCTATAGTATAGGTGTTTACCTTCTAAGGTAGGAAGAAGAGTTCCTTAGAGCTAGAAAGGTTTAGTAACAGGTTATGAGGCCTTGTACCTTGTTGGTTGTCCTTAAGGAGGACCCAACTCTAAGTGTTGCTCAAGTTGAAGGATGACAAGGAGTGCATGTCATGCCTTTTGCATGCTTGGTTCGTAGTTAAGAGATAGAGCATGCAGTTGGACACCCAAAGTGAACCTAGGGATTCCGACCTAAGAGGGGAAGTGGTATACCTAATGTTCATGGTGAGAATTAAGTTTCCATAGTTTCTAGCATGGTATGCCTCATGTATAAAGGAAAAGGGAAGCCCCTTAAGTTATATATATATATATATATATATATATATATATATATATATATATATATATATATATATATATAAGGTATGTTTGATGAACCCCTCACAACTAGGTTGATGATAAAGGAAAGTATGATCATGATCCAGCATCGAGGAAAGAGGACAAGTATGACCTAGCATGGTACAGTAGGTGATCTGCTTGTGCCTTAATAGCTTGCTAGGATTAAGTAGGCTCATGTGGATGTAAACCCTAGACCTAAGAGCTTTTGTGACCTTGTTGTCAAGAGATAGTTTTCCTCCCATCCTAGGAGAGGGACCCCTTTGGTAGGGTGTATATCAATTTTGTTGGTTTAAGGTAACCTAAAGAGGTCTCATAGGATCTTGAGAAGTTAAGTGAAAAGTACATGGTATGAGAATGAACCTGTAGACCCATAGATATCCATCGCTAATTGCATATGAATGTGTTACCATGGAGGTAACCGGTATGGGGATTGACCAAGGTAGGCAGGTTGCCATGGTCCCTATGAAAGGATAAAAGCCAACCCATGAATGCAGAAAGAGAGATGATGAAGACTTGGTTAAGGTTCTAAGTGAACATGTACTATAATGGAGAATCCTAAGTCTATCCTAGGGTCAGGTAGGGATAAGACCGATGAAAGTAGGAGTTGCCTAATTCCCCAGTTGCACATGACCATAGGGTTAGGAGGTAACATCTATCATTGTTTGAGGGCCATGGGTTAGGAGATTGATCACCTTCATGAACTCATGGGATCCAAAGGGCAGATGAGTAGGGCACTCCCTTGATGCATAAGGGAAGAGGGATGACCCCAAAAGAGCCGGTACCCTATAGACCTAGAGGAGATGACCAAGGATATAAACCTCAGTAGGTTCAAGACTAGTTTGATATCATGATGTCTGTGATGTAGAGACATATGTGGCACGTTGCAACTTAGATGTAAAGGTGTATTGGCAAGGTGGGATGTACCATCTCTACTCTTGGAACAGGAAGAACTCTGTATTTGGACTACAGCTAAATGCTTATTTCCTCTTGTTATGGGAGTGACAGATAGGACATTACGCATGCCATACACCAAGGATAAAAGATGATGTGAGTTGGAATGTTGCTATGAGGTATGAGGACAGAGAAGATAACATACCCTGGTAAAGTTAATGATACATGGATGGTTTGCAAATGCTAAAGAAAAATAAGGTAGTCATCTTATACGAATGTTTTTACCATGGGCTATGAGTTATGCCAGGTTGAGTTCAGAAACCAGAAGAATGAGCTCAAAGTGTTCTCGATAAAGATGGACTTAGAGTTTGAGTTTGAGATGATAAGTGAAATACATGGAAGTGTGTGTCTTCAATGGAACTAATACATAAGGATGTGAAGTGGTAATGGATGTTCTGGTTGTGATGTATTTGGGCTAGAATCTAGAAGAGGTTGTTAGGCTAACCCTAAGTTTGGAAAGGAGATATGTTTGGCTAATACTCAGATGTAATGAGATCTGGTGAACAAGTTAATGGTTGTTTGGTTAGCCAGTCTAGTCCTTGATGCAATGAAAGGATGATGGTAGAACCTCAGATGCACTTCTTTGGAAAAGAAGGTGATGAAACCCCGACTAGAGTGGTTTAGAGTTTCTGAGGAATCGATCTTGAGGAATCATGACATACAGGAGATCATGATTTTAAGATCACCATACACCGTACCACCAAGATAATAAGTGACAGTAGGACTTTGGATAAAGTTGCATGTGGTATATGGCCATGCAATCCAGGGGGTAAAGGACGAACCCCAGTAACCCAGTGTATCGATATAGAGGACAAAAGAGTCCCTGAGAGGGAACGGGAGTTCATCATTATGAATGTGGTGATAAGTCTCCCCTAGACCAAGGAAGGTCAAGATGCAATATGGGTTATGATAGATTGTCTTACCTAGATGACATAAGAAAGAAAGAGTTCTGTCAAGAGACAGATCTGGTTGAACTACTCATGAGAGAGATGGTTCAACTACACCATGAATCGAGTTCAAAAGTCCTTGAGTATATCCTAAAGGTTCATTTCCGTAAGGGGGAAGTAGGTACACGAAGAACTCGATGATAGTATAGTTCCTCACCCATAACTAATGGTTAGTATGATCTAAACTAAAGGGTCGGATGAGAGGATATGTGCTCGTTCAGGGTGATAGCTAGAGATAGTTCTTGTACTATGAAAGATGTGATGATGACCACCATAGACAGTATCGAGATTCTAAGAAGCTCTGTAAGGGAGGTTATGTCGGTCACCACTTCAGTAAGGTGATGTTGGTGAAAGGACCACATGATGATTAGAAAAGGACCACATTGCATGAGGACAAAAGTCACTTTAATCATGCAATGGCTGAAAGGATAGAGACGATGAGAGTCGTGAGCAGATGCAAAGTAGACTAACATGCAATGCACTGTGGGAGAATATAATGTGAGAATCCGACCCCTCTGAGCTGCAGTTGAGAAAGCTGAGTCCCTGATACATGGGTCCATTAGAGATGGATGGGTGGAGATGGTTAGGTTTTGACCGTACCCCTCAGGATAGAGTTATGTGGGATGTGTTCCATGTGTCCATTTTAGAGCACTATGTGAGGTGCCGCAACCATGTGCTGAGCAATGAACCTAGTGAGCCCCAAGGGAGGCTGAAATGGCCTGAGTCACATGTACAGTTTATAGATGTCAGGATGAAAGAACTCAAAGAAAAGAATATGTGATGATAAAGGTTCTTTGGAAACACCATGAGTACGGTAAAGCCACATAGGGGCCAATGATGGACATGGAAAAGTCTTATCCTGAATTGTTTGTTTGCTTGATGGAATTTTGAGGACAAATTCCTCTAAGAGGGGAAGGATGTTACAACCCCAAAATTTGGGTTTATTTGGTGAGAAATGTAATTTCTCATATTAAATATATTTGAACAAATAAAGATATAATTTTCTTCAAATAAATGGATTTTGTTTACAATAGCCTTGATGATTGTGTTCTGGGTTTTATTGGCTATTGGGCCCAAATAACAATTTGATAATTATTCTTGGTTAATTGCCGAACCTTTGATCCAGAAGTTATGGGTGTGACTTCTACCTCTCGATCTCCCTTAATTGGGGGTTATTGGGCTGTGGGGTTGTAACAGTTTGGGAATGTAACTTTATATTAGTTGGAAGGTGTCGACATGGCATGCAAGTCTCATAATTCAATCTAGATTACCAAACCAAACAACAAGTCAAGTGCTATTAGAATGTACCCTATACTACTAGTTAGAGAACTAGGGTTCAGTGTAATTCTGGAAGGACTTGGAAAGTCTAGGTTTCTATGGTAAGTGGTATTAGGGAAATTGAGAGACAAGGGTAGGAATGGGAGTATAGATGAGGGTTATTTACCTCATGTTACTAGACATCTATCCCTTAGAAATCTCTAGGCAATTGCACTAATCACACTTACACTAGCTACTTAGATCTCACACTCACTTGTCGAATAAGAGAGATGTATGAAGGAACAAAGGGAGCTAGCTAGGGATCCACTAATTGGACCTAGGAGAAATTACTAAGATTGCTACATACATTCCAATTTCTCCTAGAAGCTAAATGTCATCAAGCATCACAAAGCAAGAAATTTATGTTTAAAAGTTAAAACCACATGCAAGATAATGGGAAAGGAGATAGAAGCAAATGCAATCATCATAGAATGAAATTATGTTCATTACAAATTATTTTTCCCCAACATGGTATTAAAGTCGCGTTTTAACCCCAAACAGCCCACCACTAGGGGCTTAGCTAGACATAATCAAAGAAAAGATAAAGGAAAGGGGAAGAAGAGGATGGGACTCCATGGAGCTTGAAGTAGATCTCCGTCTTCACCTCCTAGCTACTGTAGGGTGATCTCCTTCCTCCAAGGTGGATGGTGGGCATGGAAATGGAGGGGGTTATGGTAGAAAACCTAGAAAACTAGGTTTTTATGGTGGAAATGAGGCGGGAATGGTGGATGGAGAGCCTCAATGCAAAGGGGACTGTAATGAATGCTCAAGAGTGGGTGGAGAGGAGGAATGGAAGCTATGGGAGTCTAACCTTCGTGTTTTGGCCTCCACCTATCTATATATAGGTGGTGGGGAAGCACTAGGGTAAGTAGGGGCAATGTAGGAAAATTAGTGGTGAAAATGGGTAGGGTTAGATGGTCACCACGACCATGTTAAGTTGCCACGGCCGTGGTGGGGGTTGCATGGCACGATCGTGGGCTATGGAATGGTCGAGGTGGGAAATAGAGTGGAAATGATAAGTATATATGATGGCCATGGTCATGGTGGCGCACCACGATCGTAGTGGGTAGGGGGTACCACAACTGTGTGGGGTACCACGGTAGTGTTGGAAGAGGAGGCCATGAGTGAGGAAGCTTGGAGGTTGTTGTGTCTTCGGTTCACCACAGGCGTGGGGAGCACCATCGGTAAGGTGTTCTTCAATGGCCATGACCATGGTGGTGGCCACGACTGTGGTCATTCACGTGTAAAATGGACCAATTCTCTATTGATTTTGGGGATCTTTGTGCATAAATTGCCATGAGAGAGGTGATGACCACGAGCGAGGTGGAGTGTGCTGGCCATAACCGTTCTGGGGGCCATGATGTGTGGTCTTCAGTGACCACAGCTATTTTGAGCTCCACGGCCATGGTCATTCATGTATAATTGAGCACATTCCCGATGACTTTTGGAGATCTTTGTGCATAAGTTGCCATGACCGTGGTGAAGTACTACAATCATTTTGGGGCTTTTTGGTGACAATCTTTACTTCATCTAGCCTCCTTTTACTTTGAATTGCTCTTATGCATCCAAGGAAATCTCAGGGAAGAGATAGATACACTCTTGGGGTGTAAGACCCCATAGACGTCCTTCATCTCTCTCCCATGCATCAGTGCATGCATAAGTGCCCCGAAATACACACAAAAGAAGGGATAAGTGCATTTATCATAAAAGATCATATTGCAGAGAATAACTTGTAATCTAAATTGTGTAGATGTGATTATCATGCAAAAAGGTACATGATGAAGCCCTAAAATAGGGTTGCATCATCACCGCAAACTTAAAACATACTTGTCCTCAAGTATGCTCCAACTTAATCTCTCTCTTCAATTTCTTTCAATAAACAAGAATGAGAAATGCATAGCAAGAGATGATTATTAACTAAATGGTCTTAAAAGTGAGTAAGTGCATGTGTTCCACCTCTCCCCTCTCCTCTATCACATACCAATCATGAAATGATCACTGAGCATACAAACTTCAAATATAGAGCATAGAATACACAATTTTTCAATATGTCCTTCATGCAATTACAGGTAAACCATTTCATGTTGGCATTAATAAATGATGACTAGGAGTGTTGTATCACTTTCATGCATTCAATCTTATGTCTCAAACCACACCAAATGACCCACATGGCTTAAGAAAGGGTAAAGTGAGCTAGATTTGATGTTTTCTAGCTCAATGGGTATGAAAATGGAAGAAAGGATTGTGGTAAGAGATTGGAGTTCTTTTGCACACTCATCTTTTCTTTATTTAGATGCTCTTAAACAGGAGCATCTTTTATTTTCTTTTTGCTTTTTCTTTTCTTCTTTTCTTTTCTTTTTCCCTTGATATAAATAGAGCACATGGTTGATAGAGTGAATAGGGGAGATGTAGATATGGCCACCCCAAACTTTTGGAGGTGGCCAAGGATGAATATGTGCTCTAAGGCATCCTTTCATGAGGTGGATAGGTATGAAGATGGTGAAAGAAGAGTCGGGTCAAAAATGGGTCATTAGTGTAGTCCTCAACATAAGATTTACTGCATAAAAACTAATCCAACACTTCATCAAATGATATCACACCATGTGATTGAAAAGCATTTGATTCACATTTATATCAAGTGATTCCATAGGCTCAAAGCATTAGTAGCTTGCTCAATTCACAATTCAACCAAAACATTCACAAAGTTGAGAGAAGTGATGCACATGTAAAAAGTCAACAATCAAGACCATGTAGCAATAAAATCTAAGAAAAATACATGCATTTGTCAAAGATCAATATATTCAGTTCAAAGATTGGTGATTATGTTAAAACATGCTTTTAGGCAAGAACATCTAAATTTGGGAAAGATTGGCCAAAATGGTGCCAATTTTTGATCAATCACATATAAACCTACATTTAGGGAATTTAAAGCATAAAACAACAAATCCTAATTAAAAACACACAAAAATTACCAAAAACTACATGAGAATGCAATGCATGATATGGAAGAGCAAAAAGAGAAATTTTTGTTTGAAAATTATGCAAAAATACTTGAGATTAAACCACATGTATGCATGACTGCTAACAAGAAGAAATCTATGCTAACAAGAGTGAAAACAAGTAATTCCAAAAATCAGGTTAGACATGTGCAAACAAAATGAGAGATCAAGATAGGGTGCTAAATAAAGCCCTACCACCCCAAACTTTTGAATCATGCTGTACTCAACATGAAACTCTAGTTTAGGGATAGTAGGATAAAGATCACAGCTGGTGCTGTGAATCAAAGGGTAGGTTTCCCTGTTGTGGCTGATCAAGCTGGTCGATCTGGTGCTGTTGAGGAGGTGGAGGTCCTGGACGGGTTGGAGGGAACTGGTAGTAATGGCCCCAATATGCATCCTGAGGGGGAGGGTAGGTCTCATGGTATCCCAAAATACCACCCCAAAAGTTTTCATCCCATTTGGGATTTCTTTGTGCCTGCACATGATGGTAGTGGTACAAGTGGTTGACATGTTGATGCATTTGTTGTTGGTCTTGCCATATGTACTACTAGATGAGCTACATGTCTTGTTGTATCTTTTGGATGCCTTTAAGCTGTGCATGGATGGATGTCATATCATATGCATTCACTAAAGGCTCCTGCAGTTGGGATGTTGTCTGATCCCTCCTTCTCACCCTTTGGTGATGTCTTCTTTGTTCTCCTCCCTCTTCTTCTTACAGCTCTGCATTTTATTATGCTATTTCTTCATGTGCAACAGCAGGGTTGATGTTTTCCTGGGGGTTGGCTTGCTCCCATTGATTCAGCTTGTCATGTAGTGATTCAGGAGGGCCCAAGGCATAGAGAAATGGGAAGGCGTGATAGGGTAGCTCGAGAATTCTTTGTGGTGATACATATTTTACATTATAGATCAGCCTCTGGTTCATGATTGTGATCATTTAAGAGCGCACGAGGTACTTTAGATCAACAAATTGAGCTCCTTCGGCCTCTTTTACTCCAGTGACATCAAAACCTAGGGATATAGCAATTGAGGTCACAATCCCTCCCATAACAAATGGAGTCTTGCTTTTTAAGGGAATCGTCCTCATGTGATCTATCAAGAGAGACCCTACATTGATGTGCAATTTCTTATTTAAACCATGTAAAACAAAGAGGTCCTTTTGTCAGATGCTGCCCTGATTGTCATACCTTTCTACAATCGTATTGGCGATGACTTTTTGCACATATCTAAAAAATGGATTACCAATGTGCATGGTTTTTTATTTTCCATAGTGTATGTCGGCTCTGTTGTCAACTCATAGTAGAAGGTACTATTGTCTAAGTCAGCCTCCCTCTCAATTAAGCCATCACTCATTTTTTTGACTTCATGAGGGTTCCTTGCAAAGATGTAGTTCAACTCAGAAGTAGTCAATGTGTGTATATTTTTAACATTGCAAACTTGATAGCTTCCTCCCCTTTGACCTTGATATTCTCTAATGTTGCGAAGAATTGCTGAGTTAACTCCACATATGTTGTTTGTGTTGTGAAAAGCACCTTCCATAAATCGGTCCTATTCAACTGCCTTACCACCTCTACTTTGATTCCTAGGTCTTCAATTACCTTTGGACACCCATATCTAGTGGAGATAAGTCTCCTAGACATGCACTCAGGGTATATGGGTGTGATCAACATCTTCCTTTGTCCTTTTCCATATGTCATTCCCTTAGGAGCTTTGCCAAACCCCTTTATCCTATCCGCCTCCAAGTATACCAAAGTGTCCTCTGGCTCAGAATACATCTCCTCCACAACGGTGTCATCATCATCTTCCTCAAACTGGTACGATCTTGACCTCAATCTCATGTCAAGATTTAGCGGTACCCATTGCTAGGGGTGTCACTATGGTTGATCCTCCTCTTCTATCATCAATTGTCACCTTGCTTGCGGCTACTATTGCGGTCTCTCCCCCAGTGAGGAGGTAGAGTGGTGTGTTGGCATGGTCCATGTAGGAAACCTTGATGAAGATGGCGCTGCAACCCCCTTACCCCACTTTTGACATGTTGTGACCTTCGGGTCAACCTCATTGATCATATCATTAAGGTTATCCTTCAATTGTTCCTCCTCCTCCTCTTCCCTATATGTATCATCTGTGATGTGGTGGTTGTTGGATGACCAAGTGTGGGATGTGCTCACGAACATTGAGCAGGGGAGCCATCTAGAAAGGGAGCGTGATGGTGATGGGGTGTGGGAAGGCATGGAGACTTCAGAAGAGGCTCTCTTGGTGCACACCTTTCCTTTGATGATCACCTCAAGGCTCTTCTGAGCCCCCTTCTTCATTGCCTTAGTAATGCCCTTCATTTTGTGGGTGTGGTGGTGGTGGTATGGCTGTGATTTTTGGATTTTTGTGGAGAAGGTAAAATGGAGGTTGATTGATGGGTGGACATGGCTAAGATGGTTTCTTGTATCATGGAGGATGGATTGGTTGGAGGTTTTGGGTAAAAATGGGTGGATTTTAGTGAATTTGTGTGTGGGGTGGCTGTAGGTGAGGTGCAGAACAAAAATGGAGATGGAGGCTCAGTTTGTGGAGGTTTTGGGGTAGAAATAGTAGAGGGAGAGGTGGTGGAGATGTCGAAATTGATCGGAGGTCAATTTGTTGGAGGATTTGGGTTGGAGGGAGTGGTGGTGGAGGTGTAGAAATTGATTGGAGGTCAATTTGTTGGAGGATTTGGGTTGGAGAAGCAAGATTGTAGGTGTTGTGGGTAGAGCACGTCGCCACAGCCGTTCTGGAGTCGAGAAAATGAGTTTGCAAGTGAAGAGGGTTGTGGTGTTTAAGTGAAAAAATGGGTGGGGTCGGGTCTCGCCACGGTCGTGGTGGGCCACCATAGTCATGGTGAGGGTTTGGTAGCACGGTTGTGGTGGGTGCCACGGTCGTAGTGGGGGTGGAGATGGCTATAGATTGACCCTTACCATAGTCGTGGTGGGCACCACGGCCATGGTGTGCTGCTCTCGCCCCAACTGTTGCTGTTCATGTACAAAATCTCCTTCATCCCTATAACTCCTTTGAATTTTTGCACTTATTCACCATGGTCATGGTGGTCACCACGACCGTCTTGCCTTCATGTTGCCATGACTATGGAGGTGGCCATAGCCATGTTGTTCAGAATGTGCCACGACCATTTTGATCTCCACGTTCGTGGCCATTCCTTCACAAATTTGGTGAAATTATTGTAACTTTCTTGAGATTTTGCACTTAAATCACCACGACAATTTTGAGGCACCACGACCATGGTGGTTCTTCATGTAGTACTTTGTCAACTCAAATTCGAAAATTTTGATAACTTTGCAAATTTTTTTATTCCTGGCCACATTTTAACTCCAACAACCATGTCTTTCCCTCTCTATCTCTCTCTTCAACCTATTACCTACATCTCATCAAAACTCAAACAAAAACTACCAAGAACAAGTGTGCATGTGTGTATTTCATGGAAAAGAAAACATAAGTATCAAAAAGTGAATGTTGGGTGAAAAAGTTCCCAAACCTAGGTGGGTTGCCTCCTACTAGCGCTAAATTTTACGACTTCAACCGGGCTTATTGATTCTTGACTTCTTTCATTTTCATGTGATTCCCAAAGCATCTTTGAAGTAAATATATCTCTTATGTGCATTTAATCACCTCCTCATCAACCTGATGTTCCTCCACTAGCATCACGATATCAAAACTTTGATTAGATATGTTCAGACCTACTTCCACAACTGATTTTAGCCTTTGACCATTAACAATAAACTCCTTTGCTCATTCATTCTCACAAATCAACACAGCCCCAGATGGATACACCTTTTTTATTACATAAGAACCTTCCTGCGACGAACGTCTCGCGAAAACAAGATTAACTAATGCGGAAGAATTCATCAAGCAGCGGATTAGCGAAAATCACTAAAAATTAAATTTTTTTGCAAAGGGATCCATTCATAGGAAAACTCTTTCATTCAGAACCAAAGTAAAACTTTACATACATACATCTCATGTACTTTTGCTTCTCGAGGAATACAAACATTAACTACTCTGGCTTAACTGTACACAGGTAGTATAAAACCCTCGAGGCACTAAGACAAAATCTCGAAATCATTAACTACTACTCCAAGGACCTGAGAGCACAGAGACGACACATAGGACTTCTATATACATCTGAACATGACATGACAGTCAATGTCTCCACCTGAGACTTTACTGCTGTCCCTGCTACTGCTGATGTCCTTCACCTCCTGAAGGATTCCTGTCTCCTCGTCCGCGTCCACCTAAAAATGTAGTTCCCACGGGGGTGAGACAATTATAAAAATTCCTCCAGCGAGAGATATAACTCTCCGCCAGAAACATTATTATTGCAACTTAATAAGATAAATATGAATAGGGAAATCATATTTATTTGACAGCAGATATTTTAATGTCTAACCGATTAAATCATTATTCTATATCAAAAGCATTGCAACTGTAACTTGATAGAATCAACATGTCACTTATCCTTTAATGAATAGGAAGAACATGTATAACATCTATTCAAACAACAGAATCATTACCACTGCATTAACTTTCTTCAAGCTTAGATCATATATCTAAAGCCTGGCATTTTCAATGTGGAGTCATGGCCCATAGCTATACTCTTTTCATAAGTGTTGGGATCTTAATCCCTCACTTCATCACTGGGTTTTTCTCATCCTTTCACAATTTCAATACCATAACCATGAAATCCTGGGTATTCAAACCCTTTGTTCATCACTTGAGCACTGTTACCTCTTTCTCAGGTAACTAACACCTTTAGATCATTTGACCAAGGTAAGTATGATACTTGCTACACAAGCATCCATCATGGCACTTGATGCACATTAACTCTCTTGCCACCTCTTACCAGGCACAAGGTATATTATGGCACACAAGGCCCAATTAACAATTCAAACTAATAATACATCATAGCTCATACCTGACTGTGCTCATCATCTCATAATACCTGCATGGTTAGCACATATAATAGTAGTACATCAATTATCTATCAATACCATGCAAAACAATGTATTAATAATTCAAGGGTATTACCCTTAATCCTTTACCAGGATTTGGATTTCCATCACACATAGCTCATCAGAACACTGTACATCTTGTCACCTTTCACTAGGCAACAACTTTATTCACATGACTCACAAAACCATTCACATCTTGTCACCTCTCACTAGGCAACAACTTTATTCACATGGCGCACAAGGCCATTCACATCTTGTCACCTCTCACTAGGCAACAACTTTATTCACATGGCGCACCAGGCCATTCACATCTTGTCACCTCTCACTAGGCAACAACTTAAAACAAAGGCTTACAAGCCCAACTCATCTTGTTACTTCTTTCTCAGTAACAAAAACATAATGGCACATATGGCCAATCAATTCTTATCAAATAAACATCATAGCTCATACCTGGCTATGATCATCAACTCATGAGACCTGCATGATTGTCACACATGATAATAGACTTATCAAGTTCACAACACATCATGCAATATAGGGTAACACCACTATTTCCTTACCAGGGTTAGGGTTTACCATCAATTAGGGCTTATCATTCCCTTTTCCCCAAATTAGGGTTAGGGTTCCCCATTTCTCATTAATTCAGACCCTCTTGAGTTAACCAACTTTGTCTTGTATTAAGGTATTTCCCCTCTTAATACATTCCATCACAAAATACTCACCCTTAGCATATAATGCATAGGCCACACATTAGAATTGTCCAACTATCTCACATGATATGGACTTATCTTAGTTTAAGGCATGGCTTTATTATAAAGTTACCTATAAACAATCACAATGATACACCCTCAACTAGGGTTTATAAGGATACACCCTCAACCAGGGTTCACAATGATACACCCTCCACTAGGGTTTCACAAGGATACACCCTCAACTAGGTTTTACAATGATACACCCTAAACTAGGGTTTCAACTCAATAACCCTGACGATTAGGGTTTATGTTCATGATTAGGGTTTCATGATCTCTCTACTTTAAGGATCATGCCCTTAATCACCACATGAATCATATTCATATATGAATTTATGCTATCATCATCTCAACTTGATTAGGTCATATCAACCCTTCAATCAAGTACATACAACTATGATTTACATAGTGTACCAAGTCATTGATCTTATCAGCAATTAGGGTTCATCCCTTAATTGACACTAATCACTTAGGTACTATTAGGGTTTTAACCTTTGTTCCTTCATTGGTTATCATTACTAACCATCATTGGATCAATAGTACATTCATCATCACATTGGACCTCCATTACATAAGGTATCCAAAGGAATTAGGGTTTACTATTCATCCTAATTAGTGATTTCACATGTAGGCAACCTCTTAATAGGGTTATACATGAAATCGGCCTCAATTAGGGTTTACATCATGTATTGGATCCATGCATTTGTTATGCATTAATGACTAGTACCATTAAAGGTATCTCCCACCTAATCACATTAGGTTTTCAAAAAGGTTTGATCCATTGGACCTTCAATGACATAAGGTATCCAATTGAATTAGGGTTTTCAATGTTGATTCCTTCAATCATTGAATTCATGGAACCAATCATCAATTGGACCTATACCCATACTTCAATTGAGTTTAAATAGGTCAAAATTCAACTTATTTGACCCTTAATTAACCCTCAATTGGTCATCAATTAGGGTTTGATTCAATTGAATTAGGGTTTGGAATCGATGATTCAACAACACTAATCAATGTAAGACTAGTTGCTTTGAAACCATTGAACCATCATCCAAGTTGGGTTTGACCTGACCCCAAACGGTCTTGAGGTCGTTTGGATGACCTCCAAACGGTCTTGAGACCGTTTTCCCATCATATCACTCAAATCCAAGCCATCCAATTAAGGTTTGGATCATTGGATTGATCACCAAATCAGCATAGCATTGTATAACAGCTTGGAACCTTTAGACCTTCAAACACCTAACCATACTCAACCCTAGACCTCCAAACGGTCTTGGGTGACCATCAAACGGTCTTGAGACCGTTTGGATGAGCTACAAACGGTATTGAGACCGTTTTCCCATCATATCACTCCAATCCAAGCAATCTAATTAGGGTTTGGTTCATTGAAGTGCTCACCAAATCAGCAATCTATTGCAGATCAACTTGATATCTTTAGACCTTCAACCACTGAACTATACTCAACCCTAGACCTCCAAACGGTCTTGGGTGACCACCAAACGGTCTTGAGACCGTTTGGATGAGCTCCAAACGGTCTTGAGACCGTTTGGCCCATCCAACCTTTGGATTCTAGTGAAAAATCATCATGGATTGGTCTATCAAGTTGATCAACAAATCAGCACTACATTGCAATATGATTAGTACCTTTGTACCTTCAATTTGTCAACTATACTTGACCCCAGACCTCCAAACGGTCTTGAGGTGACCCCAAACGGTCTTGAGACCGTTTGGATGATCCCCCAAACGGTCTTGAGACCGTTTGGGCTAATCAACCCAAAATCTCAAATTAGCTCATTGTGATTTCAGCACTGATTTCAATTAGGGTTAGCCCAATTGATTAGCCTTCAACTCATGACTCGTTTGGAATTAATCCATAAAATTTGGTGATTCATTATATCACATCATACGGAACAGTAATCCCAAACGGTCAATGCTTGGTCAACGCACTCAAACGGTCTTGAGACCGTTTGCCCAAAAAGTTCAATTAAATCAGATTGAAAATCAGCACTTAATACAATTAGGTTTCCCTAATTGATTAGGCTTCAACTCACGATTCCTTTGGAGTTAATCCCTAAAACTTGGAGTGTTATTAATAAACATAATTATGAACAGGAATCCCATACGGTCAACGCTTGGTCAACCATCTCAAACGGTCTTGAAACCGTTTTCTCAACCAGGTCAAGTTAATCAGGTTGAAAATCAGCACATAATTCAATTCGATTGCCTAATTGATTGGCCTTCAACTCTCGATTCCTTTGGAGTTAATCCCTCAAATTTGGAGGGTTATCAGCCTACATAATTAGGAACAAAATTCACAAACGTTCAACGCTTGGTCAACCATATCAAACGGTCTTGTGACCGTTTTCTCCTAAACGGTCTCAAACCGTTTGCCCTTAAACGGTTTGCTGAAACCGCATAGCCAATCAAATTAAAACGATTTGGAGTAGCTATCAAAACGGTTTTGCTTGGTAATTTTCTTTGGATAAGCATCTAGGATGATGTAATCATCCCCTTCATTCGAACAACCAAGAACAGCAACCGTTCTTGATGGAAATTGCAGCAAAGAAACAAGAGTGTATCAAATTGAAGAATTCAATCAACAAAGCATAGAGAATTGATGCAATAGCAATGTTTAAGGGTTTGAGTTATAAAACCCGCCTCCAATTGAGCTCCAAAGCTCCAAGCTCTGTGGCTTTAATGGTGGATGAAGCTCCAGAAGCTATCCAAGGTTCGTTCTTGAGCTTTTGGATGAAATGAATGGCTAGAAATGGAAATCGAGTGAAGAAAACCTAGAATCAAGCATTGATTTAGGGTTTTCACCGTGAATCCAAGGTAGAAGATGATCTAACCTTACCAACAGGTGGTGTTCGTCCTTCTCCTGCTCCTGGACTCTCCCTAGGTCGGCCAAAGCAAGAATGAGGAGGAAAAGACTAAGGGTTCGTTCCTTATGTGTTATTGAAATAAGATATATATAAAGAACATGTATATGTGTCTTTTATGAAAGAGAAAATGAAATCATTTTCTTTTAATTCCATACTAATTTCCCCCTAATCCTCCTTCATTACTTGATCACTAAACCACCTTCAAACTTTCGTAAAAGCTCTTCATTATCCAATAATTAATGGAAAAGAAATTAAGCACCTTAATCCATTATAATAATAATATATCTTTTTGAGTGGGAATTCTTTTCCTTATAATAAGGTGAGTGGAATTTCACCTACTTAGGATATTTTCGTTCCTTATCTTGGCAAAGGAACGTTCATCCTTATTCAAAATCAACCCAAAACATTTTGGTTGAAAGCCCTTCAATTATTTTTATTCATTTTTGCCCTAAATCAAATTAGGGTTTCAATTAGGCATTAATCTTGATTATTTTAATATCAAGATTCTCTCTCCTCCAACTTAATTCAAATGAGGCACCCATCTCATTTTATTTGCTCTACATGATTCCAAGAAACATTAGGGACCTTATTGAAGTGGTAATTTGCATATTGAACCCTAGGTTTTGGGTAAATTGCACTTTTTACCAAAACTAGGTTTTAATGCACAACACTGTTTTACAAGCTTATTCTTGGTGCCCAAGCTTGTGAAAACCATACCACTACATCATATTCATTCTTATGATGTCTCAACATCAGAGGAACATCTTACCATGCAACATTTGCAAGTTGACCCCTCAACTTCGGTAATTTGCACTTTAGTCCAAAATAAGCAAACATTGCTTCAACATTGTTCGAACAGGACCAAAATTGAAACATAAGTTTCTCATGAGCCCTAATTACTTTTCCCAAGATAAGATTAAGAATCTACTTAACGTTATTAGGCAAAACATCTAGGGTTAAATCATAACCCAGGTCAGGGATGTTACAAATTATAAACCCCTAACAAGGATTTCATCCTCGAAATCCCAAGAAAAGGAGGGACAGATTGTTCATTAATCATGCCTTCAAGTTTCCACATATCATCTTAATATCATGGAGATATCATGAACTCTGTGATTCCACACAAAGCTCCTTTCACTAATTCAACCTTACCAATGTTTATGCAGAGCATAAACCCCTAACATATGATGTCCATATTATTGGAAAGAAGAAGCATAAAAGAACATACTTCTATCATCACCCAAGAATATTTATCAAAAGGAACAACATATATATCTAACAAAGATAATTTACTCAGTAATCCTTTAACAAACTCTATGCAATTGGGATTGTTCACATAGTTCTTCTTATTAGTTGGAAATGCCGCATAGCTTTTCCCTTTATGATTGGGAATGACACATAGCTCTTCCCTTTTTGATTGGGAATGACACATAGCTCTTCCCTTTTTGTTGGGGATGACACATAGCTTTCCCTTTTTGATTGGGAATGACACATAGCTCTTCCCTTTTTGTTGGGGATGACACATAGCTTTCCCTTTTTGATTGGGAATGACACATAGCTCTTCCCTTTTTGTTGGGGATGACACATAGCTTTCCCTTTTTGATTGGGAATGACACATAGCTCTTCCCTTCTTGTTGGGGATGACACATAGCTTTCCCTTTTTATTGGGAATGACACATAGCTCTTCCATTTTTTTTGTTGGGGATGACACATAGCTTTCCCTTTTTGTTTGGGAATGACACATAGCTCTTCCCTTTTTTTGTTGGGGATGACACATAGCTTTCCCTTTTTGTTTGGGAATGACACATAGCTCTTCCCTTTTTGTTGAGGATGACACATAGCTTTCCCTTTTTGATTGGGAATGACACATAGCTCTTCCCTTTTTGTTGGGGATGACACATAGCTTTCCCTTTTTGATTGGGAATGACACATAGCTCTTCCCTTCTTGTTGGTTCCATATTTCTTATTTCATGATACTCATTAGATTGTATCAGAATGACTGCTTGATCAGGGCAATAAAAAAGATATCAATCTAGGAGTTTCCATACTCACTTTATCATCAATAGTTGTATACCTGGACAGGGTTTACAAATACTGAGATCAAGTAGTATGCACTTACATGCTATCACATTCCTCACTTTTCATATCATTATACACACATGATTTTCCCTTGTTCCAACATGACTAAGTCATTTAGGAACTCTTTTAAAGCTCAAACTTTCTATGTTAAGGACTGATAATCTAGGTTGTAAGGCTAGTATCCAGTCCACTATATGCATAACTGTTGCCCTAATCTGCCCAATAAGAGCATGATCATAGGATTCTCTATCCTGATCAGGTCTTTCATGGGGATTCTCAGGCACTTGTTCTCCTCTTGCCTGGTCCCATGCACCCTCTCCTGGTGCAACAACATTTCCCTTAGCAATGTGTTCCTCGTGTTCTCCAGTCATTTTCAAGTTCTTCTTCTCCTATGTGAGTAGAAGATACTATCAGATAAACTGGAAGACACTTAGAACAGACTCTACAACCTTAGTCCTATGTCTCTGTAGACTCATCAAACCTAGAGCTCTAATACCACTAAATTGCGATGACCATCTCGCGAAAATAAGATTAACTAATGCGGAAGCATTCATCAAGCAGTGGATTAGCGAAAATCACTAAAAATTAAAACTTTTTGCAAAGGGATCCATTCATAGGAAAACTCTTTCATTCAGAACCAAAGTAAAACTTTACATATATACATCTCATGTACTTTTGCTTCTCGAGGAATACAAACATTAACTACTCTGGCTTAACTGTACACAGGTAGTATAAAACCCTCGAGGCACTAAGCCAAAATCTCGAAATCATTAACTACTACTCCAAGGACCTGAGAGTACAGAGACGACACATAGGACTTCTATATACATCTGAACATGACATGACAGTCAATGTCTCCACCTGAGACTTTACTGCTGTCCCTGCTACTGCTGATGTCCTTCACCTCCTGAAGGATTCCTGTCTCCTCGTCCGCGTCCACCTAAAAATGTAGTTCCCACGGGGGTGAGACAATTATAAAAATTCCTCCAGCGAGAGATATAACTCTCCGCCAGAAACATTATTATTGCAACTTAATAAGATAAATATGAATAGGGAAATCATATTTATTTGACAGCTGATATTTTAATGTCTAACCGATTAAATCATTATTCTATATCAAAAGCATTGCAACTGTAACTTGATAGAATCAACATGTCACTTATCCTTTAATGAATAGGAAGAACATGTATAACATCTATTCAAACAACAGAATCATTACCACTGCATTAACTTTCTTCAAGCTTAGATCATATATCTAAAGCCTGGCATTTTCAATGTGGAGTCATGGCCCATAGCCATACTCTTTTCATAAGTGTTGGGATCTCAATCCCTCACTTCATCACTGGGTTTTTCTCATCCTTTCACAATTTCAATACCATAACCATGAAATCCTGGGTATTCAAACCCTTTGTTCATCACTTGAGCACTGTTACCTCTTTCTCAGGTAACTAACACCTTTAGATCATTTGACCAAGGTAAGTATGATACTTGCTACACAAGCATCCAGCATGGCACTTGATGCACATTAACTCTCTTGCCACCTCTTACCAGGCACAAGGTATATTATGGCACACAAGGCCCAATTAACAATTCAAACTAATAATACATCATAGCTCATACCTGACTGTGCTCATCATCTCATAATACCTGCATGGTTAGCACATATAATAGTAGTACATCAATTATCTATCAATACCATGCAAAACAATGTATTAATAATTCAAGGGTATTACCCTTAATCCTTTACCAGGATTTGGATTTCCATCACACATAGCTCATCAGAACACTGTACATCTTGTCACCTTTCACTAGGCAACAACTTTATTCACATGACTCACAAAACCATTCACATCTTGTCACCTCTCACTAGGCAACAACTTTATTCACATGGCGCACAAGGCCATTCACATCTTGTCACCTCTCACTAGGCAACAACTTTATTCACATGGCGCACCAGGCCATTCACATCTTGTCACCTCTCACTAGGCAACAACTTAAAACAAAGGCTTACAAGCCCAACTCATCTTGTTACTTCTTTCTCAGTAACAAAAACATAATGGCACATATGGCCAATCAATTCTTATCAAATAAACATCATAGCTCATACCTGGCTATGATCATCAACTCATGAGACATGCATGATTGTCACACATGATAATAGACTTATCAAGTTCACAACACATCATGCAATATAGGGTAACACCACTATTCCCTTACCAGGGTTAGGGTTTACCATCAATTAGGGCTTATCATTCCCTTTTCCCCAAATTAGGGTTAGGGTTCCCCATTTCTCATTAATTCAGACCCTCTTGAGTTAACCAACTTTGTCTTGTATTAAGGTATTTCCCCTCTTAATACATTCCATCACAAAATACTCACCCTTAGCATATAATGCATAGGCCACACATTAGAATTGTCCAGCTATCTCACATGATATGGACTTATCTTATTTTAAGGCATGGCTTTATTATAAAGTTACCTATAAACAATCACAATGATACACCCTCAACTAGGGTTTATAAGGATACACCCTCAACCAGGGTTCACAATGATACACCCTCCACTAGGGTTTCACAAGGATACACCCTCAACTAGGTTTTACAATGATACACCCTCAACTAGGGTTTCAACTCAATAACCCTGACGATTAGGGTTTATGTTCATGATTAGGGTTTCATGATCTATCTACTTTAAGGATCATGCCCTTAATCACCACATGAATCATATTCATATATGAATTCATGCTATCATAATCTCAACTTGATTAGGTCATATCAGCCCTTCAATCAAGTACATACAACTATGATTTACATAGTGTACTAAGTCATTGATCTTATCAGCAATTAGGGTTCATCCCTTAATTGACACTAATCACTTAGGTACTATTAGGGTTTTAACCTTTGTTCCTTCATTGGTTATCATTACTAACCATCATTGGATCAATAGTACATTCATCATCACATTGGACCTCCATTACATAAGGTATCCAAAGGAATTAGGGTTTACTATTCATCCTAATTAGTGATTTCACATGTAGGCAACCTCTTAATAGGGTTATACATGAAATCGGCCTCAATTAGGGTTTACATCATGTATTGGATCCATGCATTTGTTATGCATTAATGACTAGTACCATTAAAGGTATCTCCCACCTAATCACATTAGGTTTTCAAAAAGGTTTGATCCATTGGACCTTCAATGACATAAGGTATCCAATTGAATTAGGGTTTTCAATGTTGATTCCTTCAATCATTGAATTCATGGAACCAATCATCAATTGGACCTAAACCCATACTTCAATTGAGTTTAAATAGGTCAAACGTCAACTTATTTGACCCTTAATTAACCCTCAATTGGTCATCAATTAGGGTTTGATTCAATTGAATTAGGGTTTGGAATCGATGATTCAACAACACTAATCAATGTAAGACTAGTTGCTTTGAAACCATTGAACCATCATCCAAGTTGGGTATGACCTGACCCCACACGGTCTTGAGGTCTTTTGGATGACCTCCAAACGGTCTTGAGACCGTTTTCTCATCATATCACTCAAATCCAAGCCATCCAATTAAGGTTTGGATCATTGGATTGATCACCAAATCAGCATTGCATTGTATAACAGCTTGGTACCTTTAGACCTTCAAACACCTAACCATACTCAACCCTAGACCTCCAAACGGTCTTGGGTGACCACCAAACGGTCTTGAGACCGTTTGGATGAGCTCCAAACGGTCTTGAGACCGTTTGCCCATCATATCACCCCAATCCAAGCAATCTAATTAGGGTTTGGTTCATTGAAGTGCTCACCAAATCAGCAATCTATTGCAGATCAACTTGATATCTTTAGACCTTCAACCACTGAACTATACTCAACCCTAGACCTCCAAACGGTCTTGGGTGACCACCAAACGGTCTTGAGACCGTTTGGATGAGCTCCAAATGGTCTTTAGACCGTTTGGTCCATCCAACCTTTGGATTCTAGTGAAAAATCATCATGGATTGGTCTATCAAGTTGATCAACAAATCAGCACTACATTGCAATATGATTAGTACCTTTGTACCTTCAATTGGTCAACTATACTTGACCCCAGACCTCCAAACGGTCTTGAGGTGACCCCAAACGGTCTTGAGACCGTTTGGATGATCCCCCAAACGGTCTTGAGACCGTTTGGGCTAATCAACCCAAAATCTCAAATTAGCTCATTGTGATTTCAGCACTGATTTCAATTAGGGTTAGCCCAATTGATTAGCCTTCAACTCATGACTCGTTTGGAATTAATCCATCAAATTTGGTGAGTCATTATATCACATCATAAGGAACAGTAATAAAAAACGGTAAACGCTTGGTCAACGCACTCAAATGGTCTTGAGACCGTTTGCCCAAAAATTTCAATTAAATCAGATTGAAAATCAGCACTTAATCCAATTAGGTTTCCCTAATTGATTAGGCTTCAACTCACGATTCCTTTGGAGTTAATCCCTCAAACCTGGAGGGTTATTAATAAACCTAATTATGAACAGGAATCCCATACGGTCAATGCTTGGTCAACCATCTCAAACGGTCTTGAAACCGTTTGCTCAACCAGGTCAAGTTAATCAGGTTGAAAATCAGCACATAATTCAATTCGATTGCCTAATTGATTGGCCTTCAACTCTCGATTCCTTTGGAGTTAATCCCTCAAATTTGGAGGGTTATCAGACTACATAATTAGGAACAAAATTCACAAACGGTCAACGCTTGTTCAACCATATCAAACGGTCTTGAGACCGTTTTCTCCCAAACGGTCTCAAACCGTTTGCCCTTAAACGGTTTGCTGAAACCGCATAGCCAATCAAATTAAAACGATTTGGAGTAGCTATCAAAACGGTTTTGCTTGGTAATTTTCTTTGGATAAGCATCTAGGATGATGTCATCATCCCCTTCCTTCGAACAACCAAGAACAGCAACCGTTCTTGATGGAAATTGCAGCAAAGAAACAAGAGTGTATCAAATTGAAGAATTCAATCAACAAAGCATAGAGAATTGATGCAATAGCAATGTTTAAGGGTTTGAGTTATAAAACCCGCCTCCAATTGAGCTCCAAAGCTACAAGCTCCGTGGCTTCAATGGTGGATGAAGCTCCAGAAGCTATCCAAGGTTCGTTCTTGAGCTTTTGGATGAAATGAATGGCTAGAAATGGAAATCGAGTGAAGAAAACCTAGAATCAAGCATTGATTTAGGGTTTTCACCGTGAATCCAAGGTAGAAGATGATCTAACCTTACCAACAGGTGGTGTTCGTCCTTCTCCTGCTCCTGGACTCTCCCTAGGTCGGCCAAAGCAAGAATGAGGAGGAAAAGACTAAGGGTTCGTTCCTTATGTGTTATTGAAATAAGATATATATAAAGAACATGTATATGTGTCTTTTATGAAAGACAAAATGAAATCATTTACTTTTAATTCCATACTAATTCCCCCCTAATCCTCCTTCATTACTTGATCACGAAACCACCTTCAAACTTTCGTAAAAGCTCTTCATTATCCAAGAATTAATGGAAAAGAAATTAAGCACCTTAATCCATTATAATAATAATATATCTTTTTGAGTGGGAATTCTTTTCCTTATAATAAGGTGAGTGGAATTTCACCTACTTAGGATATTTTCGTTCCTTATCTTGGAAAAGGAACGTTCATACTTATTCAAAATCAACCCAAAACATTTTGGTTGAAAGCCCTTCAATTATTTTTATTCATTTTTGCCCTAAATCAAATTAGGGTTTCAATTAGGCATTAATCTTGATTATTTTAATATCAAGATTCTCTCTCCTCCAACTTAATTCAAATGAGGCACCCATCTCATTTTATTTGCTCTACATGATTCCAAGAAACATTAGGGACCTTATTGAAGTGGTAATTTGCATATTGAACCCTAGGTTTTGGGTAAATTGCACTTTTTACCAAAACTAGGTTTTAATGCACAACACTGTTTTACAAGCTTAATCTTGGTGCCCAAGCTTGTGAAAACCATACCACTACATCATATTCATTCTTATGATGTCTCAACATCAGAGGAACATCTTACCATGCAACATTTGCAAGTTGACCCCTCAACTTCGGTAATTTGCACTTTAGTCCAAAATAAGCAAACATTGCTTCAACATTGTTCGAACAGGACCAAAATTGAAACATAAGTTTCTCATGAGCCCTAATTACTTTTCCCAAGATAAGATTAAGAATCTACTTAACCTTATTAGGCAAAACATCTAGGGTTAAATCATAACCCAGGTCAGGGATGTTACACTTCCCATCTAGACCAAATCTTTCTAGGAAAGAACTTCATCCTTGAATTTTATATCCGTACCCATTTTTTGGGTTCAAAGTCTTTCTTCTTGATCATCTTGTCATGTAGAAACTTTGTTCTCCTTGTATCACTTGGACAATTCATAAGCTTCATATCAGATCTCCTCTAATTCATTCAGATGAAGCTTCCTCTTCCTCTCAACATTCTCTCCATCAAAGACCAAGGCCTTCAAAATCCCACAATGCCTTATGTTGCATCTCAACCAGTAGATGGCAGCTTTTCCCATAAACAAGCTTGAATGGTGTGGTGCCAATCGAGGCTTTGTATGCACTCATATAAGCCCATAAAGCCTGACTGAGACATAATGACCAATCCTTACGGTCCGGTCTCACTGTCTTTGCTAGAATGAGCTTTATCTCCCGATTAGCCAACTCAACTTGACCCCTCATTTGGGGGTGGTAAGGAGTAGGCACACAGTGATTAAATCCATGTTTCTTGAGTAGCCCTTCAAAATTGTGATGGATGGAGTGACTTCCACCATCACTGTAACACCCCTCCCTAGGGTTTCATACGTAACCAACGGAAGCACAGCCTAATCCCCAACATTATCCATAATGTGGGGTACTTGGCATATTTGGGAGGAAATGTCACATACATGATATCATAACAAGAAACAAATAACACTTGGCATTATTAAAACATAGATTCATACATAAGTCCTTGGAATAAAAGCTACATCAGTTTTCCAAAGATATACTAAACATAAACTAGATAATGATAGGATCTCCATAGATGGACGTCCCACCAGGCAACAACTCCTTGGATCTTTGGGTCCTTGGTACTCTCAAGATTGTTCCTTCTCCTTGGCTCCAACTCCTGCGGACATCTCGTCCCCAACCATGCAAAGAAAACAAACATAGTAAGTAAGCGGCATTGGCATCTTATAAGACATAAAAATATAAATATACAAGTGACTTAACATAATCATGAACATGCATTAACATTAATCGTTTCTTAATGTCTTTTACATAAAGAAATTTACTAGAAAAATATGCTCCTCTCTTAATGCCCCATAAGGAGCCCATAATGCTCGGAAAGCCCATAATTGCTCGGAAAGCCCATAATGCTCGGAAAGCCCATAAAAAGGTGCATATCAATCTAAATAAATTTCTATTATTCATGATCTTGCTTAAACTTATCTTATCTTCTTAATATTCTAAACTTGATCTTAATTGGGATTGCTCCCTCGGAAACATGATTGGGATTTCTCCCCATGACCATAATGGGATTTCTCCCTCTTAAGCATGAATGGGAAACTTATTCCCTATTAATCTTGATTTCTTGTATCTTAATCATAAACCATAATCTTAATGGGATTTCTAGACTTAGACTTAGATTATAACAATCAACATCCAATAATCATATACATTGAGGAAAAACATGTACTTTTCAAGACTTCAACATAATAAAATGCATAATATATCATAATCATTCGATAATTCAAATTTACTATGCCAAAGGCATGGCCCGCTTACCTTGAACTAAATCACCTAAGTCAAACTTGGTTTGACTGATTGGATTCCCTTAAACACCTGAAATTAGATTAGAACATTATATGTACATAAATTCATAGCCTTGAAACCCTAATTCGTTCATATAAGATTTGAGAGGTGAAAACAGAGAAATAAGGTGATAAAAACTGGAAAATCGGATTCCTCATCAAAAATCCTTTCCAAAATGTATTTTTGCATAATTTTCTGATAAACAGGCGATTTACTATGAATTTTACAAAAACAGACTAATAGTAAATCTAGAAAAAGCCACATCTGCTTATTGGGCCTGAGTCCTGAGTTGGACCAATCGGATTTGGCCAACTCAGCGATGAGGCTTGCCACTGAGTGCTCATGATCAAAGCAAAAGAGGAATGGTGAAATCTTGAAAATACCCCTGTAAGCGAAAATGCATCGAAAAGAGACGAATGACCCTCTTGGTCATTACCCAACTGGGATTGATCCTTGCTCACACAGCGCGAGCCATGGCTCCAGTGCCATGGGCGAGCTTCTCGGCCATGGGCAAGGACCCAGGCTTGCTGCCACCCGAGAGTGGAGAACACCCCGGTTGAAATCGTTATGAGAAGGCGAAAATAGAGAACCTAAGCTCGGGGCTGGGAGAGCATAGAAGCTCAGAAACTGGTTCCTGCCATGGCTAAAGCCGAGGACAGGGGTCGGAAGCTAAGGAACCAGACTTCAAACCCAACCTGTCGATGATGATTTTCAACTGAAAAAGATCCGAGGTGCCATGCGGAGCCCTTACAAAGGTGCGGTTAGTGTCGTATGAAGCAAGGACAGCCGGAAGAGTGATCGCGGACGAGGAACAGAGTTCCAAGAGGTAGAACAGGGGCGGAGGTTCATAGGTTAAAATCGGCGAAGACATGCTTGAATTGACGAGATGAGGTCCGGAATATGTTCGTGGAGGAAAGGTAGAGTTGTATCCCTCACTTCCGCGGTCAGAGGACCACTGGGGTGGCCTGGTGCTAGGGCACCGGCGAGGGCCTTGCGGAGGTCCTATAGGGTACAGCAATCGGGGGCATGAAGGGCCAAAACATCGATACATAAAGCAAGTATGGAGGTCGAGGGTGCTCACTGTAAGAGCAATTAAGCCGAGCTGGCCGGAGAAGGCCGGGCGGACTCATGGTCGCCGGGAACCAAAAGCGAGTAGGTCGGGGAGCCTCGGGGATCCAAAGGAGAAATTGAATGAGGAGGAACGCCGCTTGGGGTCTGCTGGTGCTTCCAGGTTGCTTACTTGGGGGCGGAGGAGGCTAGCGAGGCGTCGGGGAAAGCTTGGTGGCGCGCCCTAAAAGGGCGTTTTCTCAACAGAGGGAGAGAAGGGGGGAGTGATGGCTCTATGTGTTCGTGACGTCAATACGAATGTGTTGGCAAAGCAATCTCGCGAAACGGTTCTGTAATGAGGGAGAGAGAGATCGACGATGGTTGAACTGTGAAACGGCTCCTGCTTGCGGAAAGAACGGAGGAAGAAGAAAACAAGAACACCGCTGGATCTTGATCCAACGGTTGTCGTGCCTGCGTGCGAGAAGAGTAACGCGTGACCGATTAAATGACCTGAACCATAGCGTTATGTGTGTATAAATGCTAATTTCGATTAAATGGTAATGAAACAATATGTAACTCTCCCATAATCAATTAGAAGGGTCATTTGAAGTCCAAATGAGTTCAAATTTCACCCATAGGTTAATGACGTGCACTAAAACATAATTAATCAGTTAATTTCGTCTTGTAACCCACCATCACTCCTAATTAAACAAAACACATTCAAATCTTTCCCAATTTAATTGGGGGGTCAAACAAGGTCATAATGGGTTCAAATTTGAACCATAGGTACATGAGAGTGTCTAGAACATTACAATAAGGTTGGATTTTATGCGTGTACTCGTTTTAGGCCTAAAATAACAAAATCCTTATGACCATGATAAATGCAAATAAAGCCATTAATTCTTCAAATAAGAATTACAAAATATGAAAATGTGCACTCAACATTATTTATTTTCAACTAACAATATGGAGGCCATTAATCAAGAAATTAAACATGTAAATCACTAATAATCATACGAGAGAGAAATTTGGACATAAAACATTTATTCTCATTTTTCTTCAACAAAAGGGCATAGATATACATGAAGACATATTCTTTAAATAAAACAAGTATAATAGAGCAATTGGACATAATAAATGATTTTGTAAAATAACATGGGCAAATTACATTTAAGTCCATAACTATTATCTAATTTAGAAAAAGAGCATGCAAGGAATAACATAGTTTGAAAAATTGCATAACAAGAGTGGGATGTTACAATACTACCACCTTAAATAAATTTCGTCCTCGAAATTTCCTAGAGTTTCTACCCACCTTAAGGTTTTCACATAAACTTGCAATTTTCCATACAAAATTTTATTATAAAAGAAGCATGCATAAACAAAGTATTATGATTCAACATAAATTACCTAACTACCCTTACTAAGTCTAATACTTACTCCTTAACATTACACCAAACTCATCACACTTAGGGAATCTATCTCTCACTTACCATGGCTACATCTTCATAGTTGTCTAACCTTAGGTCATATATCCTTCATCTCTTTATATGTGGTGATCAAGCACATATCTAGAAATGTTGGATCTCTTTATGATACATCTCACCAATTCATTTGCACATGTGTCCCATACCACACACACAATTAAGAAGGTAAGACACATAAAAAGTCACATTAAATGACATTTTCCTCAAATCTCAATTGGGTGGCCCTTACCATTGAGACAAGGAGAAACATGTCATCATCTAGGGTTTGGTTTCATCTAACATGTACTTCTCTAATGAGGTGAGGGCTCTAGTCATCTTTAGGGTTCTCTAGACATACTAGAATACATAATCATGTTCTCTACTTCTATTTATTACTCCTAGGGTGACTTGCATGAATCCTTATTGTTGCCTTAGTGGCCATCTATTCCTTGCTCTGATACCATTAATGTAACACCCCTCCCTAGGGTTTCATACCTAACCAGCGGAAGCATAGCCTAATCCCCAACATTATCCATAATGTGGGGTACTTGGCATATTTGGGAGGAAATGTCACATACATGATCTCATAACAAGAAACAAATAACACTTGGCATTATTAAAACATAGATTCATACATAAGTCCTTGGAATAAAAGCTACATCAGTTTTCCAAAGATATACTAAACATAAACTAGATAATGATAGGATCTCCATAGATGGACGTCCCACCAGGCAACAACTCCTTGGATCTTTGGGTCCTTGGTACTCTCAAGATTGTTCCTTCTCCTTGGCTCCAACTCCTGCGGACATCTCGTCCCCAGCCATGCAAAGAAAACAAACATAGTAAGTAAGCGTCATTGGCATCTTATAAGACATAAAAATATAAATATACAAGTGACTTAACATAATCAGGAACATGCATTAACATTAATCGTTTCTTAATGTCTTTTACATAAAGAAATTTACTAGAAAAATATGCTCCTCTCTTAATGCCCCATAAGGAGCCCATAATGCTCGGAAAGCCCATAATTGCTCGGAAAGCCCATAATGCTCGGAAATCCCATAACAAGGTGCATAAAAATGTAAATAAATTTCTATTATTCATGATCTTGCTTAAACTTATCTTATCTTCTTAATATTCTAAACTTGATCTTAATTGGGATTGCTCCCTCTGAAACATGATTGGGATTTCTCCCCATGACCATAATGGGATTTCTCCCTCTTAAGCATGAATGGGAAACTTATTCCCTATTAATTTTGATTTCTTGTATCTTAATCATAAACCATAATCTTAATGGGATTTCTAGACTTAGACTTAGATTATAACAATCAACATCCAATAATCATATACATTGAGGAAAAACATGTACTTTTCAAGACTTCAACATAAAAAAATGCATAATATATCATAATCATTCGATAATTCAAATTTACTATGCCAAAGGCATGGCCCGCTTACCTTGAACTAAATCACCTAAGTCAAACTTGGTTTGACTGATTGGATTCCCTTAAACACCTGAAATTAGATTAGAACATTATATGTACATAAATTCATAGCCTTAAAACCCTAATTCGTGCATATAAGAATTGAGAGGTAAAAACAGAGAAATCAGGTGACAAAAACTAGAAAATCGGATTCCTCATCAAAAATCCTTTCCAAAATGTATTTTTGCATAATTGTCTGATAAACAGGCGATTTACTATGAATTTTACAAAAACAGACCAATAGTAAATCTAGAAAAAGCCACATCTGCTTATTGGGCCTGAGTCCTGAGTTGGACCAATCGGATTTGGCCAACTCAGCGACGAGGCTTGCCACTGAGTGCTCATGATCAAAGCAAAAGAGGAATGGTGAAATCTCGAAAATACCCCTGTAAGCGAAAATGCATCGAAAAGAGACGAATGACCCTCTTGGTCATTACCCAACTGGGATTGATCCTTGCTCACACAGCGCGAGCCATGGCTCCAGCACCATGGGCGAGCTTCTTATCCATGGGCAAGGACCCAGGCTTGCTGCCACCCGAGAGTGGAGAACACCCCGGTTGAAATCGTTATGAGAAGGCGAAAATAGAGAACCTAAGCTCGGGGCTGGGAGAGCATAGAAGCTCAGAAACTGGTTCCTACCATGGCTAAAGCCGAGGACAGGGGTCGGAAGCTAAGGAACCAGACTTCAAACCCAACCTGTCGATGATGATTTTCAACTGAAAAAGATCCGAGGTGCCATGCGGAGCCCTTACAAAGGTGCGGTTAGTGTCGTCTGAAGCAAGGACAGCCGGAAGAGTGATCGTGGCCGAGGAACAGAGTTCCAAGAGGTAGAACAGGGGCGGAGGTTCGTAGGTTAAAATCGGCGAAGACATGCTTGAATTGACGAGATGAGGGCCGGAATAAGTTCATGGAGGAAAGGTAGAGTTGTATCCCTCACTTCCGCGGTCAGAGGACCACTGGGGTGGCCTGGAGCTAGGGCTCCGGCGAGGGCCTTGCGGAGGTCCTATAGGGTACAGCAATCGGGGGCATGAAGGGCCAAAACATCGATACATAAAGCAAGTATGGAGGTCGAGGGTGCTCACTGTAAGAGCAATTAAGCCAAGCTGGCCGGAGAAGGCCGGGCGGACTCAAGGTCGCCGGGAACCAAAAGCGAGTAGGTCTGGGAGCCTCGGGGATCCAAAGGAGAAATTGAATGAGGAGGAACGCCGCTTGGGGTCTGCTGGTGCTTCCAGGTTGCTTACTTGGGGGCGGAGGAGGCTAGCGAGGCGTCGGGGAAAGCTTGGTGGCGCGCCCTAAAAGGGCGTTTTCTCAACAGAGGGAGGGAAGGGGCGAGTGATGGCTCTATGTGTTCGTGACGTTGATACGAATGTGTTGGCAAAGCAATCTCGTGAAACGGTTCTATAATGAGGGAGAGAGAGATCGACGATGGTTGAACTGTGAAACGGCTCCTGCTTGCGGAAAGAACGGAGGAAGAAGAAAACAAGAACACCGCTGGATCTTGATCCAACGGTTGTCGTGCCTGCGTGCGAGAAGAGTAACACGTGACCGATTAAATGACCTGAACCATAGCGTTATGTGTGTATAAATGCTAATTTCGATTAAATGGTAATGAAACAATATGTAACTCTCCCATAATCAATTAGAAGGGTCATTTGAAGTCCAAATGAGTTCAAATTTCACCCATAGGTTAATGACGTGCACTAAAACATAATTAATCAGTTAATTTTGTCTTGTAACCCACCATCACTCCTAATTAAACAAAACACATTCAAATCTTTCCCAATTTAATTGGGGGGTCAAACAAGGTCATAATGGGTTCAAATTTGAACCATAGGTACATGAGAGTGTCTAGAACATTACAATAAGGTTGGATTTTATGCTTGTACTCGTTTTAGGCCTAAAATAACAAAATCCTTATGACCATGATAAATGCAAATAAAGCCATTAATTCTTCAAATAAGAATTACAAAATATGAAAATGTGCACTCAACATTATTTATTTTCAACTAACAATATGGAGGCCATTAATCAAGAAATTAAACATGTAAATCACTAATAATCATATGAGAGAGAAATTTGGACATAAAACATTTATTCTCATTTTTCTTCAACAAAAAGGGCATAGATATACATGAAGACATATTCTTTAAATAAAACAAGTACAATAGAGCAATTGGACATAATAAATGATTTTGTAAAATAACATGGGAAAATTACATTTAAGTCCATAACTATTATCTAATTTAGAAAAAGAGAATGCAAGGAATAACATAGTTTGAAAAATTGCATAACAAGAGTGCGATGTTACAATCACTAATCATGGGTCTAGGAACACCAAACCGGATGAAGATATGAGATTTCATAAAATCACAAACCACTTTGTGATCATTTTTCCTTGTAGAAACAACCACAATCCACTTTGACATGTAATCAATGGAAACCAAAATGTAGACATATCCGAAGGAGGAAGAAAAAGGACCCATGAAGTCAATCCCCCAAACATCAAACACCTACACTACAAGAATGGGTGATAGAGGCATCATGAACCTCTTTGAGATAGTGCCTACCTTTTGGCACTTTAAACAACACTTTCAAAATTCATGAGAGTCTTTAAACAAGGAGGGCCAATAGAATCCATTTTGAATAACCTTGGCAGTTGTGCGTTTCCCACCAAAATGGCCTCCACATACCCCGAAATGACACATGGATAGAATTTCTTATTTCTCCATCTCTAGAACACATCTCCTAATAAGTTGGTTAGGATAATATTTGAAAAGATGAGGATCATCCCAAATATAATTTTTGACCATAGCAAACAACCTTTTGCTTTCCTCCCTTGTCCATGTGTTTGGTATCCTTCCACTAGCTAAGAAGTTAGCTATGTGTTTATACCATGGGCTTTGAGTGGATGAGAGTAGGAAGAGATGCAAATGTGACATTGTTTCTTAAATTCTACTTGTATCATCAAAGGTACTTCAATTTGGGAGAGATGGACAGAGGCAGGATTTTCCACTCCCTTCTTGTCCACAGTCTCAATATCAAACTCTTGAAGCAACAAAATCCACCAGATCAACCTTAGCTTTGAGTCTTTCTTTGCCATGAAATAATTCAATGCAACTTGGTATGTGTATATCACTACCTTGTTTTGTAAAAGATATGATCGAAACTCATCAAGAGAAAAGATTAGTGCAAGCAAATATTTTTTAGTAGTCGTGTAGTTCCTTTGTGCTTCGTCTAGAATCTTGCTAGCATAATAGATGGCATGTGGAATTCAGCCAACTCTTTAGCTCAACACAACCCCTACTACCATGTTGGATGTATCATTCATGATCTCAAATGATAAAGACAAGTTCGAGGGCTACATTATAAGAGCAAAAATAAGCTTTTGCTTTAAGTGGTTGAAGGCTTCAACACACTTGTCATCAAAGTGAAATTCAACATCTTTCTCTAATAAATGACAGAGAGGTCTTGAGATCTTGCTAAAATCCTTGATGAAGTGATGATAGAAGCATGCATGTCCCAAGAAAGACCGGACATGTCTTATGATAGAAGGATCAAGAGTAGAAATGAGGCCCACCTTGGCCCTATCAACCTTAATACCGTCTTTTGAAACGCGGTGGCCTAGAACTATGCCTTCAGGCTCCATGAAGTGGCTATTTTCCCAAGATAGCATGAGGTGAACCTTAACACATCTCTCAAGAATGGAAACCAAGTGGAGCAAACACTCATCAAAGGTTTTACCAAAAACTGAGAAATCATCCATGAATACTTCAAGTGACGAATGAAGCATGTTGGCGAAGATGGAGGTCACACATTTTTGAAAAGTGGATGGGGCATTACACAACCCAAATGGCATTCTTCAATAAGCAAAAGTACCACTACTGCAAGTGAATGTTGTCTTTTCTTAGTCTGCAGGATGAACAACAATCTAGAAGTACCTGGAGTATCCATCAAGAAAGAAGTAGAACTTTTCCCTGCCAACCTCTCTAGAATCTGATCAAGAAATGGAAGAGGATAGTGGTCCTTCTTAGTCTTCTCATTGAGCTTTATGTAGTCTACACACATTCTCCATTTGGACTGTTCTAATCGACATTATCTCACCATCAACATTCTCTGCCACTGTGATCCCACCCTTCTTTGGTACAACTTGGATGGGACTCACCCATGTTCTATCAGAAATTAGATAAATAATTCCAGCATACAACAATTTCACAACCTCTTGGGTCACAACTTTCTTCAGTTTTGGGTTCAACCACCTTTGCATTTGGAGGGTTGGCCTTGCATCATCTTCCAAATATAACCTATGCACACAAATGGAGGGGTCAATACCCCTCAAATCAGTATTGGACCATCCAATGGCCCGAATGTTCTTCTTTAGGACTTTCATCAATTCCTCTTCTTATTCCAAAGAGAGAATAGAAAAAATGATCACCCGGAGGATGTCATTGGAGCCTAGAAAAGCATACTTCAGTACTTCGGGGAGTGACTTGAGCTCAACAGTTGAAGGTTCTTCAAGAGAATTATTTAATGGCTTAGAAATGGATGGGAGGTCCTCAATTGCAGCCACCAAGGCTAGCTCGTTCACTTCATCCTCTTCATCATCATCATCATTGGGGAACTCAACGATGGGATCTAAACCTCTACCTTGAGTGGCAGTCTGAATTCATGTAGGTAGGCACTCCTCCACAATCTCATCAAGGCATTCAACAAGATAACAATCTTCTTCTGTGGCTCCTATCACCTCGGCTGTAGTGGATAACTTGAAGATGTTCAATTGGATCTTCATGTACATGAATGTCACATACATGGTGCCAATTCTCACGTGGATCACTGCGTCAGCTATATCCAAGAATAGCCTCCCCAAGATGATGAGTACTCTTCTTATGTCTTTTTCCATATCTAGCATAATGAAGTTAGTGAGGAAGAATGCAAAAGCTTTGTCATCAAGTCTAACAAGCACATCATCAACACACCCTCTAGACATCTTCACTGACCAATCAGCCAACTGCAAAGTGAAATAAGTTGAACCTAATTGCCCCATTTGGAGCTCAGCAAACACATCATATGGCATCACGTTCATGCTAGAACCCAAGTCTAGAAGGGCTTGGTCTATGTGGTGTTCTCCAATGTAACATGAAATGATGGGAGCAGCGGGGTCTTTCCTCTTTCTTAGCATGATGTGTTGTATAATTGAGCTCACTTGCTCGGTGAGCTTGACTTTCTTGGGCGTTCTCCCCACTATTTTACTCTTAAAAGTGCATAAATCTTTCAGAAACTTGGCATAGGAAGGGATTTACTTGACCGCATCAAGAAAGGGAATGTTTATCTTTACTTGTTTGTAGGTTTCCATGATATCTTCAGTATGTTTCTTCTTTCTTCTCTCAATAGAAGTCTCCTCAAGAGCATCAAGAAATGGGGGAAGTTGGGCCCCCAAACGGATCAACTGGAATCACAACATCATTGCTCAGTATCACAATATCACTGATCAGTGCCACAATATTAACTTTATTTCTTGTCACAGTATCATCAATCTGAATCTTAGCATCAACATGTATGATCACGGTATCACCTCTATCCTCACGTGCTTCCCTATCAACAATAGTACCACAAGGCTGCTCCAAGGTCAGACCACTCATTACCGTCACTGCCTTCACATGCTCATAGGTAGTGGAAGAATAGGCTAGTGGAGGGGGTTGTGACTATTGATGTGGCGATGGTCTTTTGTGGGGTGAGTTGGGATTTTGAAGGATGAACTGTGGCTATGGTTTTTGTTGTGGTTGGGGGTGATATTGCAGAGGAGGCTGTTGGCATGAGTGAGGTGGAGGTGGAGCATATTGATAGTTGAGGAACATGAGGAGGTGGTGGATCATAGGGGTTTGGTGGTACTTGATATGAAGGCGGAGCATATGAACTTTGAGTATTTCCTATGAAAGTGCCATCATTGTTCAGATTTGGCATTGGTTGAGATGGGAGTCTTAATTCTCCCTTCTAACAAGTGAAAGAGATATTTGGTCCAATCTTTGCTCAAGATAGTTAATGGACTTCCCACGAGAGTACACACCTTTCATTACCTCATCCAAACTTCTCAATCTCCCAAGCACTTCATCTTCAAATTTTGAGTTATACCTTGGCCTTGGCTGCCCTTGTCCTTGACCATCCTCATTTTGTTAATTTCATGAAAATTTAGGATGGTTTCTCCACTCGGGAGTGTAAGTGTTAGGCATAGGACCTTGGTTGTTTTAGTTGCCAAATGAGTGCAAAGAATGAACTTCTTCTTCTTCTTCTTCAACTTCAACTGCCACATTGGATAGACTAGAAGAACCACCAACTTGGCTGTTCATCATATTCATCATGTCTGCGAACATTTTCATCAGGTCGTGGTTGGGAACAGTCTGGGCTGGAGCTATGTGAGGAGGTGGAGGGATGTAGTTCTAGACACAATGTTTTCCTTGGGTAGAAGATGGAAGGAGAGAGTTCTCAGCAAGGTGCTCAAACAAGGGCCATGACTCCTCTGGTGGCTTTTCCATGAAGGTTCCCTCACATGATGAATCAACATTATTTTGGCTTAACTCTTCCAACCCAGTGTAGAAAGCTTGGACCAGCTGCCACAAGGGTACCTCGTGATGGGAACAGTCACACATGAGCTTTTGGAACCTTACCCATGCCTCGTAGAAAGGTTCATTTTTCATTTCAGAGAAGGTGGTGATACATCTTCGCATTTGGGTTAGCTTGGCAATTGGAACAAACTTCTTGAGAAACTCATTTTTGACTACATTCTACGTCACTAGCTCCGGCTTTGAAATGTACCATTCTTTGGACTTTTCTTTTAGAGAAAAAGAGAAGAGTGTCCTCCAGATGGAATCATCGGTGGCAGTAGGTGTGCGGAAGGTGGAACAAGTTTCAAGGAAGGCGTCGATATGATGGTAGGGATTTTCATTCTCCATCCCATAGTAGGTAGGGAGGAGTCCAAGTACTGCGGGTGGAAAGGAGAATTGTATACCCAAAATTTGGTCAACGAGGGTGGCAATGGGGGAATTGTAATTCCCTAGGGTGAAATTCTTATGGAGGGGGCAGTTGGGTAGCGATAGTTGAGCATTTCCATGAGGTATTTCATCTTCATGATCACCCATCTCAGTTTCATAGTGTTGGTTGCGGCGACTTTGACATCTCCTTCTACCTATCTCAGGGTCATATAACACCAAGTTAGTACAAGTAGAATGTGTATGACGCATGCACAACTGTCACCTGTATAATACACAAACAAGCAAAAAGCCAAGTTAGAATGACAATATGCAAAAGTGAACAAAGAATAAAGAATAGCAATGATGAGGATAGTATGAAAAGCTAAGCTACACTAACTAGCTAGACCAAGTGCCTCTATCCCCAGAAACAACAACATAAATCTTGGTGCAGTTTTGCACGGATGCATGATCTTTCGATATTTATAGGTTCCCCAAACTAGGTTCACTCACAACACTAAAATATGCTCCCGTAAGTACACGGGGTCATGTTATAGCATAGATGAGAGGCGAGCAATGGGGGTCAAACCACAGGGATAGAGGGGGCAGCAGAGCTTTGTTGGTGTAGTCTACGTTCCTAAAGTAGATATTAGGGTTGAAGGATTTAAAAGTGGGTTTTGGTTTGATTACACTAAACAAGTAGGCAAGTAACGACAATATGAAAGCTAGATTATCAAAAACTTGGTTATCCTAAGCAAGTTAGTTCTAAGAGACTAGATTAAGCAATCAACTAAATAAGAGCAAGATGATCTACACTACTCTAGCAAGGCAATTAGCAACTAAGAACTAAGCTAAACACTAGAGCAAGCAAGAATTTAGGTTAACCCTAATTAACTAGACTAAGAAATTGACTAAAGGAAAACAAAGGAAATTAAGCTAAACTAGCATTAACAAGCTAAGGTGACAAGTTAGGTTTTAAGCAATGGATTGGATAGGTGGGCCATTTGGGAATGTGATTTGATATTAGTTGGGGGTGTCAACATGGCATGCAAGTCTCATAATTCTATCTAAATTACTAAACCAAACAACAAGGCAAGTGCTACTAGAATGTACCATATACTATTAGATGGACAAATAGGGTTAGGTGTAATTCTAGTAGGACTTGGCAAGTCTAGGTTTCTAGGGTAAGTGGTATTAGGGAAATTGAGGGCCAAGGGTTGGAATGGGAGTAAATATGAGGGTTTTTCACCTCATATTACTAGCCATCTAGCCTTTTGGAAGCTCTAGGAAATTGCAATAATCACACTTACACTTGCTACTTAGATCTCACACTCAATTGTAGAAGAAGGGATGTGTATGTAGGAACAAAGGGGGCTAGCTAGGGATCCACTAATTGGGCCTAGGAGCCATTCCTAAGATTGCTACATACATTCTAATTTATCCTAGAATCTAAGTGTCATCAAGCATCACAAAGCAAGCAATTTATGTTTAAAAGCAAAAAACACATGAAAGATAATGGGAAATGGGATAGAATAAAAGGCAATCATAATATAATGAAATGAAGTTCATTACAAGTTATTTTCCCCCAACATGGTATCAAAGTTGCATTTTAACCCCAAACAACCCACCACCTCGGCTTAGCTAGACATAATCAAAGAAAGGATAAAAGAAAGGGGAAGAAGGGGATATGACTTCATAGAGCTTGAAGTAGATCCTACTTCTTCACCTCCTAGCTATTGTAGGGTGACCTCCTTCCTCCAAGGTGGATGATGGGCATGGAAATAGAGGGGTTTATCGTAATAAACCTAGAAAACTAGGTTTTTTTATGGTGGAATGAGGTGGAAATGGTGGATGGAGATCATAAATCCAAAGGGGAATGCAATGAATGCTCAAGAGTGGGTGGAGAGGAGTAATGGAAGCTGGATGTGGGCTCTGATCTCCAAACCACGATATAAACACGATTTAAACTTAGCGGAAGCGATTCGATTAACAGCGGAAGACAAAAATCACGGGAAATTAAAACTTTTCGAAACAAGAGCTTGAATCCATAAAAGCTTCTTTCATAACAAGAGATAAACTGTTTACATCTTATGATAATTCCTTCTTGAGTAATTATATACATCAAGATACAAAATCTCAAGAACTCATAACAAAAGACTCCAAGACCTGAGAGTACAGAGGACACATAGGACTGACTCTAACTACACCACATGGCAGGCTAAATCTCCACCTGAGATTTACTGCTGCTCCTGGTGCTGCTGCTGCTGGGACTGGTCACCTGTAGACCGGTTCCTCCGTCTCCGACGTCCACCTAAAAAGTTGAAGTCTACGGGGTGAGACAATTTTACATAATTGTCCCAGCGAGAGTTATAACTCTCCGCCAGAAGCTTTATTATAACATCAAAGAATATCTTAAGCAGTAGAGCTTTCAAAGTATTCAATAGCAGTTGCAGCTATAAACAAGCGCTCAACATTTATGAGACATGAAGAATATAAGCACTATTACCGTGTATCATCAATCAAATAACTCGTAGTTATCTCTAACAGGTATACTACGCGGTTGATTATGTTTTACAAACAATATTATGCCCTGTGGAGATGAGGCATACCACTCATACTCCAACTGATCGCTAAGAAGTCACATCAGTATCATACATAGGTCATTAAGAGAGCCGGATTCTCATGACCTTCACCTTCCTCAGTCAGTAAGAGGATTACTTGTAGGACATCTTGTGTCTCTACTATTATAGCTCACCAGGGTAAACTGGTCCTTCGCTATTTTAGAGTTACAGTGGTGTTCTGTACTCTCTTCGTCATCAGGAGATTTCATGTTTATCTCCACTGATACAGATATCTATGTTTTCTTCGTCATCAGGAGGTTTCATGTTTACCTACTACTGATACGGTATGGGATTGTAGTGAAGGATTGACGGATTACATATCTACATCAAATTCCTACACTAGGATGTAAGGTTCTACACATCCATATACCCCACATACTCAAAAGTATGTGATCCAGGAGTTCCCTTAGGAAAACCTGTTTCACCATCATTTGATCTCTGACAATGATGGGTCTACGATCAGGGCTCTACATTATACTTGATTAGTTAGGTACATTCAGTATTCATTTAGCATCACACATTGTTCTTCAAACAATAACAGTAGCATAACAACTATAAAAGGAGAATACTAAATGTAACAAGCCTAACTCTCATTAATCATCATTTCTCATTATACTCATCACAAGTCATCTCTAAAGCATGACCTTGATGGTTTTCATGGCTCTCACAACCCATTATTATCATAGAATGCCACTGACAAGGCATCAAGATACTTTACTTATTCATAAAGCTATCAATATGCCTTTAATGAATATAGTATCATCATCCATACCTGGATATGATTACCTCCATATCAGAACATGCATGGTTAATTCAACTAATAAAGGTAATTCAAAACAATGATTATACTTTCCAGTCTTGTCATAAGAGCTAAGTTCTTTGATTCTTATCAAATAGAGTTTAATACTCATATAACATGTCATCACCCTTGAATTAGGGTTTACTATTCACATCACATGTCATTACCCTTGAATTAGGGTTTACTATTCACATCACATGTCATTACCCTTGAATTAGGGTTTACTATTCACATCACATGTCATTACCCTTGAATTAGGGTTTACTATTCACATCACATGGTGAATTGAACTCATAACATCATCATGTATGAGGAACATAATCATTGATGCTCTCGGATTAGCTTAAGATTCATCATATATCATAATTAGGGTTTCCATGATCTCACATAGGTGGATCATACCCTAATCATGCACATTCATGTGTATTGAAGGTTCTTTACTTGAGTTTCCACCCTAAAAGGGTACTTTCTCTCTCTTAAGATACTTTCTCTCTCCTCATACTAGTAGATGGTGATAACACCACTCTAAATCAGGTTGGGTTAAGTCCTCATGGGCTAACATAAGCCAAAACATCACTATCATGTGATTAGGGTTTGATTTGAACAAGGTATTACTCAATTGAACCCATCAAGGTATTTTGGTAATTCACCCCATTGATCACCATCATGGTTCAATTCATTAGTCACTTAATCCCTTAATATCCTCGGTTATCATTAGGGTTTAGATTAGAGCATCATTGAACCATTTACACCTTCAATTGATTAAGTGAAATCAACCTTTGAAAACCTGAAACGGTTTCAACCTTCAACCTCCAAACGGTTTGAGACCGTTTGGATGAGTTGACCGTTTGCTAGGGTTGACTCCAAGACTGTGCGACCTTCAAGGTCGTTTGCCCAAACCGTGTGAGGGTGTAGACCGTTTAACAAGTTTGACTTAAAGACCGAGAGGGCTTACACGGTTTGAGACCGTTTGGTGTCTCTCGATCTTGAGATCGTTTGAGTCCAAACGGTCTTGAGACCGTTTGGCCCCAAACGGTCTTGAGACTGTGAGGCCTCACACGATCTTGAGACCGTGTTACCTCAAACGGTCTTGAGGCCGTGAGGTCTCAAACGGTCTTGAGACCGTGTGACCTCAAACGGTCTTGAGACCGTTTGGTCCACTTGGTCTCAAACCGTTTGGACCTCCAACATGGTTCAATGATTTCAATCATTTATGATTATTAATGTTGAAGCCTCCAAATGGTCAAAGCCATGGTAACCACTTATAGATTGAGTTAATTAGGGTTATGCTTAACCAATTGGTCACTCAATTGACCCTCAATTGTTATCCAATTAGGGTTGAAATTGGTTCAATTAAGGTCCATCAACGTTCAATCATCAACACTCAACAATGTGAATCAACACAAGGTTGAACCCTTCAATTGAGCTCCAATTGGGCCCAAACTTGGCCCAAACGGTCTTGAGATCGTGTGGATGAACTCCACACGGTCTTGAGACCGTTTGCCCAAGATTTCATCAAAATCTAATGTGATTTGATAGGGGTTGAACCTTGATTGAGTCTCAATTCAATATTTTTGATTAATTCAATAACCCATTGCAATTGGGCCCTCAATTGATCAAATTACCTTAACCCTAGACCTCCAAACGGTCTTGGGTTGTCACCACACGGTCTTGAGACCGTTTGGTTGATCCCCAAATGGTCTTGAGACCGTTTGGGTCAATCAACCCAAAAACACTAAGTTATTCATTGAGATTTCAGTACTGATTTCAATTAGGGTTTTACCCTAGTAATCATCCTTCCACTCTTAGCTCGTTTGGAATTAGTCCATCAAATTTGGTGAGCTGTTAATCAACATTATTTTGAACAGTAATCTCATACGGTCAACGCTTGTTCAACGTTCTTACACGGTCTTGAGACCATTTGCCCAAAAAGGGCGATTTCAACAGATTGGAAATCAGGAATAAATTCAATTAAAGTTGTTGATTAAAAAGGCCATATCTCACGATTCCTTTGGAGTTATCATCTCAAATTTTGTGGGTGATTAGCCTACATAATTATGAACAGAAATCTTATATGGTCCACGCTCGTTCAATGCGGATAAACAGTCTTGGAGACCGTTTGCCCTTACACGGTCTTGAGACCGTTTGCTCTTACACGGTCTTGAGACCGTTTGCTCTTACACGGTCTTGAGACCGTTTGCTCACCAAACGGTTTTGCAAACCGTGTGAGCACTTGGTGGAGACCGTTTAGTAAAGTGAAAAGTAGTGGATTAACTTTGGAAATAACGTCTTCATCTCCTAGCTCAAGAACATCAAGGATTTCTCATGGATTTTCTTGCAAGGTAGCAAAGGAAGGTAGAGAAGAAGAAGAACTATCATCTAAAAGCATAAACGAGATGTATATAATAAAGCATAGGTTTAGAGTCATAAAACCCGCCTAAAGCTTGCTCCTTGAGCTCCAAGCTTTTAATGGCGTCCTTGAGTTTCCACAGGTAGGCCAAGGTGATCCTTCTAAGGAAAGTCGAGAAGAGATGGCTAGAAAGGTAGAGCTATGTGAGCTAGCCATCAATTTGACCTTGAATTTGAGTTCTAACCATGAACTTAAGCAAAAGGGAGGATTCAAACCTACCTTGCCCTCCTTGGTGGTCCTCCTGAGCTCCACAGCTCCTCTTTAGTCGGTTTGGGTAAATGGAACAGTGAAAGAAACGAAGGAAGAGTTTCCTTGCTAAGTGAAGTGGATAGCTTATATACTTGGGATGAGGTTTCAACATAAGCTCATAAGTTCTCCATATTTTCAACTTAGTCCCTCCATCCTTCTTTGATCGTCCCTTCTTCTTATTTCTAAGGACAACCTTCTTTTAAGGTCAAGAAATGAAGGCAAAGAAGATCAATCTATTAGTTAAGCATACACATAAAAGGCTATTGTACATACACCTTGATTATGCAATCACAAAGGTGTTTTTCATTATATGATTATTCAATTAAAGTGACCTGTTCATCATTTCTTCTCTAAATGATGACAAGAGTCTTAATAAATACTTTTGATGGTGTAAATTACAAGTTGCACCCCTCAAATTGGGTAAATTGCACTTCACTCCAATTTAGGGTTTTCAAGCACATGGATTGCTTCCACAGCTGCACCTTGGTGCCCAAGCTTGGGAAATCCCTCAAACTTCATCATTCTCATGATGTCTCAACATCAGAGGAACATCTCAACATGTGCAAATTGCAAGTTAACCCTTCTAACTGGGTAATTTGCACATAGGTCCATGTATTACAAAACAATGCTACAACTTTATATAAAAAGGAGCAAAAGCTGAAATATTTGTTTCTGAGAAACTTAATTACATGCCCAAAGTTAATCACAAGGATTTAATTACATATTTAGGCAAAACACCTAGGGTTAACTCATAACCCAGGTCAGGGATGTTACACTGGAGGAGTCTAACATTCATGTTGTGGACACCACCTATCTATATATAGGTGGTGGGGAAGCACTATGATAAGTAGGGACAAAGTACAAAAAATAGTGGTGAAAATGGGTAGGGTTAGGTGGCCACTACAGTCGTGCTGAGGTGCCACGGTTGTGGTGGGAGGTGCATGGCATAGCCATGGGCTATGAAAGGGATGAGGTGGGAAGTGGAGTGGAAATGATAAGTATATATGGTGGCCACAACCGTTGCGGTGTCCCACCATCATGGTGAGTAGGGGGTACCACGACCGTGTGGGGTACCATGGCTGTGTTGGAGGAGGAGGCCATGGGCAAGGTAGCTTGGAGGTCGTTGTGTCTTTAGTTCTCCATGAGTGTGGGGAGCACCACGGGTGAGGTGGTATTCAAGGGCCACGTCTGTGGTGGTGGAGTTTCAGGAATGACGACTGGCCCCACAAACCACCACTAGCCTTAACTGCACACTTTGTCCACACTGACCCACAAGCCATGATCAACTTCCCGACTGATCACCCATCCTAGTACTACTCCAAGTTGAGCACGCTTAACTATGGAGTTCTTTAGTGATGGGCTCCCAGAAAAGGAGATGCACCTTGGTGATATGGGTAGTCCAATCATATCTTTTAAGATCGTCTTATCCAGGGCCTCAAATCCTAGGATGTTACAATCTCCCCCACTTAGACTCTTGACGTCCTCATCAAGGCTCAACTATACGACCTCATAATCCTTCCCCATTTTAGTGTAGACCCAAATGTCCCATGTACACCCAACTCCTGATCACAGATACCAACGCAAGGGCGGCTCCATCAACTTAGATATTCCTTTCCAACATGCCTGGACACTACCAATGCATGGGCAACTCCATCAACTCAGATAGCCCCTTCCAACATGCGTGGACCGCACGGCTTAAAGACTGGCATTCCACAAGCCCATATGGGGCCCACCTACTGGAGGGGAATTGGCTCTGATACCATTTGTAATGCCTGGACCCACTTCCTATGGCTCTAGTAGAGTTTCAGGAATGACGACTGACCCCACAAACCACCACTAGTACTACTCCAAGCTGAGCATGCTTAACTATGGAGTTCTTTAGTGATGGGCTCCCAGAAAAGGAGATGCACCTTGGTGATATGGGTAGTCCAATCATTTCTTTTAAGATCGTCTTATCCAAGGCCTCAAATCCTGGGATGTTACAATCTCCCCCACTTAGACTCTTGACGTCCTCATCAAGGCTCAACTATATGGCCTCATAATCCTTCCCCATTTCAGTGTAGACCCAAATGTCCCATGTACACCCAACTCCCGATCACAACTACCAACGCAAGGGAGGCTCCATCAACTCAGATATCCCTTTCCAACATGCTTGGACACTACCAATGCAGGGGCGACTCCATCAACTCAGATAGCCCTTTCCAATATGCGTGGACCGCACAGATTAAAGACTGGCATTCCACAGGCCCATGTGGGGCGACCTACTGGAGGGGAATTGGCTCTGATACCATTTGTAATGCCTGGACCCACTTCCCATGGCTCTAGTAGAGTTTCAGGAATGATGACTGGCCCCACAAACCACCACTAGCCTTAAATGTGCACTTTGTCCATATTGACGCGCAAGCGAGGATCAACTTCCTGACTGGTCACCCATCCTAGTACTACTCCTTGCTGAGCACGCTTAACTATGGAGTTCTTTAGTGATGGGCTCCTGGAAAAGGAGATGCACCTTGGTGATAAGTGTAGTCCAATCATTTCTTTTAAGATAGTCTTATCCAAGGCCCCAAATCCTAGGATGTTATAGGTGAAGTGGAATGTGTTGGCCATGACCATTTTGGGGGCCATGTCTGTGGGGTCTTCAGTGACCACGACCATTTTAAGATCCACGGTCATGGTCATTCATGTGTAAATTGAGCACATTCCCTGTGACTTTTGAAGATCTTTGTGCATAAGTTGCCACGACCATGGTGAAGTACCAAGACCATTTTGGGGCTTTTTGGTGTTGATCTTTACTTCATCTCCTTCATCTAGCTGCCTTTTGCTTTGAATTGCTCTTGTGCATTCAAGGAAATCTTGGGGAAGAGATAGATCCACTCTTGGGGTTAAAGACCCCATAAACATCCTTCATCTCTCCCATGAACCAATGCATGCATAAGTGCCCTGAAATACACACAAAAGGAGGCATAAGTGCATTTATCATAAAAGATCATATTGTGGGGAATAACTTGTAATCAGAACTATTTAGATGTGATTATCATGCAAAATGGTATAGGATGAAGCCCTAAAATAGGGCTGCATCAGTCATCAGTTGGTCTTGTGATGTAGTTATCGGTAAAAAATTATTTTAAATCATATAATCTGCAAAGAAACCTACATAGTTGTACTCTCTACTTCCTATCATTGGTTATATGCATAAAAGATAGTTGAAAAAAAATATCTAAAACTTGGATACCATGAGAAGATTGCCGATGACAATGAGGATGTACATCTTTGTTCGTTCTAGATGCGATCAAAATGCATAAACTTGAGTTTCAAATATCCTAACTTCACACAAAATTTGATGTTGGCTCTTAAATGAAATTTCTCAGCATTAAAATCTCTCTCTTCTTATCTATCAGTTTGGTATCATCTACCATTGCAACAATCTTTCTCATTAGGAGGTTGTATACTTATTGTCCATCTTTCTTGTGTATTTGTAGCCTTTTTCCTTTAGGGAAAATTAGGCTTTCCTTTTTAGTTTCGAATTTGTACCATATAAACTGGAACGACATGCTTGGTATGATCTTCATTTGATATACAACAAATTGATGAATCATGTTGCCTCCAACAACATATGCATGGCATCCATCCAATCAAATTTCATTAGATACATGATTGGTGTCATCGAAAGACAAAATGCCCGATGTATGCCAGAAATAAATAGCTATTTCATTGATGAGATCAAAATCATCTATTCACTATTAAGGAAATGTAGGGGACAGATGGAAGAGGAAAATAGGCCCAACAAATCGTATTACTACTCTAACAATGAATCACCAACAATCCAAAGAAATGACATACTAGGGATGACTCAAGTGGGAATTGGATTAGAATTCCAAACACAAGTGAATTGGAATAGTGTACAAAATGAGGGACCATGTACTACGAGATGGATTAATGTAGTTATGATTGGGAACTTTCATTTCCAATCACATCATACTCCAAAGAGGGTCCAACCATCATTTCCATTACTTGGAGAGAGAAACTTAAGATAACATCTAGGAAATGGAGTACATATTGGTGGCTACATGTTAGGTTTATCCTAGCTAGACCTGTCAAACTGGGTCAAAATCTGCGGGCTCCCACAGATTGACCCCTTTAATTTGGGTTTAGGTGGAGAAATTCACCACTCGTTCAAAATTACCCAAACCCATACCCACCCGTTTATTTAGCGGGTTTCCCAGGTGATCCGCGGGCACCCGCGGGTCACCCAGTTAACTGAAGCAAGTATATATAAATATACACAATATACACATAGACCTATCAAAAGATGATACTTGTTTCATACAAGTTAACTCTTTACCTTTACCGACAACAATTGTATTCTCTTTATTTTGTGTATGCAATAGGCAAAAACAAGTACTTGTAATATCACAAATGTCTAATATTACATGAAAAATTATGTTTGTTTTTTGTGATATATATATATATCTATGAAAACTACATAAAATTTTCTAGTTTACATCAACATACAACAAATAGGTGTTATTATTTCTTTAAGTTTGCATAAACATATATCGACAGCTAATCAAATGGTTTGACATCAAACATAGTAGTTGATTGGTTCCTTTGCGCTATATTTGACATAAAAACTATAGTTACAAGCTAATTTAAATGTTATTTTTAGTGTTAAGGAAAGAAACTAACAACTTATTGTTGATTGGACACATTATATATGGGCACCCACGGGCAACCCGCCACCCGCTGGGTCGGGTTTGGGTGTGATTTTCTTACACCCATTTAGAAGTGTATCTTTTTGACCCGCACCCGCAATGACCCAACCCAAACCCAACCCACCTACCCATTTGACAGGTCTAATCCTAGCTACTACATGTCTTGGTTGTAGTCCCTTTGTCAATGAATACTCAGTATAACCTTGATGAATGCATTAGTATAAGATCCAATCTTGGTTCTTGAAATATTGAATCACATTTACAAATGGTTGAATATAGAACAATACCAATGTGAACCCTACTTCATACCAAATTCAACATATTCTAAGAGAAATAAATTTTGACTTCAAAACATCCACTTAATGCACAACTATTTATTAGGCAATGAAGTTCTCATTACAAAAACAACACAAGTCATTTCTAGGGTGTATAATATAATGTACAACAGTGTATAACCCGGTCCCTTATTCTTCTTATGTCTCCACAACAACATGCATATGGACAATGATGAATGATGAAGTGGGATGTTACTTGAAATTATCACACCGTATGTTCCTATTCCAATGTTCCATCATCAAAATCATAAATACACAACAATTATTAGAATCATACTAAATTGACACAGGTAGAACTTCCCAATGCTAATTGTCCTAGTTGGAGACGTCCCTTGTGGTTACAACTTCATCTCTTCCATAACTGCTTCCATGATCAATCATGCCAAGTTTAGAAAGTATCATAAAAAGGGATATTGTTGGGGGTAGATAGAGCTCTTGCTAGGGAATTCGATGCATAATAAGAAATAATGATGATTCTCCAATACTGGAGTCATAAACTGCATACATTTGAATGTCATATTATTGGAAATATATTCACATTGGTGATAGTGAAATACTTTACATTCAAACTTGTGGAATCATATTCATTATGATACTAACTGTCAATAATTCCACATTAGGAGTTTCAAAGATGGAATTAATGACATTCCATTCTTTATTAGGATTCTATGTCCATACTCAATTGGGCGTTCCTATGCATTAATAAATAATGGGTTTGTAGTAACACTATGCATTAAGGTAAATATTGGATCAATAAGTATATATATTAAAATTGGGAAGACAATTGGAAGAGAAAAGTTGGTGTGATGTACAAAGCAATTATATGATAGAAATGGTTCCTACAAAAAAATGGACCACTGCAATCAAATTCACAAAAATGTCAAATGGAAGGAAAAATCTCTTGACTCTATGTTTCCTACGCTGAAGGCTCCCTTCTATTTTGAAAGTGTGCATACGCATTGATGACAGTGTCCAGTAGCCAGATTTCCTCTAAAGACATCATTTGCCTCTAGTAGAGGAAAATACAACCATAATCAACTAGAGTATAATATCTACATAAATGTGGTAATTATTCTCCATTTCTATTAAGAAAAAATACATGGATATGTATAGATGCACCCATTCATTTAGTGATTCCATGCTAACCTCACAATCATCGTGAGTAACATTTAACTAACCTACCTCACAGTAGGTTGTAAAGTAAACCATATCCTCAGTGCCTTTCAAGGAAAACCATTCTGCCCCAACTGCTACATTTCCATGTAAGGATAGTGGATGATTAAGGGAGAATAAGAAGATGATTGGAATACACTATTTTAACTTATAAAATAAGACAAGGAGTGATTATCTCATAATCCATTACGATTATAATGTTATGTCACAATACTAGTAATCAAGCTTCTTGTAGATGACACCTCCAGATTCAGATGTTTTTGTGTTAGGATAGGATGTTATTAAAGTAGATATAAAGTGTTGTGTGAAAATTATAATGTAAGAATGATTCAAAGTGGTTCTACAAAACATAAATTGATTATTGTATGTCTTCAATATTGACAAGTTCAAAACCATATTCTAGAGCATCATTACTGGCGTGTTAGGTATACATATGGTTGTTATGATGTTTGTGTTGACCTAAAGGTTGTACATTGTCCATATTTTGATAATCACTCAACCATTCTATTCCTATGTATCTAATATGTTCATTTAAGATTGATTTCTGGCTTTAGGTACATGAAAAGGATCAGATTACACAAGCCCTAGCTTGTCCAATTTCAAGTCAAATGCAATGCAAGTGTGCAAATTAGGAAATCACTTCAAATGACCTTAGAAGATTTTTGTAATCACTTGTATTGATGATATGACTTGTAACTAAGATGAGAAAAATATGTGGGACACTTTATACCAAGGTTTAATTTCCCATAAGTCAATTTAGAAAATTGATCACATGCTGTTCATCGGTCGAGTTGGAAACTTGATTGATCCTATGATGGATTTTCTAAAGATGGCCCATCGGTCGAGTTGTGCATTCATAGAACTCACTGACCGGCTCACTGAGCAAACTCAATTCTAGCTCATTGGTCGAATTCCCCACAACAAACTTGACTAATAGTTTGAAAATCAGCTTTGTCTTTTAGTTGTTGGTCGAGTTACCTTTATTGAAACCCGACCGAATGCACTGTGCAAAAAATATAGAAAAAGTTATTATAACCATTGGTGATTTGTTTTGGGTGAAAACAGATCTGTTTCCTTGTGCAAAATGGCTATATTTCAGCCATAAGTGTTCCCCAACTCAAGGGAGCACCCTCAGCTATAAATAGGACCCCTTGGAGTTCATTCCAAGTTTTCTCATTCAAGATATTCAAGTCCTTGCTATAGTTGAGTGTGCTACTACTTCTTGAGCCCCTTTCTCTCTCTAGTTTACACTTCATTTCGTGATGGTGAGTGAGTTACGCATATTGTAAGAGAGCTCCACCCTTGTGCATGTAAAGCTCTCATCTTCTCCTACTTCCCTATCCCCTTCCTACATGAAGAAAAGATGAAGCAAGCTCCATCGAGTGAAGAAGGAGTTGTAGATGGTTCTCTTCAAGGTTGATGAAGAGGTGGTGATCTTCTCGAGGTGAAGGAGAAGGCAAAGGTTGAAGATCCAAGAGGAGAAGCAAAGTCCTTGGAGGAGGAAGACTTGTGCTTGAGTGGGTAAGACCTTGGTGAAGGCTGAAGACTCAAGAAAAATGGGTAAGTCCTTGGTAAGGTGGATATCTCCTTGTGCTTGGATGGGTAAGTCCCTTGGTGGTCTTGTATTGTAACTCTTATTGGTGATAATATAGAGAAAAGTGCTTGCAAAGTCCTAGAGGTTGACCTATCTAGGTAGTGGACTGACTCACTTCTAGTTTAAGTGTGGAACCACTCTACATCCCTTTGTCAAGTGATCTCTCATCCTTGCTATGTTTGTTAGATATGACTTCAAATTCCAATTAAGTTATTTTCTTAAATCTGATATAATTTGAAGGTCTAATCTATTTTGTGAGAAATTTTGTAGCTCTATTCACCCCCCTCTAGAGCCCTTAGATCCAACAAGTGGTATCAGAGCTTAGGATCTTCTCTAACAATCTTCCATGAGACGAGAAGATGGGAAACACCCTACTTGGTTCTCTCAACCTAGAGGGAGTCTTCTCCATGCATCCTCTGATCTTTGATGGCACCAACTTCCTCTATTGGATGAGGCGTATCCAGTTCTACATTCAAGGGGTGAACTTTGACATGTGGAAGGTAATGGTCACACCTTACAAGGAGCTAACCGGAGCTGTAACAACATGGAGTGAAGCTGCACTCACAGAAGCCCAACTCAATGCCAAGGCCATTAGCATCCTCTACATAGCCCTCATCCCTATGGAGTTCCATCAGATCTCATCTTGGGACACCGCCTATGAGATTTGGGACAAGTTGTGCATCACCTATGAAGGCACAAAGAAAGTCAAGGAGGCAAAGATCTACATGTGGAATAACCTTCTAGAGAACTTCAAGTTGGGTAAAAAAGAAGGTATTATGGAGATGTACTCAAGACTCAATGTCATCATCAATGGGCTGGTTGTATTGGGAAACACTTTGGATAGAGGTGTAATCAACTCTAAGATCTTGAGGACTCTACCAAAGAGATGGGAGTCAAATGTCACCTCTATTAATGAAGTGAGGAGCCTTGGTGACATCCCAACTGAAGAACTCATTGACAACCTTCAAAAGTCTAGACTTGACAAGCAAGAAGAGATGGAAGCCAAGAAGATCAAAGATAGTACTTTCAAAGCACAAGTAGAGGTTGTCATCCTTCAACAACAAATTGCTTTCCGGACTTCTCCCTCCTCCTCTAGTGAAAATGAAGTCCCTAGTGAGCATGAAGCCAACTACATCAAGGGCAAACACTTCGAGGGTAAGCAAGCCTCCTCCTCTTCTACTCTGAGATGCTACAAGTGTGGTCAAAAGGGGAACTACAAGAGTGAATGCCCCAAGTCAAGAAAGTCACGCCACAAGGGAAGCTCAAAGAAGGAAGAGGAATACAAGAAGGAGAGAAAATACAAGAGGAAGGACAAGAAGGAGAAGAGACACAAGAATGCAGCTCATGCAGCTTGGGAAGCTTCATCTTCAAGCAGCTCAAGCTCGAAAGAAGATGGAGAGTTATACCTTTCTCTCATGGCCTCTACTAATGAAGATATTGGTGAGGTAATCGAGGTAAGCTTGCATGAATTATCTAAGGAAGTTGTTATTGACATGCTTATTTCTACCGATTCATCTTTTGTTAAATGTAAATCTAAAAGAAATTGGTTAGGAAAAATTATTGATGATATTTATGCTAAGTTTGAAATTCTTGAATTGAATGAGAAAACCAACCTTGAGAGTATTGATAATTTGCAAGGGCAATACCCTGATCTTGAACTCCAATACAATGGGGTTGAAGTTGAGAATGGTATCTACCTTAAGAACATTGAGAATCTTAAGGAAGAAAACCAAAATTGCCTTACAGATCTTGAATTGCTTAAAACTGAAAATACTAAATTTAATCTCCTTATTGATGCTCATAGAGAAGAGAGAGATGTCTATCTCAAAGATATATAAATGCTTAAATCAAAAAATTCTAGGTTTCTTGGTCAAGTATATGATCTATCTTCTAGACCTTTATTGCCTAGTTTTAACGTTGCTTATATATCTCTTGAAAAAGATTCATATTTAACTAAAGATTTATTTCTTAAGGCTGATCTTGTGCATGATAGGGATGACATATCTAGTTTACCTTCTACCATTTTTTCTTTAAATGATGATAACCATAGATTGAGAGCATCCCTACAGAAATCCTTCAAAGGGAAGAACTTCCTAAATGAAATCCTTGACCATTCTACCAAACAAAGTGGTACTAGTGGTTTGGATTTGTAGGGGGAGCATCAAAGGGCAAGAGCAAAGACAAAGGTAAGAAAAAGAGCAAGGAGACATCTTTCTTTGTAGGACAATCTTCTGGCACTAAGAATACTATGGTTTGTTCTTATTGCAAATGCGATGATCATTACTCTGCCTATTGTCCTTACAAGCCTAAAGGGACCAACCCAAAGATGAAATGGGTCCCCAAGCTAACTCCGAATCCTAAAATTTGAGTTGGGAACTGACATTCTCTTTTCTTGCAAGAAAAGGGTAGATGGATTGTTGATAGTGGCTGCACAAAGCACATGACCAGTGACATAAGCCATTTCAACAATTTCACCAAAAAGAAAGGAGGATCAGTCACCTTTGGGGACAACAAGAAAGGTAAAGTCAAAGGTGAGGGTGATATAGGTGAATCCTTGTGTATCAAGAATGTTCTCTTTGTTGATGGCTGACATCACAATTTAATTAGTGTTAGTCAACTTTGTGATAATGGTTACCTTGCGCTTTTACTTCCTTTGAATTCTTAATTCTAGATTCCCTCACCTACCAAGTTATATATAAGGGAACTAGAAGTGGTAATCTTTATGTTTTTGTTCTTGATTCTATTAAGCATGTTGTTGGTAGATGACTAGTATTCAACTCGAATGATATTTCTCTTTGGCACCGCCGACTTGGTCATTTAAATATGCATAAGTTGAAGAAATTGAGAAAAAAGGACTTGGTCAAGGGACTTCCTGAATTGGACTTTGAAAAGGATGAGTAATGCCAACCTTGTACCCAAGGAAAGAAAACCAAGTCCTCCTTCCAATCCAAAGGAGTCCGTAGCACCAAGAGAGCTCTTGAGCTTCTTCTCATTGATATGTTTGGACCAATGAGAACTCAATCGCTTCGTGGTTCCAAGTATTGCCTTATTATTGTCAATGATTTCTCTAGATATACTTGGACCTTCTTTATCGTTACCAAGAGTGATACACTTGATGTTTTCTCGAGCTTTTGTAAACGAGTTGAGAATGAAGCTTCTTTCCGCATTGTTTCCATCCATAGTGACTATGGGGGAGAATTCGAAAATGAGCTTTTTGAGCATTTTTGTCAAGAATCAGGTTATGTACACAACTTCTCTTCACCTCAAACACCTAAACAAAATGGGGTTGTAGAGAGGAAGAATAGGTCTTTATAGGAGATGGTTCAGACCATGCCTCTAGATTATGATACTCCTAAGTAGTTTTGGGCAGAAGCTGTCAGTACCTCATGTTTTGTGCAAAACCGGGTGTTTACTCATCCTTCATTGAAAAAAAACCTACGAGCTATGGAGTGGTAAGAAGACTTCTATCAAGTATTTTCATGTTTTCTAATATCCTTGTTTTGTTTTCAATACAAAATATTCTCTCGACAAGTTTGATCTGAAATCTTACAAGGCTTTCTTTCTTGGTCATAACACTACTAGCAAGGCTTATAGAGTTTTTAATGTTGATCTTGCTAAAGTAGAAGAATTTATTAATGTAAAGTTTATTGAGACTAACCCCTCAATTACCAAAGATATTGTTCTAAATGATGATGTTGCAGGCAAAGTAATTCCTATTCTTAAAGTGCTCAACATCACCCAAAAGGGAAAAGAGGTAGCCACTCAAGAAGAAGACAAAGATGATGAGAAAAAGGATCCAACCCCCCGATTTGCAAAGAATCATCCAAAGGAGCTGATTTTAGGTGATCCATTTGAAGGAGTGAAGACACGGGCTGCTTTCAACAAAGAACAAGCCAATAACACCTTCATCTCGCTACTTGAGCCTAAGAATGTCAAGGAAGCTCTTGGGGATGAGGAATGGATCCTAGCTATGCAAGAGGAGTTGGAGCAATTTGAAAAGAATAAAGTTTGGACCCTTGTGCCAAGAACAAGTGATAGAAAGATCATGGGCACCAAACAGATCTACCACATCAAGCTTGATGAAAGTGGAAAAGTAGTAAGGAACAAAGCAAGGTTAGTGTCTCAAGGCTACAATCAACAAGAAGGTATAGACTTTGATGAGACATATGCACCTGTAGCTAGACTTGAGTCCGTTCGTATGTTGCTTGCCTTTGCTAGTTTTAAAGACTTCCTTCTATACCAAATGGATGTTCAAAGTGCATTTTTGAATGGTACAATATAGAGGAATTGTATGTTACACAACCTCCAAGCTTTGAACAAGATAGTCTATCTAGCCATGTTTATTTGTTGCAAAAAGCTCTCTATGGACTCAAACAAGCACCAATCGCTTGGTATGAGAAATTAAAGAACTTTTTGTTAGATCATTTTTATATCATGGGCAAAGTAGATTCTACCTTGTTTCTAAAACACACTTCTAACAATTTTCTTATCATTCAAATATATTTTGATGCTATCATTTTTGGCAGAACTAACCTTGATCTTTGCAAATAATTTAGTGATCTTTTGCAGAGTGAATTCGAGATGAGTATGATGGGTGAACTCACGTTCTTCCTCATCTTTCAAATCAAGTAAACAAAAGATGGGAACTTCATCAACCAAGGCAAGTACACAAATGAACTACTTAAGCGCTTTGGGATGGACAACACCAATTCGATGGACACACCCATGTCAAACACCACCAAACTTGATAAAGATGAAGAAGGTGAGAAGGTAGATGGGAACCTCTATAGAGTTATGATTAGAAGTTTACTTTACTTAACTACTTCTAGACCTGATATAATGTTTAGTGTTGGCTTGTGTGCTCAATTTCAATCAAATCCTAAGCAATCATATCTTATAAATGTTAAAGTCTATGGTACTTAGCCAAAACCTCAAATTTTAGACTATGGTATCCCAAGTCAAGGGACTTTACTCTTATTGCTGATAGTGATGTCGATTATGTAGGGGGTTTGATTGATAAAAAGTGCACAAGTGGCACTTGCTTCCTCCTAGGACCATCCTTGGCATCTTGGTTCTTCAAGAAACAAAGCACAGTGGCATTATCAACCACTGAGGCTGAGTACATTGCAGGTGGGAGTTGTTGTGCCTAGGTCCTATGGATGAAGCAAATTTGGCAAGACTTTAACATTCATTTTGACCCTTCTCCTATCTATTATGATAATACTAGTGCAATTAATTTGTCTTACAATTCTATCTTGCATAGTAGAGCTAAACATATAGACATTCACCATCACTTTCTTCATGATCAAATTGCCAAGAAGGATATCTATATCACACATGTGGACACAAAAAATTAGTTGGTGGACATCTTTCACTAAACCTCTAGCTAGTGAGCAATTCAATTTTATTAGATCAAAATTGCTTCTAACTGCTTGGTATGAATCTGATATACCTCCTATCTAGTTATTATCTATCTTATATGCCTTGTCTTTGTTTAAATCATCTTTGCTTACTAATATGCTTAAAATTGGTTTTTTCATGTTCATTTTTCCTTTTTTTCTCTTATTTTTGGGTATTTTTCGCAAATGCATGTTTTATCACAAAATAGTACCCAATGATGAGTGATATGTGCCTAAATATGTTCATTATACATAATAGATTTGAAAAATAAATTTAATTAGCGCTTAAATGTCTAGAAATTAAGCCTGATTGTTTTAGGTCAGGTTGACCATCGGTTGAGTTGCCAACTCGACCGGTTGATGGCCGAGAGCTTTTTTAAAAACCAATCGGTCGAGTTTCTGAGTTCACAGAACTCGACCGATGGTCGGGATAGAGCACACTTAAGTTGGGTTCGGCCGACTATTCTCCCTCTCAACTAGAGAAATTCGATTGATTCCACCTCCCATAGCCCTAAGCTCTTCACCCTTGACCTTCCCCTCCTCAACCTAGCCCGAATCTGACCAAGCTAGACCATCCTTGACCTTCCCCCTTGCTAAAGCTAGGTGCATGAATGTTTTTGGTCGTGTGTTTTGTGCTTTTGCTTCCTCTTTCCTCTCCATTTCATTTTCATGGCTTCAAATAGAAGGAAGAGATCCACCGCTAGCTATGCACCATCCTCCTCTTCATCTTCCCGCTTGATCCACTTTGATGAGTCTCTCTATGTCTCAAATGAGGATGCTAATAGGTATAAGGACCTCCTCCCACATAATCCTTTTCCTCTTCACACCCACTTTGATCCTAGCCCTAGATGCCAAGAGGTCATCGATCAAGTGGTAAGGTTTCTACATGTTCACCATCTCCCATCCCTTAGTGTTGAACACACGTGCTACAACAATTCACTGACTAGCACAAACGTTGTTCACAAATTCTATGTGAACTTGCATTGGAATTACGACACCCTTGTACCCCCTCCTAATAATCAAGTGATCCTAACGTCTATGATATCCGGAAAGAAATTCCATGTTTTGAGGATACCTTAATCATATTTTTCTCTGGTACCGATGAGACTGATACCTGGCGTAAGGATTACAACGAGTATTTTGACCTTCTAGACCTTGAGGCTTTCTACGAGAAATATGATCTCACTCTTCCTAATATCTATCATTACTTGAAGAAACCTTAGTTTCCCTATCAGAATAAGAGAACCCATCCCTCCTCTGTCTTAGATCGCAAGAGGCGTATCCTTGCCCTAGTGGTCAACTACAACATCCATCCGAAGAAAAATCAGATGGAGATTGCAGAGAACACTACAGTAATAATGTATTGCCTCTTAGAGCATGTCAGAGTCAAGTGGTCCAGATACATCCTCCACCATATGACTTGCTTCGACTATGGAAAGAATACCCATGGCACCCACCCTCCCTAACCTGCCTTGATATGCTCTCTTTCAGTTTGCCACTGAGAAATCTCTCTTCTATGACTTTCATTACAGACCTTCTAGGAAGGGAGTATGTATTAGTGAGACCACCATTTAGAAGTATGTGCATATCCTTTCCTCCACCACATCTGGTGTCTCTGCCTTTGCTTATGCTTCTATACATGCCTCTACCTCTACCCGAGCACCTCCACCTCCTCAGCCTACCTGACCTGTCCGGGCCTCATTTCATGTGTCCAATGAAGCCCTCATGGGTTACATGATACATCAACAGGGATACAACCTCCAGGTCCAGGAGCACCTGCATCAGGACTTATGTTCAATCATGTCAAACATGAACATGTCCTGTGCACATCCTTACCCAGCTTACCAATCATACATGGGAAGTGATTTTGCATCCTATGATTACAATCACTTTTACCCTATCCCACCACCCAAACCTTCTGCTACTCCTACACCCTCTGCTGCTAGTGGACCTGCTCCCGTTATCCCACCTCTACTCGCTGGCCCCTTGGCCACTTTTCTTACCATCCTTGGTGATTCTACTCCTTCAATCCCACATGCCAATGAGCTCTATGCTCTTGGTATGTCTTGGGATGAGCAGAATGCTTGTTGGCCCGATTGTCGCTTCGGTCCCTCTGTTGATCAGGAGATGTCGAACCAGGTTGATGAGGAGGTTGTTGATGCTGATGAGGATGTTGGTGATGATGAGGATGATGGTGATGGCTTTGATTGTTTTTCTGGTGACCGGTGATGAAGGTGATGATGCTGCACCTTCAGACGGAGATGATGACTACGAGACTAATGCCGAGGATGATGATGTTGTTGATATAGATAGCTTAGATATCTAGATGTTCTTAGTTTTCAGTCTAGTGTGCTAAACATATATATCTTTCTAGGATATTTTGTATTAGAAACATCTAGGTGCATGATCTAAGATGTACTATTTTATCATCTTAGTTTTAATCATTTTTGCTTGTAGTTGTTCTATAAAAACTTGCATTCTAGGTTGTAATCTAAATTATGTGCACTCTTACTCTTTGATCTGTTATATCTTATGAGTTGGTGCCAGGTTTCACCATATTTTGATTATGACTTATCTTGTTTGTTTCTCTCGTATCTGTTTGGTGTATGTTTTGGGATTGCATATTTTAGATATATGCTTGGTTTTTCTTGGAGAAGACTTTTTTTATGCTCTTCTACCCCCTTCCTTTTTGATAATGTCAAAAGGGGGAGAGAATTTCAATATCTTGAAGCTCGACCATATTGATTTTATTGCCTATGTGTTACTTTTCTTGTTCATTATATGCTTTATCATGTGACCTGCTAAAGGACCATATAGTATGTATGTGCTATACTACTTTATGTAGATAGAATAACAATGCAGGTTAAAGTAAGCATAGATTGAGGGGGAGCAATTCACATTGTTTAAATCTTGATTCCCCTTACAATTCATAAGGCAAAGGTATAATTTCAATATCCTTTTCAATATGATTGAGGAATGGTTTATCATTGTCAAAAAGGGGGAGAATGTTGACCTAAAGGTTATACATTGTCCATATTCGGATAATGACTAAACCATTCCATTTCTATGTATCTAATATGTTTGTTCAAGATTGAGTTTAGGCTTTAGGTACATGAAAATGATCAAATTACACAACCCTAGCTTGTCCAAATTCAAGTCAAATGCAATGCAAGTGTGCTAATTAGGAAATCACTTCAAATGACCTTAGAAGATTTTTGCAATCACTTGTACTGATGATATGACTTTTAACTAAGATGAGAAAAATATGTGGGACACTTTATACTAAGGTTTAATCACCCATAAGTCAATTTAGAAAATTGATCACATGTTGTTCACCTGTCGAGTTGGCCTATGATGGATTTTTTGAAGATGACCCATCGGTCAAGTTGTTCATTCATAGAAATCGACTGACTGACTCACTAAGAAAACTCAATTTTAGATCATCGGTATATTTCCCCAGAACAAACTCGACCGACAGTTTGAAAATTGGCTTTGTCTTTTAGTTGATCATTCGAGTTACCTTTATTAAAACTCGGCCGAATGCACTGTACGTAAAATGCAGAGAAAGTGATTATAACCGTTGGTGACTTGTTTTGGGTGAAAATAGATCTGTTGCCTTGTGAAAAATGGCTATATTTTGACCGTAAGTGTTCCCCAACTCAAGGGAGCACCACCATCTATAAATAGGACCCCTTAGAGTTCATTCCAAGTTTGCTCGTTCAAGATATTCAAGTCCTTGACATAGTTGAGTGTGATAGTACTTCTTGATCCCCTTTCGCTCTCTAGTTTACATTTCATTTGGTGATTGTGAGTGAGTTAGGCATATTGTAAGAGAGATCCACCCTTGTGCATGTAAAGCACTCATCTTCTCCTACTTCCCTATCCCCTTCCTACATGAAAAAAAGGTGAAGCTAGCTCCATCGAGTGAAGGAGTTGTAGTTGGTTCTCTTCACAGTTGATGAAGAGGTTGTGGTCTTCTCCAGGTGAAGGAGAAGCAAAGGATGAAGATCCAAGAGGAGAAGCAAAGTCCTTAAAGGCGGAAGACTTGTGCTGGAGTGGGTAAGACCTTGGTGAAGGCTGAAGACTCAAGCAAAGTGGGTAAGTCCTTGGTAAGGTGGATATCTCCTTGTACTTGGATGGGTATGTCCTTTGGTGGTCTTGTGTTGTAACTCTTATTGGTGATAATATAGAGAAAAGAACTTGCAAATTCTTAGAGGTTGACCTATCTAGGTAGTGTACTGACTCACTTTTAGTTTGAAGTGTGGAACCACTCTACATCCCTTTGTCAAGTGCTCGCTATCAATCTCTCTCATACTTGCTATGCTTGTTAGATAGGACTTCAAATTCCAATTAAGATATTGCCTTAAATTTGATATAATTTGAAGGTCTAATCTATTTTGTGAGAAATTTTGTATCTCTATTCATCCCCTCTAGATCCCTTAGATCCAACAGTTTGTATATTCATGATGGCAGTAGGTTCTCATTAGTGCACGTAAAACATTAATGTTTCCATTAGTGCATGTTGAATATTAACATTGTTCATGATCTAATTTTCTTCTGTGAGGGACTAAGTTCCTCCTCTATCAGATATTCAGTCCTATCTCACTTGTCATCAAAGCTGACTTATTTTGACTCTTACTACATAAGGCCTCCTTGGTTCCATCCCCCTACATCTAATACCAGTGCTTATCCATGCATGGAGAACCCATTTAAAACATATGTGTTGCATTCACTTCATCGCCAGTGTTTGCGTATAACAATCATCATTTTCTTGCTACTACTTCTACACTATCATTGATGTTTGGTTTCAAACACAAGTTAATGGTGGTTATTAGTTCAACAAAATCCAATGTCTATTCTTGTGGGAATGGTGAATATTCATTAATGTGTGAATGAGATGCAATAAAGATAGTGTGTATCTAGAATAATCATTTCTCATAATTAGAAATTACAAACCCTAATTATAATGTTGCCATTGTTAAATCAAATTATTTCTCATTCTTAGAATTTGGGAAAATGTCGCTTAGTAATAGATAAACTCTTGATTCACAAAACTGAGTTCAACCCATAACATCAATGTCACTTGCTAGTGTAATTGAATGATGGTTATTAGTTTAAAAAAATTTGGTTAACATCTAGTGCTATTATAAGGATTCAAACAAACTAGTGTATGTGTACTTTTGAATTATGGTAATAATACATTTTTTTTTACTTTTTCTATAGTAATGGTGTTGGCTATAAATACTACTTATTAATTAATGATAAAAATGGATGTCTAATTAACGATAAAAATGTGTCTCTAACTTAAGGTTTGCATCTAGTAGATGTAATGAAATATTATTTCTACAATGGTATAATCTGACTACACACTATACATGAACTATGCTTCACATGGTTATAATATACATACAATTTAATACTATAATGTCCCAAAATATTCCAATATTCATTCATATGACTTGACAACCAATTATATTCCCTATATCAGTATGATTAACCTATCATGGAAAACATATGTGGTCATCATGACTAACTTTACCACTAGATCTATATGAAGATCAGATTGAAAGTGAAGTCATCGGAAATTAACCTACATCCCCTGGGGACTCTACAATTGTCATCATCCCAAAAGTGAAGTCACCAGAGAAGTGTGAAAACTTGAACCTAGAATAACATAGTGCTCAAAGTGATATCTAAAATGGTTAGGGAAAGGTTGAATCCGTTCGTGCCAGCATGGATATCGAATGCTCAAAGTAGCTTTGTGCCTAGTCAAAAAAATTACAGACAACATTTCTCTTGTCCAAGAGCTCATTCATACCATGAAACGAAAGAATAGAAGTAAATCTATGGCCATTAAAGTGGATCTGACCAAGGCATATGATCTCATGGATTGGGGTTTTGTCGAGGATGCTCTCAAAGGTGCATGAATTCTAGACTATATCAAACGCTTCATCATGGCGTCTATTTCTAAAGGAGAAATGGCCATAGCCTGGAATGGTAATAAATCAAGAATTCTCAAGGTGAGTAAAGGTCTCAGATAGGGAGATTCCCTGTCCCCGTATCTTTTTGTTCTTTGCTTAGATAGATTGAGCTAGTTGATAGAGGGTTAAGGTGAATAAAGGCTTTTGGAAACCCCTAAAACTAGGTAGAAATGACCCCCAAATCTCCCAAGTTTGCTTCCTGGATGATCTCATTATCTTTGGGAAAGATACTCCAGCACAAATGAAAGTCACATTGGAATGCTTTGAATATTTTGAGAAGGCATCGGGACAGATGGTCTCTATGTGTAAGACACGAGTTGTCTTCTCCAAAAGCATTGACAGGCAGCTGAGAAGAAGAGTGTTGAGAAACTACATATATCAAGAGATGAACAATCTGGGAAAGTATTTGGGAGTCCTGATACTCCACAACAGAGTTAATAAGGACACCTATAGCAACATCCTTGATAGAATGAACTACAATGTGAATGCATGGGCTGCTAGAAGCCTCTCATTGGCAGGGAGGATATGCCTAGAAAAACTTACTCTGGCTTCCCTACTAACTTATATCATGCAGTATATGATGTTCCCGCTCTAGTTATGTGATAAAATCGATAGTACAATCAGGGGGTTCATATGGGGTGGGTCCCAAAAATCTCACCCACAAGCTTTGGTGTCTTGGGATAAGATCTGTTGTGAAAAGAAAGATGGAGGTCTGAGCCTGAAAAGAATGCGTGAGTAGAATTTAGCCTTACTATATAAACACTCATGGGATTTGAGTAGTGGAAGAGATTCACCATGGTGTTTTGGGCTGAGAGAGAAGTACAAGAGGCTTAGTTCAAAAGCAGGGTGTAACCTTTCTAGGCTGGGAAGGGCATCGTTAGCAGGGAAGCCTTTTATCAAGGACAACTCGTACGTGATACCCACAAATGGGTATGGTACCTCATTCTGGATTGACCACTGGTGGAAGAAAGGTCCTGTCCTAAAGGATGTAGCCTTGAAACCTATTCCTATGGAACTTATCGATATGAAGGTATAGAGTCTGGTTAACCTATAGGGGAACTGGGACATGGACTTTCTTAATGAGTGGCTACCCCACTATTATATAGAAGAATTTTTGAAGCTTACAGTAGCAGATGACGGTGATGGGAAGGATATAAGAGTATGGGCTCATACAGGCAACATAGAGTTTAATACGAAATCTTCCTAAAGGTGCTTGTGGGAAGGGAAAGGAATACCAATGACAGGTAGGTGGGGGGCATATGGTAGCTAAAGACTTCCTCACACATTAGAATCTTTTCCTGGCTCCTTCTACACAAAGCTATTCTCACCAATGTTATGAGGACGTAGAGAGATATGACAACCAAAAAGAGTTGCCCTAGATGTGGGACAGAGGATGAAACTCTTCTTCACAATGTCTGAGACTGTAAGCAAGATGAAGTAGTGTGGAAATGCCTACTTTCAGATGCAGTTGACAGAGGATTCTTCACCTACGCAAGCGCCGAAGACTGGATTTCTGAACAAATAAATTACAAAAATGAACACAAGACTACCTTCTTCACGGCATGTTGGTATATCAAGCAATGCATGAACAGATACACTTTCAATGGAGATACAATCCCTATTGCACAAAAAGTTCACTACATCATAATGGAAGTAAGAAATCAAATTGAGGCATTTAGTAAGGAGGAAATGGAGAAGGAGTCGAGACAACATGTGATTTGGGAGAAACCACCCCCTGGGAGGCTCAAATTCAACTATGATGCAGTAGTGAAGAAGACTAAGGCAAGCCACACAGTAGTGATTAGAGACTTGGTAGGAAAGTGGGTGGGTGGAGTCAGACCTACAGGTTATGGAGGTGGAGGAAGCCGAATTGTCAAGTATTATGCTTTCTATGGAGCTTGCAGTTATGAATGACATAGAGGATGAGGTATTTGAATTAGATTTTAGCGTAGCAGTGAAGGTGGTTAATGGGATGTTATAGGAGTATCCTAAGCATGCCAAGTCTATTGTCAAGTTTGAGAGGTTGAAAAAGGAAGGATGGCGGGTGAGATACATCCCCAAGGAGGCCAATGAGGTAGCAGATAGTTTAGCAAAACTCCACAGAAACTATGGAGCTGGGCAAACAAGTTATGCCATTCCCCCATCGAGATTCAACCCCTCTTAGATAGGGACTTTTGTAAGGGTAGTAGTACTACCTCATTTTCTGTTATTATTTTGATTAGTGAATGTAACTTTAGTTTAACGTCGCTCGCAAGAGGAGGGCGGGATGAATAGGATAACCCCTGATTTTTCTAAAAAAAGATCAGATTGATACTGTGCCAATTTTGACTGATCTAAACATTGTCATAAGATATTCCTATCCACTTAGTCTTCATAAAAATGATAAAAATGGCACAAATCGAACAACGAATCTAGTCATCCTTGGTTTTGTTTTAGTAATGGAGATTCACAACAATGTTTAATATGAGAGAGGTTTTCTACGTCTATCAAGTAATAATGTTGGCATGTATACATGTGGTTTATCCCACAAATTGGAATATAAATTTTGTTTCCATCATCCCAATTTTTTAACTAAAAATATATGCAAGATAGTAAGAGCAAAAATCAAGAAGTACTTCATTTTCATTCCTAACTTATATATATATATATATATATATATATATATATATATATATATATATATATATATATATATATATTCAAGATCAATCCAAAATTGTAATACTATCAAAGAATGGTTCTTTTCGATGCTGAATATTGTCTTGATTGTATAGAATTTGCAAAAAATGACATGATATTGGACATGATAATTAAACAAATATTTTGATCAATGACTAATCATCATTGATCAAACACTCATAGATTATTAAACAAAAATTATGATACTGAATGTGGACTTGTAGATGTAAAATTAAGACAACTATGATGTAAAAGTCTAGGATTCATCAAACCAAGTTATAACATATTGGAAATGATATGGTGGAATCAGTGATAGAGTTTGTTGAACATTATAGTAGTCCAACTCTTCTAGTTTGTTAACTTCATCATATAGAGCATCATAATTGTCTGTGCACGATCTAGACTCTATTTCCACATTCTTGTTCATATCAAAAATATCATAAAATGTCATCGCTTGACACCATATAACATTGCACTCTTTATATATCATATTAATTTCTAGTATTTCCCTTTTTATATTTGTAAACTGGGTTGCCACATGAAAATAAGAATATCCCAGTTTCCTATGTGGGTAATTTTTTTTTGCAAGAAGTTAGTATGATTGTTAAATTCAATATTCCATAAAAATACAAATTTGACTTACCACAAAAAAGAAAATATAATTTATGAGGTCTATCACTTAACACATTGAGCTAAAAAAGAAACTACATCTTCTACGTTCATCCCAATTACGGAAAAATTATGCCACAGTTGCATCATTTGTCATGTGATGTCATTTGTAACCTTTTATGCCATAAGTTTGCCAAATTTTGGTGGATCACTTATTAACCATACAGAAAACAACACATATAGAGAACTATAATTAATATTTAATAAGTTATATGACACAATTCATAGATGTCCAAATTACTATATAATGCACAAAAAGTAAAGACCAATTGTTCCATATGAATTTAGAAATTAATCACCAATACATTGTAATAATACAATGTTATTTTAGGAACAGTTCCACCCATAAGCATCATTGAAGTTTTCACTACCACTAGAAAAATTAAATTTGTTATGTACCAATTCAGGCCTAACACACAACTTAACAATGACTTCAAGAGATATTTGTTGGGAAATACAACAGATAGTATAATAACGGAAAGAAATTTATTTTTATCTATCTGTATTCCGATAACAGCAAGATCACGTCAATTACTATAAATTAGGAAGGATGGTTTAGTGAGTTATACCTGGTCTTGGAGCAAATCTAGCTAGTCAACAACTCACTTCAATGCAACTGTGAACTAGTTGTTCTTGGTCAGTGACTGTGTAGCTCCTAGTTTTCACCATGGACAACAAACATGATAGCGTCTGTAGTGACTCCTGTGGTCTCGACATGAACTACAAGCTGACTTTGCACTCCTACCAGTAGACAAGAGACTCTTTCCTCTAGAGTAGTCCACACACACCAACTAGAACTCCTATCATTCAACTAGAATAGATAGGAAGGAGTTGTCCCTCCCATTGGTGTACTAGTCACCAATATTCTCTCCAACAACAACAAACCTCAATTGTTCTCTCACATAGCTATCCCTCCCTAGTTGGGTAGAACTTGCTTGGGATCTCTCTCGGTTAACAAAACCAAAGAGGACAACAATTGTCATATGAACTGATTCTCAATTGTTTGTGTTGTGCTCTAGGAAGCCCCTATTAATAGGGGGGTTAGGGCCAGGGTTCCCAGTCGGTATGGGATTACACGGGAGTGGAAGGGACCAGTAGATCTTGAAGTTTTGCAACCTATGACAACCAAAACAGTCATCTAGTGACCCACACGATCATATGGTCACATGAGATGTTTGTCTCACACTTCCAGACGGCCGTCTGGTAGTTTCCCAATTGCATACAAATTTGGCAATTTGATTCCAATTAATATACATATTAATTTCCTTGCACCACAAGTAATTTGTAATCAGACAAGTTTGGGAAATATCCAGAGCCTTCGTTTGGCCCAACCGAGTCATCTCACCCATGTGATACACCCATCTCACTCACGCAGATGCCCATCTAGTGAGCTTGAGTCGATCAGATCGGTTCAACAGATTGAACTGGTCGGCTCACTCCTATGTTTGGATAGAACTTTGCCAATTTAAAGTTGGATCATCCTGACAACCCAAACGGCCATCTCTACACTTGAGATGTCAATTTGTCTACCCAAATGACTATCTCAACACTTGACATGGTCGTTTGGCAGTTTAGTCAGTCAATAAGTTGATTTGTTGCATGAATTCAATACTTAAATGCTTTAGTAATCAATCCAGTCATTATTCAAGATAAATGCCTCTTCTAGACGAGATCCTTTGTGTGTGACCCTATAGGTCTCATATCACATTGGAAGTGAATGTCCATATCTACTTATGACTTCACAAGCAAGGAGCGGTGCCTAGTTACACATTAGTGCTACCCAAGTGAATGAAAAGTTGGAGAACAATTTCACCTTATAATGTGTGTAAGGTGTTGCAGTGATTGTATAATTCCTTTGTCTCTAATATCCAGAGTGAACTTGGGGCATGAACTCAACATCCTCTCAAAGTTCATCTCATGTTTCTTGAACTAAGAGCAGACTGTCTGAGGTAGTGTGACCTCAGTATCATATATTGATTCACATGTGAATGCGCATGTATTTCTCACTCTCTCTTATCAAGTGTCCAGGATGTCATAATCCAATACGAGGGACAAATCCCATATCTATCAATCATTGTCTATCCCCATGTGTTCAATTCACCTAGACCTTTATAACGACCCATGTTTCAGGATTGCGTTTGATGATGTCAAAGCGTACCCAACGACATGTGATGTGTAACACCCCACCTTATAATATATAATACAACTAAATGGAAGATTTCATCTTGAAGAGGTATGTCACATTTATGAAATCATAGAAAATAAACACATAAATCACCATTGAAATTCATACATTGTTCTTTGAATAGGAAACTACAATTGAGGTCTTTGATATATTTAAACATTTCTAAACATGGAAAACTATTAATAAAGGTAAACATGATTAGATCGTCTAGTATGGATGGAACCCCACCGGTTAGTTCTTGAAGTTCTTCTAATACTTTATTGATCCTTTTGAGTCCTTACTTTCTCCAACTCCCGAGGAAATCACATCCCCAACCATGCAAAGGGGAAAAACAACACATCAGTAATCAATACTGGAACTTTATAATATGAGCAAAGTAAATATACTTGGCATGTAAGAAAACTTGACATGAATTAACTATAAGAGTTATTGAATCATTATTAACATGATAATTTGAATTTGAAATGTATGTATCCCTATATAAGGTCCCATTTGGAGCACATGATTGCTAGGAAAGCTCATGATGCTAGGAAAGCCCTTAACGACCCCTTGAGGTCCATGATTATGGAGCATATAAAGAGTGTTTCAATTCCAATTAACTTGATCATTAACATGACATTAACTTTAAGATAAACATGATTCTTGAACTTAACATGATGGTATTTCTCCCTCTTGAACATGATCTGTTAACATAATGGAATTCCTCCCTCTTTAACATCTGAATTTCATGAGTCATTAATCATAAACCTTAATCATAGTGAACATTATAACCATAGTATATATGCAACAATCATCAAGAAATAATATTGAGTGATCTTGATTAAAAAAATTAATCTCGCAACAATAATATCTACTTCGTACTTAACATGCAAACAATCATAATTACTTGTGCTCAGCAACATGACCCATTTACCTTGGAGCAATGATGATCCTAATCTCTATGATCATTGAATCATATCTAGGTCAAATCTCCCCTTGACTTGATTAGGTTCTAAGTACCTATTCATAAACATCATTAATCAATACCTTGCATTGATCTTAGGTTGAATTAGGGTGAATTAGGGTTTGAGTGCATTAGGTTAGACTTAATGATCAACATTATTAACTTTGGCATACTAGGTTGGATTAGACCACCTTAACCATTTGTGGAACAAAATTAGGGTTTCATAATTCAAATTAGGGTTTCAAATAAAACATCAAAATGAAAATGCAAATCACGGCTTGAAAACTTTAAAATCAGATTCCTCTTGAAAAACCCATTCCAATGACTATTTATTTGTATTTTTCTAAGCATACTATGATTTACTATAAATATTTGAAAACAAACCAATCAGAATTTAGTAAAACCATAGTGTGATATTTATTTGAGTCAAAGATAAACATGATGTAAATAAACCACAAATTAACCAATGAACCCTAGGCACACTTTACATGTAATCAATTATGTGAGGGTAAAAGCGTCATTAGGTCATAAATCAAATTTGCGTGTTTAAGAAATAAAAACATTAGAAAAATGACTAAATTACCCTTGTAGCATTAATCTATTGATTCAACATATAGGGTCACCACAGTCATTGCATGACTAGGTTTCTTTTCCTCGCATCCATGGCGAGAGGCGTGATTCTAGAGGTGAGAACCTCTGATCAAAGCTTGAGAAACAGTCATTTGTGGGGAGTTTAAATGGTTGTCAAGTCCACCATGATCAGATGAAGCTAAACAAGTACATATATAGGTTTTGACGCACCTTGGAGCGTAAGGATCTACACTGAAAGACTAGGGAATAGAGGAGGAAACTCGGGGCTCATTCATAGTGAAAACATTCATAAACCTTAGTACTGAAGGTCGTGTATCCATTGTGGAGGAAAGGCCTACCCGTTGAGGAGTTTCCATGGTTGGAAAAGAACTAAGAAGCCATGGCAACTAACACTAGTGAAGCATACTTTGATAGCTATAGGATACGATGCACATGAATAGTTGAGGGAAAACCAATGATGGAAAAAGAAGGACGAAGGGTCAGTGAAGCTTACTTGGCTACCAATTAGGTCAGAAGTGGTGGAGAAAGCTGGGCTTACACGGTGTTCACCGGAGAATGCACTGAGTAGGTTGGGTAGTCTCAAGGCACCAACAAAGAATTTGAGGGAGGAGGAGTGTGTGTAGTCTGGTGATGCTCGACCATGTCTTAAACAGGCAAGGAGTGGTGTAACAACAGAGTTGAGAGGAAGTCGAGCCCCGATTTGGGTGTTTCTTCGATTGGTCTAAACCAAAGGTGAGTGATGGCTCGTTGGGTTTAGGAGACTAAGGCGAATTCAAAGGAGAAGAAAGTTTGTGAAATGGAGCATCATGGAGGGAGAAAGGGGTCATGAAAGATCAGCCTAGGAAATGGCTTAGTCTCACAGACAATGCGGAGGTAGTTGATGACCTCTAAGACGTCCGATCGTGGGATGATCAAAACACAACCATCAAATCATGTGAGAAAAGGAAAGAAAAATAAATCAACTGCATGATAGAAAATAAAATAGAAACTTTAGGGAAAATCAATGCAATTAATGAATTCAGATTCAAACCTGGGTCAAACTATATTCAAATGTACTTTAATTGATTTGAGGGTTCAAACATGGATCAAATGAGTTCAAATTTGAATAATACACTAATTGGAGTGTCTAGAACATTCCTAAATATTTAGATTTCGTGTTTGTACACATTATGGTCCATAACTCCTAAATTGGCTATTAATCTTAGTATTAAAGCATTAAAGGTAAGAAAATTTTGAAAAAAGCTTCTAATATTGAATCCTTGAGTCACCATTTCGAGTTTTACTCATTCAATAACCACATGGTCACCTCTTTAACCTCTTCATATGTTTAATGGTCATTTTGGAGGAGAGAGAAAATGAAAGAGGATGAATATGAGTTAATTGAAATATATAATGCATATTTGAAAGTAAAATATGAATTTGAATCTTACTTTAAGTTTTCTCATCCCATTTTTTTATAAGGACAACCATTATAGGTATTTTTCATTAAAATCCCTCAACTATTGTTAATTATAAACTTCATTCTATGTTTTAATTTGACTTTGAAAATTGGGATGTGACAATTCTACCCACCTTAAACAAATTTCATCCTTGGAATTTTCTAGGGTACTACCCACCTTAGGGTTTTTTATACTTCTTCATTTAATGAAAGCATTACTAAAATTTGCATTACAAAGTGAATGTATTTCATAAAAAAGGTACAAATAAACATAAGATAATTATTACAACATTCTTCATCTTCCTTCTCTACTTCCATTCAAAAAATTCTATCTTGTTTTTTAAGAGGTGGATTATGGTACTTGTTTTGGTCTTGATCCTTCTTTATGAGCTTAAGGCAATTTGACTTGAGGTGTCCAATTTCTCCACAATAGTAGCATGCACCCATACCATATCTACATGGGATGGCATGGTTCTTCTTGCACGTTGGACATTGGGGCTTCTCAGCTTCCACTGCATGCTCAGGTACCTTTCTCTTAGGATTATTGGGAAGCTGATAATTGTTGTTATTCTGGGGAACTTCCTTCTTATAGGATCTTCGAGGGTGATCTTCAAGCTCTAGGGATGCATATAGGGAATCCTGGAGGGTCCAATGGCCTCTTCCTCACAAGGCATAACTCAAGTCAGGCTTGATTCTTTGGATGAATTTCTTGGTTCTGTGACGTTCATCATAATGATATCCATACTTTTGGAGGACCCTGAACTTCATGGTGTATTGGGTAATAGTCATGTCACCCACTTGATCCAGGTTGGAAAACTCTAGCTCCTTCTCAATCATATCTTCAGACACATAGTGCTCCTGGAGGCTTTAACAAACCCTTCTCATGTGAGTGGAGGTGCTTCAATTTCCTTTGCGTTGAGGTAGTTTTTCTACCATGTGTAGGATGCCCCTTTGAGCATGTGGGTGGCAAAGAGAAGCCTAGAGTTTTGATGGTAGTCCATGTTTTGAAAGAAATGCACTATGCCTCTAATACACTCCTCAACTTTGGTGACTACATCAATATCTGGCTCACCTAAGATAGAGTGGGTCCTGATATTTAGGAAGTCTACTAGAGTTAGTTCATGATAACTAGGCTAATGTTGTCCTTGAGTTAAGACATTGGTGAGGGCTTGGACCAAATCTTCTAGGGTTGGCTTATTGTTCCCTCTTGGTCCACTTTCCCTACTAGAAGATCTTGAACCATAATCCTTACCCTTTCCCTTACATGCTCTCTTAGGGGCCATCTGAAAAAGTCACATAAACCTAGGGTTGGAACATGTGAATCGGTTACTTCCTGGTGGTCATCCATTTATTAGCTCTGATACCATTAATGTAACACCCCACCTTATGATATATAATAGAACGTAGTGGAAGCTTTTCATGTTGAAGGGGGATGTCACATTTATGAAATCATAGCAAATAAACACATAAATCACCATTGAGATTCATACATTGTTCATTGAATAGGAAACTACAATTGAGTTCTATGATATGCTTAGACATTTCTAAACATGGAAAACTAATCATAAAGGTAAACATGATTGGATCACCTCATATGGATGGCACCCCACAAGTTAGATCTTGAAGGTCTTCTAATCTCCACTTTCTCCTTTTGAGTCCTTACTTGCTCTAACTCTTGGGGATTTCGTGTCCCCAGCCATGTAAAGTGGAAAAACAACACTTCGGTAAATGGTACTAGAACTTTATAATATGAGCAAAGTAAATATACTTGACATGTAATAAAACTTAACATGAATTAACTATAAGCATTCTTGAATAATTATTAACATGAGGGCTTGGCTAGGAGGCTACCGCTGTAAGACTACGACCATCAAAATTGATGTTTACTTCTAGCACAACTACAGGGTATGCTATTTCACATTTCTCTTACTTATTTTATCTATTCATGTGAATACACTGACTCAACTTTAATTGTTGTTATGGGTGGATCTTCTGTGATGTGTCTTTCTGTGGGCTTTTCAGTTTTAGAATGTCGACTATCATAACATAGGTTTCTGAGTTTTGAATCTTTACAATCATCAATTTAGAAATTATGTAGATTTTGTGATCCATGTGTGCGAGGGAGAAAAAAAGGAAATCCGTGAGACAGTTTAGCAGTTGTATAATGTTCAAAATTGTTTGACAACTTTAATGCATAAGCTTATTCTTATGTAAGTTATCCACGCTCATTGGTTCTCTTTGTTCTTCATGTTCTTATTTCTAACACCACTTTGGATTAAAAAGCAGTTTTCCTGGACCACTTCATAATCCCTAATAAGACCATTAGCAGTCGATGACCTTCTTTTGTTATTGCATATTGTTTGTTACTGTGAATTATAGTTGAGATTTAAGAAACCATATATTAGCAAATGAAAACCTTCTTTAATTTAATTTGAAAAACAGTGAAATATTAGGGAAAGGAGGTTATGGGAACATATCATTTAACAGTTGTATCATAATGTAATATAATTTTATGGAGATCAACCCCTTGTAACCTAAGTCTTGTCGAACCTCTTAAATTCTAGAACAGGTTTAGTAGAACTGATTGAACTATTCTTTTATGGTAGTTGTTCATACTAGTATTATTGTTTAAAGCAAGTTAGGCATGTATGAGGTGAGAGGAGGTGAGATTTAGGGAGGTAGTCATTTGACTGTCCATGGTGTCTCCTAGTCTAAGGCAAAGTTTGGAGGGGTTTGTATTATGAAGTCCTTTATTCATGTCATGAGTTATCATGGGAAGGAGTCAAGGACATGTATGCTTCTTTCTGTCATCTTTAGAGCCATTCTCTCTAATGTGCATACAAAACTAGGCTAGCGTGTGGCTGCCGTCCATGATTGAGAAGGTCAGGGTACGGACCAAGCCATGTAAATATGCATCACCAGTCTCTCTTTTTGTCACACTCATAGGAAATTATTAAGTAGGGTGTCATCCTTCCATTTTTGTAGCCATAATATTCTATCATCCTCTTATAGTTTATAATTCCCTTCCCATATACTATTATGTCCAATTCCCTCTCCACTTTAGCATGTTGCTTCCTTCTAATATGCTAGGTCACACCTCAAAATCAGGTCTACCATCCCTTTCCAATAGTAGGGTTTCTATGCCATATGTTTTCTATTTTGTCCCTAATAGTCAATCCACAGTGACCGCATTTTAATGTCGCTCCACCAACATTCTGGTCCAGTCTAATTCCTTTAGGTAACATGTATAATATAGCCTAGCTATATTATACTCTAGTTGAATGGTTGAAAATATAAAACAACTTGTGCATATATAGTAAGCACCGATATCGGTTAGGCGTCTAGGGGGCTATGCATTGATCTTAGACTCATGAACAAGTTACTTTCCTATAGACTAGAGAAACAAATAAGCTCAAGAAAAAGGATCTGAACTAAATCATAACCAGAAATAGAAATTCTAAATATAATGAAAGATGTAAACTAATAATTGATAGGCTCAGGAATACGAAAATAATAGTAGCTCCTACTTTCCTCCATTCTCTGTGACACTCAGAATCACATAGAAAAGGACCCAACTATAGTTGATACTTGATAATCTCAATGAGCCAATATGTATCTAGATACATATTAAAGCTCTTAACTCCATTCCTCATCAATAGTAGAACATCAAAAGAGAAGGTAGAAACCACTAGTCATGACCTACTTCATCCAATAGAGAGAATTGAAAAAGTATTAGCTAAAAGTATTGTGCCTAAGCTCCATTCTGAGAATAAAAGTGGACCTAGGACAATAAGAAGCTTATTAACAAGTTAGGATGTTATACGTATTCATTGTCCATTTTATTATATGTACTCCATGTCAATTTTATTCTATATATTATACTCATTTACTGCCTCAGAAGAGTTAGAAATTGGAGACCTCATCATTCAAGGAAATGTTCACTAGACTTTTGGAAAAGATATACAACAACTCTCACTAGAGCGGTTGGTTTAAGATCTAACTTGCTCTTGACAGGGGCCACAATTATCTTCACCAAAGATGTCTTGCTACATTAAGATATTCCCTTTTCGACCTATATAGTTGATCCATGCTAAACAGATTGCTTCTCTATTTAGAACCATTGTATGAGACTAATATTAAAACTAGGTGTTTGTGTTTTAACTAAATAGAATACTCCCCTTCCATGTCTTTCTCCCAAAAAACTACCTAGAGTGCCTCAACCATGACACTTCCCACTGGGCAAGCTCCATGTCATGATGGTCTAGTTACCCATCCAAGACCTTGTTAAACCCATGCTCAAGCTAGCCAAGATATTCCCACCAGGGGGTTTGTTTTCACTGACTACACCCGCTACTACCCCATTCAACCATGGGGAACCGACCTACTATGACATGCAATCAGTCGAATCTATTAGCCATATCGGTTGTCCATGACAACGAGGGGTTCAAGGAGTTGAGGGGTTTGACATCACACTTAGATATAGGTTATGCATCCATTTCAAATGCTTTCTTGGTAAGTTTTCACGCTGCATAAATAGTTTTGCTTTTTCTGTCAGACAATAAAATACATATCAATATACCACTAAGCGTGGAAAACATACAACTATTACTATGTTGATACCTATATAAATCCTGATGCCATATCATGATCATGCACTTCTAGTTAAATCCATACTTTAGTGAGACCTAACTATAAGAGTGGACTCCAAACTTCAGTGAATCCATTCTCCATAGTCATATAAAGATGTCTAAATATATCATGGAGTATTGAAAATAGAATTGAGTCCATGTTTCTTCATGATCAGTCACTTTGTGCTTGGGTTCTATGTAGAATAGTCAATTAGAGTTGTTATGCCTATTCTATAAAGCAGATAATAGAATATAACAAACAAGAATGTGGTATTTTATTCCGTCATCTTAAGAAAATGAATAAAAAATTGATAGAACAAGATTTTTGAATTGTTGCCAGTAGTAGTAAGATACATTAGTTTCTCCATGGTAGATACAAAGAGGAGACTCTAATTGGGTGTCATTATATGAAGGATACTTCTCGATCTGAAAAAAATTAAAGTTTGATTATAATATCTTAAATTTACATGTATATAGTTGCCCAACCCAACCATGAGTCAGTAGTTAGTGACATCAAGAGCAACGCATAAGGTAGAGTTAGAAGTTAATTTTCATGAAAGACTAAAGTGTTACCTTGAACTGTCAGTGAGGTAGGTGGAGGGGGGTCACTGAAAAGGTGAAGTCCAACATTGCCATTTTCCCTTGAAATGAGAATTTTTATAGGGGTAGATGAGAGAGTTCCAAGTCTTTCCTGCTGGTTGGAATTCATATTCGAAACTAGAGTAGGCGGAAGGTAGTAGGATTGCCATCGACTAGACCCTGACATATGGGATGCTTAGGTTATTCACGCCATGGAGCAAATGGTCAAAAAAAGCTTAATTAACACGGAGGAATCCACATTGTTATCTTTATTGTATCTTCTTGATTCTGAATTGTGTAGGAGGAAGGTTTTGGAGGAACTGGCTAATGCAAACTAGCATGACCTACCTAAGAAAGTCATGGGTGATTTCAATCACTTGAGAAAATATCATGTGAAGAAGGTAAAGAAACCCATCCTAAAATATATCCTAAAGATATTAAATAAAGTAGTGGATGTTGCTAATTTCTCTGAACTCAACATGATATAAGGTCAAGTCACCTGGAAAAAAATAGGTCCCAAACCAGATGCATCGCTAGCAACCTAGATTGGGGCCTTGCCAATGAAGCTTGGATTTTAATATTTCCTAAAGCAAAATAAGCATGGCAAGTCACTCAAACATTGACCACACATGTATTTTGATCCAACTAACACAAACCACCTACCGGACTAGACCCTTCAGGTTCCTCAAGTGTTGGTTTGAATGACCTGGATGTAAGGTCACATCGAAAGAGGTTTGAGTTTGAGATTTGAAGACAACCCTTTTCTTAAGATAGTTAGGAAGCTGAAGAGGTCAAAGGCCATAGCTTATAACATACCATTCAGATTCAAACTTGATAATGATGACATAAGCTAAAAGAATAAAAAGTAGGTTGCATTTGTAGGTTAGTTGTATTCATATTGTGAAATGATCTATAGGGCAAGCCATTGTTTTTTCCAATTTAATGGACCAAATCTTTCTTTCATAAAATAGCATATTCTAACAAATTGTCTTTGAACATTTCTACAAACACCCATTGAACTAAAAGAACAAGGAAAAATATACAAAACCCTTTTATGTGTATCCACAGATAGGTGAAACAAACTAATCATACAACATAGTGTGTACTAACTTGCTTAGCTGATACCTTTTTCCAATTCAACTAACTTATGTGAGTTGCATTCAGATCAGTTTAATAGACTCAACACCAACTGAATCTTGAGAATTGTATCACATAAGCATAGCTATAGGCTTTTTTCTATGTTTAATGGAGTTCTAGATCTAAACCTTTTTCCCTTATGTTGGATCTCTTTTTTATCTTTGTTGGCTCATTTAGCAACCACACCCCTTCTTTGTAGGATTGCTATCCAAGTCATTTGCAATTTTAAGGTCTGCTTTTCAGACAATATCCAATCCAAGGGTCATACAACTTAAGGAAAACAATAGTTACAAAGGTGATATTGATCTATCATATAACATGGGCAGGAAAAGGAAGAAAGGGAGGAAGGATTGCATTGATGGTGTCTTCTTGCTCTTCGTCCTCTAAGAGCTATCATGGTGTGTCAAGTTGGGCCACCACTCTCTGTCTAGGCAGAGAGTGCATAGAAGGGGGTACGATAGACGTTGGAGGGGGGATTAAGAAGGGATTGCATTGGTGGTGTCTTCTTTCTCTTCTTCCTCTAGAGTTTTTTATGTTTAGCACTTTCCCGTGATAAATCCTCTATCATATCTCACAAAAAACATGATGTGCGTGGATATAAAACAAGTCACACTCCTCTATGCAATAGTGAATGATATGACATTTTACTTCGTGCATCATGGCTTACAACAATGAAATTGGAAAACTATTTTTACTTCCTGCATCATGGTTGCATGATATCACTATGTATACCCTATCTTAACTTCCTTATTAGTTTTCAAGGTGTTGCATAACCCAAGTGCTAATAATTGAATATATAGACGCCCAAAGGACTCGGGCATATAGCTGCATGCTACACATCTTGATCTTTTTTATAAAGGTAATCAATAAGGGAAAGAAATCTTATATTTATCACCAACAAGAAATAATCGTATTATATGACTTATAAACAATAACATGAATTCTTCTTTGTAGAAAATGGCATCGAATAAGGAATGGATCAGACTTGTTGATGATAGGCTTGATGATCCATCATATGAAATCGGTGTTGAAGAGTTTCTTACCTATGCATGTAAAAAAGTTGGTGCAAATAAAATCAGATGTATGTGTGTTCGTTGTGTTAATACTTCTTTTATCCCACGTGATGTGGTGAAAACACACTTGATGGTTTATGGTATTTTGAGCAGTTATACTCTACGGTATCATCAGGGTGAGACGGGAAATGAAAGTGAGTCTGATTTAGATACTTATAGTCAATAACGATGAAGGGGATAATGAAGTATATGATGAGATGCTAGATCTTCTTGAAGAAATGCACCCTAGTTCACATAATCTTGAGAGTAATGATGGTGGAATGGGAAATTCCAACCACGATGATCATGAACAGGAACCTAATACTGAGGCTAAAAGGTTTTTTAGGTTGCTGGACGACCTCAATCAACCTCTGTATAAGGGATCGAAGGGGTCAAATTTATTTGCCTTTGTAAAATTGCTTCATCTTAAGATCCTTGGAAAATGGATTAATCATTCTTTCACATTGCTACTTGAATTATTGAAAGATGAACCATTCCCAGGTGATTCAACCTTACCTAGCTCGTATTATGAAGCAACGAAGACAATTAAAGATCTTGGTTGCTCATATGACAAGTTAGATGCATGTGTGAAGATTGTATGTTGTTCTGGAAGGAAGACCGTGGCCTTAGTAAATGCAAAATTTGCAATACTTCAAGATGGAAGTATGACAAGCACAATGGGGAAGAGAAATTAAAAGTAAATGGAAAGAAAGTACCAACAAAGATGTTGGGTTACTTCCCACTAAAGTCCCACCTTCAAAAGTTGTTTATGTCCTCAAAAACATCTTCACTAATGAGGTGGAATCACGATAAAGAAGATGATGGGAATTTACATCATCCGGCAGATTCCTTGGCATGGAAAAAGTTGGATGAGCTTCATGGTACTTTTTCTACAGAGCCCAGGAATGTGAAACTAGGCCTTTCTAGTGATGGTTTTCAACCATTCAACAATTCTAGGTCATCATATATCACTTGGCCATTGTTTTTATTCCGTACAACTTGCCTTCTTGGATATGCATGAAGCAAACAAATCTCATTTTGTCCATGTTGATTCTAGGTCCTGATGGTCCAGGTAATTATATTGATGTTTATTTGAAACCATTAATAAATGGATTAATGTAGCTTTGGAATAATGGTATACAACATTTGTTCTAGATACACATCAAAATTTTAATCTCCGTGTTGTTGCGTTGTGGACCATCAATGATTTTCCTGCATATGGGATTTTATCTGGATGAATTGTGTAGTTGAGCCATTTGTTGATAGATTTTATATTTTCTTTACTAACTTCATCACATGCATTTTCAATTTATTCTAGAGAATATTATCAAGCTCAAAAAGTTGATCTAGATCAAATATCTATTAAGGATTTAAATGAGGATTTCATAGAATGGTTTAAGATGAAACTAAGCTGGTCTGATTTGTTCAATATGGTTTTGTATACATGCTAATTTGATTTAGTTTTTGTACTAACTATCTTTTTTTAGATTGGAGATCAACATGAGAATGATAAAATCAAGAAGATAGATGAGTTGCTTTCATTATCACGTGGTCCACTCAAATGCGTGAAATGTTTCTATGGCTATGTAGTGAATAGTTATCAGTTCTACACTAAATCGTATGATGAAAGATCAAGGTCACAATGCAGTGGGGTAACCGTGGTTGGTGATGATGGTAGTGGAATTAGCATAGATTACTACACACAACTGACTGAGATTATAGAATTACAATACTTGGGCAGTAAGAGAATGGTATTATTTCTATGTGATTGGTTTGATGTTGCTAAAGGAGTACAGACTGATGCATATGGATTCATGAGTGTTGATTGCAAGCGTATTTGGAAAACTGTTGAGCCATTTATATTGGCAACTCAAGCATCTCAAGTTTTTTATGCGAATGATCAAATTAATAAGGGGTGGCATACTGTGACAAAGATCGATCCAGGGAACAAGTTGGAGCTAGTTGATGATACAAATGATGCACATGATGATCCAATGCTTATTTCATAATGTTAACTAGATTACTATTTCTCTAAGTACTTCTAAACGTGTAACAATTGTAATAGTCAAATTTATTTGTTTCATTTCTCATTACAATGTTATGAGTGAATATGTTTATTTGTGTCAGAATCTGTATTACCAACCAACATTTGTGGTGATGCATGTAATGGAAACAAACCTGAAATTAAATGATGTTCTTCTTGTCATTCTTGTGATGATGCCAACTTAATTATTCCTTTTTTACATTCTATGCAATTATAATTTCATTTATACTGATTTATGCAAGCAATTATATTAACAACTACCTTGACAGTTTTGCAGGAAGTTGGCTACAAGCACATCAAGAAATGGGAAAGATCTAATGGCTAAGTCCAAGGCTAAGAAGTTCATCTCACCACAACAATTGAGTGTAATTGGGAAAGTACATAATCATGGATTACAAATTAAGAGTCACTTGTTGAATCATATAGGAGGTAGCAAAAGCCATGGTTACATGGAGTCATGTGATACTCATTTATCCTTTTTGAACAACTTGACTTCCAAACAAAGAAATATTCAGAATCAATCTAGGATGGCTCCCATGTCAAAAAGAATTACTCCTCCACCAACTGAAAATGTTTCTCCACCACAAACCTGTGATGCTCCTCCAACTGAAAATGTTCCTTCCCCACAAACAGAAGTTGATCCTACACCTCTTAAAGAAGTTCCTATTGAACCAGAACAGAATGTGGAGACCGAACTGATGTCCACTAATGTCGTCAATGATATTCCAATGTGTATGTTCACTTTCCTTTATTCATAATAAGCATATTCAAGGCTTGAGTCAGACATCCTTAACTTGTTTTATTTATGCATGCATCATAAATATCCCTTACCTGGGTCATGGTTCTGTCTTACTAGATGCCAATGTCTTCATAGCAATTTATAAGGGTTACCTTCTACATAAGGCTTTACAAGATATGGCCCACATGCCCCTCCCCCCCCCCCCGAGGCATCATGAGCATTGATCCATCCTAGGTATCGGGTCAGAGAATAGGTTGGAAGGCTTTCAGTGACTCCCAAAAACTCCATATTTGCCACATATCATTCGGTATCCAGATGAAGGAATTATGGACAGATGTATGTCTATTTAGGGATTGGTTTTAGAATTCTTTTTCGGAGTACGAACTGGGTCTATTTGGGTCAAGGTTCACTTCTTATATCTAACACTACATGCTTAAATCTCTGCCTAAGGAACATGAACTCATAAGAAAATAGAAGTTTTCATTTTCAAGGGATGAAGGTGTCCTCTAAGGCTGGCCCAAGAGCATAGAATGCATAATATTTGATTGTTATCAAACATTAGGTTATCATAGTGATTCAAAAAATATAGGTTTGCTGCTAATATTAGGTTATCATAGTGATTCAAACATAAGGTTCACTCATAAACAATTTATGTCATTTCTGATCAGATCCTTGTTCCCTCTTCTATCACCAACTATTTTTCTCCTCATCACCCTTTTTAGAATTTTCCTCTACCCCCTTCCACTGCATATTCTTTGCCACCTCCATTGCCACTACCCCTTTTTCTCTACCCTCCTTTGTAAACTGCAGTAATGAACTGACCTAGTGGGTGATCAGGCTTAAATCAGTTGTGGCACAAATAGGAACCTTGACTCATGCCACCATTGCATGCCCTCATGACTATCATCGCAAATTAAAATTAACATTCTAGGATGCCTCATTTTGAAACTTTTGTTCTTTTTTTATAATGAGCTTCTCACATCATCATAATTGGGTTATGATCAGATTGAATTTTGGAAGATGTTAAATCTTTACACTCTCATAGTGATTAAAAAATATAGGTTTGCTGCTAACATAGATTACCAATCTTGTAACATTTTTTTTCTATAAGTAAACATCATTCTAGAGAACCAAATGTTTGATAACCCTACCTCTAGTATTCCTTTCGACATGCCAAACTTTGTGTGGTTGGAGTGTTTATTGTCAATATATGATGATAAGCTGATATTATAATCTATATATTAGAGTGTCTATTTGCTTAAGTGTTTTTTCTATGATATATGATCATTGTGTTAAGGTTATATGCAACTGCATCACTATAAAATGCTATGTGTTTATTGTGATGTGTTTCATAACTACACACATTATATATCTTATACAATACTATGTAATGCTACTTTATTTTTTATTTCTAAATATATCCAGTGCCACTGAAAAGGCAGTCAGACATCGAGGATGTATCAAATGTAAAAAAGTGGCTAGACTAAGAGGAGGTGCCAAGAAAGATTTCACATTCTATCAAGGTCACCTTGTTGGAAAAAATCATAAGGAGTGGAGTAGACATTTGGGCAGGATTATTCATGATTGGAATATTTGTCCAATCAAAGTGCATTCTTGGAATGAAGTTACAGAAAGACAAAAAGATCACATGTGGGCTGCATTTATGGTAATATCTTCTACACTTTATTGTTATCATCATTTGACAAACATCCATGATGCATTGATGTTCTTGTGTAATTAAACATGTATTAGGATAAATTCTCAAACGACCACATGGAGGAACACAAATCTCACACTTTATAACACTTGAAAGAATTATGGATAAAGTGGAGGGCATGAATGCATAAAACTGTCAAGGGGTTGGACATGCAACAACAACTATCACAGAAACATATGGCAATTGAAGTTGATAGTGATTGGAAAGGGCTTGTGAAAGAGATTTTTCACAGTGAAAAGTTTATCGTGACCTTTTTATTATAAAACTTTACATCAATTCAAATTATTTGTTCTTATATTTCTTATTTTCTTCTTTTATTTATATGCACATTATATTAAATGCAGGCATCAAGTAAGAGAAACTCCATAAACCGAGAAGGGCTAAACAATAAGTTACTTCATCGCACTGGTAGCATGCCTCTTAGAGAAATATCATGGAAGAAGGTTGTTTAATTTTCTCTTTATGCTATACTTTGTCTCTAGGTATGCATATAACTTTTTGTTGTAGTATAGGGAGGAAAAGATGGGAACCCACCTGACTTGGGAACAATGTACTTTGAAAGCCACAAGAAGGGTGATACCTTAGCTACTATGGAGTCATCCCAAGTTCATGTAAGTAATAAAAAATATATGTTTTTGGTCCATTAGTTACTAACATAAATTGTTGATTTCGGAAAAAATCATAACCATCCAGCAAGAAGAGCCATCCCTTCGCCCCGTTCAGGTCGCCGAAAAAGTGTACGGAGAATCAAAGGCAAAGAAATGCATATTCTATTATGGTGGAGGTGTAAAGCCAAGAGATGTTAGAGGACCATAAAAAACAAAGAATGTCATACTTGATGAACTCAAATAAAAAGACCAAGCATTGAAAGAAAAGGAGGAAGCTTTGAAAGTTTAAGAGAAAGCTCTTAAAATAGTTGAAGATGGAAAGCGTGCCACACAAAAACATTTGGAAAATGTACTAGATAGGATAATCAACAATCAAAAATTTCAATAACTTTTGGATTTTAGTGAGGATGATGATGGTTGTGCCTTTTCTCTGGCTATTTCAGATGATGATACCTCAAGTTAGTTATGAGGCCAGTTCAACAATTGATGATGTTTATTGTTACCGTTGTATTCTTTGCATTTCATATATTTGCATATCATAGTTTTCTATGACACATATCTATTGGTGAAATAAAACTAAATGCTTTATTGTTTTATCTTGTAGGAATTGGAGTCTCCAATTCTATTAACCATTTGGATCCCATCATGTGGTTAAGCTGGAACATTAGGCTATGAAGGAAGATCTTGTTAATATTTATATTTTGTTGTTGTTTATATTTATTGTTCCAGACATTCTCCACCTTCTCTTATGAACAAAATGTACTAGTGTTGCTCTGAGTATAAGTTACTATGAGTACAACTAATATTAGGATAAAAAATATATTTGTGTTGCTCAATTGTGATATAGCTAATTTACTAGATTGGTTTGGTGAAGTATTATTGAGAAAATCAATTATATCTTTTATAAGTATGACACTGGTTTAGTTTCTATATAAGTTGGGTTTGTAGGCCCCACACATGGTCCCGTGGGAGGTGGCCAATGATAGTGATGTTTAGATTGTTGTTAAGCTAATGCCATATTATGAATGTGGTTGTATTACTTTTGAGTACAAATTGGTTGTATGTAACCCATGAGGGGTTGTTATCATTTAGCATTTATTACTGTTTTCCATCATATGTAAGAATGTGTTAAGATTTAGTTCAGACATAACTGTACTCTTCAAGCTCTAGAAAGCCCACTGCCAATGAGACTGAGTCAGAATGGTGGTGAACTAACTCTGAGTTGATCACAACAGGTATATTGATGTTCAAATGTATTTTAGTGTTCTATGATTTTGTTGCACCTGGTTTTTTCCCTTTAATAGGTAGCAATATCTCTTTTAGAAACATCATCAAAATGAAGTTAAGCAGATTAATTAGATTTGAGTGGTTCTCGTTTGCAGGGACATTGGATCTTTTCAAGTATTTTAGTAGGCTACATGCACAGATGGGTATGAAACTAGGCTTCCATGACATTCCTATTTTATATAACTCATCCCAAGATTGGATATTCTGGAGGCAACCATTGTAGTACCACCTCAGAGTACTTCAAGTAAGTATCAAGTGAGCACTTCCTTGAGTAAATATCAAGCAAAAATGATTACTTTTCTAATTGCTCTTCAATAAGATTTCTCATGTCCAATGCTTAAAGAAGGTGATTCAAACACAAAATTCTTCTAAGCCTATATGAAATCTAGAAGGATTGGAAATCAAATTTATACACTATATATTGATGTGTCTATCTCTTATGATCTTGACATGTTTGATTCTCATATCACCAACCATTACACTTCTTTGTTCAATAACAATGTAGCTTGATGTGCTTGGAAGGGACCTTGGAATGGTCCTAAGTTGAATGATGATCAAAAGAAGCTTCTTACTGCCTGTATCTCTCAGAAAGAGATTGATGATATAGGGTCCAATCTAAGAACTAATATTGTAAGGTTTTTTTATTGAAAGTAATAGTATAAGGTCCCTTTTTTCACATATGTGAGGGACATGCTCTCTTGAAGAAGTTTTATAGAAACACTGAAGAAACCCTATAACTTGGGAACAATCCCTAACAAAAAAAGATACCTTCAGAATAAGCAGCAGAATACAACTTAAATGTAATCTGCACATTTGAATTGGCATGCAAAGTCTCTTAATGAAAGAGACATCTCCATCTACACATGCAATTGCCAAGTAAATTGACATGTTCACAGAACTCCCAGTTGTCCACTGTCCTTACATGTAGGAGATCATACTAAATGAACATGCCTCAGTGAATCGAACGGTTTAAGTTCCCTACATCACTGTTCAAGCATTTTTTTGCCTTTTTCGAAAGAGAACCTATCATGGACTCTATGGTTTTGATCGATATATATATTTTAAGACGTGTTGGTACATCAATTGCATTGTTCAAGAGGTTTTCTTGAATAGTTAACATAACAGTTTGGCCTTTTAGTTTGGTTGGGTCTTGAAATATACAAATCTTGATTGAATCCTAAAGCTGACACTTTTAATTCAAGAAAGCTCACAGTTCATATGTATGTGTGTGTTTATACACCCTTCTTTATAAGTGTGTGTGCTTATACACCCTTCTCAATTGGAGGAAATGCGTGGAACAAGACTTAAAGTTATATTGTATAAGTCTGGTAGGTATATCCAGTTGTTAGATTTGTTTAACATTCTAACATTCTACAACATCTTCAAAATTCTAAAAACAAAGATTATTGTTCCCTAGGAAACAAAGATTATTGTTCCATTCTCCCCCAGTTAGCATGGAGAGGTGAAAACAATTGCAACTCACCGAAGAGTTATCAATATTTCTTTTTATTCAATAGAACCTGGAGATGGACAGCTACCAGATTTGGTCATTGTTTAAGGATGGCTTACACAGAACTAATCTGCTTTGACTTAACATTAAGCATAATAACTTATATGTTGAATGCCTCCACTAAAAACCATTGCTCAAGGGTTCTTCCCCACTTATCTATGTCCTTGGATGCTCTTTTTAGATTCTCAGTAAGATCAGATGCCATACCTTACTTTCTTAAACTCACTGATGAGATTGAAATCATCACAGTCTAGGTGAACTTTTGTGCATTTCAATCGATATCTATAAGATAATCAATATGGAAAACTTACTCACCCAGTCAGCCATGTGAATGATTGAAATTCCACTTGAGCAGCCCCTGCTTTTTTTAGAGATTCAGGCCCCTCCTACTTCTTCTAGTGACCAGTCCTCTCTACAAAGGGTTCAATTATCATGCTTTTCCCTATGCCCTTAATGGTTGTTGTAGCAGGTGTGGTCCCTCCACCACTAAGGCTCGCATTTGTATCATCAACCCCCACCCAAAAAAGGTACCTCTCATGGATCCACCAAGACTTGCTTCTCATCACCTCCACTGCCACCTAGGCAATTAGCCAAAGGGATAGGGTAGACAAATGTGAGAGGACTCTTTTCAATAATTGAATAGAATCACCTAATTGAGAGTGCAACAAATCCTTCTTTTATTTCCCTCTTTGAAGACATATAGAGATCAAATTATATTCAAATTACATACACATTGACTAAGTAATGGCAAGAATGTATCTTTTCCCGTATAGAGAAAGAAGACGAGCAATGTTATGAAAGAAAAGCATTAATGAGTAGAGAACATCTATTGAATACTTCTCAATATTGAACCATTTGACCTTCATATAGTCCCTACTCAAATCATGGCTTATCTTGGTTGAAAACATTTGTTTAAGACTATAATTTATTGCATATATGCTATTTTTTCTTCCACGAAAAAGACTTAAGGCTATATGCTAAGATACAAGACTACATATATGAACCATTTTATATATATTAGAAGGGTGATCAATCTGTGAGACAACAATGGCTTTTTTGGAAGGGGTATTATGAGATATACACACTGATTGGAGAACTACGTGTCATAGGAGTTGGAAGTTTTAAGCCTTGAGACATGTGGAAGTTGGAGCATTGGTGGTGCGTGGAAAAGGCCCTTGTCCACCCAAGCAAAGGTAATAATAACCCTATTCAAATTTAGTAATATTCTAGTTGTATTACAATCAGAATCAATATGGTATATAAATGCACTTGTTACCATTAGACATCTGCAGAATCAACATGGTAGAGTGTTGGAATTGATTTCTATTGATATTGGATGTTCATACTGTTACCAAGGTAGTTACTTCTTGCTTTACCACTTGGAAGATAAAAAAACTAAGACATTATAAGTGTGAATGCATCAAGCCTACTCAACTGTTCTCCAGTTTATTTAAACCGCAGTGATTCCTACATTTCAACTTTCATTTGGGTTTTAATTTGTTCACTTGATTATTTTCCAAGATTTATATCAGAAAAACGCTCCATGTCAGCAGATTCTATAAGAAAATCATTTGAAGTTGTGGAAGATTGTTTTAATTCTATGTATTCTTGTGAATGACCCATGAAACCTCAAATTATCACAGTTGATTAATGTTGCCTTATTGGTTTTTTATGGTCAAGCATCTTGTATCTTGTCAAAGGTGGGGATTCACATGCAGTACCTACGAGACTTGTAAAAGCCACATGAGAAGTTCTTGATGTTCAATTATCTTTAGAGAAAAATTCTAGAATAGACTCTATTAGACACAAGATGGAGTCCTTGCATACTCACGATCCTAATATTATTGTCTGCAAAATAATGTTCGGTGAATCAAGCACCTTATTCAGGTGATTGTAATGAAACTACTCTTATGAATTATTTATTCCATACAACATTTATTTTTAGTTATTTAAGCTTAATGCACTTATTGTCATTGCATATATAACAAACTTGTTCTAGTTGCATCTCTTAAATTACTACATAGTATTTTCTTGAAGCATATTCCTAACATAGGATTAGTCACACAAAAAACAATCTCAGAAGAGATCTTTCCAATCACTGAAATTGATCTTACTATCCAAGCATTATTTTTGGTTTATAGGACAACGATGATGTGTCTATACATATACTTGGTTCATCCATGATTGATAGGCAACTCTTGGTACTTTCGTAGATCCTCAATGTACTTATTCCAAACTTTGTTACATATGCTTTCCTCTCCATTCAGTCAACACTTCAAGAGAAAAATATTTATGACTAATCCTTTGATATTTCCTGTCCATATACCCTACCAAATTTACTTTAAACATCCAAATCAGTATTAATCTGATCTAGAGAAGCTTTGTTGAAAAGAATAATCATTGAAAAGTGCTTGGCTAGACATTTTCAAACATGTATTAAACTATTGATGCTTACACAGGTTATTGTTGTCCTTATTTTTAATTTTATTTTTTTGACGTCCAACTCCACTTTTATGTTTATCATACCGTCCTCATGAGATCCCAACAAATAGTAAGACAACACCTACTGTCTCTGCCATGAATGCATCCCATTCAACAAGATAGACTTAATTAGATGCCATCAAAATTGTGGCACCAGAGAGGTTCCTGTAGACAACAACAAGCCGTAGCTCTAGCTTTGTTTCTACATGATTAAGTGACATTTAGATGTTTTCAACGTGAATCTTGCCTTTTTATTGGGATGTACTAGTTGACATTATATCTTACTGTTAATTTCATGAACTAATAGAGTTTTTAAATATGCAGATTTTTACCTCATATGCAGATTTTTGAATATGCAGATTGGCAACAGGTCTTAGCAATGAAGGTCAGTACACTCTAAGATGCATAATTATTATGATTTTTTTCCTTGTTTGTGGAGAGACATGGGATACACATGTCACATACTCATAGGGGTCTAAGCTAGGAAATCTCATACACATATCATACAAATTTCCATAACAATTTTTTGATCACCGAATTAATTCAGACTGCCATACTCAGCAGTGAGCAACATCCTAGGAAAACTTGACTAAATTCAAGAAAGAACAGGATCCCAAGGAAACAAATTAATAAAATAGCTTGCACCAGATTTGGGCACTAGTTAGTGTAGGGACCAGAAATGACATTGATGATTGTGTTCGTGTGATGTTGTAGGCTTGAGAGGTCCCCATATTGATGATGGAACTTTATGAAGATTCTGACTACCAAAGACCTTCATGTTAGGCAGATGCAATAAGGTTTGTTGTTTTTTGCATCGATGTTGTTTGAACAGTTGTAACAAAAGTTGCAGGGTGTGTAGTTCTTTGTTTTTACAATGTTTATGTTCCATATTGTAGATCACGATTAGATGATCAATTGAAATAGTGGAGGGAATTTCAAAAGGTGAGTAGGTGATCCAATGGGAGTAAAGGACTGGATTATAGTAGGAACAAGTCTTTGTTCCATCTACCAATTCCATCACCTCTTAGGAGCTGAGGAGTAGGAACTGGGTACAACACTACAAACAAATCTTGGTTAAACTATACAACCATTATGTTGCAAGGATTTCCATACTTTTGAATTGTTCATTCACAATTAGGTTCTTGTAGGTGTAGTGGACAACTCATGTATCCATATTATAGCTGCACTTCAAATATTAGACGTGTGGAATTAAGAAATAGTTTCCCTCTTCACACAAACTATAGTATCACCCAATAGGAAACATCCAACTACACATATGATATAATACAACACAAATTCTTGAATTGAAGTTCATCAGTTCAGTCACATAGATGCTAGTTTGGTTCTGAGATTTTCCACTCACAGGAGAAACCCAGCCAAAACCCAACAGGGATATGGTTCTGAGATTTCCCACTCACAGAAGAAACCCAGCCAAAACCCAATAGGGATAAAAGCCTTCAAAAAAAACTATCAAACTTATATGTGTTGTGTTGTGAGCTCAATGATACACTGATGCCTGCCTTGGGATTAATGGATTTGTTGTTCTACCATGCAAAACATTTCAAGAAAGATAGTGTCATGTTGAGTATACATTTATATAGTATAGACTCTTGGGTTATGGTGTTTGCCTTGTGAGAAGATTTGGCCGATCATGTCCTTCTTGAACCTTGGCTTGTTGGTAGTAGGAGTTGTGATCTTGTCAAGATGTTTATCTTGATTGCAGCATGCATTTTATGAGGCATTTATGCTCACTAATATACGCTATGCCATTCCTATGTTTCCTACATGCCATGGAGGCCCTAGGGAAGCTGGCAAGAAGTTGGTTCACAATGGTTGGTTACCTGTCCTTATTTTCTATTTTTTTTCTTCTGGAAACTTGCCATGTAGGGTTGAACATAATGATAGGATGGAAATAATCTCATATTGTACATGTCTCTTTTTTATCATGTTCCCAATTTTATATATTTCATGCTCTTTTCCTCTTGTATTGATATTGGATGTTCATAATGTTACCAAGGTAGTTACTACTTGCTTTACCACTTGGAAGATAAAAAACTAAGACATTTCAAGTGTGAATGCAGCAAGCCTGTTCAATTGTTCTCTAGTTTATTTAAACAAAGTTGAATGGCTATTTTTTGAGATTATCAATAGATGTGTGCTTAATGACACCTTCCAATTAGCACCTCTCGCATTAGGTATTAAAATGATTAGATTGAGTGTGATATGGTCCCTTCATCGACACGGCTAGTTCTTAGGTTTGCACTGCTAGGGTGGAGTCACCTATGTGGCTCCTCCTCAGAGTGGTTCCCAAATATTACCAAGCTTTTTTTGCTTAGTACTTATTGATAATTTTGAGTCCAAATGAATGAATATTTTTTATTGTTTGATTTGATATGGAAAACAAAACATGGTTTCCTATACAAAAATTAGGGCATCTCTCTGTTTTAGTAAAACTTCATATGAATCACCATTCTATGGCAAAGATTATGTGCTCTGTCAACATGTCTGGACAACCGCAATGATTCCTACATTTCAACTTACCTTTGGGTTTTAATTTGTTCACTTGATTATTTTCCAGGATTTATATCAAAAAAATGCTCCATGTCAGTAGATACTATAAGAAAATCATTTGAAGTTGTGGAAGAGGGTTTTACTTCTATGTATTCTCGTGAATGACCCATGAAACCTCAAATTATCACAATTGGTGTTATATGATCAAGCATCTTGTATCTTGTCAAAGGTGGGGATTCACATGCAGTACATGTGAGACTTGTAAAAGCCACATGAGAAGTTTTTAATGTTCAATTATCTTTAGAGAACAATTCTAGCATAGACTCTGTTAGACACAAGATGGAGTCCTTGCATATTCATGATCCTAATATTGTTGTCTGCAAGATAATGTTCAATGAATCAAGCACCTTATTCAAGTGATTTTGATGAAACTACTCTTATGAATTATTTCTTCCATACAACATTTATTTTTAGTTATTTAAGCTTAATGCACTTGTTATAGCATATATAACAAGCTTTTTCTAGTTGCATCTCTTAAATTACAACGTAGTATTTTCTTGAAGCATATTCCTACCATACGATTCTTTGACATAGATGTTGAAGTTGATGTTCTGGGTATTGTGTCGTCTTCATTAGGTGCAACTGGGTATGGTGGTACCTTAGGGGGCATATATGGAGCATCCTCTTAGTTAGGTGGTTTGGGTGCCATTATGTATGAAAGCATACTCCTATCATAAAATCTGTAACATAGATATTGAAATTGATGTTCTGTGTATTGTGCCATCTTTGTTAGGCGTAGGTGGGTGTGGTGGTACCTTTGGGGGTTTGTATGCATCATCCTCTCAGTTAGGAGGTCAAGGCAATGTCGTTTCTCAATAACAATTCCAAGGTAGCTCGATTGGAATTGTATTGGGTGGATTTCCTGAGGGCTCACAATAGAGTGTCAACCATCAAGCAGCTGGAGGGGTTTACCAGGGCGGACCCAGCACCATCATCGATGAGTTCAATCATGAATCCAGTAGCAGAGGGTACCTGGGGTAGAAAAAGATTTGGATGAATTCAAAAGAACCAAATTCTTATTCACAACATAGTTGGAACAATAGCTATTAGTTTAGTCACACAAAAAATCCAAGGATATAATTTATCATGTATGAAAGCATACTTCTACAGTTGAAACATATATATTCTATTGTCTGATTCCTTTTTATTGTCTTACTAAGAAAATTGAAACTAATAATGCTAGGAAAACTAATACTTTTTAGAAAGAGGGCAGTCTTTCTAATATGTTGAATGAGTTTCAAAGTGTCAAAGACTAAATAAAAATCTCCCTCAAAATGTATATTAAAGACAACCTATATCAACAAGAAGAAGATAGCTGGGGTATTTACAATTGTTACTAACATTTGAACTGCTACAGTTCTTGGGAAATTTTGAATTTCCTTTATCTGAGGTTGGCAGAGTCTGAATGAATACTTCTTAGTAATAATTTGGGAGTCATCTCCTGGAATGTCAAAGGTCTAAACAAGCCTGGAAATCAAACTGAAGCATGAACTTTAGGAGTATATTCAAAGTTTAACATGTAGGAGACGACTCTGGATGTTATTGATTGAATCTAAACTGAGGATGAAAATAGTTGAAGCCATAAACAATGTCTTCTCTTCATCCAATTAAAATAATCTTATCTAATAACTTCTGGTAAGAATCATTGTTTCTTGGATCTGGGTCTTCTCCACAAAAATGACCAGCTCAGTCTTAACTCAGTTGAATTCAGAACTAATACTTTTTTTGTGCTGCTTCTACCTATGGCCATAATGATGACCTTGAACCCTACTTTTTGAAATTATGTTGTTCGATTTCTTAATAAAAGGTATGATCCTTGGATTCTAGAAAGATTGCTAGATGAAACAAGTCATTCTGTTGGGATGCAGGGCTGAAAATCTACATGAAATTAAAATCAATATTTTCTTGGTATTTCGTGCCTTAACCTTTTTTCTAATATTCGATGGTGTTTATGAAATATTTCATGTTGGCCGACTCTATTGTGAAGTTGTTGATGTGCTGGAGTTTGTGGGGATCTTTATAAGTAGTTGCACATTGATTTTGATTTCTTGGAATTTATATTATGCTTTGCTTTTTGTTGTGATGCAAATGACGCACGTACCTTCTTATTTTAGCTGCATTAAGAAGGCATATCTCTTTTATTGTTGTTCTTTCTCTTCAAATCTAAATCCATAGACCAAGACTGAGACATGCTTGTTGATATTTATGGATCTGTGATACTTAGTTGCAGGGTACTTTAGTCTCTATCTGATATGAGGATCCAGGGTTACTTGGGAGATTTTTTTAAAAGTTAATGCTATTGTGATGAATTTAATATAATTTAGAATATCTGAATACTTAGATTTCACTTGTTCATTGTTCTCCTTTGCTAAAGGTATTGCTTGTTGGTTTACATCCATCTTATGAATTGTTTTGTTCTTTGTTAGGTTCACAAGTTTTAAAAATGGGTCGTCATTTCTTTTCTTATAATCCTTTGAGGCCTTGTGACATGATGCTGGCTTATGGCTTATGTCGTTGCAGTCTTCTTTGTGGATCTATATATAGGAGTGCTTCTGACTTCTACAATTGAAACATATAGATTTGAGCTAGCCTCCTATGTTTATTGATGCTGAAGTGTACTTCTTGAGACATGTTGGGCTTATGATGGACTTTCTTAAAAGCTGTCGGCCTTTATTACTGCCGGGATCTACAGATTCATTGTATTCCCCAACCGGAGGTTTGATCAGTTGGATTTATGGTGCTTCTTGGTGCGTCCCCGCTAGTGGTGCTTTTACACCCCACGAGGTTGGAGAGCACGCGATGTGGGATCTTATGCTTTTGAAATTTATAGACCTACACTAACTACCTACGTCTACTAAGACACTACGCCCGCAAGCGCACGGGGTCATGTCGTAGTATAGGAAGGCAGTAAGTACATGGTCGACCCATAGAGATAGAGGGGGCGCTAGAGTTAGACGGGGTAAGCTACGTTCCTATTGCAGAGAGTAAGGTTTTTAGGGTTTAAAGGTTGGTTGGTTGTTGATTATGCTAAGTGAGCAAGTAGGAAAAGCAATATGAAACTAAGTTATCAAAAGGCTAAATTAGCAATCTAAGTCAACAAGCTATCTAAACAAGAGCAAGAACAAACTACACTAGACTAAGCAAGCAACTAGCAATTGAGAGCATAAGTTAACCACTAATCAAGATCAAAGACCTAAATTAACACTTAGCTAGCAAAACTAGGCAATTAACTAAGTTAACTAAAGCAATTGAATTACACTAGCATTAACAAGCAAACAGAGCAATTAAGGTTTTAAGCAATTAGATGAAGGAGGTGGGCCGTTTGGGAATGTGACCTTGACATTAGTTGGGGGATGTCACCATAATAAGCAATTAGCATATTTCATTCTAGATTACTAAACCAAACAACAAGGTGGTGCTATGAGAATGTACCCTATGCTACTAATTGGAGAACTAGGGCTAGGTGTAATTCTCATAGGACGTACCAAGTCTAGGTCTCTAGGATAAGTGGTATTAGTCAATTGAGGACCAAGGGTAAGGATGGGAGTAGAGATGAGGATATTTGACCTCATGTCACTAGCCACCTCAGCCTTTAGGAAATCCTAGGCAATTGCACTAATCACACTTATACTAGTCACTTCGAACTCACATTTTCATGTAGGAAGAAGGTGATTATGTAGGAAGATAGGGGGCTAGCTAGGGATCCAAATTAAGGACCTAGGAGCCAATCCTATGATAGCTACATAGAAACCAAAACATCCTAGAGACAAATGTCTTCAAACACCACAAGGCAAGCAATTAATGTAATTAAACAACAATCATATACACAAGTAATGGGAAATGAGATACAAGAAAAGGCAATAATCATAGAAGTGAAATATGTTCATTACAAATTATATTCCCCCAACATAGTATCACAATCACATTTTTGCCCCAAACTGCCCACCCAAGGGAACTTAGCTATACATGATCAAACTAGGAACAAATGAGAAGGGAAAGAGAGTAGGAAACACCATGGATGCTTGATGAAGCTTGACTTCTTCACTTCCTTGCTGCCAGCCATGAGCCTCCTCCTCCAATGGTTCCCAAGAGCATGAAAATGGTGGAATGGATGGATAGAAACGTAGAGAAACTAGGTTTCTCTGGTGGAAAGGAGTGGAAAGTGGGTGGAAATGGGATTAAATGCAAGGAAAGTATGTGGATGGGAGTAATGGATGCAAGGGAGCAGCTGGGTTGTGGCTAGGAAGTGCTCTCTCTCAAGCCCTAGAAGCAACTAGTGCTTTTATAGGAGCTAGGGCTTAGTGGGGGTAAAATAGGAAAAGTAGTGAAAAGTTGTGTAGGGTAGGTGATCACCACAGTCGTGGTGGGTGTGCCACGGCCGTGGTGAGGGTAGTGGGGAATGGCCGTGGGGGGTAAATACGGTCGTGGTGTGAATGAGGTGGTGAGATGGTGGTGGCCACGGCCGTGGCGGAGTGCCACGGTCGTGGTGGGTAGCATGCACCACGGCCGTGTTGGGTAACACGGCCATTTTGGAGGAGGACGAGCTGACCGTGGGGAGGGGCCACGGGCGTCTTGATCGTCTTCGGCCACAGTCGTGGCGACTTGGCCACGGTCATGGCATTCCGGGAAAAAACCTTGTTGGCTGGTGACTTCTTGCAATTAATTCCCATGATCGTGGCAGGGTGCCACGGCCGTGTTCACTTCCACTAGCCACGACCGTGCTGATGGCCACGGTCGTGGTGTCTTCACTGGCCACGGTTGTGGCTGGGAGGCCACGGCCATGGGACTCGGTGGAATTTCCCTGTTGCAACCTGTTGGCACTTGGCAATAAAGGCACGACCGTGGCATTGTGGCCACGGCTGTGGCGAGGCTTGACTTCTTGATTTTGCTTCTAACTTTGTCATTTTCAGATGTCTTTGCTTGGGATGATTTTTGGCCACTGAAGGTAGTTTGAGGGAGACTTTGGGGCCTTCTTTGGGGCCTTCTTTGGGTCCCTCCTTGAGTTGGGGAACCCTACAACTCCCTCTATCTCTCTCTTCCATCTAAGCATGGTCCAAGTACCTGAAAAACAGTGCAAAGAACATCCATAAGAATATTTTCAATGATAATCATATTGGGGAGAATAACATGTAATTATAATACATTTGAATGTGATAAAGGTACAAAATGACACAAGATATAGCCCTAGAATAGGGTTGGATCACCACCCCAAACTTGAAACATACTTGTCCTTAAGTATGCTCCAACTCAATCTCTTTTCCATTTTCCACAATCAAAAGATACGACAAATGCAATATGATGGGTGACAAATGCTAAATGGGATCAATGGTGACTAGGTACATGCAAATCACTTCCCTCCTCTTTTACTTTCACAAACCAACCATGAAGAGAGAACAAAGCACATGAACTTTGCATATAATGCATGGGTTGCACAAGTTATCAATATCTCATCCATAAGGTTCCGGGTAGACCGTTTCATGATGATGTTAATCGCCGATGACTAGGAGTGTTGTTTCACCTTCATGCGTTCAACCTTATGCTTCAAGTCATGCCAAATGACCCACATGGCTGCGGAAAAGGGATAAAGTGAGCTAGGTTTGAGGTTTCCTAGCTTAATGGGTATGAAAGTGGAAGAAAGGGATGCTGTAAGATTTTTGGAGTGTTTTTACACACTCATCTTTTCTTTATTTGAATGCTCATAAACAAGAGCATCCTTTTATTTTATTTTGCTTTTCTTTTTCTTTTCTTTTCTTTTCTTTTTCTTTCCCTTGGTGTAGATAGGGCATATGGTGGATAGAGTGAAGCGGGGAGATAAAGATATGGCCACCCCAAACATTTGGAGGTGGCCAAGGCTGATTATGTGTACTAGGGCATCTTTTTATGAGGCGGAGGGGTATGAAGATGGTGGAAGAATAGTCGGGTCAAAGAGGGGTCACTTGGCATGATCTTCCACATAAGGTCTCCTGCATGAAAACTAGTCGGACACTTCACCATAGATATCACATCACATGAATGAACCAAATGAAATCCATATATCAATCAAGTGACTCCACAAACATTAAACGTTCTATGCTTGCTCGAATCATAAATCAATCAAACCAACACATTCCCAAGGGAGGTGACGAGCATGTAAGAAGTCACTCGTTGATACCACATAGCACTTCATCACAGCATATCATCTTGTATTTGTCAAAGATAAGCAATTTCATTCAATATGGTAAAGATTGAGTCAAAACACGCTTTTTGGACAAGGAACATCAAATCTGGGCAAAATTGGCCAAAAAGGTGCCAAATTGCACTAAATCACATTCAAACACAATTTTAGGTAAAAAGCAAGTAAATCCTAGCTAAAACATGCAGAAATTAGCAAAAACTACATGAGATGCAATGCATGGCTGAAAAAGCAAAAATTTTGAAAAATTACTCAAAAGTGCAGAAATCAACTACATGTCATGCAAAGATGCGATGAAAAGAACACAAACAATAAAACTAAATAGATGGCAGAGGTGATATCAAAAAGACAAAATGAGAGATAGAGTGGTGCATACTACCCTACCCACCCCAAACTTTAGAATCATGATGTCCTCAACATGAAACTATAGCTTAGGGGAGATAGGGGAAGAATCAAGGCTGCGGTGGCTGGTCCGGCATCTACGGAGGATCTGGACGAGGAGCTGAGGCTGGAGCTGAGTTGGATGGAGGATGCTGGTAGTAGTGCCCCCAGTAGTCATCCTGGGGGGAGGGTAAGTCTGTGGATACCCAGCTAAACCACCCCAAAAATATGCGCCCCATTCGGGGTTTCTTACTGCTCGGGCATGGTGATATTGATACAGGTGGTTGATCTAATAGTGCATCTACTGGTGATCATACCACATTTGTTGTTGGGCAAGCTGCATGTCACTTTTAGTTTTTTGAATGTTCTCAAGGTGTGCCTGGATCGTGGCCATGTCATAGGCATTCCCTGAGGGTGGCTACAACTGGGATGTTCCCTCATCCCTCCTTCTTGTTCTTCGGGGTTGTCATTGTTCTGCATCTTCTTGCTCCTTCCCTTGTACATTAGATTCGGCAACATCTTCATGAACGGCAGCGGCTCCCCTAGCATATGTCTCCCTCGGGTGGTCTTGCTGCCATGCCATCAATTTTTCCCTCATCCCGTCGCCAGGTCCCAACACGGATATTAGGGATCGCATGATATGGCAGCTCTAGCTCAAAATCCTGCACACTTGTAGTTAAATAAATCATTCTTTTATCCTTCATTTTTATGGTGTGCGAGCACGTCAGATAGTTGAGGTCAACAAGTTCTTCCTCAATCGCGTCTTGTGCCCCCGAGAGATCCTATTCCAACGCTAGTGCAATAGAAGTGACAAACCCTCCCATAACGAACGGCTTCGAGCTCTTGTAGGGTACGCCCTTTAGATGGTCAATCAAAAGAACTCCAAGGTCAATGTACCTCTTGTAGTGCATACCAATCTAGACAATCATATCCTTTTGGGAAATGCTACCTTGGTTGTCGTATCTTCCCACAATCATGTTAGCCAGGACCTTCTGCATGTAGCGCGTTAGCGGGTTACTTATAGCAACAGTTTTTGATCTACCCGCGTAGTAGTCCTCTTTACCCGTGAATCTCTTCCAATAATAGGCATAGTCCAAAGTGCCCTCTCTCTCTAACAAGCCGTCATCCAATTTCACAACTTCTTCAGGACTAGAGGCGAAGATAGCATTCAGCTCAGTGGAAGTGAGGAGAAAGCTTGGTGCGTCCCCGCTAGTGGTGCTTTTACACCCCATGAGGTCGGAGCGCACAGGATGTGGGATATTATGCTTTCGAAATTTATAGACCTACACTAACTACCTACGTCTACTAAGACACTACGCCCGCAAGCGCACGGGGTCGTGTCGTAGTATAGGAAGGCGGGAAGTACAGGGTCGATCCACGGAGATAGAGGGGGCACTAGAGTTAGACGAGGTAAGCTACGTTCCTATTGCGGAGAGTAAGGTTTTTAGGGTTCAAAGGTTGGTTGGTTGTTGATTAAGCTAAATGAGCAAGTAGGAAAAGCAATATGAAACTAAGTTATAAAAAGGCTAAATTAGCAATCTAAGTCAACAAGCTATCTAAACAAGAGCAAGAACAAACTACACTAGACTAAGCAAGCAACTAGCAATTGAGAGCATAAGTTAACCACTAATCAAGATCAAAGACCTAAATTAACACTTAGCTAGCAAAACAAGGCAATTAACTAAGTTAACTAAAGCAATTGAATTACACTAGCATTAACAAGCAAACAGAGCAATTAAGGTTTTAAGCAATTAGATGAAGGAGGTGGGCCATTTGGGAATGTGACCTTGACATTAGTTGGAGGATGCCACCATAATAAGCAATTAGCATATTTCATTCTAGATTACCAAACCAAACAACAAGGTGGGTGCTATGAGAATGTACCCTATGCTACTAATTGGAGAACTAGGGCTAGGTGTAATTCTCATAGGATGTACCAAGTCTAGGTCTCTAGGATAAGTGGTATTAGTCAATTGAGGACCAAGGGTAAGGATGGGAGTAGAGATGAGGATATTTGACCTCGTGCCACTAGCCACCTCAGCCTTTAGAAAATCCTAGGCAATTGCACTAATCACACTTATACTAGTCACTTAGAACTCACATTTTCATGTAGGAAGAAGGTGATTATGTAGGAAGATAGGGGGTTAGCTAGGGATCCGAATTAAGGACCTAGGAGCCAATCCTATGATAGCTACATAGAAACCTAAACATCCTAGAGACAAATGTCTTCAAACACCACAAGGTAAGAAATTAATGTAATTAAACAACAATCACATGCACAAGTAATGAGAAATGAGATACAAGCAAAGGCAATCATCATAGAAGTGAAATATGTTCATTACAAATTATATTCCCCCAACATGGTATCACAGTCACATTTTTGCCCCAAACAGCCCACCCAAGGGGGCTTAGCTATACATGATCAAACTAGGAACAAAGGAGAAGGGAAAGAGAGTAGGAAACGCCATGGATGCTTGATGAAGCTTGACTTCTTCACCTCCTTGCTGCCAGCCACGAGCCTCCTCCTCCAATGGTGCCCAAGAGCATGGAAATGGTGGAGTGGATGGATAGAAACCTAGAGAAACTAGGTTTCTATGGTGGAAATGAGTGGAAAGTGGGTGGAAATGGGATTAAATACAAAGAAAGTAGGTGGATGGGAGTAATGGATGCAAGGGAGCAGCTGGGTTGCGGCTAGGAAGTGCTCTCTCTCGATCCCTAGAAGCAACTAGTGCTTATATAGGAGCTAGGGCTAAGTGGGGGTAAAATAGGAAAGGCAGTGAAAAGTTGTGTAGGGTAGGTGATCACCACGGTCGTGGTGGGTGTGCTACAGTTGTGGTGAGGGTAGTGGGGAATGACCGTGGGGGGTCAATACGGTCATGGTGTGAAGGAGGTGGTGAGATGGTGGTGGCCACGGCTATGGTGGAGTGCCACAGTTGTGGTGGGTAGCATGCACCACGGCCGTGTTGGGTAACACGGTCATTTTGGAGGAGGAGGAGCTGACCGTGGGGAGGGGCCACGGGCGTCTTGATCGACTTCGGCCACGGTCGTGGCGACTTGGCCACGGTCGTGGCGTTCCGGGAAAAAACCTTGTTGGCTGGTGACTTCTTGCAATTAATTCCCACGACCGTGGTCGGGTGCCACGGCCGTGTTCTCTTCCACTGGCCACGACCGTGCTAATGGCCACGGTCGTGGTGTCTTCACTGGCTACGGTCATGGCTGGGAGGCCACGGCCGTGGGACTCAGTGGAATTTCCCTGTTGCAACCTGTTGGCACTTGGCAATAAAGGCACGACCGTGGCATTGTGGCCAAGGCCGTGGCGAGGCTTGACTTCTTGATTTCGCTTCTACCTTTGTCATTTTTGGATGTCTTTGCTTGGGGATGATTCTTGGCCACTGGAGGTAGGTTGAGGGAGACTTTGGGGCCTTCTTTGGGTCCCTCCTTGAGTGGGGGAACCCTAGAACTCCCTCTCTCTCTCTTTTCCATCTAAGCATGGTCTAAGTACCTGAAAAACAGTGCCAAGAACATCCATAAGCATATTTGCAATGATATCATATTGGGGAGAATAACATGTAATTCTAATACATTTGAATGTGATAAAGGTACAAAATGACACAAGATACAGCCCTAGAATAGGGTTGGATCACTTCTTCATAGGTTCTTGTATATATAAAATTGTTGGCCTTTGCTACTGTCGGGAACTACAGTTGTATGATTGTGGCCAATGATTCATACTATAAAATTGTAAGAAGTCTTGTGGCAGCAAATGGTTACTTTTATATTGTATTTGGTAATTTATTCAAGGTGTCAAAGGCTCACATCCTCCACTATGTAAATCAACATTTTTTTCAATCCAATAAAAGAAAGAATTTTTGGATTTTCCATGTATTTGTCCAATTGTGTATCCTAGATGTCGTTGTTAACATATAATGTTATATAAGCTATAATGCACGAATTGTATAAAAAATATTGAATATAGTATATCCTTATAACTATTTATGATGGAAATTTTCTGTCGCAATAAACCTTGATGAGAGTATTGTTAAAGTTATCTCCATTTCCTTTTACGATAGAACTTTGTTGTCATAAATACCAATTATGACAAAAAATTTGGGCTGACATTATATCCATTAATGATAAGATATATTATCCGTCTTTGTTAGTACTAGCGCTGGAATGAAATTTTTTGTCGTCATTAATAAAAACGGCAAGACAATAATGACAACATGCGACGAATTATTTTTTTCATCATTAATAGCTATAACGACAACTTTTCCCACAATTATGATGAATGTTTCCATCGTTATTGCTATATATTCATGTAGTAAATCATCAAGCAATAATATAGAGTGATCATGATTAAAACATTAATCTTGCAAGGATAATGTCTACTTTGTACTTAACATGCAAACAATCATAATTATTTATGCTTTAGAAGCATGACCTGTTTACCTTGGACCAATGATGATCCTAAGATAGACTTTGTGATCTTTGAGTCAAATCTTGGTGAAATCTCCCCTTGACTTGATTTGTCTCTAAAACTTATTCATAAACATCATTAATCAATACCTTGTATTTATCTTAGGTTGAATTAGGGTGAATTACTATTTGAGTGCATTAGGTTAGGCTTATTATTCAACATTATGTAACTAGGTTGGATTAGACCACCTCAATCATATGTGGTACAAAATTAGGTTTTCATAATTCAAATTAGGGTTTCAAATAGAACATCAAAATGGAAAAGCAAATCACCACTTGAAAACCTTTAAATCAGGTTCTCTCGAAAAACCCTTTTGAATGACTATTTATTTGTATTTTTCTTAGCATCTTGTGATTTACTATGAATATTTGATAACTAACCAATCAGAATTCAGTAAAACTATAGTGTGACATTGATTTGAGTCAAAAATAAACATGATGTAAGTTAGCTGCTAATTGACCAAAGAACCCTAGGCGCGTGCTAGATGTAATTGATTATGTGAGGGTAAAAGTGTCATTAGGTCATAGATCGAATCTGTGCATTTGAGAAATAGAAACATCAGTGAAAGGGCTAAATTTCCCTTGTAACATTAATCAATTGATTCAACATATAGGGTCACCACAGTCATTGCATGATAGGGTTTCTTCTCCTCTCATCCATGGCAAGAGGCATAATTCTGGAGGTGAGAACCTCTTATCAAAGCTTGAGAAACAAAGTCTTTTGCAAGGAGTTGAGATGGTTGTAGAGCCCGCCATGATCGGATGAAGCTAACGAGTACACTTTTAGGTTTTTATGTAGCTTGGAGTGTAAGGAGCTACATTGAAAGACCAGGGAATTGAGGAGGAAACTTGGGGCTCATTCTTAGTGAAAACATTTATGAACCTCAGAACGAAAGGTCGTGTATCCATTGTGGAGGCAAGGCCTACCCATCGGAGGTGTTTTCATGGTTGGAAGAGATGTGAGCAGTCATGGCGAATATCATCGATGAGGCATCATTCAGTAGTTGTAGGATGCGATGCCCGGGAATAGTTGATGGAAAACTAATGATGGAAAAAGAAGCAGGAAGGGTTAGTGAAGATTACTTGGCTGCTAATTTGGTAGGAAGTGGTGAAGAAAGTCGGGTGTGCATGGTGTTTTTCAGAGAACACATTGAGTAAGTTGGGAAGTCCCAAGGCACGGACAAAGAAATTGAGGGAGGAATAAGATTGTGTGTAGTTTGGTGATGCTCGACCATGTGTTAAATAGGAAAGGGGTGGTGTGTAGATCCCTCTATAAAAATGGAGTTGATAGGAAGTCGAGCCCCGATTTGGGTGTTTCTTCATTTGGTCAAAACAGAAGGTGATTGATGGGTCATTGGTTTCAGGAGACTGAGGCGAATTCGAAGGAGAATAAAGTTTGTGAAAAAGAGAATCTTGGAGGGAGTAAGAGATCATGGAAGATAAACCTATGAAACATCTTGGACGATGTGGAGGTAGTTGATGATCTCTAGGATGTCTGACTATGGGATGATCAAAACACAACCATCATATCACATTAGAAAAGGAAAGAAAAATAAATCAACCGCATGACAACAAATAAAACTAGAAGTTTAGGGAAAATCAATTCAATAAATAAAACCAGATTCAAACCTAGGTCAAACTATATTAAAATGTACTTTAATAGATTTGAAGTTTCAAATATGGGTCAAATGAGTTCAAATTTGAACCATATACTATTGGAGGGTTTTGAACGTTCCTATATAATTACATTTCATGTTTGTACACATTATGGTCCATAACTCCTAAATTGGTTATTAATCTTATAATTGATGCATTAAAGGTAAGACAATTTTGAAAAAGGCTCCTAATATTGAATCTTTGAGTCACCATTTTGAGTTTTACTCATTCAATAACCAGATGGTCATCTCTTTAACCTCCTCCTATGTTTTATGATCATTTTGGAGGAGACAGAAAATGAAAGAGAATTAATATGAGTTATGAAATATGAATTTTAGTCTTATTTTAAGTTTTCTCATCCTATTTTTGTATAAGGACAACCATTATAGGTATTTTTCATTTAAACCCCTCAAATATTATTAATTAGAAAATTTTTATTCTAAGTTTTAATTTGTCTTTGAAAATTGGGATGTGACATGATGAGTGTAGTGATTTCGGGTCTAAAAATCACAATCACCACCTTCACTATGAGAGCTGACTATGACTTACCATATCATGGTTTCCATGTGTCACTCTCAAGGTGGGTCTGTCTGATACACGGTTCTCTAACATGTATACATCTGCATGGTTTGATATTTCCATGTCATGACTAGTGAGATTATTTCATCAAGCAACCCACACTCTAGTCTTATGTGTTACTGGTTTCTATCTACCTTCCATAGTAACAACCAACTAGGGACATAATGAGAATATGCATATGTACTCTTAACATACGTATGATCTCATTTACCCAAGGCTAATACTTGAAGACATACGTCATTGAGTAATATTATTCTCTAGACATTCGTAATATTTCCTCATTATCTCGTAACTTAGTGAAATAGAATGATTTTGTAGCTTTCCTTTATGAGTATTAATCAAATCCATTATGGTTTATGCCATGTCAATCATCATATGAATGGTTCTATGGGCATACCTTACCAAAATATTTCCACTTGCACTCATAGCCAATCATCCATGAATCATATTCTTGGTGAGTCTAAACATGTCCACCATGATTCTGTTGTGCTAGTGCTAGTTGAGCGGGTTAGCAAGACTATGCTACTAGTCAGTATATTGCATATTTCCTTCGTTATTTGCAGTATGATTTCTTGTATAGATGGTACTTTCACAATATGGTGTCTGATATTCCTTGCCTAACAATTAGCTTCATTGTTGTCATAATATCACATTGAGTCATCAATGGTTGGAATATCTACAAGTTCATCTTATGAACTTCTAAATCCATATAGTATCACTCTATGTTCACAAGGCAAGTATACTCAGCTTCTATTGTAGAATAGAATAAATGACTATTAGTTTGAAACCCTTTCAACTAATAACATTTCTCTTTTATACCGAACATATTATAATTTGCGATCATTTTGTTATTATGGAAGCTTGCACTAATGTAACCCTTTACATCCATCTCTTCCTTTATTTCTACCTATATGGACTAGCAATCTATCCTTAAGTACTTCACAAGTACTAATCGACTCTTTAATGACATTTCCAATAACCCTTATTGGAGTTTCCCATCATCTTGCCATGTCCAATGCATACAAGATTATATGGGATAATAGCATTCATGATAGATCCATTGCTACAGCCTTTGGCATCTTTATCATATAATTCTATTCTTTACAAGAATTGGAACATATGGTTCGTGACAGACTAATCTGGATTCTCTCTCAGTGAATCCTTTCGTGTTGAACTCTTTCAACATATTTCTATGTATGTGCTCAAACTTTCATTGTGAAACATTTAAGAACTATCTCATAGGTGTTGATCCTTGTCTCATAAGATGTCTCACTTAATCCTTCATTGTTGAAGGGGTTTTCACATGCCAATTCTCAATATTTGCATTATTGAGATTTTATTCCTCATCATATGTGGAATATTCATATATACTCCCATTAAATATTTTGTAATCACAGACTTCATATTTTATCTTGATTCAAGTTAAACTCTTTGACTGTCTTGTAAAATCAAAGATCCCATTTCAGAGATGCTTGTTTCAATCCCAGATTGAAATTTGTAGTTTATAGACTTTATTTGCATTCTTGAAGTTATAAAACCTTTTAGGTTGTGTCACATACACATCCTCTAATATATTCCTTTAAGGAATCCAATTTATTACTTCATATGCCAAATTTCTTTATCTCAACTACAATTACAAGCCTGATAATTGGTAAAGGAATTTCTATCATGTTCAACAACTTCAATTGATTTGATAAACTTTTCAACCAATTTGTCCTCTTATGTTATCCATGTAGGTCTTTGCCACAATACTCCACTGAACCCTTTAGGTATTACCCCTTAGGTGGCACTATCAAGGTCCTACCTTGTTGGCTTACATGGATCTCATAATACTCAGAAATAGCTTCAAGCTGACTAGTTGACTCATCTATTATGACTAACCCATCTGAATCGTTAGATTCACAATCCTCCAATCTCATATATGCTCTACTAGAAACGTTATTCTATGTTACATGATGAGCTTGATATTCCACAACAACTTGTGATTCTCTTAGTTCTCATTGTACATGTTTGTTGATGAGATCTACTTTTACCCCCACTAATTCTTTAGGAATTCAGTTATCATATCAACAAAAACTTTGTTTATTGGATTGGGATTAACAATAATATTTAACAATCATGGTTTGTGGATAAACCTTCTTCAAGAAACTACTTTCCCACTGTAGGTTTCCATGACATATTGGGTCATTCCCAAATCATATCATATATGATGTCTTATAAACCATTCAGATGGTACATCATTTAATGATAGCTTTATATTTCTGGATAAGAAGATTAGATTAACTGATGATCATATCATGGCTCATCATGGTATAATTCCTTCATTCTCACACATTATCATGTTCAGATGAATTGGACTTGTGATACATTATCATAGTCCATTCTTTGAAGGTACTCAAGGCATCGATGTAAAGTATTTCCATATTTAATCTCATCAAAGTTTCTTAATACTTTTATTAATGTCATACTTCATTTATAATCTCCTTGAACATTTCAAGATATTTTCCTTTTGTTGAGTACATATAATCATTTTACTAGTAAATGAATATGAGGTATAAGTAATTATCTATAGCATTCATTCTATAAGATCTTCATGCATCACCAGTATGAGGTCTAATGGAAGGCTTATCCTCCCACTACATCTAGTGAAGGATGTTATGTCACTTTATGTACAAGTAAGATTTGCATATTTCGTTAGGTTCAACAACCAAGGGAGTCTAGATTAACATCAATATGTATTCTAGATATTCACTTCTTATATATACATCCAAGGTAACTATTGCTAATGATAATCTTGAGTTTTCAATTACAATCCTTTGGTATTAAACATTAAAACTTATCCAAGATTTTTTCTGAGTAAACGTCATTAGATATTTCCCATTTCCATGCAAGATCATATCTTTTAAAATAGAAACACTAATATCTCACTTTATTGATATATCATCCTTATCATACAAGATTCTTTGAAGTTAAATGTTTCTATTTGATGACATAATGATATAGCAGTTCTACTAACTCTATTACATGCCCAATTGGGCTAAGATAAATTTAAACATGGACCCAAGCTTTTGCAACTCTTTCTCTGCCTTGTCCATGTTTGTCCTTCCATGAAATCTTTTACTTCTTGTCAAATCCTACACATCATCATGTCAGATCTCTATTTTGTATTACATACCAAAATGAGAAAGTAATAAAATTTATCTTATAACGTTTATACCGGAAGTGGAGGCCTCAGTGCCCTATTTATTCTTTTCTAGTTCCTCTAACCAGAGTGGGAAATTTCTTTTCCAATGTCCAGGCTGGTGACAATGGTGACAAATGCCTCTTAATTTATTCACACCTTCCTTTTCTATGATATCTAAAGACTTGGGCTTCTGGCTAGCTTTAGAACTCTTCTTAGCTTTGCGTTTACCTTTAGACTTCCCCTTTGTCTTGTTGATCATCATCATAAACTTGGGATTGTCTTTCTTCATTTGTGTCTCAGCTATCTCAACATGCCCAACAACTCTGTCAATAGCTTGTCAAAGTTGTTCGTGTTGTAGTTCATGACAAATTCACTATATGACTCTGGAAGAGATACAAAATCACGTCAGTAGACAACTCTTGACCCAAGGGGAATCCTAGTCTAGCTAGGTTCTCCACATACCAAATGAGTTTGAGTACATGAGGACCTAATGGATCTCCATCTACCATGATACATTTGAACAATGCCTTGGAGACATCATATCTCTCTTATCTTGCTTGATCTTGGTACATATTCTTGATATGTGTGACCATCTCAGTCGCACCCATATTTCCATGCTGCCTCTACAACTCATAGTTCATGGAGCATAGCACCAGACATTTGACATCCATGACATCTTTAGTATGCTTCTTATAAGCATCCTTGCCATCCCTTGATGCATTTTGAGGTGGTTCCTCAGCATCTGGCATTTCCAGGACATAGAGCTTTTGCTCCTGTGTGATAATAATTCTCAACATCCTGAACCATTTATGGAAGTTGTTCCCATTAATTTTGTCCTTCTAAAGGACTGATCATGAGAAAAGTGATTTTTGTTCGTTGCCATTTGGTTCTACAAAAGAACTTGCAATTTTGTCAAAAACTCAATTTTGATTTGATTTGATAAAAATTTGGACAATAATAATTCAGTCTTTAATTCATTATCATTCTCATTGTTTTGTTCAAATTGTTAAACCTCAAGTATCAACTAGGAATATTGTAAAGAATCAATTTTCTAATGAGCAAGATCCAAGATAATGTAACTACAACCCGACCAACACCACAAAACACCAATAATTACCAAGGTATGCAACCTTTTCCAATTCCATCATATGAAACTCTTTATAGATAATATATGCAACTCCTTGCCATAATTATCTATATGCTTCTGGGCCCAGACGCTCTAAGAATCACCAGTTAAGCCAGACCCAATAGCCAATTCGATAATAATACACCCCACGGAGGCGGAATCTACATTATTACCATTACACTTCCACAAGGTAGATGGCGCACCACGTGGAGATGTAACCTACACTTAGTCGAATAAGTTTTTGATGTGTATTGCTATTGGAAAGTATCTTCGACTAAATATGTTTAATTGAGGGGTTTTATATATATCATATATATAGATATACTATATCCAATCACCACATGTATAGTACGTATCATATACATGCTATATACCACAACGTAAATATGAAATATAAAACAAAAAGTGATGGTTATGGCCATGTCTACTTGTAATTCCTTGGAGCCACAATGAATTACTACCACCTAGGTCAATCATCACATCATATGTATGAACCTGTTGTTTGTGTATATCTGTGCTTGCCAATCTTGGTAGATTGGTTCAACCCTTGAATTGGTCATCTTACCTCGTGACCACTTGGTAGGTCCTCTAATATGGTTGTCTGGCCTCCAGTCCAACCAATGTTTGGACTCCTTCCAAATGGTTGGTTGGGTCCACCATATGGTCATCTTGATCCATTGTCCCCATGGTCCTCCAGACAGTTGGCTCATCTCATGAACTGGATGTCTCATCTGACAAAGATCATCTTCCTCGCCCTTTCAAGAAAAGAAACTATCACATTGCATTGTAAAGAGAAACCTTAAGTTACATATGAGGGGAGCAAAGGTAGAAAATAATTAACTTTACATTGAGAAGAGGGAGGTAGAGGCTCAGTTCATAGATCAAGATAAATAGGAATAAAACCAAACCATCCAACCACACATAGATATTGGGTATTGGCCATAACCATGCTACACATCCACCATCAAAACCACTTTTAGAGCAACATGTGTAAATTGCATATACATCATATCAATTTGGGATTATGTGGTCTTCGATCAGATACACATATAAGATAGTTTAAATATCACATTGTATGAAATAAATAAACAATTAAACCAAAAGTCCTATCATAATAAATTGGCGTGGTTCTGATACCACTATTCCAAAATATGGGCACAGAGTATAGCAGCCAAAATGAATTATTTTTTTATCTATCTATATTTGCATAACAACAAGATCGTGTCAACAACTATGAAATAGGAAGGATGGTTTAGTGAGTTATAATTGTTCCCGGAGTAAGTCCAACTCGATTCAACACATCTAGTTTCTCTTAGAAAGTGGTTGTGCAGATCTTGGTCTTCACCATAGACAACAAACATGACAGCTTCTGCAACAACTCTTGTGGTATCACCACAGACTGCAGGCTAATTTTCCTCTTCTAGCAGTAGACGAAAGATGCCAACCTCTAGAGTAGTCCACCTGGACCAACTAGAATTCATGTCGTTCAACTTGAACATACAGGAAGGAGTTGTCCCTCCTCTTGGCATACTAGTCACCAACATGCTCTCCAACAACAACGATCCTCAGTTGTTCTCTCCCGTATCTATCCCTCCCTAGTCAGGTAGTACTTGATTGGGCCCTCTCAATTACCACAACCAGAGTGGACAACAATTATCAGAGGAACTTATTCTCAATTGTTTATGTTGTGCTTTGGGAAGCCCCTAGTACCCCTTATTTATAGGTGGGGTTAGGGCCAGGGTTCCCAATCAATACGAGATTGTGTGGGAGTGGAAGGGACCAGAAGATCTTGAATTTCTACAACTTGTGACTAAGAAGATTCTCTGTTCAATGAAGACGGTCATCTCACAGTGCCAGATGACGGTCTGGCAGTTTAAAATCACATACGAGTTTGGAAATTTGATTCCAATTAATATTACATATTAATTTCCTTGCATCACGAGTAACGTACAATCAAACAAGTTTGAGAAATATCCAAAACCTTCATTCAACCCAACCGAGCCATGTCACCCATGCAAGATGCATGTCTCACTCACCCATACACATTGCTGGTGAGCTTGAGTTGAGCAGATCGATTCAACAGATTGAACGGTCAGTTCACTCATTTGTTTGGGTAGAACTTAGCCAATTCAAACTCTGATCAGCCTGACAACCCAAACAGCCATCTCAACATTTGAGATGCCTGTCTAGATACCTAAATGGATGTCTCAATACTTGAGATGGTCATTTGGTAGTGTAGTCAGCCAATCAATTGATTTTTTGTGTGAATTGAACACGTAAATCCTTTAATAATCAATTCAATCATTATTCATGATAAGCTCTTGTTCTAGATGAGCTCCTCTGTGTATGACCCTATAGGTCCCATATCATGTTGGTAGTGGATGCCCATAATTAGCTTATGACATCAAAAGCAAGCAGCGGTGCCTAGTCACACATCAGTGCTACCTAAGTGAATGGAAAGTTGGAGAACAACTTCAACCTACAGCCTGTGTAAGGTGTTGCGGTGATTGTATAATTATTTTGTCTCTGATATCTTGAGTGAACTCGAGGCATGGAGTCATCATCCTCTCAATGTTCATCTCATGTTTCTTGAATTAAGAGAAGACTGTCTGAGATAATGTAACCTCAATATCATATATTAATTCACATGTGCATGTGCATGCATTTCTTAGTCTCGTTTATCAAGTGGCTATGATATCATACTCTAGTAGAGGGACAAATCTCATATCTATCACTCATATTCTATCACCATGTATCAAAGTCACCCAATCATTACCTTTATAACAACTCATGTTTCAAGATTGTGTTTGATGATGTCAAAGCGTACCCAACAACATGTCACGAGTGTAGCAATTTCAGGTCTAAGAATCACAATCACCACCTTTAGTATGAGAGCTCACTATGAATTACCATATGATGGTTTCCATGTGTCACTCTCAAGGTGGGTCTGTCTGATACACTATTTTATAACATGTATACATGTGCTTGGTTTGATATTGCCATATCATGACTAATGAGATTCTGTCATCAACCAACCCACACTCCAGTCATATGTGTTATTGGTGTCTATCTACCTTCCACAGTACAACCGACTAGGGACATAACGAGAATATGCATATGTACACTTAACATCCGTATGAACTCATATCCCCAAGGCTAATACTTGAAGACATATGCCATTGAGTAATATTATTCTCCATACATTCATAATATTTCCTCATTATTCATAACTGAATGAAACAAAATGAATTGGAAGCTTGCCTTTGTGAGTATTAACAAAATCCTTTATGGTTTATGCCATGTCAATAATTACATGACTGGCTCTATGAGCATACCTTACCAACAATATTTTCATGTCTTCTTTCATCGAAGTAGATGTGATCAGAAAATGTGGACCGGGTCGACCTAATGCTCTATGCAAATATTAGTTTTTTGTCATTACCTCCCTCAATGCCTTAAAAGTTATCATGTTGTGATACTTATGATTCATCAATAACCTCATTGTGTAGGTGTTTGGGATAAATCCTTTACTCAAGTGTAATAAGGTATATTAGGGTTTTTTTCTTCAAACATACAATTGGTTGCATATGCTTCATCAATATACTCTTCAATACTACATGGTAGGCCACATTGACATGTTGACATTCTAATTGTCATCACCTGAGGGTATCTATGCAATGCTAATGTGAATTAATGCAATTGTAAAGTAGCCTATGACATACATACACATACATTTTAAACAACATAGCTCATAAAAAGACTAAAAATTCATGGGAGTAAAGTCTGATAAGTGATAAAAGCACCCTTCAAACTAAATCAACAAAACAAATCAAGTATGTTGGACTAAAGGTCAAACTATCACAGTCCTTGTGGTAAATCATGCCCCTAAATTCTACCTTACCGATTCAGATGAAGAGAAAATCTTATAGTAGTAACACATTAAGGATCTTGTAAAGGGAAAAATATCATCCTAAAACTAAACATGCGTGCAATATGTTATCATGGATGATAGAGTCAAGTAACTATGAAATAATGTATGTGACCACAACTAAATCAATACTGATCACAAAAAATTAAATCAATACTAGTACGTAGTTGTTGAGAGTTGTACCTATGAAACTAATACGACCAGCCATACATCAACAAAGGTAGACACTAGAAGCACCACATCCAAAAGAAAGAGAAGACAAGAAACATTGTCCATGAATGAAAACATAAATAATTTAGTAACAACAACCAAACTAAACTTTCCAAAGAAATTATCAAAATGAAAAATCAAATACACACCTGTGTAAGGACACCTCATGACTTGTTCTACTTCACACACATCAAGCTCGATGGCAATGAGGATTGTGAGTATGAGAGGTAAGGAGGGAGTGACATACAAAAGAAAATAATGTATGTGAAGGTGTTCTCCCAAAAATAGAAATAGAAAAATCAAGGTCATTATACTATCACAAGATAAGGAAGCAAGTATCATAAATTAGGGTTTAGATAATATAGTTGTTCCTTGTCACAACAAGGTGAAAGTGACAATATAATAAAAAAAGGAGAATGAGAACATGGTTAAATGTGAACTAGTTTGGAGTAGGGTTCAATCCACCCTTGTTGGTGTAAAACAATAGCCCTTAAGATGGCTTCACTTGCTTGTCAAACATGCCTAACAATTGAATAGTATTTCATACAATTATGGAGCACGCAGAATAAAAGAATTATCTCAAGATATTGTGTTCAGACACATTAATTCAATTTATATACAAATTTTAATTATGCAAAAGATAAATTACACAGTATACGACTCGCAAACACCTTTCACCTCAAAATATTGTGGTCAAACATCAAAAGTTGGGATAACATTTTCATCATGAAAATATCTATCAACAATCCTCCAATTCCAGTGTTCCATCATTAATAATAAAAAATACCCCTAGTTCAATAATCTCGGAAGACCAATATAGTTGAAACTTCCCAACACTACTTGTCCCATGCATATTTCATGGAAGCAACTAGATACAACTTCAATGAAAATAGCATCATGTTCCTAATACCATGGTAACCATTATCATATATATCATGGATAGGGAATTTGTGGAGGCAAAGAAACCTCTTACGAGGGAAGTACGTGAAAAAACAATAATACTAAATTCCCTACCAAATGAGAATCATATAAAGCAAGAAATGATGGGAATATATTGTTTATTGAATCTTTATGAAGTGTGAACTTAATATTTGATGTCTTAGAGTATACTCATATAATCACATTCATTGTTGTCAAAGGTTGTGGTGGTCATTAAGATAATACATGTCAATAAACATTTCTTGTCTTTTATTTCCTTCAAGCGATTTGGCTATTTTTAACTTCCATCACCTTTCTAACATTACTTTGTATACAATTAGTAACCTCGTGCATCAATATTGGAAACACTAGTACATAGGAGGCCTTTAATGCTGTTTAATTAAGGTCTTTGAAGTTGGCTTGGAGGAGAAGCTTAGGTGGGTGACAATGTTCATGGACGTCTATGACATTATTTTATGACGGAAGGTAAAACTGACATGGTACCATAGTTGTGGTTCCCAAAACCAACATCTAGGATAATAAAAATTGACAACAAAAACTTTTTGGATAGTAAATTTGTTCAAATAGGGGGTCTGTCATGTTTGGTTTCATTTAAAAAATTGACATGAAAAACTTGTCATGATGTCAACTTTTTGTGAAAATAATTTAGTAAAATGTTAAGTAGTAGATAGTTGAAATTGATTAGTTTCATCAATTTTCCAAATAAGCTGACTTCATATATGCCCAACATCAGTTTCTATCCATAAAATGATGTAGTAGGATGTATTATCACTTAAAAGTTCATTTAAAAAAAATTGTCCATTCTATTCATCCGTGGCCTGGGCTCGGTCTTAGGACCTCTTGCTAACAAACTGAGTGTCTAACCATTTTGGTGTCTTCTGTTAGACCACTTAAAATTTCACTAATAAGATTGTTCATGTAGTGTTGATTTGTTGTTAAAAAATCAAAGTCACATGGTTTAGACATTAGTTTTTGGAAAATAACCATCATGGAACTATATTTACATGTACCATGTATACAGAACTACTATCTAGCTATTCATCAAGATAAGAACCTATTTTTCTAACTAACAACAGGTTCTATCCTTTATACTTCATAACGATAGGTAACTTTGAAGTTGCAAAACCTGCAATTATATATATATATATGTATATATATATATACAAATATATATAACACTCGAGTGTATTGGAGACACCGTACACCTCAGTTTTTTTTCAAAGATGTAGTAATTTTTTGAAAAATATAAACCATTGATCTTCTTAAATATCTTAAGAACATACTATATAATAAATTTCATCTCATTTGGGCACTTATAGGTCATGCATCTAAAGGAGACAAAAATCATGCATTTCAAATTAATTTTGTGCGTCGATTTTGTTGTCCTTGGATGAATGACTTACACTCATCCAAATAAACTAAAATTTTGTATGTGGTCTATTATTATTGTAACCATGAAGATAAATGTATTAGATTTTAGAAAAATATGGTCAAGATAGGCAAACACCATTGGGGAGTACAGCGTGATCTGTACACTCAACTGTATTCTAGCCTAACTCTCTCTCTCTCTCTCTCTCTCTATATATATATATATATATATATATATATATATATATATATATTCCACATATTCCACTTCCCCATTGCATTCATATGCATATATTCGTATTGACTTATTTTTGCACAGACATTCACAATTCACATGTAGAATCATTTATAGTTTTAGTTGCCCAATTGAATCAATTTCCAAATTCACTTGCATTCATTATAATCTAAATCCAAATACAAAGTCTTTCTTGTGGATCCACATATATGATCACACAAACAATCAAATTCAAAATTGCATGCATAATCAATCTCAATTGAATTCAAAATCAACATGTGCTATGAATCTCTTTCCCCTCTATTCCCATAACCCATCTAGACTATCTTGTGTATAAGGTTGATGGATGTTAAAAACATGTAAAAACAATGATAGAAATCATGTAATAATATTTCATTTAGTAACTTGTGAATCAAATCAGATTTTACACTTATTATTGAAGTGAATATTACATGTACATTTTGGATGTCTAGTTAATGTTTCTTAATAGTGACATTCATATACTTCATCTCATAGTATTCACATGCCAACCAATTATCTTGTGTAGGGATTTATAGTTATCTGAGATGTTAATAAGTGAAAATGTAGAGTTGGCATTACATTTGGACTCAATAAACTAAATTAACAATCCTCCAAAATAATGATTTGTTTTGTCCATCGACAACCCTCCAGCCTTAGAAAATGTCTTTACCCCTATAAGCTAAGTAATGCATGTTTCATGATTAAGCAATTATATAATGATGCAGTCATTAATAAATACATTGACTGTTGCAACCCCAATTTTTGGGTTCAAGTGGTGAGAAATATAATTTCTCATATTAAAGATGTTTGAACAAATTTCATCGAATTCCGTGGACCATGGAGGGAGAACCGGCCCGCGCATGGCTGATGTGAGCGGCCGCTAGGGCGAACTGGAGGAGGAAGATGACCCTTGGGGTCGTGGATGATTTTGCCCCTCCGCGGGCTGAAGAAGAAGTGACTTACACGGGGGTACATCAGTAAATGCGTTATGTTTCCAATGAAAGCGGCCGCGCCAAGATTGCATGGGTTGATGACGTGGCACTTCCCTATTGGTCCCGAGTAAGTGATTCTTATTAAATTCGTATCTCCTCAACCGTATCTTGGATAGATGCGCTTAATACATGAAAGTTGCTCAGAAAATTGAGAGGAATCTAAATAAAATATAAATGAATCCTGATTCCTTATGCAATTCGAAAAGTAATGGAAGATATCAACTTTAATGTATTAATGTTTAAAGAACCCTATTTTGATATGATTAAAGCGATTAGTAGGGTTTAATAGATGATTAAAGTTGATCTTAACTTATTAATGATGAAAAGGAACATTGAGTTCAAAAAGGAAGAACTTTGCACATGATTAGTCTAATTTAGGGTTTATGTGCTTAAATATGCATGAATTTGAAAAGGGCATAAAGTTAACATCTTTAATGATTCAATTAAGGAAAAACCCTTTAGATTTGATGATAGATGAATAATTCAAGATGATATTAACATTTTGTTAATGAAAGAGAAAATAGGATTTAAAAATATGATCTTTTTATATATTTGGTTTAATTTAGGGTTTCGAGCATGATTATGCACTAATGAGCTTGAAAACCCTAATTTTGATGAATATGTCTTTTAATTGGTTTAATTGTGTAAATCCACAAATAAAGTAGAGATGTGATGATCCTAAGCTAATTTGAGCATAAAAGATCCTTAATGTGGATAATTTGAGTAATTAGGGTTTTTATGAGTAGAAAAGTTGTTTTAGGGTTTGTTAACTTAAAAAGGATAAAGTTTGAGAAATTGATCTAAGAAACCCTAATGCATCCTAATGAGACTTAGAAACCTTAGAAAGGTGTCCCAAGTCAATAAGGAGTTGTTTGGGATATGCTTGTGACATTTAGACATTATACATGTTTTCAGGATCAATGTTTGCTTGATTGATTGATTGGCTTGCTTGATTGGACATCTAGTTGGATTTGGATAAATTGTTGCTTAAGATCTCCAAGACAGGTATGTGGTTACGATTATGAATAACCACTTTAGTTTCCCGATGGATTCCCGGGTGTTTAATCACATTGAATGCAACTAAACGTTGGATGTTTATTTATTTCATGCCACTATAAAGTGACTATGATTATCACCATAAATGTGCATATATAACTAGCTAGATCCGGGTCCACCTCTGTTACTTTGAAAAGGCTAAAAAAGGGGTAATCCTAGAGTAAGGTCTAGGTTACCGTGAGTTAGAAACTGGGCTACCTACGTGTAGCGCCATGAGGCTCTTTAGCATATCTCGAGTTAAGGAGTTGTCTACTTACGAGTAGTGCCATGTGACTCAACCCTAGAAACTGGTTCACTTATAGGTGAATCATGGGGGGTTTAATTGGGACAACACAGAGGATAGGGTACTCTTGGATCGCGGAGTTATATCTAAAACGTAATATTGGTTGTTAAATAAGTAATTTAATGATTACATTGTTATCATAGTTGCATGTTTGTTGTTTTCCCCCACATACCAGCTACGACTGACCGACGTTTTGTTTGTCGGAATTTTAGGTACAATGAAAAGAACAAACAATAAAGTGGCACATGTGATACTAAAAGAGAATGAAAGTGCAAAGGAGGATTAAATAGATTATTATCGGTGTGGATAGAAGTTTAGAGATCCAAGTTTTCAAAAGGTATGCAAAGAAAAATTTTATTACCAATTTCAGTATAGTATGTTAGAATTTAATAATTTTTTATGGTTATATGTCGAACCTTTGATCCGGGATTAATGGGTGCGGCTTCAACCTCTTGGTCTCCCTTAATTGGGGGTTATCGGGAGGTGGGGTCGTAACATTTGGTATCAGAGCCTAGGTTCTTCATGTAACCATTAGTAATTATTAAATTTTACAAACTCCATAGAACCCAAGGGAGTTATTAGAGGAGTATCCGAAAGACGGAGGTGTCTAGAAAGGGATCACGACCGGGGGATGGCAAGATTTTCCTCCGCACCGCTAGTCAGAATACGAGGACTCCCAGACCCGTGTGACCGCCTGGCCAAAGTCTTAGGGTATGAATCGAAATAAGATACCTTTAGGACTTCTCATCTTATTCATCCCTTCTCATCACAAAATTCTGATAAGGACCTAAAGGATTAGGGTTTTCTTTCTTCTCCTCACCCTCTTGAGGTATGGATAAGGTTAATAAGGCTTAAGAAATCCTCCACCAAATTAATGAAAGGCGTGTAAATAAGATGTCATGGACATAAGCTTAATAGATTAAGCGCAAACTAAAGAACAGATACATGCTTAGGTCGTATGACATAAGTTGTCATGTCCTCAGAAGAGATCTGAGGCTAGACCTTTTTGTTAGGAGGATAAGTTAGTCTTGGAGATAGAGATCTCCATTTCAAGTAGAGACCTGGCACATCCTCAAAGGATGATGCTAACCCTAACCCTAAGTGAAGGTTAGAGAGAGATGAGTTGGACCAAGTGTTTGAAAGGACATGCCTTTGGGATGCCATACGATCCATGGGTGACCTAGCACCTTTGGCAACCCAACCCTGGGAAGGGTCGTGCATGTTAGAGTAAGGGATAGCTCCTTAGATGATGATGTTAGTAAAGGACCTTAGAAACCCTATGGGATTGTGCAAGTAGGGCATAGCTGGCACCTAGGGCACGCCATGGGGCTGACAGTAGGATGAAACCCTAGATAAGGAATCATGAGGGAGCACAAAGGGTTATGGATGATCTTGAACAAACATAAGTTCAAACCTAGGCTTCACCCACGTAGAGCATGCTTTTGAGGATGATCCTTCATAAAGAAAGGACCTCTAATGGTGAGGTTGGATGTGGGTTTAGCTCTAGAGAGAGCAGGAAACCCAGCAAGAAGGTTGGAAGCCTAAAACCCTGAACAATGGATGATAGTGGTTGTCTCATGATCGATCCCTGAAAGTTGATGATACCTTGGTTGCCTTTAGAGGGACCAAACCCTGGAGAGAGAAGATGAAGCTTCTGGTACATACGTGCCTATGGTAGAGATGTTTACCTTCTGAGGTAGGAAGAAGAGTTCCTTAGACCTAGAAAAGATTAGCAGGTTATGAGGCCTTGTACCTTGTTGGTTGTCCTTAAGGAGGACCCAACCCTAAGTGTTGCTCGGGTTGAAGGATGACAAGGAGTGCATGTCATGCCTTTTTCATGCTTGGTTCATAGTTAAGAGATAGAGAATGCGGTTGGACAGCTACAAGTAAACCTAGGGATCCTAGGCCTAAGAGGGGAAGTGGTGTACCTAATGCTCATGATGAGAGTGAGTTCCTGCAGAAGCGAGCACGATACTCCTCATGTATAAAGGAAAAAGGAAACTCCTTAATATTAAAGGTATGTTTGATGAACCCCTCATAACTAGGTTGATGATAAAAGAAAGTATGATCTTGATCCAGCAAAGAGAACAAGTATGACCTAGCATAGTACAGTAGGTGATCTGCTTGTGCCTTAATATCTTGCTAGGGTTAAGTAGGCTCGTGTGGATGTAAACCCTAGACCTAAGAGTTTTTTTGACCTTGTTGTCAAGAGATAGTTTTCCTCCCATCCTGGGAGAGGGACCCCTTTTGTAGGGTGTATATCAGTGTTGTTGGTTCAAGGTAACCTAAAGAGGTCTCATAGGATCTTGAGAAGCTATGTGAAAGGTACATGGTATGAGAATGAATCTACAGACCCATAGATATCCATCTCTATTGCATGTGAATGTGTTACCATGGAGGTAACCAGAATGGGGCCTGACCAAGGTAGGCAGGTTACCATGATGCCTATGAACGGATGAGAGCCAGCCCATCAATGCAGAAAGAGAGATGATGAAGACTTGGGTAAGGTTCTAAGTGAACATGTACTATAATGGAGAATCCTAAGTCTATCCTAGGGTCAGGTAGAGATAATACCGATGAAAGTAGGAGTTGCCTAATTCCCCAGTTGCACATGACCATAGGGTCGGGAGGTAATAGCTATCATTGTCTGAGGGCCATGGGTTAGGAGATTGATCACCTTCATGAACTCATGGGACCCAAAGGGAAGATGAGTAGGGCACTCTCTTGATGGATGAGGGAAGAGGGATGACCCCAAAAGAGTCGGTACCCTATGGACCTAGAGGATATGGCCAAGGATATAAACCTTAGTAGGTTCAAGACTAGTTTGATATCATGATGTTTGTGATGTAAAGACATATGTGGCACATAAAGGTGTATTAGCAAGGTGGGATGTACCATCTCTACTCCTGGAACAAGAAGAACTCTGTATTTGGACTGCAGCCAAATGCTTATTTCTTCTTGTTATGGGGGTGAGAGATAGGACACTATGCATGTCATACACTAAGGATAAGAGATGATGTAGGTTGGAATGTTGCCATGAGAAATAGGGATAGAAAAGATATCTACCCTGGTAAAGTGAATGATACATGGATGGTTTGTAAACACTAAGAGCAATGAGGTAGTCGCCTTATGAGGATGTTTTTATCATGGGCTATGTGGAACTTACGAGTTATACCAGGTTGAGTTTGATCACCATGATGATGAAATCAGAGAGTGTTCTTATGAAGATAAACATATAGTTTGAGGTGACATGATAAGTGAAATACATGGAAGTGTATGTCTTTAATGTTACCTAATACCTAAGGATGTGAAGTGGTAATGGATGCTCTGGTTGAGATACATCTGACTTGTTTGACTAGAAGCTAGAAAGGGTTGATTGGCTAACCCTAAGTTCGAAAAGGAGAGGTGTTGGATAACACTCAGATGTAACAAGATACATTGAAAAATTATGGTTGTTTGGTTAGCCAGTCTAGTCTTGGATGCAATGAAAGGATGGTGGTAAAACCTCAGATGTACTTCTTTGGAAGAGAAGGTGATGAAACCCCGACTAGAGTGGTTTAGGGTTACAGAGGATTTGATCTTGAAAGAATCATGACATACAGGAAATCATGGTGGAAGATCATCTGAAGCCGCACCCATTAATCCCGGATCAAAGGTTCGACATATAACCATAAACAATTATTAAATTCTAACAGACTATACTGAAATTGGTAATAAAATTTTTCTTTGCATACCTTTTGAAACTTGGATCTCTAAACTTCTATCCACACTGATACTAATCTATCTAATCCTCCTTTGCACTTTCATTCTCTTTTAGTATCACATGTGCCACTTTACTGTTTGTTCTTTTCATTGTACCTAAAACGTCGACAAACAAAACGTCGGTCAGTCATAGCTGGTATGTGGGGGAAAACAATAAACATGCAATTATGATAACAATGTAATCATTAAATTACTTATTTAACAACCAATATTACTGTAACATCCCTGACATGGGTTATAACCTAACCCTAGAAGTTTTGCCTAAATATGTAATTATATACTTGTGAATACTCCCTGGCATGTAATTAAGTTCCTCGGGAACATTTACTTTCAATTTTTCTCCTTTATATGTAAAGTTGTAGCATTGTTTTGTAGTGCAGGGACCTATGTGCAAATTACCCAGTTAAAGGGGTTAATTTGCAATGTTCACAGGTTAAGATGTTCTTATGATAATAAGACATCATATGAGTAAATATGATGAAGTATGAAGGATTTTCCAAGCTTGGGCATCAAGATGCAGCTTGTGAAATGATCCTTGTGGTAAAAATCACCTAATATGGGTATGGAAACCTTTCATGTATGTACCTTAGTTGAAAGTTGGCTTTCTTTACCCTTAGATCTTGAGATTTCATGAGCTTTGCATAAGTTTAGATGAGTTTGTACGTGCCTTGAGCAAGGAGGGACTTAGATGTAAATTCCATACTTTAGAGGTCCTTATGGTGTAAAAAGGCCTAAAGTATATAAGCCCTTTCCTTGTAACAAGTGAACGAACCTTTCATTTCCTTCACTTCTTCTCTTCTTTCTCAACCGACCAAGGCTAGCTCTGGAGCAGAGAGGGATGACCAAGGGTTCTAGGTAAGTTTAGATCATCCCTTTTGCTTGAATTCATGGAGGAAACTCGTTTTCAAGATTGGATTCATGGCTAGCTCACCTAGCTCTATCTTTCTAGCCTTTCCTTTCCAACGTTTCCTTGGAGAATTCACCTTGGCCGAACCTGTGGAGCTCAAAGATGCCATTAAAGCTTGGAGCTTGAAAGCTTGGAGCTCAAGGAATGACCTTTAGGCGGGTTTTATAACTCTAAACTCTTTGCTTTATATACATACTTAGTTCTTGCAAATTAGCATGATACTTCTTCTTCTACCTCCCTTCTTCCTTGCACTTTTGCAAGCAAAACGGTGGAATAACCGACCTTAACCAAGGTTGAAGATGATGGGCGTGAATTCCTATGCTAATTTATCAAACGACCTTGGACCCTTTTGGTCCAAACGGTTGCAAACCGTTTAAGGTCAAACGGTTTCAAACCGTTTTCTCTCAAACGGTCTTGCAAGACCGTTTGGATTGAAATGGTCTCAAGACCATTTGATAGGGTTGACCAAGGGACGACCATTTGAGGGTCTGTTGGTAATATGTTGAATTTCATTCCTGCAAAGAATCAAAGATTAATTCTTAACCAATTGAGAGTTGAAGGCACTTCAACATCCTAACCCTAATCGGGTTGAAATTACTGTTTTAAAGCATAGCTCTTGTTGAGTTTTGGGTTGAAGGACCCAAACGGTCTCAAGACCGTTTGGGGGTTCTTCCAAACGGTCTTAAGACCGTTTGAGCACAACCCAAGACCGTTTGGAGGTCTAGGGTTGAGATAATCTAATGGTTTGAAGGTTCAATTGCAATAAGTTGATGAATTGATAAAAATGCTGATTTTAGACCTAGTTGGAGTTCAACCCTAATCCAACTGACTTGGTTTTTGGTCAAACTTTGGGAAAACGGTCTCAAGACCATTTGGATGATGTCCAAACGATCTCAAGACCGTTTGGGCCAAGTTTGGGCCCAATTGGAGGTCAATTGATAGGTTCAACCTTGAATTGATTCACATTGTTGAATATTGATGACTATCCGATTTGAAACCCTAATTGAATTGGACTTAACCATAATTGGCTTTCAATTGAGGGTTAATTTGGTGTCCAATTGATTTAGGCTCATCCTAATTGACTCAATTTATAAGTGGTTAACATGGCTTTGGCCAATTGAGTTCTTCAACATACTTAATCATAAACATTTGTAACTTTTGAACCTTGTTGGAGGTCCAAACGGTTTGAGCCCCTTTATACCAAACGGTCTCAAGACCATTTGGGACCAAACGGTCTCAAGACCGTTTGGGCTCAAACGATCTCAAGGTCGTTTGGACCAATCGATCTCAAGATACTTTGATCAAACGGTTTCAAACCGCATGAGCTCCAAACGGTTTGAAAGTCAAAACGGTCAACGCACCCAAACGGTCTCAAAACTGTTTGAGGTCAAATGGTCTCAAGACCGTTTGACACCAAACGGTCTCAAGACCGTTTGGTGGTTGAAGGTTGAAACCGTTTGAAGGTGTTCAAGGTGGTTTGTACTTAATCAATTGATGGTGTAATTGGTTCAATGGTGATCTAATCTAAACCCTAATGGTAACCTAGGTCATTAAGGGATTAAGTGATTAATGAGTTGACCCATGAAGGTGATCATGAAGTCAAATTACCAAAATACCCTTGAGGGGTTTAATTGAGCAATACCTTATTCTAATCAAACCCTAATCACATGATAGTGATGATTTGGCTTATGCTAGTCAATAAGGACTTAACCCAACCTGATCTAGAGTGGTGTTATCACCATCTACTAGTAATAGGAGAGAGAAAGTATCCTAAGAGAGAGAAAGTAACCTATTATGGTGGAAACTCAATTAAATGCTTTCCATACATATGAATGTGCATAATTAGGGTATGATCCACCTATGAGAGATCATGGAAACCCTAATTATGATGTTTAGCAAATCTTAATCTTATTTAAGAACTTTAATGATGATGTTTATCATACATGATGATGTTAAGATCTCAATTCACCTTGGAGTGAATAGTAAACCCTAATTCTAGGGTAATGACAAGTAATATGAATAGTAAACCCTGGTTGATGAAAATTGGGGAACTTGATTCTTCTATGAGTGTGAAAGTGTAACCTCTAGAATAAATTGCTTACTGTTATCAGTTGAATTAACCTTGCAGGTTGTCATGAGATGATGATCATATCCAGGTATGGATTATGAACCTATATTCATTAAAAGCATGCTTTAGCTTTATGAATAGTGATATACCATGTTGCCTTATTAAAGGCAACCTATGAATTAAATGGGCTATGAGAGCCACCAATACCATCAAGGTCAGGCTTTAGAGATGACTTGTGATGAAGGTATTGAGAAATGATGATTGATAAGAGTTAGGCTTGTTACATTTAGTATTCTCATTTTATAGTTGTTATGCTAATGTTATTGTTTGAAGAACAATGTTTGATGTTAGAAGAATATTGAATGTACCTAACTAATCAAGTATAATGTAGAGCCCTGATCATAGATCCATCATTGTCAGAGACCAAATGATGGTGAAATAGGTTTTCCCAAGGGAACTCCTGGATCACATACTCTTGAGTATGTGGGGGAAATGGATGCGTAAATCCTTACATCCTAGTGTAGGAATTGATACCGTCAATCCTTCACTACAAAACCAAATGGTGAGATGTATCACAAATCTCCCAAAGAAAACACAAACACCGCATCGGTGAGAGATAAACAAGAAATCTTCCGATGACGAAGAGAGTACAGAACGCCACTGTAACTCTAAAATAGCGAAGGACCAGTTTACCCTGGTAAGCTATAACAAAAGACGTCCTGCCAGATGTCTAGCAAACAATCCTCTAACTGACTGAGGAAGGTGAGGTCATAAGAATCCGGCTCTTTTAATGACCTATGTATGATACTGATGTGACTTCTTAGCGATCAGTTGGAGTATGAGTGGTATGCCTCATCTCCACAGGGCATAAATATGTTTGAAAAACATAATCAACAGTGTAGTATATCTGTTAGGGTTAACTACGAGTTACTTGATTGATGTTACATTGAATAATGTAGATGTTCTTCATATTTCAGAAATGTTGAACTCTTGTTTATTACTAAAATGGCTATTGAATACTTTGAAAGCTTTTACTGCTTAAGTTATTCTTTGTTCTGCTTATTAAGCTTCTAGTGGAGAGTTATAACTCTTGCTGGGACAATTATTTGAAATTGTCTCACCCCGTAGACTTCAACTTTTTAGGTGGTCGTCGAAGACGGAGGAACCAGAATACCGGTGATCAATCCCAGCAGCAACAGCACCAGGAGAAGTAGTAAATCTCAGGTAGAGATTCAACCTGCTATGTGGTGTAGTTAGAGTCAGTCCTATGTGTCCTTTGTACTCTCAGGTCTTGGAGTCTTTTGTTATGAGTTCTTGAGATTTTGTATCTTGAGGTATATAATTACTCAAGAAGTAATTATCATGAGATGTAAATAGTTTATCTCTTGTTATGAAAGAAGCTTTTATGGATTCAAGCTCTTGTTTCAAAAAGTTTTAATTTTCCGTGATTTTTGTCTTCCGCTGTTAATCGAATCGCTTCTGCTAAGTTTGAATCGTGTTTATATCGTGGTTTGGAGATCAGAGCCCACAATTAGTGGTATCAGAGCTCTAGGTCAGTTGAGTCTACAGAGGCATAGGACTTAGGATATCGAGTCTATCTTTAGTACTCCTTCCTTATCTAATAGAATCTTCTACTCCTCAGGAGAAGAAGATACATAAGGATGGCTGAGCCTCATGATGAGTACGTGGCAGAAACTAGTGCTAGTGCACCTCAAGGCGGTGCAAGGGTTCCAAGAATAGAACAGCCTACACCAGAGTCACTAAGAGAGCCACCCCAGTTTGACCCAGCCGACATGGGTAACCCAGCTATACAGACGATGTTCGGGCAGTTTATGACTGTCATGACACACATAACCGACAAGATGCCTATGCCTGCACCTAGGGCACCTGCCCAGCCTGAAGGACAAGGTATCGGTAAGACGTTCGAGCGACTTCGTCATGTCGGAGCTACCGAGTACTTTGGGACTGCCGACCCCACAGATGCTGATCTGTGGTTAACAGAGTTAGAGAAGGCTTTTAGGATTCTCAATATCCCTGAAGCTGAGAAGGTTAGACACGCTGTCTATCTTCTCAAAGGAAGCGCTGGTCATTGGTGGACAATGGAAGAGCAGAAGAGACCTGGAATGGAGATCTCGTGGGAAGACTTTCGGCGGGAATTTGTTCATAGATATTTCCCAAAGACCTTCCTAGACGATAAGATCTCTCATATTGAGAGACTGAGGCAGGGCATGATGAATATTAGCGAGTATGAAGCTAAGTTCATGGAGTTGTTGCGGTTTTGTCCGCACATGGCTGCCACAGAAGAAGAAAGAATTAGGAGATTCGAGAGGGGTTTGAATGCTGACATGACTACCCCTGTCTCTGCCTTAGAAAACCGAGAGAGATTCTCTACCTTCGTTGAGTCAGTCCGAAGGATAGAGAGATCTGTGGTTGAGAAGAGGCAAACTCAAAAAAGATATCCACAGTTCCAGGGTTCTTCATCTAGGGACTTTAAGAAGCCTAGATCCTCTGCACCTAACCCTCCACCACCTAGATCTAGTTCTCAGACTCAGTGGTCTCCAACTAGAGGTAGAGGACGAAGACAACCACCTCAGGAGACTCAGAGTTCTACATCAATGTCAGTTACTGGACCACCCAGACCACAACAACTGGAGAGAAGTTGCTACAACTGTGGTAAAGTGGGACACTTGATGAAGGACTGCCGATCTAAGCCTGTCAGTGTGACACAGCCTCCGAGACAGAATCAACAAGGATCTCAGAGAATGCAATCTCAAGGAGCAGCTCGAGGACGTGGACAAGTGTCTCAAGCTGGATCATCAGCACCACCTCAACACCAGGCGACAGTGAGCTTCTATGCTATGAACCCACCAGAGGCAGTGGTCGATCCACAAGTGGTGACAGGTCAGATGGAACTTTTATATTCTGATATGTATAAACCTTGTGTAGTATCTGTTCTGATTGACCCGGGTGCTACGCACTCTTTTATCACTCGGAGAGTGATTCGTAACTGCAATATGACGGTTAGTCATAAGGCAGATAGTTTGTTGTTGGAGACTCTGTTGAGTGGGTCTGCCGTTTTGCAGAAGGTATGTTCTCCCTGCATCCTCTTCTTTTCTGATCATCGCATTCAAGTGGACTTTATACCACTTGATATGCAAGGATTTGATATAATCATCGGGATGGATACCTTAGAAAGGTATAAAGTTGTCTTGGATTGTGAATCCAAGTTGGCTGTGTTTGCTGATGAAGGCGACACATGGATCTTTCAAGGTGAAAGAAAGATTCTGCCCACTTGTCTTGTATTAGCTATGGTTGCTGATAAGCTGATGAGGAAAGGATGTTATGCATTCTTGGCCCATGTGGTAGATGTTACCAAGGAAAGTTCCAATCCTGCTGAAGTTCCCATAGTCAGGGAATTCGAGGATGTGTTTCCTGAAGAACTTTCTAGTATACCACCACCTCGGGAGATTGATTTTGAAATCAATTTAGTCCCAGATACAAAACCTATAGCCCAGACTCCTTATAGGATGGTGCCTACCGAGATGGCAGAACTCAAGAAACAGCTTCAAGAGTTACTTGAGAAAGGTTTTATCTGACCGAGCACTTCACCTTGGGGTGCTCTGGATTTGTTTGTTAAAAAGAAAGATGGATCAATGCGGTTGTGCATTGACTATAGACAACTCAATAAAGTAACAATAAAGTAACAATAAAGAACAAGTACCCTTTGTCGAGGATTGATGATCTTTTTGACCAGTTGCGTGGTGCAACAGTCTTCTCAAAGATAGATTTGAGATCTGGATATCATCAACTCCGCATTAAGGACAGTGACATATCCAAGTCTGCCTTTAGGACAAGATATGGTCACTATGAGTTCACGGTTATGTCATTTGGACTAACCAATGCACCAGCTGCATTCATGGAACTCATGAATAGAGTCTTTTGACCTTTCCTTGATCAGTGTGTTGTCGTTTTCATAGATGACATACTGATTTATAGTAAGGATGCTCAGCAGCATGAGCAGCACCTTCGCCAATCTTTGACCTTGCTAAGAGAACACAAGTTGTATGCAAAGTTTAGCAAGTGTGAGTTCTGGCTGCCTGAGGTATCTTTTCTTGGGCATGTGATATCTGCCTCGAGAATTCGTGTTGACCCTGCAAAGGTAGAATCTGTTCTACAATGGGAACAACCGAAGACACCGACGGAGATTCGAAGCTTCTTGGGGTTAGCTGGTTACTATCGAAGGTTTATTAAAAACTTTAGCTCTATAGCCTTACCTTTGACCAAGTTAACCCGGAAAGATGCTCCTTTTCCTTGGAGTGATAAGTGTCAACAGTCTTTCTAGTTTTTGAAAGAGAGGTTGACAAGTGCACATGTGCTTGTGCTACCTGAGCAAGGAAAAGGATATGTAGTCTTCTGTGATGCCTCTAAGAATGGACTTGGATGTGTGCTGATGCAGGATAGACAAGTGATTTCTTTTGCTTCCCGATAGCTTAAGAAACACAAAGAGAATTATCCGACACACGATCTAGAGTTAGTTGCCGTGGTTCATGCCTTGAAGATCTGGAGACATTATCTTTATGGAGAGACGTTTCAGATTTTCACTGACCATAAGAACCTTAAGTATATCTTCTCTCAGCATGAGCTCAACATGAGGCAACGTCGCTGGATGGAGTTAATCAAGGACTACGATTGTACAATTGATTACCATCCAGGGAAGGCCAATGTTGTTGCAGATGCCTTGAGTAGGAAATCAGCAACATCAACCATGGATAGAGCACAACTAAACTCTTTAGTATGCTCTAAGAGAGATATGCTTATCTCTTTAAGGCAAGACAATGTACAGTTGAAGGTGTCATTGTTAGCCGGGTTGATGGCTGAGATGCATATTAAACCTACCCTAAGAGAGCAGATTAAGGAGGCACAACATGTTGATGCTGCAGTTCAGCAGATTAGATCTGAGTATGGAAATGAGAAGCGAGATGGTTTCCATGACTCAGATGACCAGGTGGCATGCTATCATGGGAGGATGATAGTACCAGATGTAGATAACCTGAGGAAAATAATTCTAGAGGAAGCTCGTTCTTCAATGTATGCCATGCATCCAGGGAGCACCAAGATGTATCGAAACTTGAAGGATATGTATTGATGGCTTGGGATGAAGAAGGATGTAGCTGAGTTTGTTCTAAGGTGTTCTGTGTGTCAGCAGGTCAAGGCTGAGCACCACAAACCTACAGGAACAATGCAACCCTTACCCATACCACAATGGAAGTGGGACCATGTGACCATGGACTTTGTTGTTGGCCTACCCAGGAAAAACAAAGGACATGATTCCATTTGGGTAGTTGTTGATAGGTTGACAAAGACAACACATTTCCTACCTGTCAAAACAACCTATTCTACTGAAAGGTTATCACAGTTGTATGTACAAGAGATAGTGTGTTTGCACGGAGTTCCTGTCACAATAGTTTCTGACAGAGGTCCCCAATTTACAAGTCGCTTTTGGGAGCAGTTACACAGAGCCTTAGGCACCAAACTAAGGTTTAGTACAACCTTTCACCCACAGACTGATGGACAGTCGGAAAGGACTATACAGACCTTGGAAGACCTGTTGAGAGCATGTGTTCTCCAGTTTACCGAGAGTTGGGATCTACATCTGAACTTGATAGAGTTTGCCTATAACAATAGCTATCAACATAGTATTGATATGGCACCCTATGAAGCTTTGTATGGTAGACGTTGTAGATCACCCTTGTGTTGGTATGAGACTGGTGAGCACCAGTTGTTAGGTCCTGATCTTGTGCAGCAAACTACAGAGAAGATTAAAGTTATACAGCAACAACTTAAGACTACACAGGATAGGCAGAAGTCGTATGCTGATAAACGTTGTAGACCCCTAGAGTTCCAGGTTGGAGACAGAGTGTATCTCAAGGTCTCACCTTGTAAAGGAGTCCTTCGTTTTGGAAGAAAAGGAAAGTTAGCTCCTAGATTTATGGGACCTTCTCCAATTGTTGAGAGAGTTGGAAAGGTGGCCTATAGACTAGAGTTACCTCAAGAGTTGCAGAAGTTACATCCTGTGTTTCACATTTCCATGCTGAGGAAATGTCACCCAGACACCGAGTCAGTTCTACAACCAATGGAAGTAGAATTAAATGATGATATAACATATGAGGAGGGACCAGTGTCAATCCTTGATAACAGAAATAAAAGTTAAAGAAGAAAGATATAAGCCTCGTGAAAGTCCTCTGGAACCATCGTGGTGTTGAAGAAGCCACTTGGGAACTAGAGGATGAGATGAGAAGGAAATACCCTGCTCTTTTCTCCTAATACGTTTTATCGATTTCGGGGACGAAATCCTTGTGAAGGGGTGGATAATTTGTAACATCTCTGACCTGGGTTATAACCTAACCCTAGAAGTTTTGCCTAAATATGTAATTATATACTTGTGAATACTCCCTGGCATGTAATTAAGTTCCTCAGGAACATTTACTTTCAATTTTGCTCCTTTATATGTAAAGTTGTAGCATTGTTTTGTAGTGCAGGGACCTATGTGAAAATTACCCAGTTAAAGGGGTTAATTTGCAATGTTCACAGGTTAAGATGTTCTTATGATAATAAGACATCATATGAGTAAATATGATGAAGTATGAAGGATTTTCCAAGCTTGGGCATCAAGATGCAGCTTGTGAAATGATCCTTGTGGTAAAAATCACCTAAGATGGGTATGGAAACCTTTCATGTATGTACCTTAGTTGAAAGTTGGCTTTCTTTACCCTTAGATCTTGAGATTTCATGAGCTTTTCATAAGTTTAGATGAGTTTGGACGTGCCTTGAGCAAGGAGGGACTTAGATGTAAATTCCATACTTTAGTGGTCCTTATGGTGTAAAAAGGCCTAAAGTATATAAGCCCTTTCCTTGTAACAAGTGAACGAACCTTTCATTTCCTTCACTTCTTCTCTTCTTTCTCAACCGACCAAGGCTAGCTCTGGAGCAGAGAGGGACGACCAAGGGTTCTAGGTAAGTTTAGATCATCCCTTTTGCTTAAATTCATGGAGGAAACTCGTTTTCAAGATTGGATTCATGGCTAGCTCACCTAGCTCTATCTTTCTAGCCTTTCCTTTCCAACGTTTCCTTGGAGAATTCACCTTGGCCAAACCTGTGGAGCTCAAAGACGCCATTAAAGATTGGAGCTTGAAAGCTTGGAGCTCAAGGAACGACCTTTAGGCGGGTTTTATAACTCTAAACTCTTTGCTTTATATGCATACTTAGTTCTTGCAAATTAGCATGATACTTCTTCTTCTACCTCCCTTCTTCCTTGCACTTTTGCAAGAAAAACGGTGGAATAACTGACCTTAACCAAGGTTGAAGATGATGGGCGTGAATTCCTATGCTACTTTATCAAACGACCTTGGACCCTTTTGGTCCAAACGGTTGCAAACCGTTTAAGGTCAAACGGTTTCAAACCGTTTTCTCTCAAACGGTCTTGCAAGACCGTTTGGATTGAAACGGTCTCAAGACTATTTGATAGGGTTGACCAAGGGACGACCGTTTGAGGGTCTGTTGGTAATATGTTGAATTTCATTCCTACAAAGAATCAAAGATTAATTCTTAACCAATTGAGAGTTGAAGGCACTTCAACATCCTAACCCTAATCGAGTTGAAATTACTGTTTTAAAGCATAGCTCTTGTTGAGTTTTGGGTTGAAGGACCCAAACGGTCTCAAGACCATTTGGGGGTTCTTCCAAACGGTCTCAAGACCATTTGAGCACAACCCAAGACCGTTTGGAGGTCTAGGGTTGAGATAATCTAATGGTTTGAAGGTCCAATTGCAATAAGTTGATGAATTGATAAAAATGCTGATTTTAGACCTAATTGGAGTTCAACCCTAATCCAACCGACTTGGTTTTTGGTCAAACTTTGGGAAAACGGTCTCAAGACCGTTTGGATGATGTCCAAAGGATCTCAAGACCGTTTGGGCCAAGTTTGGGCCCAATTGGAGGTCAATTGATAGGTTCAACCTTGAATTGATTCACATTGTTGAATATTGATGACTATCCGATTTGAAACCCTAATTGAATTGGACTTAACCATAATTGGCTTTCAATTGAGGGTTAATTTGGTGTCCAATTGATTGAGGCTCATCCTAATTGACTCAATTTTTAAGTGGTTAACATGGCTTTGGCCAATTGAGGGCTTCAACATACTTAATCATAAACATTTGTAACTTTTGAACCTTGTTGGAGGTCCAAACGGTTTGAGCCCATTTAGACCAAACGGTCTCAAGACCGTTTGGATCCAAACGGTCTTAAGACCGTTTGAGGCCAAACGGTCTCAAGACCATTTGGGACCAAATGGTCTCAAGACCATTTGGGCTCAAACAATCTCAAGGTCGTTTGGACCAATCGATCTCAAGATACTTTGATCAAACGGTTTCAAACCGCATGAGCTCCAAACGGTTTGAAAGTCAAAATGGTCAACGCACCCAAACGGTCTCAAGACCGTTTGAGGTCAAACGGTCTCAAGACCGTTTGAGGGCAAACGGTCTCAAGACCGATTAACACCAAATGGTCTCAAGACCGTTTGGTGGTTGAAGGTTGAAACCGTTTGAAGGTGTTCAAGGTGGTTTGTACTTAATCAATTGATGGTGTAATTGGTTCAATGGTGATCTAATCTAAACCCTAATGGTAACCTAGGTCATTAAGGGATTAAGTGATTAATTAGTTGACCCATGAAGGTGATCATGAGGTCAAATTACCAAAATACCCTTGAGGGGTTTAATTGAGAAATACCTTGTTCTAATCTAACTCTAATCACATGATAGTGATGATTTGGCTTATGCTAGTCAATAAGGACTTAACCCAACCTGATCTAGAGTGGTGTTATCACCATCTACTAGTAAGAGGAGAGAGAAAGTATCCTAAGAGAGAGAAAGTAACCTTTTATGGTGGAAACTCAATTAAATTCTTTCCATACATATGAATGTGCATAATTAGGGTATGATCCACCTATGAGAGATCATGGAAACCCTAATTATGATGTTTAGCGAATCTTAATCTTATTTAAGAACTTTAATGATGATGCTTCTCATACATGATGATGTTAAGAGCTCAATTCATCTTGGAGTGAATAGTAAACCCTAATTCTAGGGTAATGACAACTAATATGAATAGTAAACCCTGGTTGATGAAAATTGGGGAACTTGATTCATCTATGAGTGTGAAAGTGTAACCTCTAGAATAAATTGCTTACTATTATCAGTTGAATTAACCTTGCAGGTTGTCATGAGATGATGATCATATCCAGGTATGGATTATGAACCTATATTCATTAAAAGCATGCTTTAGCTTTATGAATAGTGATATATCATGTTGCCTTGTTAAAGGCAACCTATGAATTAAATGGGCTATGAGAGCCACCAATACCATCAAGGTCAGGCTTTAGAGATGACTTGTGATGAAGGTATTGAGAAATGATGATTGATAAGAGTTAGGCTTGTTACATTTAGTATTCTCATTTTATAGTTGTTATGCTAATGTTATTGTTTGAAGAACAATGTTTGATGTTAGAAGAATACTGAATGTACCTAACTAATCAAGTATAATGTAGAGCCCTGATCATAGATCCATCATTGTCAGAGACCAAATGATGGTGAAACAGGTTTTCCCAAGGGAACTCCTGGATCACATACTCTTGAGTATGTGGGGGAAATGGATGCGTAAATCCTTACATCCTAGTGTAGGAATTGATACCGTCAATCCTTCACTACAAAACCAAATGGTGAGATGTATCACAAATCTCCCAAAGAAAACACAAACACCGCATCGGTGAGAGATAAACAAGAAATCTTCCGATGACGAAGAGAGTACAGAACGCCACTATAACTCTAAAATAGTGAAGGACCAGTTTACCCTGGTAAGCTATAACAAAAGACGTCCTGCCAGATGTCTAGCAAACAATCCTCTAACTGACTGAGGAAGGTGAGGTCATAAGAATCTGGCTCTTTTAATGACCTATGTATGATACTGATGTGACTTCTTAGCGATTAGTTGGAGTATGAGTGGTATGCCTCATCTCCACAGGGCATAAATATGTTTGAAAAACATAATCAACAGCGTAGTATATCTGTTAGGGTTAACTACGAGTTACTTGATTGATGTTACATTGAATAATGTAGATGTTCTTCATATTTTAGAAATGTTGAACTCTTGTTTATTACTAAAATGGCTATTGAATACTTTGAAAGCTTTTACTGCTTAAGTTATTCTTTGTTCTACTTATTAAGCTTCTAGTGGAGAGTTATAACTCTCGCTGGGACAATTATTCGAAATTGTCTCACCCCGTAGACTTCAACTTTTTAGGTGGTCGTCGAAGACGGAGGAACCAGAATACCGGTGATCAATCCCAGCAGCAACAGCACCAGGAGCAGCAGTAAATCTCAGGTGGAGATTCAACCTGCTATGTGGTGTAGTTAGAGTCAGTCCTATGTGTCCTCTGTACTCTCAGGTCTTGGAGTCTTTTGTTATGAGTTCTTGAGATTTTGTATCTTGATGTATATAATTACTCAAGAAGTAATTATCATGAGATGTAAACAGTTTATCTCTTGTTATGAAAGAAGCTTTTATGGATTCAAGCTCTTGTTTCGAAAAGTTTTAATTTTCTGTGATTTTTGTCTTCCGTTGTTAATCGAATCGCTTCCGCTAAGTTTGAATCGTGTTTATATCATGGTTTGGAGATAAGAGCCCACAATTACGTTTTAGATATAACTCCGCGATCCAAGAGTAACCTATCCTCTGTGTTGTCCCCATTAAACCCCTCATGATTCACCTATAAGTGAACCAGTATCTAGGGTTGAGTCACATGGCACTACTCGTAAGTAGACCACTCCTTAACTTGGGATATGCTAAAGAGTCTCATGGCACTACACGTAGGTAGCCCAGTTTCTAACTCACGGTAATCTAGACCTTACTCTAGGATTACCCCTTTTTTAGCCTTTTCAAAGTAACAGAGGTGGACCCGGATCTAGCCAGTAATATATGCACATTTATGGTGATAATCATAGTCACTATATAGTGGCATGAAATAAATAAACATCCAATAGTTTAGTTGCATTCAATGCGATTAAACACCCGAGAATCCATCGGGAAACTAAAGCGGTTATTCATACTCGTAACCACATACCTGTCTTGGAGATCTCAAGCAACAATTTATCCAAATCCAACTAGATGTCCAATCATGCAAGCCAATCAATCAATCAAGCAAACATTGATCCTGAAAACATGTATAATGTCTAAATGTCACAAGCATATCCCAAACAACTCCTTATTGACTTGGGGCACCTTTCTCAGGTTTCTAAGTCTCATTAGGATTCATTAGGGTTTCTTAGATCAATTTCTCAAACTTTATCCTTTTTAAGTTACCAAACCCTAAAACAACTTTTCTACTCCTAAAAACCCTAATTACTCAAATTATCCACATTAAGGATCTTTTATGCTCAAATTAGCTTAGGATCATCACATCTCTATTTTATTCGTGGATTTACACAATTAAACCAATTAAAAACATATTCATCAAATTAGGGTTTTCAAGCTCATTAGTGCATAATCATGCTCGAAACCCTAAATTAAACCAAATATATAAAAAGATCATATTTTTAAATCCTATTTTCTCTTTCATTAACAATAGGTTAATATCAGCTTGAATTATTCACCTATCATCAAATCTAAAGGTTTTTTCCTTAATTGAATCATTAAATATGTTAACTTTATGCCCTTTTCAAATTCATGCATATTTAAGCACATAAACCCTAAATTAGACTAATCATGTTCAAAGTTCTTCCTTTTTGAACTCAATGTTCCTTTCAACATTAACAGGTTAAGATCAACTTTAATCATCTATTAAACCCTACTACTCGCTTTAATCATATCAAAATAGGGTTCTTTAAACATTAATACATTAAAGTTGATATCTTCCATTACTTTTCGAATTTCATAAGGAATCAGGATTCATTTATATTTTATTTAGATTCCTCTGGATTTTCTAAGCAACTTTCATGTATTAAGTGCATCTATCCGAGCTACGGTTGAGGAGATACGAATTTAATAAGAATCACTTACTCGGGATCAATAGGGAAGTGCCACGTCATCAACCCATGCAATCTTGGCGCGGCCGCTTTCATTGGAAACATAACGCATTTACTGATGTACCCCCATGTAAGTCGCTTCTTCTTCAGCCCGCAGAGGGGCAAAATCATCCACGACCCCAAGGGTCGTCTTCCTCCTCCAGTTCGCCCTAGCGGCCCCTCACAGCAGCCATGCGCGGGCCGGTTCTCCCTCCATGGTCCACGGATTTCGATGAAATTTGTTCAAACATCTTTAATATGAGAAATTATATTTCTCACCACTTGAACCCAAAAATTGGGGTTGTAACATCCTTCCCCTCTTATAGGAATTTTGTCCTCAAAATTCAGGCAAGCAAACAAACAATTCAGGATAAGACTTTTCCATGTCCATCATTGGCCCCTATGTGGCTTTGTCGTACTCATGGCATTTCCAAAGAACCTTTCTTATCACATATTCTTTTCTCTGAGTTCTTTCATCCTGGCGTCTATAAACTACACATGTGACTCAGGCCATTTCAGCCTCCCTTGGGGCTCACTAGGTTCATTGCTCAGCACATGGTCGGAGTACCTCACATAGTGCTCTAAATTGGACACATGGAAAACATTTCCCATTACTCTATCCTGAGGGGTAGGGTCAAACCTAACCTTCTCCACCCATCCATCTCCAATGGACTCTCCCTTAATTGGGGGTTATCGGGAGGTGGGGTCGTAACATTGACAAATAAAAATTAGACTTAGCCTACAATCGAGAACCTGACTTGGTGTCCCTAGACTGTCAATGTGTACCACCTATCCCATTTTTGAACAATTATTCCCAGTAGTACATGTATAATGCATGTTTGTATTTCAAGAATATTTTAGTAATATTTTCCCACAATTTTCCATGTACATCGATGTAGATGAGAAAAACCCACCTACATATATTATTGGAGAAATAAAATGAAAATAAGTATCAAAATATTCTTGAAAACTAAAGAGGCATTATACACTAACATCCTAAGTGATATTATGTAACATCCCAATTTTTATGGGTATTTTAAAGCCTTTATGTAGTTTTCCCTAAATGAAAATATGTTAATGGCCTTAATGCAAATAGTTCAAAATAGTGTTACTTTTAGGATTTCAATGGAAAGAGAAATAAGAGGACTCAAAATAAGTTTTCCCTTTATTTTAATTTGTTGCAAATATTTGTGTAATAATAGCAATATTTTTTTCCTTTATCAAATAAGTCAAAAAGGAATGAAAGAGAAAGAGAAAGAGAAAGAGAAATAAGTAAGAAATTTGAATTTTCAAATCACTTGGGCAATAAGTATACCTCTCCTTTTTATAGATTTCATGATAAAACCTTTAATGTTCATTTTCTCTCTCCTCTTCTTGGAATTGCCAAGAAGAAATAATAATGTGCCCCTTATTCATTTATTTTAAAAATATTAGAAAATATACTATCTTAGCATCATTAAGCCACTTTCCCTTTCATTTTTAAAAAACATAGGAGGGAAGTGACATTACCTCTTATTTTCTCTCTCCTCCAAAGAAAGTGCATAAAAAGGCAAGGAATGAGTATGTCATGACTTTAAAAGAGACAAATAGTGAAAATCTAAAATTTTGAGTGAAAATCCACAAAGGAAAGTTTCCCCTTAATTATTATTCAGTTTATGAATTTAAATTAAGAAAGAGTGACAAAAATAGAAATCATAGACTTTACGTTGAAGAAAACTAAATCTAATTGTCTAGGAATATTCTAAACCATTTAATTAGCCAATGATCCAAACTTGGACTCATTTGGAGTTTGTTTGATCCTCCAATTAAATTTGGAAAATTTTGAGTATAGTCTAATTAGGAATTACATTTAATGTCCCTAAAGTCAGATGTATTTTGCCATGTCACGCATTTCCTTTTTATTTATTATTCAAGAACGCCTCTCGTGGTCGTTTGATTTTAACCGTAAGGTACCTGGGTCATCCCCTGCCTCCAGTCAAGTAGGAAAGTGGGGTGCCAACAACTTGTTTATTCCCTGATCGATTTCTCTCTCTGTGCTCGCTCTTTCCTCGCGCTTCTTTCTCCCCCAGATTTTTTACTATCTCACACACCAAATGAGCCCTTGCTCATGGGCTCTCGTGCACCATACTTAAAATGTCCTTTAGGGCTCATGTTCTCTCTCCACGCCCTGTTTGCAGTCGCCATCTCTGTTCATCTAGAACCCACCTAACCTTTCCAATAACATTGTTGGCCTCGTCGATTGCTCCTCACCCTTCAATTTCATCTCCAAAGCCCCGAGGTTCCCCAACCTACTCCAGGTGCCTCCTTCGACGACCTTGGTTTCTCCTAACCATCCCCGACGCCTCCGGTGCAATTGAGACACAGGTAACGATCCATGGTGTCCCAGGTTCCTTTTGCCTTTGTCTGTTTTCCCTATGTTTTCCCCAGTCATTGTACCCTGTAGGCCACTTCTAAACCTCAATGGAAATCATGGCATGATCACTCCAGTGGCCTTGTGGTTCAGGAAACTACGACTTTGGATCTGTCTAGCTCCTGAGATAGTTTTCTGACCTTTGATAGTTGAGTGTCTTCCTTGAGCGATGGATTTTACCCCTTCAACCACCTTCCCTACTTTTGACGCTCCGACGATCTAGTCTATGGTTAAGATAAAAGACATTGACCTACAAAAATGCATGTATTTTCAATGTAAAATGTTTAATGTTAAATGTTTAATGTTAAATGTTTAATGTTAAATGTTCATTTTCAATTTTCAAGTTTTGTCTATATTATAACATGTTCAATCCACTTACCATTTGTTTGATGCATGGTTGGGGCCGTGATGCCCGTAGGTTGGAAGCTTGCTAAGTAGGGAAGGCCATCTAAGGAGGAAACCCTAGCTCAAGGACCTTCAAGGAGAAGAGCATTGGTGGGGTGCCAACCATACCCAGTTTATAGATCTTTTTCCTTTTACCATAATTATGTACATGTAAACTTTGTTAATATTTGAGAATGAGAAATTGGGATTGTGGTTTATTTAAACTCTATTTTGTGCAATGAATATCATGGTTGTGACATCCCCCTTGGTGTGATTGAATATATGTGCTTCTACTATGAATGGTATAAGTGAGGTGTTACAATAATGGTATCAGACACAAAATATGGTTGGCCACCAGGCTTTTCTCATGATCTCATGTACTTTATGTCTTTTTCAGAGTGATGGCTCCTAAGAAGAAAGGTGAGAATGAAAAGGTAGCCATGGGTGGGGATGAAGGTAAATCTATTAGCATGGGAGAACATTGAGAATCTCCACATCAAGAAACCCCCATTGTTCCCTTTGATGTCCTTATTAGAGATCTAGATACTACCTTGGGGAGAAGAGAAGACCAAGTGGGCAACCCTAGGGTCAACCCCGAGATTTCCTTAGTCGATTTTTTGAAGATCAAGCCTGACTCATTTTCTGAGGAAGAAGAGATGGACATGATAGGCAAAGATGAGAGCTGGATGCAGCACATGGAACATTCCTTCCGTGACTTAGACTGTCCCAGCCACTCCAAGGTTCGTTTTGGGACACACATGTTGAAGGGTGCTTCTAGGACATGGTGCGAGAACCTACTAGGTTCTCGTGAAGATGATGATCCTCCATTCACATGGGAGGAATTTTCTGAGGCCTTCAAGGACAACTATGTATCCGTGGCCATGCTCGAGAAGAAGGAGGAAGAATTTTGTAACCTACGACAAAATGGTGACACGACGGTCACCCAATATGTGATGAAATTCTAGATCCTACAGAAGTACGGCTACGACTACGATGAACGTCGCAAGACAAAGAAATTCATTAGAGGTCTGAAGCCATACATTAGCTCCGCCTTGTCAGGACGTGGGCACCATATACTCCAGAGTGCCCTAGATTCTACCCTACAGTTAGAGGATCATCTAGGAAGAGCATGGAAGAAGGAGAGCCACCACAACTCCAACCACCACAATGTCAAGAAAAGGAAGGCACCGACTGAAGATGTTCCAAACCAGCATGCAAAGACCCAGTGTGCAAAATGTTCCAAGTATCACCTAGGTGAATGCTGGTTTGGAATAGGTGTTTGCTATTCATGTGGCGAGATAGGCCAAATAAGACCTAATTGCCCCAAAGTTCAAAAGAAGGAGCCTAATGTCAACCAAGCACCTAAGGAGAAGAGGCAGGCTAGAATCTTTTCCATGGTCGATAGTGATGATGAAAAGACTGAGTAGAGGTCTAGTACTGTAATAGTTTTTCTTTTCAAACTTTTATTGTGCAGAAATGTTTGAAACTATTGATTCCCATGATAATATTAGCATCTTGACAGTTTTGCAATTGATATGGAAATTTCTAAGGCGGGTAGTTTTAATAAAATTTCGAGGACACAATTTATTTCAGGTGGGTAGAATTGTAACATCCCAATTTGTATGGGTATTTTAAAACCTTTATGTAGTTTTCCCTAAATGAAAATCTGTTAAGAGACTTAATGCAAAAAGTTCAAAATATTGTTACTTTTAGGATTTCAATGCAAAGAGAAATAAGAGAAGAACTCAAAATAAGCTTTCCCTCTATTTTAATTTGTTGCAAATATTTGTGTAATAATATCAATATGTTTTACTGTTATCAAATAAGTCAAAAAGGAATGAAAGAGAAAGAGAAAGAGAAAGGAGCAAGAAATTCGAATTTTCAAATCACTTGGGCAATAAGTATACCTCTCCTTTTTATAGATTTCATGAAAAAACCATTAATGTTCATTTTCTCTCTCCTATTCTTGTAATTGCCAAGAAGAAATAATAATGTGCCCCTTATTCATTTATTTTGAAAATATGAGAAAATATACTCTATTGGCATCATTAAGCCACTTTCCCTTTTATTTTTATAAAAACACAGGAGGGAAGTGATATTACCTCTTAATTTCTCTCTCCTCCAAATAAAGTGCATAAAAAGGAAAGGAATGAGTATGTCATGACTTTAAAAGAGACAATAGTGATCATCTTGAATTTTGGAGTGAAAATCCACAAAGGAAAGTTTCCCCTTAATTATTTATTTAGTTTATGCATTTAAATTAAGAAAGAGTGACAAAAATAGAAACATTGACTTAATGATGTAGAAACATAAATCCAATTGTCTAGGAATATTCTAGACCTTTTAATTAGCCAATGATCCAAATTTGGACTCATTTGGAGTTTGTTTGACCCTCCAATTAAATTAGGAAAGTTTTGAGTATAGTTTGATTAGGAATTACATTTAATGTCTTTGATTTCCCTAAAGTCGGATGTATTTTTCCTTGTCACGCATTTTGCTTTTTATTTTTTTTCAAGTGCGCCTCTCGTGGCCGTTCAATTTTGATTGTAAGGTACCTGGGCCATCCCCTACCTCCATCCGATTAGGCAAGTGGGGCGCCGACAACCTGTTTATTCCCCGACAAATTTCTCTCTTTGTGCTTGCTCTTTCCTCGTGATTCTTTCTCCCCTGAATTCGTCGCTCTCTCACACACCAAATGAGCACTTTCTCATGGGATCTCGTGCACCATACTTAAAATGCCCTTTAGGGCTCATGTTCTCTCTCCACGCCCTATTTGCAGTCGCCATCTATGTGCATCTCGAACCCACCTAACCATTCCAATAACACCGTCGGCCTCTTCTGATTGCTCCTCACCCTTTAATTTCATCTCCAAAGCCCTGAGGTTCCCCGACCTACTCCAAGTGCCTGCTCTGGTGACCTCAGTTTCACCTAACCATCCTCGATGCCTCTGGTGCAATTGAGACACAAGTAATGATCCATGGTATCCCATGTTCCTTTTGCCTGTGTCCATTTTCCCTATGTTTTCCCCAGTTGTTGTACCCTGTAGGCTGCTTCTGAACCTCGTCGGCGATCATGGCCTGATCACGCCGGTGGCCTTGTGGTACAGGAAACTATGACTTTGGATCTGTCTAGATCCTGAGAAAGTTTTCCGACCTTTGATAGTTGAGTATCTGTCTTGAGCGATGGCTTTTACCCCTTCAACCGCCTTCCCTATTTTCAACGCTTTGACGATCTAGTATATGGTCATTTGATGGCCATCCTTCTCCAGAGAGTCATCAGATGTGCCCTCTTGTCCTCCGGGGATGTTTTGTGAGCCATAATTCAGGAGTTTTGAGTATGGTTTGTTTGTTTTGGTTTTTCGGTTGTCTCCCCTATTTTCGGTTGTACGGGTGAAGCAGCACCTCTGACTAATCTTCCCTCCCATGCGACTGATGTCGCCTTCACTTTGTCCTCGTGAGCGTTAGGGACCCGAGTTTCCCCTTTCCTCTCACCTCATTTTCCTTCTCCAATGGCAAGATCTGCGATTTTTCCGGTAAAGTCAAGATCGTTGTTCTGGCGTCGTGACAACTAGATGGAGTTAGTGCTCCTCCCCATTTGGCCTTGAGTTGAGTTACTCCATGAGGTCTCCTACTGGGATTGCTGGTGTTGCTGCTCGCAACCCATGGCCTGGAGCAGGGGAAAAACCAGGTCTTAGTTTGACCTTAGTACCCCTCGTTGTTAATAGAACGATTTGTTTTGTAAGGGCATTTTAGGGATTTCAATCGCCCTGCATCATTTGACAGAAGACCCTCTGGGGTGAGATCCCCTTGCTGGTGTGGTCGCCCGTGATTGGACCACATCAACAGGGCCCAACAGCCCAGTGGATTAAAGGCCGCCTACATGGCATTTCTTTGGTTTCTGATTGGTTGGCTTTCATTAATTCATAGTAAATCGCTCAATTCTCAGAAAAATGAGCAAAAATATGTTCTGAAAATGGATTTTCATGAGGAATCTGAATGTGTAGGTTTCAAACTCTGGTTTTAAATTTCCAAACCTTGGTTTTATGAGAAATGGAAATTAGGATTTAGATTGGTGAATAAAATGTATAATAATGTGAAACATGTTGTAAATTGGTAGATTAGGGTTACCAGATCCCAAGATCATGACTAGGGTTTTACTCAACCTAGGAAGAGAGAGAAGATACTCTCCAAGTGAAAAGGTAAGTGGTCCATGCAATTGAACATAGTTAAATAGGTTGATTTAAATATGCATATATGAGTTTTGCAATGAATGCCATGTTTATGTTATTTACTGTTCCTAATTGCTAAAGTCAGTAAAGTTAAGATGAATTGAATTGCATATTATGTATGGTATAATATTCATGAATCTTAATGATAAATGTACAAATAAAGTTAAATGTAAAATTAAGAGCTTTAAGAGAAAGAAGAAAATGTTAAAGTAATTCTTATATAAGTTCCTCATAAGAGAAGAGGCACTTCGGTGCATAAGAGAAGAGGCACTTTGGTGCAACTAAGAGGCACTTAGGTGCATAAGAGAAGAGGAAAATTTGTGCAACTCGAGGTTACTTATATAGGTTAAGATAAAAGACATTGACCTAAAAGGAAATGCATGTCTTTCCAATGTTAAATGTTCATTTTTAGTTTTCAAGTTTTCTCTATATTATAGTGTGTTCATTACATTCACCATTTGTTTGATGCATGGCTTGGGGCATGATGCCCATAGGTTGGAAGCTAGCTAAGGAGGGAAGGCCATCTAAGGAGGAAACCCTAGCTCAAGGACCTTCAAGGAGAAGAGCATTGGTGGGGTGCCAACCATACCCGGTTTGTAGATCTTTTTCCTTTTACCATAATTATTGTGGGCTCTGATCTCCAAACCACGATATAAACACGATTTAAACTTTAGCGGAAGCAATCGATTAACAGTGGAAGACAAAATCACGGGAAATTAAAACTTTTTGAGATAAGAGCTTGAAACCATAAAACTTCTTCCATAGAAAAAGGATTAAACTGTTTACATCTCTGATAATTACTTCTTGAATAATTATACACATCATGATACAAAATCTCAAGAGATAAAACCAAAATCTCAGACCAATAACTCCAAGACCTGAGAGTACAGAGACGGCAGAGGACTATCTAACTATGACTCAGCACTCAGTATCTCCACCTGAGATTCACTGCTGCTCCTGGTGTTACTGCTGCTGCGATTGGTCACCTGTAGGCTGGTTCCTCCGTCTTCGACGACCACCTAAAAAGTTGAAGTCTACGGGGTGAGACAATGTACAAATTGTCCCAGAGAGAGTTATAACTCTCAACTAGAAGCTTTATATAGCAAATCAAAGGACAACATAAACAATAAAATCTTTTAAGGTATTCAACAGCAGATTTACAAATAAGCAGAAACTACAACAGTTAAGGAATGTGAACAACATATCTACTATACAGTGTAACATCATTCAAGTATCTCGTAGTTTAAACTAAGCAGTTATACTACGCGGCTGATTATATTTTACAAACATCATTATGCCCTGTGGAGATGAGGTATACCGCTCATACTCCAACCGATCACTTGTTAAGTCGCATCGGTATCATACCTAGGTCATCAAAAGAGTCGGATTCTTATGACCTCATCTTCCTCAGTCAGAGTGAGGATAACTTACATGACATCCTGTGTCTCTGCTACTATAGCTTACCAGGGTAATCTGGTACTTCGCTATTTTAGAGTTACAATGGCATTCTGTACTCTCTTCGTCATCGAGAGATTTCTTGTTTACCTCTGATCGATGCGGTATTTGTTTTTCCTCTAGTGTTACAGCATAAACTTGTAGTGAAGGGTTGATGGATTAAGAAACGTCTACATCAATTCCTACACTAGGATGTAAGGATTTACACATCCATATTCCCCCACATACTCAAAAGTATGTGATCCAGGAGTTCCCTTAGGAAAACCTGTTTCACCATCATTTTGCTTTATGACAATGATGGATCTATGATCAGGGCTCTACATAGTATGATTATACTTGATTAGTTAGGTACATTTCAGTATTCTTTTAACATCATACATGTTCTCAAACATTAATCATTAGCATGGTAGCTTTGAAAGTAGAATACTAAATGTAACAGGTCTAACTCACATCATTTATCATTTCTTAATCATCTCATCACAAGTCATCTGTTAAGCATGACCTTGATGATACTCATGGCTCTCACAACCCATCAATCTCATAAGATGCCACCAACAAGGCATCAGAATATTTCACTATTCATAAAGCTAAAGCATCCTTTCAATGAATATAGTATCATAATCCTTACCTGGATTTGATCATCCTCATATAGGAACCTGCATGGTTAATTCAATTGATCACAGTAAACAATTCATTTCAATGAAGTTGTACCTTCCTACTCTTACAAGAGTTAGGTTCCCTGATTTTCATCAATTAGGGTTTACTATTCACATTACATGTCATCACCCTAGAATTAGGGTTTACTATTCACTTTACATGTCATCACCCTAGAATTAGGGTTTACTATTCACATTACATGTCATCACCCTAGAATTAGGGTTTACTATTCACATCATGGTGAATTGAACTCATGACATCATCATGTATGAGAAACATCATCATTAAAGCTCTCAGATAAGGTTAAGATTCATCAACTATCATAATTAGGGTTTCCATGATCTCACACAGGTGGATCATACCCTATTCATGCATATTTATATGTATTGAAGGTACTTTACTTTAGTTTCAACCATAAAAGGGTACTTTCTCTCTCCTCTCACTAGTAGATGGTGATTACCGCACTCTAGATTAGGTTGGGTCAAGTCCTCTTTTAATAACATAAGCCATATTATCACTACCAAGTGATTAGGGTTTGATTAAAACAAGGTATCATTCATTTAACCCTTTAGGGGTATTTTGGTAAATTATACCTTTGATCATCCTCATGGGTCAAATCATTAGTCACTTAGTCCTTAATGTCCTAGGTTACCATTAGGGTTTAGATCCAACCATCATTGAACCAATTACACCTTCAATTGATTAAGTACAAACAACCTTGAAAACCTCCAAACGGTTTCAACCTTCAACCACCAAACGGTCTTGAGACCGTTTGGTCTCAAACGGTCTTGAGACCATTTGACCTCAAATGGTCTTGAGACCGTTTGACCTCAAACAGTCTTGAGACCGTTTGAGTGTGTTGACCGTTTGGGGAGGGTTGACTTCCAAACCGTTTGGTGCTTATGCGGTTTGAAACTGTTTGATCAAAACGACTTGAGATTGATTGGTCCAAACGACCTTGAAATCATTTGAGCCCAAACGGTCTTGAGTCTTGAGACCGTTTGGCCTCAAATGGTCTTGAGATCGTTTGGATCCAAACGGTCTTGAGACCGTTTGGTCCAAATGGGCTCAAACCGTTTGGACCTCCAACATGGTTCAAAAGTTCCAATCGACTATGGATATCTCTGTTGAAGCCTTCAATTGGACAAATCCATGTTAACCACTTACAAATTGAGTCAATTAGGATGAGTCTCAATCAATTGGACACCAAATTGACCCTCAATTGAAAGCCAATTAGGGTTAAGTCTATCTTAATTAGGGTTTCAATCGGATAATCATCAATGTTCAACAATGTGAATCAAATCAAGGTTGAACCTATCAATTGACCTACAATTGGCCCCAAACTTGACCCAAACGGTCTTGAGGTCGTGTGGATGACCTCCAAACGGTCTTGGGACCGTTTGCCTAAAGTTTGACCAAAAACCAAGTCGGTTGGATAAGGGTTGAACCCTAATTAGGTCTAAAATCAGCATTTTTATCAATTCAACAACTTGTTGCAATTGGACCCTCAATCCATCAAATTAGCTTAACCCTAGACTTTCAAACGGTCTTGGGTTGTCCCCAAACGGTCTTGAGACCGTTTGGACGAATCCCCAAATGGTCTTGAGACCGTTTGGGTCCTTCAACCCAAAACTCAACAAGATCTATACTTGAAATCAGCAATTTCAACCCGATTAGGGTTAGGATGTTGAAGTGCCTTCAACTCTCAATTGGTTAAGAATTTGATTATGATTCCTTGTAGGAATGAAATTCAATATGTTATCAACAGACCCTCAAATGGTCGTCCCTTGTTCAACTCTATCAAATGGTCTTGAGACCGTTTTGATCCAAACGGTCTTGCAAGATCGTTTGAGATCAAACGGTTTGAGACCGTTTGACCTTAAATGGTTTGCAACCGTTTGGACCAAAAGGGTCCAAGGTCGGTTGATAAAGCTACCTAGGAATTCACGCCCATCATCTTGAACCTCTGTTCAGGTCAGTTACTCCACCGTTTTGCTTGCAAAAGTGCAAGGAAGAAGGGAGGTAGAAGAAGAAGAACTAAAGCTTAAATTGCAAGAATAAATATATGCATATAAAGCAAATAGTTTCGAGTTATAAAACATGCCTCAAACGTTGTTCCTAGAGCTCCAAGCTTCTGAGCTTCAAGCCTATAATGGTTTCTTGAGCTCCACAACTCGGCCAGAGGTGATTCTCCAAGGAAAAGATGGGGATGGTCGACTAGAACAAAGAACCTAAGTTAGTTAACCATAGAGCCAACCTTTTAAGAAGAATTCCACCATGAATTCGAGCTTGAAGATGGTTTCCCCCTCACCTTAGCACTAGTTGGTCGTTCTCGTGAGCTCCAGAGCTTTGCCTTATCCATTTGAGAAAGATGAGAAATGAAGAGAACAAGTGATACGTTCACTTGGTTTGCAAGGGTGAGGGCTTATATACTTTAGGCTATTTTACACCATAAGGACCTCTAGAACATGGATTTCTCATCCAAGTCCTTCCTTGTTCAAGGGCACGTCCAAGCCCATCTAAACTTATGAAAATATCATCAAAACTCAAGATCTAAGGGTAAGGAAAGCCATCTTTCAACTAGGATGCATATATGAAAGGTCTCTATCCTCATGCTTGGTGGATTTAATGCACAAAGATCATTTTTTCTTATCCGATTACTCATTCATGTGTCCCTTTCATCATTTCTACTCTAAATGATGTCAAGAGTCATAAAAGATGTTCTAGATGGTATTTTATAACTTGCACTCCACAATTTGGGTAAATTGCATTTTACTCCAAATTAGGGTTTTTAAGCACAAGGATCATTCCTCAAGCTGCATGTTGATGCCCAGGCTTGGGAAATCCATCATACCTCATCATATTAACTCATATGATGCCTCATCATCAGAGGAACATCTTAACCTGTGAAATTTGCAAGTTAAACCCCTTAACTGGGTAATTTGCACATAGGTCTCTGCATTACAAAACAATACTACAACTTTGTTTTAAAAAGGCAAAATTGAAAGTATATGTTCCTGAGGAACTTAATTACATGCCAGAGAGTATTCACAAGTATTTAATTACATGTTTAGGCAAAACTTCTAGGGTTAGTTTATAACCCAGGTCAGGGATGTTACAAATTATCCACCCCTTACAAGGATTTCGTCCCCGAAATTGATAAAACATATTAGGAGAAAAGAGCAGGGTATTTCCTTCTCATCTCATCCTCTAGTTCCCAAGTGGCTTCTTCGACACCACGATGATTCCAGAGGACTTTAACAAGGCTTATATCTTTCTTCTTTAGCTTTTTAATTCTGTTATCAAGGATTAACATTGGTCCTTCCTCATAAGTTATATCTTCATTCAATTCTACTTCCATAGGTTGTAGAACTGACTCGGTGTCTGGGTGACATTTCCTCAGCATAGAAATGTGGAACACAAGGTGTAACTTCTACAACTCCTGAGGTAACTCTAGTCTATAGGCTACCTTTCCAACTCGTTCAACAATTGGATAAGGCCCCATAAATCTAGGAGCTAACTTCCCTTTCCTTCCAAAACGAAGGACTCCTTTCCAAGGTTAGACCTTAAGGTATACTCTGTCTCCAACCTGGAACTCAAGGGTTTACGATGTCTGTCGGCATAAGACTTCTGTCTATCCTGTGCAGTCTTAAGCTATTGTTGTATAACTTTGATCTTCTCTGTAGTTTGCTGCACAAGATCAGGACCTAACAACTGATGCTCACCAGTCTCATACCAACACAAGGGTGATCTACAACGTCTACCATACAAGGCTTCATAAGGTGCCATATCAATACTATGTTGATAGCTATTGTTATAGGAAAACTCTATCAAGCTCAGGTGTAGATCCCAACTCCCCATAAACTGGAGAACACATGCTCTCAACAGATCTTCCAAGGTCTGTATAGTCCTTTCTGAGTGTCCATCAGTCTGTGGATGAAAGGTTGCATTAAACCTTAACTTGGTGCCTAAAGTTCTGTGTAACTGCTCCCAAAAGCGACTTGTGAACTGGGGACCTCTGTCAGAAACTATAGTGACAGGAACTCCGTGCAAACGCACTATCTCTTGAACATACAACTGCGATAACCGTTCAGCAGAATAGGTTGTTTTGACAGGTAAGAAATATGATGTCTTTGTCAACCTATCAACGATTACCCAAATGGAATCATGTCCTTTGTTTGTCCTGGGTAGGCCAACAACAAAGTCCATAGTTACATGGTCCCACTTCGACTGTGGTATGGGTAAAGGTTGCATTGTTCCTGCAGGTTTCTGGTATTTAGCCTTAACCTGCTGACACACTGGACACCATAGAACAAACTCAGCTACATCCTTCTTCATCCCTGGCCACCAATACATATCTTTCAAGTTTCGATACATCTTGGTGCTCCCTGGATGAATAACATACATTGAAGAATGAGCTTCCTCTAGGACTAACTTCCTTAGATTATCCACATCCGGCACTATCATCCTCCCATGATAGTATGCCACTTGATCATCTGAGTCATGGAAACCTTCTCGCTTCTCTTCACCGTACTCAGATCTGATCTGCTGAACTGCAACATCAACTTGTTGTGCCTCCTTTATCTGCTCTCTTAGGGTAGGTTTGATATGCATCTCAGCTAACAATCCGGCTAACAATGACACCTTCAACTGTACATTGTCTTGCCTTAAAGAGATAAGCATATCTCTCCTAGAACATACTAAGGAACTTAGTTGTGCTCTATCCATGGTTGATGTTGCTGATTTCCTACTCAAGGCATCTGCAACCACATTGGCCTTTCCTGGATGGTAATCAATTGTACAATCGTAGTCCTTGATTAACTCCATTCAGCGACGTTGCCTCATGTTAAGCTCATGCTGAGAGAAGATATACTTAAGGTTCTTGTGGCCTGTGAAAATCTAGAAGGTTTCTCCATAGAGATAATGTCTCCACATCTTCAAGGCATGAACCACAGCAGCCAACTCCAGATCGTGTGTTGGATAATTCTCCTCATGTTTCGTAAGCTATCGGGAAGCAAAAGAAATCACTTGCTTATCTTGCATCAACACACATCCAAGTCCATTCTTGGAGGCATCACAATATACCACATATCCTTTTCCTTGCTCAGGTAGCACAAGCACAGGTGCACTTGTCAACCTCTCCTTCAACAACTGAAAGGATTGTTGACACTTATCACTCCAAGCAAAAGGAACATCTTTCCGGGTTAACTTGGTCAAGGGTAAGGCTATAGAACTGAAGTTTTTAATGAACCTTCGGTAGTAGCCAGCTAACCCTAAGAAACTTCAAATCTCTGTCGGTGTCTTCGGTTGTTCCCACTATAGAACAGATTCTACCTTTTTAGGGTCAACTCGAATTCCCGAGGCAGATACCACATGACTAAGAAAAGATACTTCTGGTATCCAGAACTCACACTTGCTAAACTTAGCATATAGCTTATGTTCTCTTAGCAAGGTCAAAGCTTGGCGAAGATGTTGTTCATGCTGCTGAGCATCCTTACTGTAAATCAGAATGTCATCTATGAAGACGACAACACACTGATCAAGGTAGGGTCAAAAGACTCTATTCATAAGTTCCATGAATGCAGCTGGTGCATTGGTTAGTCCAAACGACATAACCATGAACTCATAGTGACCATATCTTATCCTAAAAGCAGACTTAGATATGTCACTGTCCTTAATGCGGAGTTGATGATATCCAGATCTCAAGTCTATCTTTGAAAATACTGTTGCACCACGCAACTGGTCAAAAAGATCATCAATCCTCGGCAAAGGGTACTTGTTCTTTATTGTTACTTTATTGAGTTGTCTATAATCAATGCACAACCGCATTGACCCATCTTTCTTTTTAACAAACAAAACCGGAGCACCCCAAGGTGAAGTGCTCGGTCGGATGAAACCTTTCTCAAGTAACTCTTGAAGTTGTTTCTTGAGTTCTGCCATTTCGGCAGGCGCCATCCTATATGGTGTCTGGGCTATGGGTTTTGTCTTTGGGACCAAATTGATCTCAAAATCAATTTCCCGAGGCGGTGGTATACCAGGAAGTTCTTCAGGAAACACATCTTCGAATTCCCTGACTATAGGAACTTCAGCAGTGTTGGGGCTCTCCTTGATAACATCTACCACATGGACCAAGAATGCATAACATCCTTGCCTCATCAGCTTATCAGCAACCATAGCTGACACAAGACAGGTGGGCAGAATCTTTCTTTCTCCTTGAAAGATCCATGTGTTGCTTTCATCAGCAAACACAACCCAACTTGGATTCACAATCCAAGACAACTCTATACCTCTCTAAGGTATCCATTCCTAGGATTATATCAAATCCTTGCATATCAAGCGGTATAAGGTCCACTTGAATGCGATGATCAGAAAAGAAGAGGATGCAAGGAGAGCATACCTCCTGCAAAACAGCAGACCCACTCAATGGAGTCTCCAAAAACAAGCTATCTGCCCTATAACTAACTGGCATATTGCAGCTACAAATCACTCTTCGTGTGATAAAAGAGTGTGTAGCACCCGGGTCAATCAGAATAGATACTACACAGAATTTAGACATATCAGAATATAAAAGTTCCATCTGACCTGCCACTACCCGTGGATTGACCACTGCTTCTGGTGGGTTCATAGCATAGAACCTCGTTGTAGCCTGGTGTTGAGTTGGTGCAGATGATCCAGCTTGGGACGCTTGTCCACGTCCTCGAGCTGCTCCTTGAGATTGTCTTCTCTGTGATCCCTGTTAACCTTGTCTCAGAGGCTGTGTCACACTGACAGGCCTAGACCGGCAGTCCTTCATCAAATGTCCCACCTTACCACAGTTGTAGCAGCTTCTTTCCAGTTGTTGTGGTCTTGGTGGTCCAGTAACTGACATTGATGCAGAACTATGAGTCTCTTGAGGTGGTTGACCTCGTCCTCTACCTCTGCTTGGAGACCACTGAGTCTAAGAACTTGATCTAGGTGGTGGAGGGTTAGGTGCAGAGGATCTAGGCTTCTTAAAGTCCCTAGATGAAGAACCCTGGAACTATGGATATCTTTTCTGGGTTTGCCTCTTCTCAACCAAAGATCTCTCTATCCTTCGGACTGACTCAACCAAGGTAGATAATCTCTCTCAGTTTTCTAAGGCAGACACAGGGGTTGACATATCAGCATTCAAACCCTTCTCGAATCTCCTGATTCTTTCTTCTTCTGTGGCAGCCATGTGCAGACAGAACCGCAACAGCTCCATGAACTTAGCTTCATACTCGCTAATGTTCATCATGCCCTGCCTCAGTCTCTCAAACTGAGAGATCTTCTCATCTAGGAAGGTCTTCGGGAAATATCTGTGGACAAATTCCCGCCGAAAGTCCTCCCACGAGATCTCCATTCCAGGTCTCTTCAGCTCTTCCATTGTCCATCAGTGACTAGTGCTTCCTTTGAGAAGATAGACAGCGTGTCTGACCTTCTCAGCTTCAGGGATATTGAGAATCCTAAAGGCCTTCTCCAACTTTGTTAACCACAGATCACCATCTGCGGGGTCGGCAGTCCCAAAGTACTCGGTAGCTCTGACACGACGTAGTCGCTCGAACGTCTTCCCGATACCTTGACCTTCTGGCTGGACAGGTGCCCTGGGTGCAGGCATAGGCATCCTGTCGGTAATGTGCGTCATGGCAGTCATAAACTGCCCGAACATCATTTGCACAGCTGGGTTACCCATGTCGACTGGGTCGAACTGAGGTGGCTCCCTGGGTTGCTCAGGTATGGGTTGCTCTATCTCTGGAACCCTTGCACCGCCTTGTGGTGCAGCTACGCTACTCTCTGCCACATACTCCTCATGTGGCTCATACATTCTTATATATCTTCTTCTCCTGATGAGCAGAAGATTCTATTAGATAAGGAAGGAACACTAAAGATAGACTCGACATCCTAAGTCCTATGTCTCTGTAGACTCAGCGAACCTAGAGCTCTGATACCACTCTAATTTGTGGGCTCCGATCTCCAAACCACGATATAAACACGATTTAAACTTTAGCGGAAGCAATCGATTAACAGCGGAAGACAAAATCACAGGAAATTAAAACTTTTTGAGATAAGAGCTTGAAACCATAAAAGTTCTTCCATAGAAAAAGGATTAAACTGTTTACATCTTTGATAATTACTTCTTGAGTAATTATACACATCATGATACAAAATCTCAAGAGATAAAACCAAAAACTTAAACCAATAACTCCAAGACCTAAGAGTACAGAGACGGCATAGGACTATCTAACTATGACTCAGCAGTCAGTATCTCCACCTGAGATTCACTGCTGCTCCTGGTGTTGCTGCTGCTAGGATTGGTCACTTGTAGGTTGGTACCTCCGTCTTCGACGACCACCTAAAAAGTTGAAGTCTACGGGGTGAGACAATGTACAAATTGTCCCAGCGAGAGTTATAACTCTCAACTAGAATCTTTATATAGCAAATCAAAGGACAACATAAGCAATAAAAGCTTTTAAGGTATTCAACAGTAGATTTAGAAATAAGCAGAAACTACAGCAGTTAAGGAATGTGAACAATATATCTACTATACAGTGTAACATCATTCAAGTATCTCATAGTTTAAACTAAGCAGTTATACTACGCGGCTGATTATATTTTACAAACATCATTATGCCCTGCGGAGATGAGGTTTACCGCTCATACTCCAACCGATCACTTGTTAAGTCGCATCGGTATCATACCTAGGTCATCAAAAGAGCCAGATTCTTATGACCTCATCTTCCTCAGTCAGAGTGAGGATAACTTACAGGACATCCTGTGTCTCTGCTACTATAGCTTACCAGGGTAATCAGGTACTTTGCTATTTTAGAGTTACAGTGGCATTCTGTACTCTCTTCGTCATCGAGAGATTTATTGTTTACCTCTGATCGATGCAGTATTTGTTTTTCCTCGAGTGTTACAGCATAAACTTGTAGTGAAGGGTTGATGGATTAAGAAACGTCTATATCAATTCCTACACTAGGATGTAAGGATTTACACATCCATATTCCCCCACATACTCAAAAGTATGTGATCCGGGAGTTCCCTTAGGAAAACCTGTTTCACCATCATTTTGCTTTCTGACAATGATGGATCTATGATCAGGGCTCTACATAGTATGATTATACTTGATTAGTTAGGTACATTTCAGTATTCTTTTAACATCATACATGTTCTCAAACATTAATCATTAGCATGGCAACTTTGAAAGTAGAATACTAAATGTAACAGGTCTAACTCACATCATTTATCATTTCTTAATCATCTCATCACAAGTCATCTGTTAAGCATGACCTTGATGATACTCATGGCTCTCACAGCCCATCAATCTCATAAGATGCCACCAACAAGGCATCAGAATATTTCACTATTCATAAAGCTAAAGCATGCTTTCAATGAATATAGTATCATAATCCTTACCTGTATTTGATCATCCTCATATAGGAACCTGCATGGTTAATTCAACTGATAACAGTAAACAATTCATTTCAATGAAGTTGTACCTTCCTACTCTTACAAGAGTTAGGTTCCCTGATTTTCATCAATTAGGGTTTACTATTCACATTACATGTCATCACCCAAGAATTAGGGTTTACTATTCACTTTACATGTCATCACCCTAGAATCAGGGTTTACTATTCACATTACATGTCATCACCCTAGAATTAGGGTTTACTATTCACATCATGGTGAATTGAACTCATGACATCATCATGTATGAGAAACATCATCATTAAATCTCTCAGATAAGGTTAAGATTCATCAATTATCATAATTAGGATTTCCATGATCTCACATAGGTGGATCATACCCTATTCATGCATATTCATATGTATTGAAGGTACTTTACTTGAGTTTCAACCATAAAAGGGTACTTTCTCTCTCCTCTCACTAGTAGATGGTGATTACACCACTCTAGATTAGGTTGGGTCAAGTCCTCTTTTAATAACATAAGCCATATTATCACTACCAAGTGATTAGGGTTTGATTAAAACAAGGTATCCTTCATTTAACCCTTTAGGGGTATTTTGGTAAATTATACTTTTGATCATCATCATGGGTCAAATAATTAGTCACTTAGTCCCTTAATGTCCTAGGTTATCATTAGGGTTTAGATCCAACCATAATTGAACCAATTACACCTTCAATTGATTAAGTACAAACAACCTTGAAAACCTCCAAACGGTTTCAACCTTCAACCACCAAACGGTCTTGAGACCATTTGGTCTCAAACGGTCTTGAGACCCTTTGACCTCAAACGGTCTTGAGACTGTTTGAGTGTGTTGACCGTTTGGGGAGGGTTGACTTCCAAACCGTTTGGTGCTTATGCGGTTTGAAACCGTTTGATCAAAACGACTTGAGATCGATTGGTCCAAACGACCTTGAGATCGTTTGAGCCCAAATGGTCTTGAGACCGTTTGGCCTCAAATGGTCTTGAGACCGTTTGGTCCAAATGGGCTCAAACCGTTTGGTCCAAATGGGCTCAAACCGTTTGGACCTCCAACATGGTTCAAAAGTTCCAATCGACTATGGATATCTCTGTTGAAGCCTTCAATTGGCCAAATCCATGTTAACCACTTACAAATTTAGTCAATTAGGATGAGCCTCAATCAATTGGACACCAAATTGACCCTCAATTGAAAGCCAATTAGGGTTAAGTCTATCTTAATTAGGGTTTCAATCGGATAATCATCAATGTTCAACAATGTGAATCAAATCAAGGTTGAACCTATCAATTGACCTCCAATTGGGCCCAAACTTGTCCCAAACGGTCTTGAGGTCGTTTGGATGACCTCCAAACGGTCTTGAGACCGTTTGCCCAAAGTTTGACCAAAAACCAAGTCGTTTGGATAAGGGTTGAACCCTAATTAGGTCTAAAAGCAGCATTTCAATTCAACAACTTGTTGCAATTGGACCCTCAATCCATCAAATTAGCTTAACCCTGGACCTTCAAACGGTATTGGGTTGTCACCAAATGGTCTTGAGACCGTTTGGGTCCTTCAACCCAAAACTCAACAAGATCTATACTTGAAATCAACAATTTCAACCCGATTAGGGTTAGGATGTTGAAGTTCCTTCAACTCTCAATTGGTTAAGAATTAGATTATGATTCTTTGTAGGAATGAAATTCAATATGTTACCAACAGACCCTCAAACGGTCGTCCCTTGGTCAACTCTATCAAAAAGTCTTGAGACCGTTTTGATCCAAACGGTCTTGCAAGATCGTTTGAGATCAAACAGTTTGAGACCGTTTGACCTTAAATGGTTTGCAACCGTTTGGACCAAAAGGGTCCAAGGTCGGTTGATAAAGCTACCTAGGAATTCACACCCATCATCTTCAACCTCTGTTCAGGTCGGTTACTCCACCGTTTTGCTTGCAAAAGTGCAAGGAAGAAGGGAGGTAGAAGAAGAAGAACTAAAACTTAAATTGCAAGAATAAAGATATGCATATAAATCAAAGAGTTTAGAGTTATAAAACCCGCCTCAAATGTTGTTCCTAGAGCTCCAAGCTTCCGAGCTTCAAGCCTATAATGGTGTCTTGAGCTCCACAACTCGGCCAGAGGTGATTCTCCAAGGAAAAGATGGGGATGGTCGACTAGAACAAAGAACCTAAGTTAGTTAACCATAGAACCAACCTTTTAAGAAGAATTCCACCATGAATTCGAGCTTGAAGATGGTTTCCCCCTCACCTTAGCACTAGTTGGTCGTTCTCCTGAGCTCCAGAGCTTTGCCTTAGCCGTCTGAGAAAGATGAGAAATGAAGAGAACAAGTGATACGTTCACTTGGTTTGCAAGGGTGAGGGCTTCTATACTTTAGGCTATTTTACACCATAAGGACCTCTAGAACATGGATTTCTCATCCAAGTCCTTCCTTGTTCAAGGCCACGTCCAAGCCCATCTAAACTTATGCAAAGCTCATCAAAACTCAAGATCTAAGGGTAAGGAAAGCCATCTTTCAACTAGGATGCATATATGAAAGGTCTCTATCCTCATGCTTGGTGGATTTAATGCACGAAGATCATTTTTTCTTATCTGATTACTCATTCATGTGTCCCTTTCATAATTTCTACTCTAAATGATGTCAAGAGTCATAAAAGATGTTCTAGATGGTATTTTATAACTTGTACCCCACAATTTGGGTAAATTGCATTTTACTCCAAATTAGGGTTTTTAAGTACAAGGATCATTCCTCAAGCTGCATGTTGATGCCCAGGCTTGGGAAATCCATCATATCTCATCATATTTACTCATATGATGTCTCATCATCAGAGGAACATCTTAACATGTGAAATTTGCAAGTTAAACCCCTTAACTGGGTAATTTGCACATAGGTCCCTGCATTACAAAACAATACTACAACTTTGTTTTAAAAAGGCAAAATTGAAAGTATATGTTCCTGAGGAACTTAATTACATGCCAGAGAGTATTCACAAGTATTTAATTACATGTTTAGGCAAAACTTCTAGGGTTAGTTTATAACCCAGGTCAGGGATGTTACAATTATGTACATGTAAACTTTGTTAAGATTTGAGAATGAGAAATTAGGATTTGATCCTGTGGTGGTTTATTGAAACTCTATTTTGTGCAATGAATATCATGGTTGTGACATCCCCCTTGGTGTGATTGAATATATGTGCTTCCGCTATGAATGGTATAAGTGGGGTGTTACAGATTAGGTGTTCGAGAATAGTCCCAAATTGGGGATTCTCCAAGATTTTCTCCTAATCAATAATCTTGAATGGGTTTCTTGGAAAACAACATAATGATATATTTAGGAATCATGGCTAGAGGTTTAGCATCTAGGGTTTAGAATTTAGGTTGAATCATATGAATTGCATCTGAACCAAATAAATTTAGGTAGATCCATATCAATTCAGTGTACTAATTTTTAGTTGTGATTATTTATCCATACAAAATTCAATTTTTTACAATGCACACAAAAAAGAAAATAAACCAACATTCATACTAAATTACATTATACAGTTATACATTATAGAAATATCAAACAAACACACAACATAGAAAATAAATGATCAGCCATCCTAATCTATTTTATACAATTATACATTATAGACAAATTAAATAATTATACATGTATTTTCAATTATAATTAGATAACTAGTCACTCTACATTAATTCCAATTATTAAAAAAATCAATTAAAATATAAAGCTTCTACATGCAATCCAATGATAGCAAAAACTATCCATGAAATGCAATCATACACACACAAAAATGAAAAAAAATACACAAAAAGAAAACAAAGTTCCTTGCTACTAGCAATGGTAGAAGTAGCAACTAGGGTGGGAATAATAGAAGAGGAAGAAGAGGAAACAATGACAATATCAAGTAGCAGGAGCAGGACCATCGCAACAACAATAACATTGATGCAACAATAGGAGGAACATTGCTAGTCGCAGTGACTAGTGTGGGCAGTGATGGCAGTGGAGAGAGAGGGTGACGGAAGGAAGGTTGGTTGGGAATTGTTAGAGGAAGTTGGTGAAGAAGGGTCTGACATAGACATAAAAATAAACTGGAAAAAGATTGAAAACACAAGTGTTATAGATAGACTTACAATGTCAACCTAGTGGACCAAATCAATGTTGTGACTGCAATGACACCTAACTTTTTGATATTACATCACCAATGTTGTAACTACAATGACACTCAAGTTTTTGATATTACATCGGTTTTAGAACAAAATCAATATAACAATGATCTATTACTATGTGGGTTTCAAGGCCAAAACTGACGTCACACATCTTTCTGAACTTAGGAATACTGAGTCAGTTTTGTTTCTAGAACCAACATTTAAGGGTAATTTTTAAGGGAGTAAGTATTTTGTGTGGAGTACCATGGAAACTTTACAATGTTAGATTTTTTCACAAAACTAACGTTGTACTTTTCTAGAAATTATGTTGGCATTTGTTAAAAAAATTGACTCCATGGGTATTTTGGAGGAAAGTTTTTGTTTGTGGGGAAAGGCTATTCTGTCAATTTTATGGGACCAATGCATTATTTTAGTGTCCCAAAGTTTTCTGAGGAAATTAATTTCCTAGGTCCTCTGTAATGTCAGATTAATTTTGCAAAACCAATGTGATACCAAAAGTTGTACCTAGATTTTCCCTTGATACCACTATCATATTATTGTAATGCTTTCATTTATGAGATCAACGTTCAAGAGTTTTTGTTTCAGTTTTTAATGTAACCAACATTACAGTTTTCAACACAACATGACAAAAATGTACTAGTGTAAGCTAATGCACAAAAATAAGAACACACATGCATTCAAAAATTAGGGGCTATAATGAAAAGGGAAACCTAGTACAGTTTGGCCACACACCATTATATATGTTGGAAGGAAATTGTCTTTTACTCTTCCCCCACGGTGCCTAAGATCCCTCCAGTTACGAAAGTGCATATGACTCTATGACTTTGTGACATAGGCAGTGATTTCCTTGTAGTTGTCTAACAGTGTCACTTTGGCGCCTATGAAAGTTGTTATCATAGAAGTAGATACACATATACAAGAGCTTCATAAAATTTGAACACTTATAAAGTCTTGAGACGGTCTTAGTCATAAATTAGTTTATGTGAAATAGTATTAAAACCAACATGTAAGATTCACTTATCACTAGTTGTTAGATGCCAAACTAGACAAACAATCTCCATTTCTTCCTCATTTAAAACTTCTTAATTATAGGGTTCCCTCATCAATGATGCTATGAAGGAATCCCTCCTCTTACCATTATGGTAATCAAAGAGGAGTTGCATCAACATTCCTTGTTATTGTTTAGTGATTGTGGAGACAGAATATCAAGACAGAGAGGGGATGAAACTGTAAAAAATATAGTCATTCATGTTATCAGTGAAAAAATGTTAACAAATGACTCTATGTCAGCATCCCCATTAATAAGACGAGGACCATGATTAGAGTTTATTTGTATCATCCATTCATTAATGCTGACGGGTACTTGAGAATCACAAGAAATGAGGAGGCACATGAGATGAGTGATACACTATACATGCGGCTAATACAAGGAGCAATATATGCAGATATTGACTCATGGGGGATACATAGTTGGAGGAGTGTAATAAATAGTGTGATGTAATATTGGAGGTGCAATGTAAGAAATAATGATTAGTTGTAAAGAGAAAACCATAATTTGAGACACGATCAATACAGGTTAATTTTGAGGCATAAATGGTTACTCAGGCCCAAACCTCTATTAGATATGGGGAGTAAAATATTATTTGAGACATCTTAGTTTGATAGTTGTGACGCATAGGTGGTTACTCGAGCCAATGAACCTGGTTAGTTGTGAGGCATAAATGCTTACCCGAGCACATGAATGCTGGTTAATTGTAAAGTTGAATCCAATTTCTCTTGCCAACTAATGTTGGTTTGCTGTGAAATTGAATCTAGTTACTCAAGCCAAAGGAAGATGGATATCATTAAGTCAAAATAGGTTTCAATGAATGGTGTATTATTGTACCTAAAAGATAGTTGGATGAAGAAACTAAACTTGCTATGAGAACACCGTCAATGAGTTTATGAGGGGAAATCAAATTGTTCTGGTGAAGTCTATGGTGGATGACAAATAATAGGTTAACACTATACACACTGAAGTACAAATTAGAACATAATCTATATGTAGTTCTCACAAATCTTCTCCAGTTCCACACCAGGCAATCGATCCAACTTTCTTGCTCAGTTAAATGATCTTTTAAAGAGATCCTTTCTACATGGTGGGTGGATAAGTTTGAAGGTATTACTCCTCCGCCTGATGGGTGGGTGAGAGGGAATCCATCTTCACATGAATGCTTCAAAATATGCTTCCTAAAAATTAGAGTTAAGCGGGAAGTTTTTGTAGGATTTTTGAAACTTTGAAGAGAATAAAAAGTAGAGGAAATGATGAAAACTGACAAAAAAGATAAATGCCACATGATCATGTGCAACAAGATAAGGAGGAGGAGAACCCAATAAAGAATGAATATTGAAAAAAATATGGTGCAATATTGACATAGAGACATGTATCTAGTAGTGAAATGACAACACTGCATGGTCATTAAATCATGGTAGTGAAATGATGAGCGATCAGCTTGGCATGGTGTTCTTGAGAAAGTATTTTCACCTTAAAATTCTCCTTACATATAAGAAGGATAGAAGGCTATCGAGTGTCCGTTTGACCAATAGACAACACAAATCACTAATAGGACATCTCGGGAAAAACATCATCAAGACTGAATTGGAACCATAGCTGTTTTGTCTAATTATTTCCTTGGATACTAGCTAGACAAATGATTGGTTGGGAGAAGGTCTTCTTCCATCCCCTCTCACCTATTATTAATGGCGTTGCAGCCTTGTAGGCATCTTTGAGAGTGATGATCGAGGCCATACTATCTCAGCAGTAGAAAGATCCAGTCTTAATGGGGTCTTTTCTTAGGATGTGATGAGGATGTTCACAATAATATGATTTATTACTTTTTAAACCAAATGTCAAATTTGGTGTTGGGGTATTTTAGGTACTCAAGAATTTGTAGGTAGTCTTCCTCTTATGCTATTCTACTGGAAATTTTTTTGTAATTTGTTAGATAGATGGAATATTTTCACCTAAGGAAAAACCAATGTAGGACTTATAAATAACATCAAATTACTTCCTCCACAACCCTCTCCCTCTCTATGTCTCTCTCATTGTCACTCAAAATATAATTCCATCACTCTCCCGCATGGTTTGATTTTTATGTCATAGATAGCTCCTTTACTTCTTTGACTGTAAGGTTGAATGTTTCGGTCACAAATAGCTTCCCAACCTATGGCGAGATGACCTTTGCGAGTCATTGTACCTCAATATAAGAATCTTAGACGTTTTTCCAACCTCATCTCTAATGGAGTTTTTGCATCAAAAGGATCGTCAAATAGAACCAATGTTCCAATTTTCACGTCAAAAAGGTATGTTTTTCTATATAAACTAAAGTTTTATTATTTTTTCTATCTTCTCCATCATTATCTAGGACTTTACATGCATTCTTTCTTGCATAAGACACTCTTTTATTGGATGGTTACAAACTAAAAGTGTCATAATATGTGCAACATGGTTTTATTCACCTAAGCATAGTTGATTTGATTGTAATTATTGTAAAAGATTTTCAATCCGAACTATTCATTAATTAGGTTCTCCAAGGTAAGTTTTGTAGGAGTTTGCCTATACTAAGTCAATGTAAATCTTAGTGGGTTGTGATGTACACAACGGTTCTTAGTTAATGAGATTTTTTAGGAGTAGTATTAGTATATTTCAAAATTTAGTATTGGCCTAACTTGGTTCCAATATTACCTTTCATAGGTTAACAATGTAGTTCTCGTAACCTGGTTGGAGAATGATTTCTGAACTAGTACTTATGTTAGTAGAATAAGAGGAATCAACATTTTACCAATTTCATAGGTGAAAATTAACAAGGTTTTGTTAACCAATAATGATGATCATGAGTTTAAAATTGATATGTTTGTGAACCATCATTCAGATAAATAGAAAGTATTTATACATTTCTAAATTCAGAATGGGCACAACTGGGTTCCATTATTGCCTTTAATAGGTCAACAACGTAGTTCTATGAAACTTGGTTGGACTAAGTTTACCAATTTTATAGGTGAAAATCATTAGTTTTGGCTTCCCTCCTTCCCACTCTCCTCATAAACATCTCCCTCATTGACTCGGTGACCTCTAATTTACATTTGATGAATATTTAGGTCCTAAATCTAACCATTCTGGCCAAGAGCTCCGTCATCAACGGCTACCCATTGCTGCATAAGAATAAGCATGGGAATAGGAAGGGAACCATATAGAAAAACCCTAATCCCAATGTATGTTCCCTAAATAAAGAAATTTTTCCAGACAATCTTTAATTTTTGTATTATCTGCAAAGAAGTGATAAAACTATAGTTCAACTCCCTACCCTATGGAAAAGCTTTAGACCACAAATAGCAGGTTGGTTTCAAATCAACATTGGACAATACCACATGTTACTGTTGTTCACTTGGCACTCCAACCACCATCTGGTATTGATCTGGGGTTCGAAACAACTTATCAAAGACCTAAATATGAAAGAGGAACATTATTTCTCCCTAACTCCCACTGATAACAACAAAATCATAATGCGCCTCTTTGAGGAATTTAGATGTGGATATGACTCCCTTCAAATCTCAATAATTATGCTAAGGAGATCATCCCACCACACACTTTGAAAGGTACCAACTTGATGACCTTGTGGGAAGGTTACACATATTGGACCTAATTGACATGAATCAAAATGAGTTCATAATAACTGACATTAGAGGGGACGACAAAGCAAAGGGAAAAAATAAATTGACAAAGTCAGGCAAACATCAATAGTAGTAGCAAGGGACCCCTCCTAAAATCTCTACATGTATTCATCATCCATAGGTGATGATGATGATTTGGATCTATCAAGTACACTTGTCATAACAAGTACCTATGTATTTGACTTGATATCCAATATCATGACTAATGAGATGTAGGCATTGGTACACACACATACAAGTTTTAATGTGTTATTGTTGTCCTAATTTCTACAGTAATATTCGATTAGGGACCTATGCAAGAATTGATATTCTTAACATACACATGATCTCATGTTTAGGTCCTCAATCCCAAGTTTAATGGCATTGAGTCATTCCTTCTTAGGATATTAATATATATTTATTCATTATCTCATAGTGAAGCAAACGTAGTAATTGAAATTGCCTCTGTTAATAACCAAATCAATTACAAAGTTTGTCATTATAGTCATCACATTATTGTCTTCAGGGCATACTACCAATAGTCAAAGCTCTCAAACATACAGGTGGGGTTGGAGTCTATCAAGATAGATGTGGTACTTATAAGGGGGATTAGATTAGGCCTTTTCTTACTAGAATGGTTGGAAAGCTTTTGGCTCTCTCAAATTAACACAAGGCGATGCAAGGGTCAATTAGGTTACTCATAATCTATACATGCCCTATATTAGGGAGAATTGGGCTTTATGACTACTAGAATAAATGGAATGAGTGTAGGGGTGGATGTTGGGTAGAGGAGACGATGAGAGAGATACAAAGGGAGGAATGAAGTGGCGAGTAGAGAAAAAATTTCCTTTGAGTTGGTCACTCAACCACCACTGAGGTAGGGGAAGATAATCCCACACCATCATGCGGTCCGCGCTGGGTGAACGGTTGTAGTTAACTGGGTCCACTGCAAATGGATCATAGTGAATCCTATAGAATTATTTGTATATTTTTTAAAGGATGGATTTGAATATTTTTACTCAACACAACTTTGTATTAATGCCTAATATATTATAAAAATATAATATACTACTTTTTATTGTCCAAGGTTTCCATATTCGATTACATCCATAGATAATTCAAAATTGAATATCTAATACTCCCAAGTTACTTCTTTAGATTCCAAGGGTAACGACTTTCAATTGGATCAAGTTGATATTGAATGTGTTTTGATCTAATTGGTATGAAACTAACCTTTAACATAACATGCATGGGCTATAATATAAAGTTGAAATAGACTGTAGAAAATCACAAATTGGTATTTTCAAGTGGTGAATTTACAAAATATAGCTCAATAGTTTAGTTGTTGAAAAATAATTTAGCTAAGTTCTTGCTTTGAGTACTCGATCGACTATTATGAGAATTTGTCCCACTAGTGTATTTCCCAAACTTTTGATATCCTCGTGTTCTCAAAAGTAGCCAACCGACTAGCTCACCAATTCGACCATCAATTGTGTTCACTTTTTCTTTCTATTTGGGGATCAGCTAGCCTGTTGGCTAGCATACTCTCAAGTCATTGGTATTGCAATTGTCATGTGATGATCGTCGTTGCAATGTTGAAGTTGGGGAGTGAAGTTGCTTATATGGCCAATTCATGGGCATCCGATGGAAAATTAAAAGTTCCCTCTTCTATTTGTTCATTCCTACAAATGAAACTATAAATTTTGGTTAAAGTCTGAATTAAATGCTAAATGATTAACAAAACTAATATAACAAAAATAATAAGTGAAATGCAATATTACATAAAAAACAATAAACATAAAATGTGACTCCAAAGATGATGGATTGTTTCATGTTAAATACATCTTGAACTGAGTTTCAAATGGGGTTGATTTCGTCAAATGTACTATATGAGTGAAGAATATAAATCTCGTATTAAATGAAGATTAAAATTAGAAACATGTACTATTTAGCCATTTTTAACTTTTCTATCATGAAGATCAATGGATGAAATAGCCTCAACTTTATTGATGTAAACTAACTATAGTGTCAGCAAATAAGGTTAAAATTATGATTTAGTAACATGTAGTTACTCGGTATTTTAGCTGTCATGTGTGAACAAGTAAGCAGTAACCGACTAACCGGGGAATACTTTTTGATACACTGTATACATCTGAAACTAGCAACACGAAATCATGAATCGTCATTGGATCCCTTTCCTTCTCCACTTGATAGCCCATGCCCGTAAGAACTCTGCCGCTAAGGGCCGGTTTCCTAGCTGTAGGTTGGACCACTCATCACCAACAAAAGCTAAACAAGATTGCGTGTCCGGAAAGAGCTGTCGTTGGCGCACTCTAGAAAGAATATAATACATGACCATGAGTTCCGCCATTCTTTGCGGGAGAGGACTCATATGGTGCAGGGCGGACGTCCATCGCCGACAGAGTCTTTAAATCCGGTGGACGCCTCAGCTTCTTTCGTGCAGAGTTTGACTGTAACGTCAACATAATCGCTGAAGTGATAACACGATGGCCACCTCCAACCCACTTTCCCCTCAATGGTCACGAAACATACGTATCCTCCTTCCATTCCTCCTCCTCGGCCTCCTCACCGCCGGCACCCTCGTTCCAGCTGCTTCCGCGGCGAAATGCGACCCATCGGACAAAAAGATGCTCCTCCAGTTCAAAAAGGACCTGGGTGAACCGTACATTCTGATCGCATGGGGCACAGACGGAGCCGGCGGATGCTGCGACTGGGCTGGCGTCCAATGCGACGACTCCGGCGCCCTCGCCGGACGCGTCACTGGCCTCGTCGTCCAGACCGACTCCAACCTTTCCTCCACCATACCGGCCTCTGTCGGGGAGCTCCGGAACCTTCGTTCGCTCGAGTTCCACAAGCTCCCGAAACTCACCGGCCCCATTCCGTCGGCCATCACGAAGCTTACCAGCCTCACTTTCCTCCGCATGGATTGGAACGATCTCACCGGCCCCGTACCAGGCTTCCTTTCCCAGCTCAGAAACCTCGACTACCTGAACCTCGCCTTCAACCGCCTGTCCGGTTCCCTCCCTCCCTCGCTCGGCTCCCTCTCCAACCTCACCTACATGGACCTCTCCCGGAACAGCCTCACTGGCCCCATCCCAGCCACGTTCGGGAACCTCCCAAAGAACATCTTCGGCCTTCTCCTCTCTCACAACAACCTCTCCGGCCCCATCCCACCTTCACTCGGCGCGCTCAATTTCAGCAACCTTGACCTCTCCCGCAACCGCTTCGAGGGTGACGCAAGGTTCTTGCTCGGCCCCGCCGCCGCCAAGACCAACAACTTCCAAATCGACCTGTCCAGGAACCTCTTCGACTTCGACATCACAGGGGTTGACCTCACGATTGCCAACCTCGGCCAGCTCGACCTCAATCACAACCGCATCCGCGGCACACTACCCCCGGCGCTCGCGAAAGCAGGCAATCTCCAGTTGCTCAATGTGAGTTACAACCAGTTATGCGGCAACATCCCGCAAGGTGGCAACCTCGGCCGGTTCGGGCAGTATGAATTCGCACACAACAAGTGCCTGTGCGGGAAGCCACTGTCGCCCTGCAAGTGACCGACCGATGCGACGCGGCGACATTTGGTTAGCAGGTTTTCTTCTAGTGTCCGCGTGCATCTAATAGACTACTTGTTAATTGACCATGCGCTTTGATGAATAAAACCCCCTCGAGTTCGTTGAGTGGAGAAGAGGCTAATGGTATCTTACCAAAATGTAATGAAGGGAAGAAGATAATTTTGTATTAGTTTAATGTCCGCATGCCGATTATAGTTTATGGAATTAAGATTACAGATATCATGCGGATTATATGACAAAGGGTATATGCCTCCAAAGCGAAAAAAACTTGTATACTTTGATAAATAAATTACGGGTATACCCCTCTTGGAATTCCCAACATAGCCTAATCTACTATCTACTATTCTACCATACTAAACATCACGACTCGTTTCCGTCCTACTAATCCCCTGCAAGAACCGGGCTCTTCTTCCGTGATTTCTATTTTTGTTATTTTAGTTTCGTGTTGGACCAGTGAGATAATGGGTCATTATCTACTTGTCTCTTGCTTCAATTTCCGTAAAATTCGCAGAGGTTTAGTATTTCTATTTCCGTGGAACACAATTGCGAAGAATATCTGCAGCGATCTTCCGGGCAGACTGGCGATGAGTAAAACAGGCCAAGCGCATCAGGAACTGCCCCATGTGCACCGGAGGATTGCACGCAGCCGAGATGAAGACTGCCATCGGACTCTGCAGATTTGGTTTGTACTGAATCCGTTGTTACCTTCTATTTTAGTTTCCGATGGAAGTGCTTAGTGGCGCCTGTACTACTAGCATGATATGGATCCATCCAGTACAGCTTGGACGCTTGGTATCTTTAATATCTGTCTAGGTCACAGTTTTATTAACCAATGCAGAAGATCACGAAGTATGCAGGGTCGTCACTCAAAGTAGATTGTTATCATATAGGATGGAACACGCAAAAATTACTGGTCGGTTCTGTAGAATGCTTTATGTTGTTGCAGTACTTGGTCCGCACAGTTCACCTTCTGATCAGATGTGTCATGGGACATACAAGTCCAACTGGAGGATCTAATCTATACAATTGCTACCCTAACTAGATGAAGTAGGATACTAGCATATCCTAGGAAGCAAAGCCAACAAAAATCAGGAAGCATAGGAATTTAATCATATAGCAAGTAACACATGGAGAGAGAATAGAGTCGAGGATGGGTACCGAAACCATTAATTGTCACTGCATGACAGCGATCAGGTGATGCTGATGGTTGTAGCCAAGGGGGAGAAACCGCAGAGTCACCTCCACACCCTTCCTTTACTTCGACCACTGTCTCAATAAAGCTTTTCCTGATCGCAGCAACAACAACAGCCACTTCATATGCCATCATTAGACAAAAATCTCTGCTACCTAGGGAAATGCATACGTATATTGACTTTGTGATTGATCTCTCCAGTTTCTCCTTGATCTTTTGTGACAAATTCTAAGCCCCTGTTTGGTTCGGGGCTGGCTTTATGCAAGCCTGCCTGGCTTGGACGGATTTAGGCCTGCTGGAGTCTGATTCTATTTGGCAAACTAGTCTGATTCTGTTTGGCAAACCAGTCTCATTCTGGGGGGCTGGACTCGTTTCAGACTCATTTCAAGCTGATTCTGTTTGGCTGTGCAGGCTGGGTTTAGTCTGATTCTGTTTGGCAACTGTAGGCAGGATTAGTTGAATCTGTCCTATTCTCGCAGAACTGTTGTTAGAAATGTGGCCTTGTGACGCCGTTTAAACAGAAGTTTTTTAAAAAAAGTAACTTAAAAATAACTTAATTGTTATCTATATCACTTTGGTTTAAGAACTCTCATTTTGTTGTTGAGATGTGAGTCAGCGTGTTACCCTTTTGTGGGGTGTTTATGTGGGTGTTTTGGTTGTTTCATTGAGGTTGAATATGCCTAACATGCTATGTTTAATACCCCAAGATATGAGGTAACCTGATAACCCCGTCAGACCAAGAAACAAGTTTTTAGCCGATATACATTTTGAATATGAGTGGCTAGTAAGCTATCATGATACATGTTCTACTTTATATGTGTTCGTTGTAGAAGTACACGTATACTTCTATGCTTATGCTAACTATATGATGAACCACATCAAGGGTTGTGATTAACCCGAGATAAATGCAATCACATATACGTAACCAATTAGGATAAGCTCCTCTAAAAAAAACAGACATCAAGAACAACAAAATCATAAAAACTATAATGATGTATTGTGGGGCATCATTAAAAGTAATCCAACTAAATTAAAAAATTCAAGATTTAACTAGTCAAACATGAACATCATTTTTGAAGTAAAACAGATTCAGCTACATTCAAATATAAATTGTCTTAGTGGGCAGGCACCATAACAAGCCTGTAATACTATATAAACAAAATAAAGACAATACACAAAACAAAAAAACTAATAATTGTTTGTTGATACAACAGATTCAACATAACTTGATGAAGAAGAGTCCCCAATAGGGACATTCACTTCATTTTCTTCATCACAAGAGGAGATTAAGATTGGTGGTTGGTGGCAGTCTCTCACAAACAGGGCATCAGCCAAGTCTGAAGTAGATGATATATAACCCTCTGGTCTCGGGTAAATATACCTAAGCAATTCAGAGTTGTCCCCATCACCACGAATCCACAAATAAAAGGTTGTAGGGCGAGTGTCGTCCTTGGGTTTTGGTTGTAGGGTGACAGTCCATTCAGGTTTGGCTTTTAGTTTGTCCAACATTTCAGCCCAACCTTCATCCATGATTAAATATTTACCTTTCTTATTCCATATTCTTTCTTCAGGTGTAGACCACCTGATCTGTACATCAAAGTTGATTCTGCCTACCCCCACAATAGCATAGCCAGGAGTTATCTTAAATGGCTCACACGTCCAGGTTAGGGGAAGGGAGACGCGTCTCATAAACTCCCTGTTTGAGAGATCATACTCCTTTACAGGAAAACGAGATCCCATGTTACCTGTAATAAACAAGAAGAACAAGAACAACAAGAAGATAAGAAGAAGAACAGAAGAAGAAAAATAACAAGAACATAAGAAGAACAAAAATAACAAGAAGAACAATAATAACTCTTATGTTCACCTAAGTTCACTACTATCATGTATTAGGTTTATTATCATTCTATGATTTTGCCTCCATCCAAGCCTCTGTCGTATACACTCCATCAACACACCTTCCCAAATCATATTGGGTTCTCATCCTACCTCTGAGATCCATATCATGCTCCGAACAACACACAAAATGAGGAGGCGTCGAATGACTAAGCATATTAGTTAATATGTAAGTTCCAAACAACAGAGCATGGCATATTCGTTTTCAAAAAACAATCAACAACACTTAACACGGGAACTTCCAAACAACAAAAATAAAATGGAAAACCGATGACACGAATGAAAGGTATGGCCGCCATTCGACGTTACGACATCGTCAGGGGTGAAGGAGTGTCCAACAGAAGCCTACATTGTTCCTCCAGTTCTTCTACGTAGCGTTCTAGATACTCATGCTCATACTTTTTGTTGGTGTAAACATCATGGTGGTTGTGATGAATTTCAACAAAATCTTTCAAGTTCATTGTCTGACCCCACAATGACTTGCACTCGAGCGTGAGTAATGCAATCTCAGCTTTCAGAGAATCAATTGTAGGACTGAAATCGATTGCCCAACGAAAGTATCTGCATCGATCTTTTCCCTAAAAAATATTATCAAGTTTACGTAAATGACAACGAATGTGTAACGTACACAGTGGCTACATAATATGTGTGTTTGTACAAGCGCACCTCGCGAGAAGGACATATGTAATACATTTCACCTGGTCTTTCACTGAGAATTCCAAAGTCATACAACCCTGCATCGTTAGTGTTAAGTCGTAAGCCTGCCTCTAACCCAAAGTCACACCGCACAACTTCAGTTGTATTAATAGACATCTACACCATGCATTTGAATCAGTCAAACGATTTCTGATAATGAAGTTAGATTGAAAATCAAAATAATAACATACAAGATAGGCCCCATTGTTTGTTAAATCTATTACAAATAAACTTATGTTATGAATGTTGGACAGACATCAATGATGCTATACATCTATGATGTATTGTAACCATCCTCATTGGAAGTGTTGTCGTCGCTAGTTATGTGAAGACGTTGGCGAAGATATTGGGACCGCGATCGTAGATCTGTAATTTCTACTTGTAGCCTATCAATGTCTGCTCTGCTGGAACAGACAAAGTCACACTGGGAAGACCATAGCTGACGTTCACTGCGTGCATATGCAAGTTGTGAAAGCATTACAGCCCTAACGGCGGTTAGTGTGGCAATTGTGGGTACAACCCGTTGCGCGGGCAACCTCATATGACATCTATTTTGATTTTGAACCCTACCGCACGTAAAATATGGCATGTGTGGGTTCTTGTCTTCAAAACGTCTGTTTTGTGCATCCTTGGCATCCATATATACGCGTACAGTGGATTGAAGGCCGCATTGACAATGAGGCATTCCGTTCTCCATTTGAAGACAACCTATATTGACACAATGTGACGATTCTGATCAGGTTCCAAATAAACAATTCGGGAATCAATCTATTACAGATACTCTACTAACGAGTTTTCCAAATGAGATTAGCAATGGATTCACGTAACACTTCACCCTCCCTTGAATCGGCCTGAGTTGAACCTTGCCCTGAACTCGGGGGAACGGCGGCTGGGGGAATGGCAGACGATGAATTCTCATATGGGAGTTCATCCATTATGGTGTCGCCGTCATTTTGCCGTCGGATGAAATTGTGTAGGATACAACAAGTAAGTACGATGCGACACTGCGAATGAATAGGATATGTCAGCCCCTTCTTAAGGTATGCAAACCGTCTCTTCAGCACCCCAAATGCTCTTTCTACAATATTACGTAGTTGAGCATGTCTGTGGTTGAACATCTCTTTCTTGCTGGTGTAGGAATGTCTGTTTCCTCGGTACTCAACAATATGGTATGTTGTGTTGCGATAGGGTGCAACAAATTCACGAGTGTTGGCATACCCTACATCTACTAGGTAAAACTTCCCCGGCAGAACTGTAAACCCGCTATGGGTCCTTGCCGATTGTAGGACCCTTTGGTCGGTAGCCGACCCCTCCCACCCAGTGAGGACATATGTAAACTCCATGGAGAAGTCTACTACAACCATGACATTGAGAGAGACATTCCCTTTTCTGTCACGGTATCGATTTTGTTTGTCTCTGCTGACCAAGACAGGGATGTGTGTTCCGTCAATAGCCCCTATGGCATTCTATAAACCAAAATAATGTTGTAAACATACAAAATGTTTGAAAATTAATTAAATTTATTAGGGGGTTAACTATTACCTTGAAGTATGGGTAGAACCTTGCGTTATGTAAAATGCGAGTATGTGTTGTTGTGCATGTAGTTGCAGTTTGCATGACAATGTAGTCATGGGTCAACGCACAAACAGCGTCCAAGACTTCGTTGAACTTTCTGCTAATGGTCTCACCGGAGTGAACGTAGTCCTCCGCCAAAGCACGATTTGTGTGTCCATGGCCAACCATCTGCAGGAAATAGCATACTACCTCAACTGAGGTGACGCCTCTAGTACCTCGCAACAAGCCACGACTCTAAAGCTTGTCGACAAAGGTCATTATAGTTTGTGGACGCATCCGGTATAGGTCATAAGCCCTTTGTTCGTGACCGGTCAATATTTCTAAGACCTTTATGTGGCCACTCCTGATGCTAACTGACCTAGGGATACGAGGTGGTGTGGAGGCATCAACGTCTACTGCGTCCATGATTGAGTATGCAATAGAGTCGGCAATTAAATCACCAACGTGAATCACTGGCCACAACAACGTATCTATTAAAAGGTTGTTGAGCATGACTTGTGTTTGCGGTTGGTCATTGGCAGACATGATGCCTACATGTACAATGAAAACAACAACATAATAATTGCTACAACATAAGACAATCCAATTAACGTGTAAAAAATAAATTATTACAACACTCAATCAAATGAAATTGTACGGATATGTAATGTGTATGCAGAAAGTAAATTATTACAACAGTCAATCAAATTTAAATGTTTGGATGGAAAATAATTAACATCAAATGCATACGAAATAAACCGTGCAATTATGTTCCCGATGGGCCAGCATCACTGGATGAAGGAAACCACATCGGTGGCATGCCTGGGAAGTTGGGTGAAGAGGAAGACGACATAAATGATGGGTGAGACGATGTGGTATTGGAATTGGGTGAAGGGAATGGTGGCACAAATGATTGTTGAGATGACGTGCTGTTGAAGTTGGGTGAAGGGAATGGTGGCACAAATGATTGTTGAGATGACGTGTTGTTGAAGTTGGGTGAAGGGAATGGTTGTGGAGACCGGAAATAAAATGAAGGCATTGGAGGTACAGATGTGGCAAAACCGAATTGTGACCTTTCAAAAAGGTCGTTTAACCACAAGGTTATCTTTGCAGGGGTGTTTTTGAGGCTAATGTAGATGTTGCGGTTTGTAGAGTCCTTGATGGCGTTCACAAGTGTAGTAAACACAGCGGTGGGGGCATCAGGGAAATTGTCATTAAAATGTTGTAAAATGTTTGCCAACTCTTCTTTTTCATAGGCTTTGGTCATCATGGATGTGCCTAACTCGTGAACCTTTGTGTAAACATGTGTGAACTCAGCCAGAACTTCATTGGAAAGACTACATCGCTCTTGCGGAGTTGATTGTCATTTCCTGCGTGTATGGGTAGAAGGACTCCTGCCCCCAACTGACGGGTTATCTGATCCCCCAGGCCGCGTGCTTTCACCCTCACTTTGTACGGTAGGTGCGGGTACGCTACGCTCGTCTGGTACGCTACGCTCGTCTGTTCTGATTGTGTGTACATGGGTGTATCAGGCGCGCCTAAGTCGACACTTACATCATCCTCAGACGCAACATCTGCAGGAATCTAACTGTCCGCCGAAGACATTGCATGGTGTCCTCTAGCAATGTTCCTCCCCGCCATTAGCTCTATGTCGTAGTAGTGGGGAAACGGGCGCCTAAGCAACCTAGTCAGGTCCCTGTCTGCCTACGCTTTAAAAAATATGTGTATTAAGATAATCATGTTTACATGTACAGTTACAATTTGTTAGGATAAAAGTTATGTATAGTGTGTGTACCGCAATGGCCTCTTTCCACTCATGGGTGTCCGGTATAATGGGCTTGTGCCTTTCTTCATCCCATCCAACGCCACTCTTATTGGTCAAACCCTTCAAATGGACGTAGTCCTTTTTAAGGTTCTTCCAACGACATCTTATTTGGTCTAACTTATACACGCCGCCAACCCTATTATTGACATCAGAAGTTATTTCCCTCCAAGAGTCCCTAGTAAAATTACCATCAATACACCTGCCTAGGTCATATTGTCTACGCAATGCTGTCACCACAGTGGCATCAGACTCTCTTGTCCATACAATACGGTGGTTAGGGTCGATGGGAGGCATACTCGTGTAGTTGCTGCAATATTTGATGACATAATCAGTGTAAATGTTTAATACAATTCAGTCACAATAGAAACCATTTATGTGTGTTCCTTCAATACGGATTCAATCAGCATATACACAAGCTTCATTGATTAACACTGAAAAACAAATAATGAAACACCAACGAGCATATAGGCAAGTTACAAATATACACAAATGAGACAAGCTTGATTGATTAACACCCAAACACAAATATTGTAAATGAATCTGGTTTGTTGATATATATTGTTTATTCCAAATGTAAATGAATCTTGTTTGTTGATATATATTGTTTATAAAATGAATCTGGTCAGTCCCTGACTTATGAATGAATGAGAATGGACCTGGTACCACATGTATGTGAACCGGTACAGACCCAAAACCTTACTACGGTTCTAGTACTTATTCAGTTGAAGTCGTAGAAGGAACTAGACCAATAAATGAACTGAAGCATGAACAATCAGAAATTATCTGAATGACATAAGTTACAAGGACTACTGAAACACACTAAGTAATTAAAGGAAATGAACCAAGCTACTAAACATGAAGTGGACCAAGCTACATAACATGAACGACCATGATCCTTGTTTGGTGGTTATGTCGGCAAGACCAAACATATGTTTTTTACAGCATTCTTCATAGTCTGTTGTATGGATAACACACATAGTGTTGACATTCATACCGTTGACATCTATTTGTTTAGGAATATGTTAAACCATGGTTATGTCGGCAAGTCCAAACATATGAAATTATGTCAATGTATAATCATGATTTGCAGAATAAGTGTAGACTTATAATACAATTATCAATGACTGCAAAGTATGTCATGAAACTTGATTGACACATGAAAGAGAGCCATGTTCAGTTGTATTGTACCTGCTGGAAAGCAAACCCCATTAGGGATCAGTCTAAATCCAACTCATGACCATAGTTTGGAAAACAACTAGGCTATAACTGAACTAGACATACATAATTTCATCATGATTGAATGTTCAGGATGATGAGATCAAACTGACCCAATTTAAGAAAAGTGTGGCATGTAACAAAGTGGTGGTTCAAATCCATGGGAAAAAGCATCATAGTCCAATCAAGAAACAAAAAAAACACAATTAAAGTTGAGCATGGGAAAAGTTAGTAAAGCTTAAGTTGAAAGTGCTACTGAAATCTTATATAAAATATCATATGAAAATATTTTGTCATCAACCTGAAATGATTTGAAGTAACAAGGAAAACACGCTTGAAATGTGTGAGAAAGTCATGCATGGATGGACTCGAGGTGTGCTTGAACTAAATATGGCCAATAATAAGGAATGTAGGTTTAAATTTGGTTAGGGAAAGCCTCCTCTGCTTATGTAGGGTTACATTTTGAGTGATAATACATGTTGAAGTAAAAATAGGGAGATGAATACATTGGGCACATGTGACTGTTAGGGGCCACATTATGATGTAGGTTAGAGGTCCATGAATATGAAGGAATGCATACTAACTAAATTATTATTGGCCCCAAGTCAACTGGTTGCAATCCCACAAAAAATGTAGGCCAGATGGAGAGGGACATGTGATTCAGGTCAGATTAACACAAAAATTATCAAATGCATTGGAAACATGTCCATGAATATGAACGAATGCATACAAATCAATGACAAACCTTTCTCCAAAGAGTAGCCTACTAAAATTTGGACAAATACTTAGGACATGGGTCCATGTATTTGGGTTACTTTTACTTAACTTTAAGATCCACAAATTTCTCAAATGTTACTGACCCTAGGTCAAATACAAGTGGCACCAAAGTTTAAAGAAATGTATCATGAAATGAAGTGGTGGTTCAAATCCATGAGAACAATCATCACAATCTAATCCAGAAATGAAAACATCAAAGTGCAATCTAGAAACCAAAAAACAGTTTAACGTATGCTTCATACTTCATTTTGTACTAAAAAACAATTGCAAGGGAAAAAACAAATTCAAACCATTTGGAAAATTAGACACAAGTCTATACAGTTTCGTAGTATTTACTTCAAAAGGGTACCCATCATATAGAAAGCAAACTACTATTGTATAACAGAAAACTGAACAAATATTAGTATATTTCATATTGAAAAAGCAACCTACTATTGAGACATCCAACCAGACAGACTGAAATACCTACGGAACGGTTTACTGAATTGTCGTTTTGGTTGTTACATAGAGATGGTCCAAAAAGGCACTAATATTAGTGTAATTTAATAAGTGTGATATAACTAGTTGTTATGTGTTGTATCTAGTTAGTTATTATTATAGATGCACCATTTCCATATTCAAGGAATATATTCAACTAGTTGTTATGTCAATTGTATTCTATATTTGTGTCCAACATTTCACTTATCCTTAATCAATGCACAAAATCAACTTAGTTTTCTGAATAACACAAATTCTAAAAGATCAATCATTGATATTCTATAATTTAAAACATACTATAATGTCACACCTGCACCACACAAAATTTAAATATATGAATGAAAAAAATACTAAACCGAATTAGCTAGATGTGTGTGATAGCCATAGTGTGTTGAATTTTGTTTTTGGTAACTGAAGCATGATAAAAAATCATACATAACGATGCACCCTCAAACTAAATGAAAACACATCACCTTCTCAATCATTTTTTGTAGCATATAGTATGCATGCAATCACAATTAAAGTTCTATGGCTTGTTTCATACTAAATATCAAGGTACGAAAATGGTTAATGGAATCCTATGTGTGGAGAAGAAACAACAATAGAGGTGGCACAAGCAACAAAAACAAAATAGAGAGTGATTGAAGAAGGAAAAGTATCAAGACATGTGACGGAAGAAAATTAAGGAGGTGGTAGTGATGGGAGGCATCTGTGATGTGAGCATAAAAAATAGGAATAACTATAAACAGGATGATGGAAACAAATTATTTTCTTAAAATCTAGTTGATAAATTGAATAGTCTATAGGAATCACTATAAAGTAAGAGAGTCACATTCTTCATAATGTTATCAATAGTCTATAGGAATCATTTTTTTTTCCTATTGAAATCGTTCTTCTTAGACCAACATCAGTTCAGAGACCATGCTACAGACCACATCAGTTCAGAGACCATGCTCGTCCAGAGCATCAAACCAATAACAAATATGTTCTGTGCAGAGTAAATAACGGGAAAGGGAAAAGCATCAAAATCAACAACATTGTGCCCTATTCCACATTGTGCCCTAAAACCGTACATGTTTCGATAAAGAACACCATTTCACAAATGTTTTGGTACTTAATTCGACATTGCCCTATTCCACATTGTGCCCTAAAACTGAAATAACCCTATTCGACATTGTGCCCTAAAACCGAAATAACCCTCTACCCTACATAGAGACCAACCTGAGCAGAATCTCTCCTTGGAGTGACGAAGGAAGCGGCGGAACCTGGGCACAAGCGTCGACCTGGGCAACTCCGGCAGACTACGAGCGAGCGGCAATGATCTTCTGCGGAAGTCCAGCACCTCACAACACTTGGACGAAGAAGCTTGTGTAGAAGTCCAGCACCTCGCAGCACCACACCCCCAATTTAAAGGCACAACACTGACTAGGGTTTCAGATTCCTCTTCTGTGCCGCCTACTCCTTCCTCTGTAGACGACTTGACCAGGCATGGCAGACCATGCTTTTGACCGACCTAGCTCGGCGGTGGCAGGTGGCAAGAAGCAGCTACGCCGAAGGTAGCTGCGTCGGGAGCAGATGCGTCACATTTACTTCACGGGCTGCTTTTCCAGGAAGACGGTTGCTTCGCCAGGAAGAGGGAGGGAAAGATGCGTCGCGAGGGACAAAGCGAGAGACGCGAGATGCGAGACGGGGTAGGATCTCAAACCGGGTTTGAGATTCCAAACCTACCTCTACCTGTTCTGCGTCAAGCTCGAAAATGGGACTGACTAAACCCAAAACGGGGTCCGAACCAGTCTCATTGCCAAACGGAAACTCAGCCCGAGCCGGACTGGTTTGGGCCTACGTGTTGCTATGCGACAGCGCCCAAACCCAGTTTAAGGAATTGCAACCATCGATGTCCTACCTCACTTCCATTAACTGTAGAAAACACAGTCCCACATCTGATTCTGAAAATCCTATTTCAAACATATGGCAGCCGCACAACCAACTGCAAATCCTCTACTAATGTTTAAATTATTGCCTAGGGTAGGCATTTATAGGTCAAGTGTTGTTAGCAAAGCTGTATTGGCATGACGAATCATGGCTGCTGTGCTCAACCTTAGTAGATCATCATAAGAAGCAACAACCTACATCATTTCACATGTTGCACATCATCAATGGCTTCTCGATTGGTAGTGGATTGTAAGCTCATCTACGATTGTGTCCTTTCAATTTTATTGGATGTCTCCGAAGAGACAAGCTCATCTCTGGTTGTGATACATGACTACCTACCGCGTTTAAAAGAAAAAAGAGCATCATGCAAACACTAATAAAGTAAAAGCTTCATCATGAGATCTGCATGCCTCTCAAGTTAGCGCTCATATTTTTTGTCAACATTTACTACGGATGTACAAGACTAGATAATACATACATTACAAAATTACATTTCTATGAAATGTTGTATTCTTTTTTAATCGCATTTATTATAGTTAACCATATCAATATGATCACAATAATGCACTGGAGGTTGTCGTTTGCTTGCAATGTAAATACACATTGTTATGGTAACATCATCCTATAAAATATGACATATATCTAGAAATTTATAACTCCCAACCTTATAACTGAAAAATATTAAGATTCTTTGTCAACTAATATAAATTATGACACTATAAGCATAGAAGGTTCATTATATGGCATAAAATAATAAAATAGTTGTATTTTTTCGAGTCAATAGAATATAGAGTAACATCGACAAAAGAATTTAATGGTAAAATTTATAGGCACATCAGCAAGTTTTTCATTCTTATTTGTCATTACTACAATTGACAAGCATGTTATTTGAATATTATAATTGTATTAAGTCTACTAATAATTATTTTTTTGTAGACAACAAGTTGTAAAACTCTAAAGTTAGTTTTGTATATGGATCTCATATTATATTTATCCAAATAGTAGGTTGTATACCTAATGACGTTTGAGTCAGTAAAAACATTCAGTGTACTTCGACTCTTTCACAAGAGATAGGTGCATAGGTTTAGAAGCATTACAGAATACTATAAATGTGAATTCAATAAATTCAAATAACTATATTGGGCACCTCTACATGTGTTGTATACAAGCATTAATCAAACGACTGTGCATATCATATCATTTTTCCAGTATCAAGACAGAGTTGTAAAATTTAGACCTCAAATTGTCACAATTCTAACTTATGTAACTAATCTAGGAATTTATTTTTATAGATGAATGCAATACTCAATTTCAATATATTATCACATGTCACCAGTGTTTATGATTCTTATGATATCACACTTGTTAAGTATATGATGAATGAACTTCACTTATACAATATGTTTCAAATGCCATAAGAATATTAAATAAATCCACTTCATTTACAGATACAATATTGAAACTACCCCATACATATATATATTGTCATATAATACTAATGCATTCTTGGTAGGGTATCTCGTAATATGATTGTAATTTAAAACTGCATATGCAAATTTACTTTGCAAGAATTAATCTTGAAATGTGAAATATTGGTGAAGTGCAAAATAATAAATTCATATGCAACATATGTATATATAATCATTTATTTGAAGTCTATAACATTAAGAGAGGGAACAAGTCTATAATCATTAGCACATTGATTTACTATCAAAATGTATTTTGAAAGGTTTCTATATTTTTAGATTTATATATAATTAAGCATAAATGTCAATTTTTAAAATTAGGTGTGTGATTCCATTGGATATTCATTTTTAGTAGTTATATTATGGTTTCATATATGTACACAATTTTTCCTTATTACCAATTTTAACTTCATTTACTTGCATTGATTAATATTTTCTTATCTTAGACTTTAATGTTTTTGTGAGTAATCTCTATTTCATGTATTAAATCAGATAGAGATTTAAGATGCAAAATTTTTACTTGTGCATGTTTGTTGTATATGCAATGCATAAGGTGCATGATATTTACATAGAGATACACATACCCATGTCCGTTTGCCTACAAACTTGTCAATTTTTTTACCTATACCATTTTCCTGCTACCAAAACTTAAAATATATAGTAAGAACATGATATACATTTCTCATGTTATGTAGATTTATTTGTGGGTGTCTTAACACACCTAGGCACGGATATACACATGACACACACACACCATCTTATAGGCATTACTGATTTTTCTATTTAAAATTATAAAAATTTGAGTACTTGTTTAACCATTATTTTTAGAGATATTTTGTTAGTAAGAGATAAATATATTTTCCTATATATGGACTATGGAAACATTTTTTATACAATGAATACATTTTTGTTGCCTATATGATTACAAACATATGTTGAGTAAGTTCCTACAATATTATGTTTCTACAAAATTAGATATGGTATTAAGGAATATTATTTTTCAATATATATGGAGATAATAATACATTATTGGATAAAACCCATTAAGAAGAACCTTGTTCATATTCAATAACTTGATGAAATACTTCGGTTAGGTGGATTAGAAGACTATGAATTTATGATTCACCTATTCTTTATAATAAAAAAATGTATAATTTCATAATGTTCTCATGTAACTGTCTTCATGTGACATTTCTATTGATTTTATACTATAAATCTTCTTATTGAGTGATTTTATAGTATCTTTCCATAGTCAACTACTCCAAATACCTAGATATCACGGAGGATTCATATTTTTTAGTTTCATTCTAACAAATTTCAACATACAGAAAGTTAAACCAATAGAGATTTTTTAAATAATATATTAACATGAGGGTAGGGTAGACCTTATTTCATGGTGCTTGAAGATGGTGATATGCACCCCACCCTATTGTCTTAGTTAGTTGGACATTTAACATGTTCTATAACTAACAACATGCTTCACCAGTTGAGCTAGATATTAAGGAATAAAAAATAGTTGAATAGTTAAAGAGCTAAGGAATATGTGTTCATGTGTAACTAAATTGCAATTCACTATTGCAACCATCCAATATGTTTGAGAATTCTACTAATTCAAAATTAATGGAGCCCGATATTGTTGACCAAGTATATGTATTGAATAAAGTCCCTACCAACTTTTTTTAAAAAATATATCAAAGAATAGACTTAACAAAATTGAAAATTAAAACATTATATTATAAAATATTTTATAACAAAAAATCCTAAATCTGACGTCAAGTTAGGCAACTTACTACAACACATGGAGTTTCTTATATGTTTATTATAGTGGCTATGAGAAACTTGATTAATGCTCTTATAAGTATTTGGATATACTTGTAATTTGAATAAATAATCATTTTGAAGAACAATGTAATATGTTCAAGTAATGAAACTCATGTATCAAGTCAAGATTTATTAATAACATGGCACCTTGATGAGATGATTCAATATTGTTTCATTATACCAATTTAAAAATTGAATGTTCTTTTGTCTCAAATAACCAACAATAGTAATCGTATGGGATGGAATCACAATACAAATTTGAGTGTGTTACACCTATGATGTATTCTATACTATATGAGTAGAAAATGAAGGATATAGTATAGTTGGACTATTAAAGATTGCTTGGGCCGCCTCGATGAAAATGTGAACAACAAAAGTAAAACAAGATCTGAAGCATAGTCAAGGTTTTACGTATGTGAAAACTTACTCAAACTTAAAAGTATATAGATACAAAGGTAAGGTTATTACCAAATTTAAAATATGTAATTGGTTTGAGCAGCCTAGAGTCAGCATACAAGAAAGGCATTCTTCTTTTATTGGTTCTAAATCTTTTTTCCTTCCATAAGGAGTTCTTGTGTTAATCTACAAGTAGCATGAAAGGTCATCACAAGGCCAACATCCAATCACTGAGTCTTCCATGAGGTTTGTTTTCCTAAAATTTGTCCCCAAGGGGATTCTAAACGCATACCTCCTATTTAAGAAAACACCCATGTACCAGTCATGTCAACCTTGACTCTCTTGTTCATCTATGACATAATTTTGTTCTACTATAGCACTCATTCTATACGATATAAAAGGCTACTATTTCATAACTACCAAATGCCTATATAGGAAGTCAAGTAAAAGTGTTGTATAAGAAATCTAATAGTTCATTCATAATACCTCATATGGAAATGATGCACAAAAAAATTGCAAACTTAAAAGTAAAGCATGGAAATATCATATCAATGAAGTATGTACTTGACATAAAAAGTAAAATATGTTTGTTATTGTGCTTCGGGAAAACTTAATTAATTATCTCACCAATGTTTGTATGTACTTATATTTTAGATATTACTTTTCTTTGTATAAGAGTGTAATAAAGAGGACTAATGTTACTCATATATTGTGTTGAAATTTATAAACAATAATAAATCCTAATGAGACTATGAACATATGTTGTGATTAGTAAGAGTATTTTATAAAAATAACATTTAGATTCTCTCCTCAATTTTTTAATATATTGTAATAGCAGTCCATAAGGTTTATCAAAAATAACCAAACGTGAAGTAATAAGGATAACTACTCATGCATGAAAATAGATTTTTTTTCTCTCTAAATTGTTATATAAAGTATCAAAAATATAGAAGAAGTAATAGACTACCAAACCATCTCATCCCATGGTTATATCTCTTTCAAAGAGTGAAGAGGAGTGTACTCTCCCTATTAATCAAACAGTGAAGATATTTCATAGCATAAGACATCTTATAAATACAGTTATATATAAACTTATAATAGAATATAGTTTAATAATACATACCATCTCCAGTTTGTGAATAATAACAACTAAAAAATAAATATAGTTGATTTAATGTCATTTTATAATGCAATACAATAAAATAAGTGAAACTTATTGGCAACCTAAAATGAAGTTGAAGGGAACCATGTTCAAATTATATGGTGTCCTCCATGGAATTTGGGAGAAGGGAGGGAGAAATATTTCTTTTCTTCCTAGAATTTTCTTAAATGAATATAATAAATATACACAATATAGATTTTACAAATATTTTGTCTATTAATAATTTAGGAAATTAGTTATAAATAGAGCCATGTGCAAAGCACATGCAATTACTAGTTTAGTATAAAAACAGCACTGTAGTGCTTTTCAAATTTGATAGAACAAAACACTACTCAATGAACCACATCTAATAAAAAAAAGATAAAGCAAAGAAGAAAATGCCACATCAAGTGGTGTTTTCAACCTTGTCTTTAACGATGAAATCTTCCACGTAAAGTTACATTTTCTTCTTTTCTTTTTGTTGGTTTTTCTCACGCCTTGATTATATGCTTCTAGTTTGGTGGCATTTTCTTACTTCAGATTTGGGAAACGCGAATCCAAGTTGTGTCTTTACACCAAAATGATTACTTTGAGAATTATTTTTATGAAGTTGTTATACTGAGTTTTCTTGTCAATGTGTATTATTATTATGCCATGGGCCTAGGGCATGTAACAGAGAGAAATTTAGCATCAACCAAGAAATCACTATTTATCACTTCACTAAAACCAACATTACAAAGAAATGAACATTTTGAAAGTTATCATCTGCTCATGTCATCCATATCTTTGGTATCTTTTCAACATTTCCTGGCTTTGAAAATCAGCAACACTAATGGACCATTTGAGTTGAGACATTAAAGTTATGGTAGTCATATACACCAAAAGTGCTTAGTAATAAATTGTCGAATCACATTTGCAAAAAGTAGTTAGCTTTAATACTGCTCAAGCATGAGCTGCTAAACTCAAGCATTTGGTAAATGAAGTCAGTGCACAAATGCAGCCGGGATGTGATGGTTTCTAGATTCTTTTGAAATCTAATGTGCATATCATAGTTTCAGAAAATTATACACTAACTAGTAGTACAAAATGCACATGAAGTTTGTTGGCCATTGATCTAAAATGGCTCACATATATAACTACACGTACTATAAATTTTCATTCCAAATGTACTTAGAAAATCAAAATTCTCAGTGATGCTGATAGGCTCGCACTTATAAACTCAACCCTCGTAGCATACCATCATAATCCATTAGTTGTGAGCCACTTACATAATCTGTTTTAACAAACCACTTGTTACCCTATGCATTGAAAATTGTCATTTTTCGGAGGGATTAAGCCATAGAGAAATGTTATCTACGCAAGCCCCTTAGAAAAATATTTCTACATATATATGATTTCCCTTTTGAACACACTGATGAAAATATTTATATTGTGTGATGTGGCATTACTACACCTTCGTGCTATAATTATTAAACTAGATTATGATACGGCCCTTGGTACCAAAGAGGATTTTCTTAGACATTCATACGTTTAACCCTATTATGCATACAAAATATACTTGATTGTTTGCCTAATTGCACTTCTGTATGCAATTTGTCTCTAATTGCAACTTTTTTGCATTAAATAAATGAGTTCTTGAACATTTGAGGACTTAGTTGAAAGTTATGTGAAAATATTAAAGTTCATGTTTTACTCAATGTAAATACCTTATAAGACATGATTTGACTAATTTTGAACTTTGTTGTCCATAATGCTTGGGTTCTAACCCAAATCTTGTTCTTGTGTTTAGAGGTTAAGGGTCCTTAGCCTTTATGGCTAAACCTAGAGCCTGATGGCTTGCTCTCAGCTCAACCTCAAATGACTGATCGTGATGGTTTAGTACTTATATGGCCAAGCAAAGAGGAGCATGAATTGGTTTGGCCTAGGCTTCCCTTAGATGGGTTAGTAGCCTTGGAACCTAGATGCTCAGAAACCTCGACTACCTAAACCTCGCCTTCAACCGTTTGTTCCGTACCATGCTTCCTTTCCTAGCTCACCGGTCCTGTACCAGGCTTCCCTTATCTCACCGGTACCGTACGAGGCTTCCCTTATCTCACCGGTCCTGTACCAGGCTTCCTTTCCTAGCTCAGAACCCTCGACTACCTGAACCTCGCCTTCAACCATCTGTCTGGTTCCCTCCCTCTGTCGCTCGACTCCCTCTCCAAGCTCACCTACATGGACCTCTCTTGGGACAACCTCACTGGCCCCATCCTGGCCACGTTCGGAAACCTCCCCAAGAACATTTTGGCCTTCTCCTCTCTCACAACAACCTCTCTGGCCCCGTCCCACCTTCACTGGGCGCGCTCAATTTCAACAACCTTGACCTTTCCCGCAACAGCTTCGAGAATGACGCAAGGTTCTTGCTCGGCCCCGCCGCCGCCAAGACCAACAACTTCCAAACCGACCTTTCCAGGAACCTCTTCAACTTCGACATCACAAGGGTTGACCTCACGATTGCCAATCTTGGCCAGCTCGACCTCAATCACAATTGCATCTGTGACACACTACTTGTAACATCCCTGACCTGGGTTATAAGTTAACCCTAGGAGTTTTGCCTAAATATGTAATTAAACGCTTGTGATTATCCCCTGGCATGTAATTAAGTTCCTGAGGAACATACCTTCACTTTTCTCTCCTTTTTAAACAAGTTTAAGTATTGTTTTGTAATGCAGGGACCTATGTGCAAATTACCCAATCAGAGGGGTTAACTTGCAATTTTCACATGTTGAGATGTTCCTCAGGTGATGAGACATCATATGGATGAATATGATGAGGTATGATGGATTCTCCAAGCTTGGGCATCAAGTTGCAGCTTGTGGAGCAATCCTTGTGCTTGAAACCCTAATTTTGGTGTAAAGTGCAATTTACCCATAATGCAGGGTGCAACTTGTAAAATTCATCTTCTAGAGTATCTTGTGTGATTCTTGACATCCTTTAGAGTAGAAATGATGAAAAATGGCACTTCATTAATTAATCAGATAAGATGAATAAACCTTGTAAAAGGATCACCAAGTTTTAAGTAAGAAACCCTAAGTGTGTGTACCTTAATGGTAAGGTGACATTTTTCTTTGCCTTTGGGCCCTTGTTTTAATAAGTTTCTCACCTAGAGAAGGAGGAGGGACGTGCAAGAAGGAAAGGAGGGACCTAGATGAGAAATGGGGGAAAAACTAGAGGTCCTTTTGGTGAAACTTGTCCTAGCTATATAAACCACCTCCCTTGCAAACTAGTGAACGTTCCCTTCATTCTTTCCTTTTCCACCTCATTTAGTCCGTCCAAGGTAGAGATTGGGAGCTAGAGGAGACGACCAACTTGTTCCAAGGTAAGAAGAGAACATCTTCTAGCTCAGTTTCATGGAGGAAAGTGGTTCTTAAGGTTGTTTTTGTGGTCATCTTACCTAGGTTTCTTGTTCTAGCAACCTTCCCCAACCTTTCCTTGGAGAAAAGTCTTTGGCCGACCAGTGGAGCTCAAGGTGCCATTAAAGACTTGAGATCTTGGAAGCTTGGATCTCTAGGAACATCCATAAGGCGGGTTTTATATCTCTAAACCTCTTGCTTTCTTAATGCATATACTTGTTCATGTTAGTAGTAGCTAGTTCTTCTTCTTCCCCAAACTTCTTTGCCTTCTTGCAAGCAAATCTATGGAGAAAACCGACCTGTATTGAGGTTGAAGACAATGGGCGTGAATACCTAGGTCACTTTACCAAACGACCTTGGACCACTTGGTTCAAACAGTTTGCAAACCGTTTGAAATCAAACGGTCTCACAACCGTTTGATTTCATGCGGTCTTGCAAGACCGTTTGGAATCAAACGGTCTCAAGACCATTTGGTAGGGTTGACCAAGGGAAGACCGTTTGGAGGTCTGTTGTACACATATTGAATTAAATAACCCCAAATAATTGAAGCCTCATTGCAAACCAATCTCAAGTTGATGGCACTTCAACCCTCTAAACCCTAATCGATTGAAATTGCTGAATTCAAGGATAGATTTTGGTGAACTTTGGGTTGAAGGGCCCAAACGGTCTCAAGACCATTTGGGGGTTCATACAAACGGTCTCAAGACCGTTTGGTGACAATCCATGACCGTTTGGAGGTCTAGGGTTAAGGCAATTTGATGAATTGATGGTCCAATCACAGTAGATTGAGTAATTGAATAAAAGTGCTGATTTTAGACCTAATTAGGGTTCAACCCGCATCAACTTGACCTAGATTTTGGTGCAACTTTGGGCAAACGGTCTCAAGACCATTTGGAGGGTGTCTAAACGGTCGCAAGACCGTTTGGGCCAAGTTGGGGCCCAATTGAGTGCCAATTGATAGGTTCAACTTCAATTGAACCCCTAATTATCAATGTTGATGGTTAATTGTTGATAAACCCTAATTCAATCGGTTTCAACCCCAATTGGTTAGCAATTGAGGGTCAATTGGATGTCCAATTAGTTGAGGGTAACCCTAATTAACTCAATTGACAAGTGATTAGCAAGGATGTGGCCAATTGGAGGCTTCAACATGGAAAACCCTAATCATTTACAACCTTAGAGACACTTTGGAGGTCCATGCGGTTTTGAGCCCATTCGGACCAAACGGTCTCAAGACCGTTTGGGCTCAAACGATCTCAAGGTCATTTGGATCCAATCGATCTCAAGGTCATTTCATTTCAAACGGTTTGAAAGTCAACACATCCAAACGGTCAACGCATCCATGCGGTCTTGGTGACCATGCGATGTTGGTAACCATGCGGTCTTGGTGTCCAAACAGTTTGGAGGTCAACCATGTCCAAACGGTCAATGCCCCCAAATGGTCTCAGGACCGTTTGGAGGTTGAAGTGTGTAACCATTTGGAGACCTTTAGGGCTGTAATTGCCTAATGTTTTGAAGGTTCAATGGGTTCAATGGTGGTGTAATCAAAACCCTAATGACATGGTGATGATGACTTGGCTCAAGATAACCCATGGAGACTTGTTCTAACCTAATCTAGAGTAAAGTAATCACCACCTCCTAGCTAAGAGGAGAGAGAAGGTTCCTTAAATAGTTGAAACTCAAATAAAGTACCTTCAATGTACATGAATGTGCATAATTAGGGTATGATCCACTTATGTGAGATCATGGAAACCCTAATTATGATAATGGATGAATCTTAACCTAATTTAAGGGCATCAAGGATGATAATTTCATAAAAGATGATGCTATGAGCTCAATTCACCATGAAGCATACAACAAACCCTAATTTGAAGGAAAGGTCATGCAAGTGAATAGTAAACCCTAGTTTGGGGGTTGTCATGAAAGGGCTGATTCTAGGTTATACCTCGAAGTATAAAACTTCATGAAAGATATATATAATGAAGAAACTCCATCCCTTGTGAATATGAAGGGGTGATAACTTTGTTTGAGTGGGTGAATGCCAAACCCTAGAAATTAGTTGAAGTATGCTGATAAGCAGCATGACTGTGCTGTGGAGCACGGCCATGGTAGTTGTCTCCTGCACGGCCGTGCAAGGGAGCACGGCCGTGGTGTTGTATAAATGAATGAAAGAGTTCTCGATATTGCGTTTACATTGCTATCTATGTATGCCCCATTTATTGTGAGCCTTGCAGATCCAAGACAAAATGGTGATCATAGCCAGGTAAGGGTTATGATGTTCTATGTATTGAGAACACTTATATTATGTGATGGATACATTGCTTCATTCAAGGTCATGATGACTAGATGACTTGATGATTATGAGCTCTTTGATGGCAAGAGATATGATAACCTGAAGGTTGACTACTGTGATCCTCAAATCATAGTGAGAAGATGATTGAGAACTGATACCATCTGATAATTGATGAGAAATGAGTTGGTTACATTTAGTATTCTTCTGTTATAGCCATGTTTTGTGTTTGAATGCTTGAGAACATGCTTGTTGATAAAAGAATACTGAAATGTACCTAACTAATCAAGTATAACCATACCACGTAGAGACCTGATCATAGATCCATCATTGTCAGGTGTAAAATGATGGTAAAATAGGTTTTCCTAAGGGAACTCCTGGAGCGCATACTTTTGAGTATGTGGGGGAGATGGACGCGTATATCCTTACATCCTAGTGTAGGGGTTGATGTGGATGTATCATAATCCATCAACACTACACTATGTGTTTATACCGGGTTGATGTATCACTAATCACCCAAGGAATCTGTGATGCCACATTGATGAAGATAAACATGAAATCTTTCGATGGTGAAGAGAGCATAGAATGCCACTGTGACTCTAATAGCGAAGGACCAGAGTACCCTGGTGAGCTATAGTGGTAGAGACACTAGATGTCCTACATGTTGAACCTCAACCTGACTGAGGAAGTTGAAGGTCATGAGAATTCGGCTCTTTCGATGACCTTGTATGATACTGAGGCGACTTTACAGTGGTCGGTTGGAGTTTGAGCGGTACACCTCATCTCCACAGGGCATAATGTTGTATGTAAAATGTAATCAGCTGAATAGTATATTTGCTTAGATTGAACAATGAGAAGCAATGCTTGATACTGCCTTGAATATAATGTTTCAGTTGCCTACTCAGCATACATGTCTTTCATATTGCTACTTAGAAGTAATTGCTGCTTATCTACTCTTAAGTCTGCTTTTGCAGGATAAATTACCTTGCTTACGTTGTTTTCCTTATCTAGCAAGCTTCTGGCGAAGAGTTATAACTCTTGCTGGGACAATTATTTGTAATTGTCTCACCCCGTAGGCTTCAACCTTTTAGGTGGTCATCGTGGACGAAGGAACCAGTCTGCAGGAGAGCAGCAGCAGCACTAGGGGCAGCAGTGAGCCTCAGGTGGATACCTTGGCTATCATGTTGATAGTTAGAAGTCTTATGTCGTCTCTGTACACTCAGGTCCCGGGAGTTAGATGATCTGAGATTTTGAATTTTGGAGTCTTGAAATTTTGTATATGGTTGTATCTGCTCACTCAAGAAGTGACTTAACAGAGATGTAAACTGTTTATCATACATTTATGAATGATGTGTCATGCTTTCAAGATCCTTTCTCGAAAAGTTTTAATTTTTCATGATTTTTCACATTCCGCTGTTAACCGTTTCGCTTCCGCTATGTTTATCTCATGTTTTGGAGATCAGAGCCCACAATTAAGTGATATCAGAGCTCTAGGTTCGCTGAGTCTACAGAGACATAGGACTTAGGATGTCGAGTCTGTCCTTAGTGTTCCTTCTTATCTAATAGAGTCTTCTGCTCCCCAGGAGAAGAAGATATATAAGGATGTCTGAGCCACGTGAAGAGTCTGAGGGCGAGAGTAGCGTGGCTGCACCTCGAGACGGTGCAAGAAACCTCGAGATAGAGCAGACCTTGCCTGAGCCACCTGTACAACCACCCCCATTTGACCCAGCCGATATGGCGAACCCAGCTGTGCAAGCTATGTTTGGGCAGTTCCTGGCTGACATGACGCATATCACCGACAAGATGCCCCTGCCTACACCTAGGGCGCCTGCTCAGCAAGAAGGACAAAGTATCGAGAAGACATTCGAACGACTGCGTAGAGTCGGAGCGATCGAATACTTTGGCACAGCTGACCCCGTAGATGCAGATCTGTGGTTGACCGAGCTGGAGAAGGCTTTCAGAATCCTAGCCATCCCCGAGGCTGAGAAGGTGAGACATGCTGTCTATCTTCTTAAAGGAAGTGCTGGTCACTGGTGGAACATGGAAGAGGCGAAGAGGCCTGGAGTAGAGGCTTCATGGGAAGACTTTCGCCGGGAGTTTGTTAACCGATACTTCCCGAAGACCTTTCTAGATGAGAAGATCTCGCAGTTTGAGAGTCTGAGACAGGGTATGATGAACGTTAGCGAGTATGAGGCCAAGTTCATGGAGCTATTGCGGTTCTGTCCGCACATGGCTGCTACGGAAGAGGAAAGGATCAGGAGGTTCGAAAAGGGTTTGAATGCCGACTTATCTACTCCCGTGTCTGCTCTAGAGAGCCGGGAGAGATTTTATACCTTCGTTGAGTCAATCCGAAGGATAGAGAGGTCGGTAGTTGAGAAGAGATAAACCCACAAGAGGTATCCGCAGTTCCAGGCATCTTCATCTAGAGACTTTAAGAAGCCTAGATCCTCTGCACCTAACCCTCCACCACCCAGATCGAGCTTTCAGACACAGTGGTCCCCGAGTAGAGGTCGAGGATGGAGTCTACCGCCTCAAGAGACTCACAGTTCAGCATCGGTATCGGTCACGGGACCACCTAGACCACAGCAAGATAGAAGCTGCTACAACTGTGGGAAGGTGGGACACCTGATGAAGGACTGCAGGTCTAAGCCTGTCAGTGTGACACAGCCCCAGAGGCAGAGTCAGCAGGGGTCCCAGAGGAGGCAGTTCCAGGGAGCAGGTAGGGGACGTGGACAAGCGTCCCAAGCCGGATCGTCAGTACCAACTCAACCTCAGGCGACGACGAGGTTCTATGCTTTGAATCCTCCAGATGCAGTGGTCGATCCGCGGGTTGTGACAGGTCAGATGGAACTTTTATATTCTGATATGTCTAAATCCTGCATAGTATCTGTTTTGATTGACCCGGGTGCTACGCACTCCTTTATCACTCGGAGAGTGATTCGTGACTGCAATATGATAGTTAATCATAGGGCAGATAGTGTGTTGCTTGAGACTCTGTTGAGAGGGTCTGCTATCTTGAGGGAGGTATGTTCTCCTTGTATCATCTTCTTTTCTGATCATCACATTCAAGTGGATCTTATACCACTTGAGATGCAAGGATTTGATGTAATCCTTGGTATGGATACCTTGGAAAGGTATAGGGTTGTCTTGGATTGTGAATCCAAGCAGGCTGTGTTTGCTGATGATAGTGATATCTGGATCTTTCAAGGAGAGAGAAAGATTCTACCCACCTATTTAGTATCCTCTTTGGTTGCTGAGAAGCTGATGAGGCAAGGATGTTATGCATTCTTGGCCCATGTGGTAGATACTTCCATGGAGAGTCCCACCCTTGCTGAAGTTCCTGTTGTCAGGGAATTCGAAGACGTATTCCCTGAAGAACTTCCTGGTGTACCACCGCCTCGGGAAATTGATTTTGAAATCAATTTGATCCCAGGTACACAACCCATAGCCCAAACACCGTATAGGATGGTGCCTGCCGAGATGGCAGAACTCAAGAAACAGCTTGAAGAGTTGCTTGAGAAGGGTTTCATCCGATCGAGCACTTCACCTTGGGGTGCTCCGGTCTTGGTTGTTAAAAAGAAAGACGAATCGATGTGGTTATGCATTGATTATAGATAGCTTAATAAAGTAACAATAAAGAATAAGTACCCTCTACTGAGGATTGATGATCTCTTTGACCAGTTGCGTGGTGCATCCGTCTTCTCGAAGATAGACTTGAGGTCCGGTTATCATCAACTTCGTATTAAGGATAGTGACATACCCAAGTCTGCCTTTAGGATGAGGTATGGTCACTATGAGTTCACAGTCATGTCGTTTGGACTGACTAATGCACCAGTTGCATTCATGGAACTCATGAATAAAATCTTTCGACCTTTTATCGATCAATGCGTTGTCGTCTTTATAGATGACATCCTGATCTATAGTAGGGATGCCCAGCAGCATGAACAACACCTTCACCAAGCTTTAACCTAGCTAAGAGAACATAAGCTATATGCTAAGTTCAACAAGTGTGAGTTTTGGTTGACGGAGGTATCCTTTCTCGGGCATGTGATATCTGCCTCGGGAATTCGTGTTGACCCCAAAAAGTTAGAATCTGTTCTACAGTGGGAACAACCGAAGACACTGACGGAAGTTTGTAGTTTCCTAGGGTTAGCCGGCTATTACCAGAGGTTCATTAAGAACTTCAGTTCCATAGCCCTACCCTTGACGAAGTTGACCCGAAAGGATGTTCCCTTTGTCAGGAGTGATAAGTGTCAACAGTCTTTTCAGCTGTTGAAGGAGAGGTTGTCAAGTGCCCCTGTGCTAGTGCTACCTGAGCAAGGCAAGGGATATGTAGTTTTCTGTGATGCCTCTAAGAATGGACTCGGTGTGTGCTGATGCAGGATAAGCAGGTGATTTCTTTTGCTTCCCGATAGCTTAAGAAACACGAGGAGAACTATCCAACACACGATCTAGAGTTAGCAACGATAGTTCATGCTTTGAAGATCTGGAGACACTACCTTTACGGGGAGATGTTCCAGATTTTCACGGACCACAAGAATCTTAAGTACATCTTCTCTCAGCATGAACTGAACATGAGGCAACATCACTGGATGGAGTTGATCAAGGACTACGATTGTACGATATATTACCATCCAGGGAAGGCCAATGTAGTTGCAGATGCTCTGAGTAGGAAATCAGCAACACCATCCTCTGATAGAGCACATCTGAACTCTTTGGTGTGCCCTAGAAGAGATATGCTCGTCTCCTTAAGACAAGATAATGTATAGTTGAAAGTATCATGGTTAGCCGGGTTGTTGGCAGATATGCATATCAAACCCACCCTAAGAGAGCATATTAGAGAGGCACAGCTAGTTGATAGTGCGGTTCAACAGATTAGGTCAGAGTATGGTGATGGGGAAAGAGATGGTTTCCATGACTCAGATGATCAGGTGGCATGCTATCATGGGAGGATGATAGTACCGGATGTGGATAACTTGAGGAAGTTAGTCATGGAAGAAGATCATTCTTCGATGTATGCTATGCATCCAGAGAGCACCAAGATGTATCGAAACCTAAAAGATATGTATTGGTGGCCAGGGATGAAGAAGGATGTTGCAGAGTTTGTTCTGAGGTGTCCTGTGTGTCAGCAGGTTAAAGCTGAACACCAGAAGCCTGCAGGAACAATGCAGCCTTTACCCATACCACAGTGGAAGTGGGACCATGTGACCATGGACTTTGTAGTTGGCCTACCAAGGACAAGCAACGGACATGATTCCATCTTAGTAATTGTTGATAGGTTGACAAAGACAGTGCACTTCTTACCTGTCAAAACAACCTATTCTGCTGAGAAGTTGGCAGAGTTGTATGCTGAGGAGATAGTACGTCTACACAGAGTTCCAGTCACCATAGTATCGGATAGAGGTCCCCAGTTTACGAGTCGTTTTTGGGAACGACTGCATAAGGCCTTGGGCACCCAGTTAAGGTTTAGTACAACCTTTCACCCCCAGACTGATGGACAGTCGGAAAGGACTATACAAACCTTGGAGGACCTGTTGAGCGCATGTGTTCTCCAGTTTACTGGGAGTTGGGACCTACACTTGAGCTTGATAGAGTTTGCCTATAACAATAGCTATCACCATAGCATTGATATGGCACCTTATGAAGCCTTGTATGGTAGACGTTGTAGATCACCAGTATGTTGGTATGAAACTGGTGAATATCAGTTGTTGGGCCCTGAACTTGTGCAGCAGACTACAGAGAAGATCAAAGTAATCCAACAACAGCTTAAGACTGCAAAGGATAGACAGAAATCGTATGCCGATAAACGTCGTAGACCCCTAGAGTTCCAGGTTGGAGACAGGGTGTATCTCAAAGTCTCGCCTTGGAAAGGAGTTCTGAGGTTCGGGAGGAAAGGGAAGTTAGCTCCTAGGTTTATGGGGCCTTATCCAATCATTGAACGGATTGGAAAGGTAGCCTATAGACTGGAGTTGCCCCCAGAGTTGCATAAGTTACACCCCGTGTTTCACATTTCTATGTTGAGGAAATGTCACCCGGAAACTGAGTCAGTTCTACAACCTATGGAGGTAGAATTGAATGATGATGTAACATATGAGAAAGGACCAGTATCGATCCATGATAACAGAATTAAAAAGTTAAAGAAGAAAGATATAAGTCTCGTGAAAGTCCTCTGGAATCATCGTGGTGTTGAAGAAGCCACTTGGGAACTAGAGGAAGAAATGAGGAGGAAATACCCTGCTCTTTTCTCTTAATATGTCTTATCGATTTTGGGGACGAAATCCTTGTAAGGGGTGGATAATTTGTAACATCCCTGACCTGGGTTATAAGTTAACCCTAGGAGTTTTGCCTAAATATGTAATTAAACGCTTGTGATTATCCCCTGGCATGTAATTAAGTTCCTGAGGAACATACCTTCACTTTTTTGTCCCTTTTAAACAAGTTTAAGTATTATTTTGTAATGCAGGGACCTATGTGCAAATTACCCAATCAGAGGGGTTAACTTGCAATTTTCACATGTTGAGATGTTCCTCAGGTGATGAGACATCATATGGATGAATATGATGAGGTATGATGGATTCTCCAAGCTTGGGCATCAAGTTGTAGCTTGTGGAGCAATCCTTTTGCTTGAAACCCTAATTTTAGTGTAAAGTGCAATTTACCCAAAATGCGGGGTGCAACTTGTAAAATTCATCTTCTAGAGTATCTTGTGTGATTCGTGACATCCTTTAGAGTATAAATGATGAAAAATGGCACTTCATTAATTAATCAGATAAGATGAATAAACCTTGTAAAAGAATCACCAAGTTTTAAGTAAGAAACCCTAAGTGGGTGTACCTTAATGATAAGGTGACCTTTTTCTTTGCCTTTGGGCCCTTGTTTTAATAAGTTTCTCACCTAGAGAAGGAGGAGGGACGTGAAAGAAAGAAAGGAGGGACCTGGATGAGAAATGGGGAAAAACTAGAGGTCCTTTTGGTGAAACGTGTCCTAGCTATATAAACCACCTCCCTTGCAAACTAGTGAGCGTTCCCTTCATTCTTTCCTTTTCCACCTCGTTTGGTCCATCCAAGGCAGAGCTTGGGAGCTAGAGGAGACGACCAACTTGTTCCAAGGTAAGAAGAGACCATCTTATAGCTCGGTTTCATGGAGGAAAGTGGTTCTTAAGGTTGTTTTTGTGGTCATCTTACCTAGGTTTCTTGTTCTAGCCAAACTTCCCCAACCTTTCCTTGGAGAAAAGTCTTTGGCTGACCAGTGGAGCTCAAGGTTCCATTAAAGACTTGAGAGCTTGGAAGCTTGGAGCTCTAGGAACATCCATAAGGTGGGTTTTATATCTCGAAACCTCTTCCTTTCTTAATGCATATACTTGTTCATGTTAGTAGTAGCTAGTTCTTCTTCTTCCCCAAACTTCTTTGCCTTCTTGCAGGCAAATCTATGGAGAAAACTGACCTGTCTTGAGGTTGAAGACAATGGGCGTGAATACCAAGGTCACCTTACCAAATGACCTTGGACCGCTTGGTCCAAACGGTTTGCAAACCAGTTGAAATTAAACGGTCTCACAACCGTTTGATTTCATGCGGTCTTGCAAGACCGTTTGGAATCAAACGGTCTCAAGACCGTTTGGTAGGGTTGACCAAGGGAAGACCGTTTGGAGGTCTTTTGTACACATATTGAATTAAATAACCCCAAAGAATTGAAGCCTTATTGCAAACCAATCTCAAGTTGATGGCACTTCAACCCTCTAAACCCTAATCGATTGAAATTGCTGAATTCAAGGATAGATTTTGGTGAACTTTGGGTTGAAGGGCCGAAACGGTCTCAAGACCATTTGGGGGTTCATCCAAATGATTTCAAGACCATTTGGTGACAACCCAAGACCGTTTGGAGGTCTAGGGTTAAGGAAATTTGATGAAGTGATGGTCCAATCACAGTAGATTGAGTAATTGAATAAAAGTGCTGATTTTAGACCTAATTAGGGTTCAACCCGCATCAACTTGACCTAGATTTTGGTGCAACTTTGGGCAAACGATCTCAAGACCATTTGGGCCAAGTTGGGGCCCAATTGAGTGCCAATTGATAGGTTCAACTTCAATTGAACCCCTAATTATCAATGTTGATGGTTAATTGTTGATAAACCCTAATTCAATCGGTTTCAACCCCAATTGGTTAGCAATTGAGGGTCAATTGGATGTCCAATTAGTTGAGGGTAACCCTAATTAACTCAATTGAAAAGTGATTAGAAAGGATGTGGCCAATTGAAGGCTTCAACATGGAAAACCCTAATCAATTACAACCTTGGAGACACTTTGGAGGTCCATGCGGTTTTGAGCCCATTTGGACCAAACGATCTCAAGACCGTTTGGATCCAAACGGTCTCAAAACCGTTTGGGACCAAATGGTCTCAAGACCGTTTGGGGCCAAACGGTCTCAAGACCGTTTGGGCTCAAACGATCTCAAGGTCGTTTGGATCCAAATGATCTCAAGGTCGTTTCATTTCAAACGACTTCAAAGTCAACACATCCAAACGGTCAACGCATCCATGCGGTCTTGGTGTCCAAACAGTTTGGAGGTCAACCATGTCCAAACAGTCAACACCCCCAAATGGTCTCAGGACCGTTTGGAGGTTGAAGTGTGTAACCATTTGGAGACCTTTAGGGCTGTAATTGCCTAATGTTTTGAAGGTTCAATGGGTTCAATGGTGGTCTAATCAAAACCCTAATGACATGGTGATGATGACTTGGCTCAAGATAACCCATGGAGACTTGTTCTAACCTAATCTAGAGTAACGTAATCACCACCTCTTAGCCAAGAGGAGAGAGAAGGTTCCTTAAATAGTTGAAACTCAAAAAAAGTACCTTCAATGTACATGAATGTGCATAATTAGGGTATGATCCACTTATGTGAGATCATGGAAACCCTAATTATGATAATGGATGAATCTTAACCTAATTTAGGGGCATCAAGGATGATAATTTCATAAAAGATGATGCTATGAGCTCAATTCACCATGAAGCATACAACAAACCCTAATTTGAAGGAAAGGTCATGCAAGTGAATAGTAAACCCTTGACGTGTATTTTACTACGCGCTAAAAACGCAAGTATACGTGTCGCGTAGTACATGCCTTTGTGAGGCCCGAGTCGAACACAGGGATACTCGGAATTGTTGGAGACTCCTACTAACTATTTGCGATCAGCTAAGACGAATAACAAATTGGGGTTTGTTGTCAAAATTAAAAGAAAATAAAAATAAAACAAAGCAAACAATCGATTAAATGTTAATTTAATCAATTCAAAAGTGTATCTTTAGGATTGCGGTTTCATCACGGGTTTTCATTGTATTAGATTTCATATAATGCCTCAATCTTCTCTCTCTATCCGGGTAGTGGTCTGAAAACAGAATTGCCCACTGTCGTGGTGCAATTCACTACTTAGGTTTAGGTTGGTTCCACCGTCGTAGTAACCTGTCCCCTAAACTAAGTGCATTATGAACGATCTCTCAGTATCCACCATTAATTTTACACCACCTTGGTCAAGGGATTTATCGATTAACGTAGGTTTCTCCTCTTTTCAGCCATAATCCTTCTTTCAAAGTGATTAAGGGCATTAGGTTATTATTATGGTGATCAAGCATAACAATATATGGAGAAAACGAAACTATACCACGGATTTAAGAGAGAAAATATAAATTATTATTATAAAACTGTCATACAATGAATCCCCGGGCTACTCCCGGTCCTAAAGATGAAGGGGATTAGCCCCGCATGTTCATCTCAAACAAGTACAAGGTAAAGATAGGGGAAATCATGTGAAAAACGTGAATTGAAAGGGAAAACCCATGAACGGAGAAGAACCGATTGATCCTTTGCGTAGAACACGTGCTCTCCCGCCTCTCGGTGGTGAAATCCGTCATCTGCAGCATTCAGATCGACTGGTAAGAACTTCTGGCCTCCGTTCTCCTCTCTACTCCTCCTCGATACTCATGCAATGGCTAATGAGATGATTTTCTCGTCTGGGCGGCCGTCATTAGGTATAAGTCCCTAATTAGGTCGTTAATTAACTCCAGCCGTCCGATTAGGATCAATCTGAATCCAACGCATATCTGACGGTGTCGATACCATCGACGCGGGTCGATGGTATCGACCCGATGTGGTAGCGGAAGCCCTTCTCTTCTTTTCGTCTGAGTGCCTGAAGCAGTCTCGATACCATCGACTTGGGTCGATGGTCTCGACTACTCTCTAGCGACGGTTTTGTCATTTTGTGTCGCTGCAGCCTCCTTGTGTCGATGGTATTGACTGGGTGTCGATACTATCGACTGGTTCTTCGCCAACCACCTGAAGGTGACTCGATACCATCGACATCCCTGTCGATAGTATCGACGCTTTGCTGCTCCTTTCGGCTGGCAACCTGTGACCATGTCGATGGTATCGACGGAAGCAAATACTCATTTGTCCTGAAATTCACAGACAAGATCACATAAATTCACACAAATAATAATAATGTGACAATTAATGCTCTAAACAATGAAATAAAGGGGATTTGACATAAAATGGTGGCAAAGACCAAAATGGATGAATTATGCAACATTAACCATAAAAATGACTAATAAAAGCATAAAACACATATCAAACATGTTTATAAATGCGATTCAAAATCATCGCATCAAACTCCCCTAAGCTTGAACATTGCTCACCCTCGAGCAACTAATCCTTAGAATAGAATTGCTAATGTCAACTGAAAAACAACACACCAACCCAACATCCCATATGACTCCCACCGGACATTCACAAACCGGCCTTCTCTAACCACAGAACAGTAATTACCCTAAAGGTGACGATAATCATCAATAAAAGAAATTGACCTCAAAACTGATGAACACTATCACATAAGGCAGTTAACATAATAAAACTCGCCTGTTCAGACTTGGTGCATCTTGTGATCACCTATACTATGTTGCTCGCCCTAACTACCATCTACATGGAAGTAGTTCTCCTGATATTCATTAGTGAGGAGAAATTCATGGTGGCCTACCAATCTGAGCAACGGGTGGATGAAAATGGGTGGCTCATGGAAGAAAATGGAAATATTGTACAGTTTCAACATGCATAATACAAAAATGTCCTATATGATGCAAGTGCACATGAGAAATGCCCTAATGCCTAAAATTGGGTGGAATGATGCATGCACTAACCATCCGTCTCAAAATGAGATGGATATCTAATTAAGCTACATCATGTACTCAATTATCCTGAAATGCAAGTGATATTACGTTCCTTTCTCCTTCTTGTTCCACTTTCTTCTAAATACTTTTTTTTTTCATTGTGCAGATTTTTCAGATTTTTTTCTTTTTTTTCTTTCTCAGCCCACATATCCATAATTGCTTAAAGATAATTTTATTGGGCTATTTTCTTCATACTTAGAAATTTTGCACTATATAGAAGGTATGGAACAATTTAATTCACCATTGGAGAAAAATTGAGATACATGGTATACTTTATGCATGAAAATTATGAATGCAACTACATGGCATGCACCTAAGGGTAATGTGCATGAATCACTATTCTATTTTTTTTATGCTGAACATATGGATAATTGCAATGCCAATCTATCTAGATGCTATGCAAGCAAAAGGAGTTAAAACTGCACTTTACTTCCAATTCTTGGGTGGATTATGGAAACAATGAGGTGGAACGATCACAAGACTAGATGACTGAACCCTAGAAAGATATTATGCGTCCCTCCTTACTGAACTGTGTAGTAGTTTAGAGGGTTCTCTCTCTTACATCCAATTAAGGTCTCATTACCATTTGGTTAGGTTAGGATCAAACAACCATTTCCGTCCACTTTCATGAATCATTAGGAGTACAGGTATGAAATGTTGTTTTAAAGTTGACATAACCAATCATTTTCATAGGATGTGTGCCCAAGGTTAAACAGAACAAGCTATCCAAACACACAAAAATTTTCAAATTTCCCTTAAATTCCCCATGCACTAACAATGAGATGACACAACTTTTATGACATCCACGATTACACTAGATAGCATGTGGATCCTACAAAAACTAAACTTGCAAGAAACAAATAACAAGAACAAAAGCAATAAAGCAAAAAAAAACTAAAAAACACTAAAAGATAAAGCTGTTCCAACTACCCCCCTAAGCTTGAATTCGACTATGGCCTCATAGTCAAAAACAAACTTAAAGATTGGAACAGTGATACTGGATCACTCATCCTGTGGTGGTGGCGGCGGATACTGCGGAGCTGGAGGATCCCAAGAAGGATACTCCCCCTAGAAGCTTGGATCAAAATGGGTCCTAGGCGGAGGTTGTGGATAGCCTCCAAAGTAACTCTAACTCCAGTAGCGGTCATAGAAGGGCTCCTGCTGCATCTCCATCCGTTGCAACCGATTGTGTATCTATTGTTGGTTGTCGAGGAGAAGACGTTCATTCTTGAACATCGCCCTTTGGTTGTCAAGTATTCGGTTCATCGTGTCCTGAATACCGGCATACATCGCCATATGCTGCTGCTGTGTCTGATGGATGTCCTGCAACATCGTGTACATGCCTTGCATGGAATAGGCATCCTCGCTTGGATGCGAGGGCTGTGGTGGAGGCGGCGTAGGCTGTGATGATGATGATGCACCTGGATTCATCCGAGGACACTTCCGGGGTGCTACTCATGCTCGAAGAGGTGTAAATGCCTCTTCTTCCTCCTCAGCCTCTTCGTCCTGTCTGTCATCGCCGCCGTCATTGCTGCCTTCTTCATCATCGGAGTCGATGGCTATGATCGGCCATCTGAAATGCTGTGCTCCCTCGATGTTGAAGACGGGATCCGACAGCGTGCACTCCTGGTACACTTGATTTATGTGGCAATGCGCAAAAGCCACGCCATCCCGGAGAAGAACGAGATAGGCTCGGTGTAGATGTTGCAAGTTGACCTTGCTTCTCGTGGAAAGAGGAGTCAGCTGATCAAGATTCAAGCCCAAGTAGAGGGCTATCCTGATGACAAGCCCGCCAAAATGAATCGGGGCTTTCCTCGCGCTGCTCTTCACCGCCAACACTCGTTGTAGAAAGAATGCACCCCAGTTGCACTCTTGTTTCTTGAGGAGCTTGTAGAGAAAGAAAAGATCAGGCTCCTGGAATTTGCTTAGGGCAAGATCGCTTCGAGCAAAGATGGTTGAACTCAACATCCGGTGCAAGACCTGAACAAACGGGTGCTCGAAGTCGGCTACCGCGGCGTTGTGGTAGCTCACCGACCTCCCATGCGGAACCATCACCAACTCGGAGAAGATGGCGGCGTAGTCGGTGCGGCTGTTTGGCCGCCAGTAGTCGTACCGCGAGTGGTTCCAGTTGAAGATGTCTTTGAACTGCTCGAGGGTGATGGTGTAGTCATTGTTGTAGAGCCGGAAAGACACTCGGCCCTTCTCCCACTCGCAGTCGCTTGCGGAAATCTCGTTGGGCACGACATTGACGTCAAGGGACGCCATGAATTCTGCCACCAGTTCTTTGTACGTCGGCCACTCGCCGAAGAAAGGCTGACCGTCTTCGTGACACTCAAGCTCGTCGTGTCCACGACCCGTTTGGTGGGCTTGCCCCTTCAACACGTAGTCCAGATTGGCCTTGAAGCCAAGATCACAGAGCATCTCCGGGTCCACGTACCGGGTTGGCTCGATCTTGCACTTTAGGATTTCTTCGAAGATCTTCTTTACCTCCGTAGAAGGATGGACAAGTCGAGGATGTGCTACTGATGATGGAGGTGGTGGCACGAACTCGGGAATGTCCCTCTGACGAGCGTGCGAGGAAGAAGCTCCAGTGGTACGCACCATGATGGCGAAGAGAATGGGATTAGAAGGAGAGCTCGGTGCAGAATGGAGATATGAATCTCCGCTCGGTGAAGATCATCGCTCGATGATGCTGCTCTTCGCTCTTGGATGGCTCGGGGGAGTGCTCGACGCAAAAGGGAGGAGATCACTCTGAAGGTGTGACGTCAAATGACGTAATGATTCTCCTTAAATAGACTTGGCCAACGCTACTGTTGGCCCGTCAATACCATCGACGCGAGTCGATGGTATCGACACTGGTCGATGCTATCCGCCCCTCACTGGTATCGACGGTCGTCGATTGCTGGATCTTGAAACCCAGATCGCTGTCGTGTCGATACCATCGACATAGGTCGATGGTATCGATGCTGCACCCGGATCGATGATGTGGAAGCCGTGATCGCTGTCAATTTGTTTGCGCGGATCGGTGACATGGATGGTCGATACCATCGACGGGTGTCGATGGTATCGACTTGTCTTCATTGCAACACCGCCACTTTGCATTTCAACATGTAACCATGTCGATACCATCGATAAGGCCGTCGATGGTATCGAGTTGACTGAGACATTTCGGTCTGAACTTCTCTAGAGATCTCGATGGTATCGACGACCATGTCGATACTATCGACTTTTTTCTCGCGACCACCTGTAGGTATGTCGATACCATCGATGAGGCCATCGATGGTATCGACCCAGATTGAAATCTGTAGCCGTCAACCTGTAACCCGGTCGATACCATCGACATGTGTGTCGATGGTATCGACTCTGCCTCAGCCTGCACATCAAACAAACCGATCACGGTATCTTCTTTACACTAAGAATCAAGTTAAAATAAATTAACCTATGAATGTACATGAACTATCCTAATGTACCGATGGTTGGGTTGCCTCCCAACAAGCGCCCTTATTTAACATCTTAGGCTAGAAGGCTTCCGGGCATCTCATTCATCCGCAAGTGAAATGAGTTTAACCTCATTCACCTTCCTCTTGTAATTCTCACCAAAATAGAGCTTTAGCCTTTGTCCATTTACCAAAAACGTGGTACCACCATCACGCACTAAAATCGCGCCGTGTGGTTTGACCTCTTCCACCACGAACGGTCCACTCCACCGGGATTTGAGCTTCCCGGGATGCAACTTGAGTCGTGAGTTGAACAACAAAACACAATCTCCTTTCTTGAACGTGTGCAACTGGATGTGGCGATCGTGGATCAGTTTTGTGCGCTCCTTGTAGATCCGTGCGTTCTCATATGTCGTCATCCGTAACTCATCCAGCTCATTCAATTCAAGCATTCTCTTTCTCCCCGCTTCATCGTAACTCAGATTTAGCCTTCTAAGCGCCCAATGGGCTTTGTGCTCCAACTCTACCGGTAGGTGACAAGCCCGACCATATGCCAACCTAAAAGGCGTGGTGCCTATAGGTGTTTTGTAAGCCGTTCTGTACGCCCACAGTGCATCCGGTAGTAGGGCACTCCAGTTCTTCCTCGTGGATGCCACCGTTCGCTCTAGAATCTTCTTAATTTCACGGTTGGAGACCTCCACCTGGCCTTGAGTCTGTGGATGATATGGGGTGCCGATGTTGTGATTGACCCCATATTTCTTCAATAATTTCGAGAACTTCTGATTCCTAAAATGCGTACCCCCATCACTGATTATCGTTCGGGGTACCCCAAACCTGCAGAAAATATTCTCTTTCACGAACCTGCACACTACAGTGGAATCATTAGTCCTTGTGGGGATTGCTTCCACCCACTTCGACACATAATCAACTGCTAACAAAATATATGAATTGGAGTTTGAGGACACAAAGGGTCCCATGAAATCTATGCCCCAAAAATCAAATACCTCCACTTCCTGAAACACATTCAGGGGCATCTCCTGTCGCTTTGAGATATTACCTGCTCACTGACAAGGATCACATTGCCTCACAAACTCATAGGCATCTCGAAACAAAGTTGGCCAATAAAGGCCGCTTTCCAAAACCTTAGCTTTCGTGCGCGAGCTGGCGTGGTTTCCTCCCGTAGGTGATGCGTGGCAATGATGGAGAACGCTCTTGTACTCCACTTCAGGCACACACCTACGCAAGATACCGTCCCTGCATTGCTTAAGAAGAATTGGATCATCCCAAAAATAATATCTCAAAGAATGGAAAAATCTTTTCTTCTCCTGATATGACCAATCTTCCGGGATGATCCCGCAAGCCAAATAATTTACAATTTCAGCGAACCAAGGCTCTTTAGAGTTAATTTTCAAAAGCTGTTCATCCGGAAACGTCTCGGTTATGGGTATATGTAAATCTTTTTTATCCACCCTTTCTAACCTAGACAAATGATCAACCACTACATTTTCAATCCCAGATGTATCCTTGATTTCAATGTCAAATTCCTGTAAAAGCAAAATCCACCTAATGAGTCTAGGCTTTGCGTCTTTTTTCTCCATCAAGTATTTTATTGCAGCATGGTCAGTCCATACAACTACTTTAGAACCAACTAAATATTGCCGTAATTTTTTGAAAGCAAACACAACGGCGAGTAATTCTTTTTCAGTAGTTGTATACTTCAATTGGGCATCATTCAAAGTTTTTGATGCGTAGAAAATCACGGAGGGCTTATTGTCTACCCGTTGCCCCAATATTGCTCCTACTGCAAAGTCCGAAGCATCACACATTAATTCGAAAGGTTTTGTCCAATCCAGCGTTTGAACAACCGGTGCAGAAATCAGTTTTTCTTTCAAAACATTGAATGCATGTAGAAACTTATCATTGAAATCGAAAACCACATCTTTCTCCAAAAGCTCGGATAGAGGTTTTGCAATTTTAGAAAAATCCTTTATAAATCTCCGATAGAACCCGGCCTGTCCCAGAAAACGTCTTACCCCTTTTACAGAATTTGGTGGGGGCAACTTGGAAATGACCTCAATTTTTACCGGATCCACCTCTAGACCTTTGCTAGACACCTTGTGTCCTAGCACTATCCCCTCAGTCACCATCATGTGACATTTCTCCCAGTTGAGGACCAAGTGTGTGTCCTCACAACGCTGTAACACCTTGTCTAGGTTATAGAGACATTCATCAAACAATGCACTATACACCGAAAAGTCATCCATAAAAACCTCGAGACAGCGCTCTACCATGTCAGAAAATATGGCGAGCATACAACGTTGAAATGTCGCCGGTGCATTGCATAAACCAAACAGCATTCGGCGGTAAGAAAAAGTCCCATAAGGACAAGTGAACGTAGATTTCTCTTGATCCAAAGGATCAATCGAGATCTGGTTGTACCCTGATTACCCGTCTAGAAAACAAAAGTGCGATCGACCGACAAGACGCTCTAAGATTTGATCAATGAAAGGTAGAGGAAAGTGATCCTTAAGCGTGGCGGCATTCAAACGGAGGTAGTCAATACAGACTCGCCACCCAGTTACCAATCGGGTGGTGACAGGTTCATTCAAAAAATTTTGAGTGACAGTAATTCCCCCCTTCTTAGGGACTACCTGTGTGGGGCTCACCCATGTCGAGTCTGATATGGCATATATAATACCTGCAGCAAGAAGTTTAATGACCTCCTTCTTCACAACCTCCATCATGCTTGGATTTAGACGTCTTTGAGGTTGAATCACGGGCTTGGCTCCTTCCTCGAGCCGAATCTTGTGCTGACATAGAGTAGGGGAAATTCCCTTGATGTCTGCAACGGACCACCCAAAAGCTCCCCAGTGGTTCTTCAGCACTATCAACAATTGTTCCTCCTCATCCGCACTCAAATAAGCAGAAATGATCATCGGTAAATTGTCTTCCTCAGCTAGAAAGACATATTTGAGATGCGGAGGCAGCGACTTTAATTCCAACTCCGGCGGGCTGATAAGAGATGATTGAAGCGGCAGGGGAAGTTCACCTAAATCTTCATAATGCCTCGCATAGAAGCATGGAAGCATCTGAAGCATTTTAGCGCACTCCTTGAGTGATTTGCTCCACATCCAATCATATGTAATATTCAACAAGCAAGCCTCCAACGGTAATTCCGGATATGCATCAGAAACAGAAATAGCAATCACATCATCCTCCATAGAAAGGGGAATGTCCTCATTCTCATCATTAGGAAATCCCACAGCTTTGCACAAAGAAACTACCTTGGTCTGCTCCATGATATCCACAGCCAAAGTTCCATTATCCACCTTGCTCATCACATGAGCCATGTCCAGAAATGGTTTTCCAAGGCAGAGTGAAATATTGCAATCCATATGTCTTACCATATTGCATTGTTCCTTTGCTTTAGATGATGCAGTGCTAGAAGGCATGACCATCTCAAAGCGGTCATCGGCTATGCCCAAGGTCAAGCGACCTCTTCCCATCTCTAAGATCATGTCGGATGTAGCTTGGAAAGGACGTCCAAGTAACAGCTCATTGCCATGTTCATCCTAAATCTTCATAACCACAAAATCTGCTGGAAAGACAAACCTATCCACCTTTACTAAGACATCTTCACAGATTCCATAAGGTTTCACCACATAGTTGTCCGCTAATTGAATCGTCATATTGCTTGGTCGTGACTCCTTCAATCCCAGCTTTTTGAATGTCGAAAGGGGCATCAAGTTGATGCTTGCCCCTGAATCACACAATGCTTCGCTAAATTTAACCTTACCAATGTAGCAAGAAATGTTAAAACACCCTGGATCCTGTCTCTTTTGCGGCAAAGTGCCCATGATGAAGGCACTCACTTGCTCCTTTAGCACGACGACCTATGTATCCAGAATTTTCCTCTTCTTGGTAATGACATCTTTTAGAAACTTCCCGTATGAAGGAATTTGCTCAATGGCTTCCAGTAAAGGGATATTGACTGAAAGCTTCCTAAAACTGTCCAAGAACTTCTTGAACTGTGCATCTTCCTTCCTTGCCTTAATGCTATTTGGATACGGGACCGGAACAACTTGTGCCCTTTGATGAGGTGGCACATAAGGCATCTTTTTCTGAGGCTCCTCCTCTACAACCTGTTCTTCAGTATCATCCACGGCTATGTCTTCAACTTGCCCTATGACTGGTGTGGGCTGCTCCTCATTAGTTTCACTTTCAACTTCATCTCGTGGTGTGTTTGTTTCCTCAGCTTTTGGATTCAACACTTTCTTTCCGCTTCTAAGCAGAATAGCCTTAGCTTGCTGGTTTCCCCCGGGAACATTGGTATTCCCTGAAAAACCTGGATGTGCCAGTTTCTTCAAACTAGTTATTTCGGCTGCCATCTGTGCCATGGATGTCTCAATGGTCCTCATTTGAGCCCCATGGCTCTGCAATGTCTGCCCGAATTGGTTCATGTATTCTCCTTGTTGCTTGATTTGCTGGCCAATTGTATTCATTAGCTCTTGATTTTGCTTTATAACCTGATTGAGCAACTCTGTGCTCTTGTCTTCTGCAACTGGCGAGGGCTTGGCATCCGGATCCTGCAGAAAATTGTTCGGATCCTTCCACGAGAACTTTTTGTCTTTTCTCCATGAATAGTCATTGTTCCTATAACCTTGTTGTTGACTCATGTATTTGACTTGAGCCTCATCCTCGGACTCATTGTCCTCCTTTGCCAGTAGCTTCTTTGCGAGAAGATCCATCTTCTCATTCAGCTCTTTCATTGCCTTAGACTTGCCTGCTACTCGAGCTTTCTCTACCGGGCCTCTCTCTCTCTCACCCCATGTTTGCTTTCTAGCCATATTCTTGAGTATCTCCCAGCATCTGGTGTCTGTATTGTTCAGAAAGAAACCTGACCCAGCTGAATCCAGATTACTCCTATCATGCTCGGAGAGAGCAAAATAGAAGATCTTCACCTGCGTCTCTTTATCCAGCCCGTGATGTGGGCACCTCCTCAGCATGACCTGAAATCGCTCCCAGGTCTCAGAATATGTCTCACCGGCCTGTTGGGTGAAATTATGAATCTTCCGGATCATGTCGTTAGTCTTCTCAGGAGGGAAGAACCTCTCAAAGAAGACCTCCACCATATGGTCCCAGGACTCCACGAACTCATCGTCTAAATTGTGTAACCACTCTCGTGCTGATCCTGCCAATGAACTTGGGAAAAGCTTGAGATACAATGCATCCTGTGGAAACCTATCAATTTTTACCATGTCACAGTTCTCAACAAACTGGCTGATGTGTGCGACAGGATCCTCATTCTTCAACCCATGAAAAGCATTCGATTTCACCAAATTTATCAACAACAAATCAATCTTATATGTCGGTATGTTGATTGCCTGCTTCTTTATAGGCCCCTTGGAAGCTGATGAGGAAGAAGCCTTGATCTTCTCCCATATAGTCTGTGGCTCGGCCATCTCTTCCTGTTCAAATTTAGAATCTACCTCTTCTTGGTGCTCTTGCTCGTAATACTCCTCGTCCTCTGGTCCCGGAAGCGGAACCTCGAGTGCGTGATTCGCGTAGTCCGTACTACGCGTCTGCACCATTCAATGTACCTGAAATAAGAAAATTCGAGTTCAGTACTATGCTTTGACGAGTATAAAAAATTATAGAGAAGAATTTAGAAATATTTGAAGTTGTTTTAAAAAAAAATGTGGCCTAGAGTGGCCGCTCGTAGCACTCAAAGTGCCAACAATTCGTCGTATCCCCGGCAACGGCGCCAAAAACTTGACGTGTATTTTACTACGCGCTAAAAACGCAAGTATACGCGTCGAGTAGTACAGGCCTTTGTGAGGCCCGAGTCGAACACAGGGATACTCGGAATTGTTGGAGACTCCTACTAACTATTTGCGATCAACTAAGCCGAATAACAAATTGGGGTTTGCTGTCAAAATTAAAAGAAAATAAAAATAAAACAAAGCAAACAATCGATTAAATCTTAATTTAATCAATTCAAAAGAGTATCTTTAGGATTGCGGTTCACCGTGGGTTTTCATTGTATTAGATTTTATATAATGCCTCAATCTTCTCTCTTTATCCGGGTAGTGGCCTAAAAACAGAATTGCCCACTGTCGTGGTGCAATTCACTACTTAGGTTTAGGTTGGTTCCACCGTCGTAGTAACCTATCCCCTAAACTAAGTGCATTATGAATGATCTCTCAGTATCCACCATTAATTTTACACCACCTTGGTCAAGGGATTTATCAATTAACGTAGGTTTCGCCTCTTTTTAGTCGTGAATCCTTCTTTCAAAGTGATTAAGGGCATTAGGTTATTATTATGGTGATCAAGCATAACAATATATGGAGAAAACGAAACTATACCACGGATTTAAGAGAGAAAATATAAATTATTATTATAAAACTGTCATACAATGAATCCCCGGGCTACTCCCGGTCCTAAAGATGAAGGGGATTAGCCCCTCATGTTCATCTCAAACAAGTACAAGGTAAAGATAGGGGAAATCATGTGAAAAACGTGAATTCAAAGGGAAAACCCCTGAACGGAGAAGAACCGGTTGATCCTTTGCGTAGAACACATGCTCTCCCGCTTCTCAGTGGTGAAATCTGTCTTCTGCAGCGTCCGAATCGACTGGTATGAACTTCTGGCCTCCGTTCTCCTCTCTGCTGCTCCTCGGTACTCGTGCAATGGCTAACGAGATGATTTTCTCGTCTGGGCGGCCGTCATTAGGTATAAGTCCCTAATTAGGTCGTTAATTAACTCCAGCCGTCCGATTGGGATCAATCTGAATCCAACGCATATCTGACGGTGTCGATACCATCGACGCGGGTCGAAGGTATCGACCCGATGTGGTAGCGGCAGCCCTTCTCTTCTTTTCATCCGAGTGCCTGAAGCAGTCTCGATACCATCGACTTCGGTCGATGGTATCGACTACTCTCTAGCGACGGTTTTGTCGTTTTGTTTCGCTGCAGCCTCCTTGTGTCGATGGTATCGACTGGGTGTTGATACTATCGACTGCTTCTTCGCCAACCACCTGAAGGTGACTCGATACCATCGACATCCCTGTCGATAGTATCGACGCTTTGCTGCTCCTTTCGACTGACAACCTGTGACCATGTCGATGGTATCGACTTCCGTCGATGGTATCGACGGAAGCAAATACTCATTTGTCCTGAAATTCACAGACAAGATCACATAAATTCACACAAATAATAATAATGTGACAATTAATGCTCTAAACAATGAAATAAAGGGGGTTTGACATAAAATGGTGGCAAAGACCAAAATGGATGAATTATGCAACATTAACCATAAAAATGAGTAATAAAAGCATAAAACACATATCAAACAGGTCTATAAATGCGACTCAAAATCATCACATCAACCCTAGTTTGGGGGTTGTCATGAAAGGGCTAATTCTAGGTTATACCTCGGAGTATAAAACTTCATGAAAGATATATATATATATTGAAGAAACTCCATCCCTTGTGAATATGAAGGGGTGATAACTTTGTTTGAGTGGGTGAATGCCAAACCCTAGAAATTAGTTGAAGTATGCTGATAAGCAGCATGACCATGCTGTGGAGCCCGACCATGGTAGCTGTCTCCTGCACGACCGTGCAAGGGAGCACGGCCGTGGTGTTGTATAAATGAATGAAAGAGTTCTAGATATTGTGTTTACATTGCTATCTATGTATGTCCCATTTATTGTGAGCCTTGCAGGTCCAAGACAAAATGGTGATCATAGCCAGGTAAGGGTTATGATGTTCTATGTATTGAGAAAACTTATATTATGTGATGGATACATTGCTTCATTCAAGGTCATGATGACTAGATGACTTGATGATTATGAGCTCTTTGATGGCAAGAGCTATGATAACCTGAAGGTTGACTTCGGTGATCCTCAAATCATAGTGAGAAGATGATTGAGAACTGATACCATCTGATAATTGATGAGAAATGAGTTGGTTACATTTAGTATTCTTCCATTATAGCCATGTTTTGTGTTTGAATGCTTGAGAACATGCTTGTTGATAAAAGAATACTGAAATGTACATAACTAATCAAGTATAACCATACCACGTAGAGACCTGATCATAGATCCATCATTGTCAGGTGTAAAATGATGGTGAAACAGGTTTTCCTAAGGGAACTCCTGGAGCGCATACTTTTGAGTATGTGTGGGAGATGGACACGTTTATCCTTACATCCTAGTGTAGGGGTTGATGTGGATGTATCATAATCCATCAACACTACACTATGTGTTTATGCCGGGTTGATGTATCACTAATCAACCGAGGAATCTATGATGCCACATCGAGAAGATAAACATGAGATCTTTCGATGGTGAAGAGAGCACAGAATGCCACTGTGACTCTAATAGAAAAGGACCAGAGTACCCTGGTGAGCTATAGTGGCATAGACACTAGATGTCCTGCATGTTGAACCTCAACCTGACTGAGGAAGTTGAAGGTCATGAGAATTCGGCTCTTTCGATGACCTTGTATGATACCGAGGTGACGTAACAGTGGTCGGTTGAGTTTGAGCGGTACACCTCATCTCCACAGGGCATAATGTTGTATGTAAAATGTAATCAGCCGAATAGTATATTTGCTTAGATTGAACAACGAGAAGCAATGCTTGATATTGCCTTGAATATAATGTTTTAGTTGCCTACTCAGGATACATGTCTTTCATATTGCTACTTAGAAGTAATTGCTGCTTATCTACTCTTAAGTCTACTTTTGCAGGATAAATTACCTTGCTTACGTTGTTTTCCTTATCTAGCAAGCTTCTGGTGAAGAGTCATTACTCTCGCTGGGACAATTATTTGTAATTGTCTCATCCCGTAGGCTTCAACCTTTTAGGTGGTCGTCGTGGATGAAGGAACCAGTTTGCAGGAGAGCAGCAACAGCACCAGGGGCAGCAGTGAGCCTCAGGTGGATACCTTGGCTGTCATGTTGATAGTTAGAAGTCTTATGTTGTCTCTGTACACTCAGGTCCCGGGAGTTAGATGATCTGAGATTTTGAATTTTAGAGTCTTGAAATTTTGTATATGGTTGTATATGCTCACTCAAGAAGTGACTTAATAGAGATGTAAATTGTTTATCATACCTTTATGAATGATGTGTCATGCTTTCAAGATCCTTTCTCGAAAAGTTTTAATTTTTCGTGATTTTTCGCATTCCGCTGTTAACCATTTTGCTTCCGCTATGTTTATCTTGTGTTTTGGAGATCAGAGCCCACACTACTTACTTGGAATATTATCACCAATCACTCGAGGTTGAAATCTCGAGCTTTTACCAAAACCTCCGCAAGCGGACGGGTCATCGAATTCTAAAGGACAACATTTTTAAAAATCTTTGTCAGTCAAATCTAGCTCAAGTAAGACTAATATTTAGAACGATTGATTGGTTTGTGGTTAGTTAAACTAATTGCAAGAAAGTAAAAGAGAAAAATTAAAGTTGATCTAGATTAATGATATGAGATCACTGGGGTGGTCTCGAGTTTCACCACACTGCACATGCAAATACATCCAAACACATAACATCCAGGAAAGATCTAACTATTCAAATGGAACTGCTGCAAACCCTCCGCTAGGATAGGCTCAAGTAAGAATCACCTTAGGCATCAAATGTCTCATCGCCATCCAGATCATGCACTTTCGGTTCTAAAGATACAACATCCAACTGAGGCTGAGGCCCTCCCTAAGGGATGTTTAGGACACAGAAGCATCACCGTAGGCTAGATGGCTCATCCCCTCACGGATCATACACTTACGACCTCAAGGAATCCCATTCGATTTCTAGTTTGGGAGTCAACCACGTTAATCGACATTCTATCCTACATGTTGAAGTTCTCGCAACATAGGAAAGAATAAGACAAAGCAAGCAGGTTGTCAATCTACAAGCAAACATCGACGATTAACAACGAAATGAAAAGTTATATACAATGCCTTGGAATGTTAAATGAAAAGACATGAAAGCATGGGCAGCGAGGCTAGTCCCTGCACCCCAAAGAAAAGGAACTACTCGCTCATGATGCGAGAAACAAGAAGAACAAGAGAGAAGAAAGATTCCATCATGAGCATGATGCAGAAGAGTGGCACAGCTCGGTGAAGATGATGCGGTCTCCTACGTCATGTCGGGGCAGATCTTGGACGAGGAGGAAGAACCACCAAGGAAGACCAGGTAGATCTTCTTCTCCACTTTCCTTCTCGACTTGGCCTCCTTACTCACTGCAGGAGGAATAGGTGAAGTGGTAAAGGCATGGATGAAGTGGATGACGGGCGGATGATCAAGCCTGCCGCTCAGCTTAGCCGTGTAGATCGTCCTCCACCAGGGGTCGAGTGCTTCTTAGGCACAGTATGGTGGTGGAGTGGAGGATGGGGAGATACGTAGGCGGAGGACTTGCCCAGGGGTTGAGTGCTTCTTAGGCAGAACCTGGTGGTGGAGTTGTGGTTGCAGATTGGAGGGAGCAGGGGTCGAGCTCACAAGGAGTATCCTGGCGGCGTCCCAGATTCAATGCCCAAATGAGGACCCCTGCAGTTCTATTTATAGGTTCAGGTCGGGTCCTCACATTTTTGTTGTGAACTCCTTCCAAACGGTTTGGAGTAAATGGTCCTGGAGACCGTTTGGTGGCCAAACGGTCTTGGAGACTGATGGATCTCAAATGTTCTTGTGTGATTGTGTCCATACAGTCTTCAGCCTATCGGTCTTCACTTCAAACTGTTTCTATTCCAACCGATATTGACTCTGAACGGGTTTTGGAGACCGATTGGACTGACCAAACGGTCTTGGCTTCTTTTCTCTAACGGTCTTGTATATGATCGGCTTTGTGCCACAACCGGTCTTGCTCTGATCAGTATCTTGAGTCTGAACGATCTTCATCTCCAACCGGTCTTCAGTTCAAATGGTCTTGAGGACCGATGAGGCTTGCACGGTCTTGTTCCAAATGGTCTTGGATCGATTGCCTTCAAATGGTCTTTGTCATCCAAATGGTCTTGAGGACCATTGGCCTCCGATCGGTCTTGAGCTGGTCATCTAAACGGTCTTGCCTTCAACGATGTCCAAACGGTCTAAGTTATGCCTCCAATCGGTCTCTACTGGCCTAACGCGTCTTGCAGACCACTAGGGCTTTGATCGGTCTTGAAGACCGTTTGCACGATGGTGGATTGTAGGTAGGCGCGGGATCAGGTTGTGATGGTGACCAACGATGTCGAGGAGGCGGTGGCGTAGGTGCTGTGAATGGAAATGAGGAGTCACGATGGTTGCTATTGGTGGAGGAACTGCTAGGGTTGTAGGTGTGTGGCGGAGGGAAGAAGATGATGGCAGAGGTGCGCTTCATAACAGTTTCTGGACGACAACTTCTAAATAGTTCGGGGGTGGATGCAGGCCAACCGGTCTTGATATGAGGCTGTCCATACGGTCTCGAGATCGTATGGAAGGGAAAAAGTATGAAACTGTTTGGACAAAGTGTAACATCCCTGACCTGGGTTATGTTTTAACCCTAGGTGTTTTGGCTTAATAAAGTTGATTAGATGCTTTCTCTTATATTTTGAAAAGTAATTAAGGCTCTTGAGGAACTTATATTTCAATTTCATTCCTTCTTGAATAATGTTGAAACATTGTTTTGTTAACTTTGGACTAAAGTGCAAATTACCCAAGCTAAGGGGTTAACTTGCAAATTTCACATGATAAAATTTTCCTCTGATGTTGAGACATCATAAGAATTAATATAATGTAGTGGTATGGTTTCCACAAGCTTGAGCATCAAGATAAAGCTTGTAGAGCAATCCTTGTGCATTAAAACCTAGTTTTGGTGTAATGTGCAAATTACCCAAAACCTAGGGTTCAATATGCAAAATACCACCTCTAGAGGTCCCTCATGTTTATTGGAATAAAGTTGAGCAAAGAAAATGAGAGGGGCACCACATTTGAAATATCTTGGAGGAGAGAGAATCTTGATATTAAAATAATCAAGATTTATGTACAAATGGAACTTTAATTTAATTTAATGCAAAAAGAAATAAATTAATTGAGGATCCCTTCAACCAAAAGTTGAGGGATGAAATAGAAAAGTGTTGTACGAGCTTGTGCCTTGCTTGGGCATAAAAAGATCTTGGTCGAGTGGAAGCCCACTCACATTATCATAAAAAAAGTATTATCCACTAAAAGTTGGATATTAGTATAAAATTCATTAAGGTGCTTAATTTCTTTTCCATTAATCCTTGGATAATGAAGAGGTTTTGCAAGGAAATGAAGGTGGCTTCGTGGTCAAGGAATGGAGGGGGAATTGGTGGAAATAATTTCGGAAATTAAAGAAAAAAATTCTTTTTCTGTTTCCTTGAAAATCCTTATACATATCCTTTTTCCAACACACTTAAGGATCTTTTCCTTGGAATTGCTTTTCTCATTTGCTTTGGCCAGCCATGGGAGAGCTCAGCAGAAGGAGAAGGACGAATCTAACCTGTTGGTAAGCTTTTGATCATCTTCCACCTTGAATTCATGGTGAAAACCCTAAATCAATGCTTGATTCTTGGTTTTCTTCACTCAATTTCCAATCCTAGCCAACTTGTTCATCCCAAAAGCTCAAGAATGGACCTTGGGCAGTTGCTAGAACTTCATCCACCATTAGAGCCGTGGAGCTTGGAGCTTGGAAATCAGATTCAAAGGTGGGTTTTATAAATTTAACCCTTAAACATTGATATTGCATCAAATTCTCTATGATTTGTTGATTATTTCCTTCTATTTGATACTCTTTTGATTCATTGCTGAAATTCCCATGAATAACGACTGTAGTTCTTGGATGCACGAAGGAAGATGATGATGACATCATCTTGGACATATTTCCCAATAAATTATTATACCAAACGGTTTCAAAAATTTGCTCAAACGGTTTCCCTAACCGTTTGGAAGCAAACGGTTTCAAACTGTTTGAGGGGAAACGGTTTCACCAAACCGAATGAGAGCAAACAGTTTCAAACCGTTTGTAGGTGTTGACCAGGGTTGACCATTTGGAGATTTTTTGATAATATTGATGGTTAATGATCCACTAATTATAATTGATTAGTTTCAATTGGTTCATGAGTTGAAGGACAATCAATCACCAAACCCTAATCGGGTTAAGTGCTGATTTCTAATTTGATTGAGTTAGTTCTTTGGGTTGATTGACCCAAACGGTTTCAAAACCGTTTGGGGATCACCCAAACGGTCTCAAGACCCTTTGAGGGTCATCCAAGACCGTTTGGAGGTCTAGGGTTGAGTATGGTTAGGTATTTGAAGATCTAAAGATATCAAGTTGATTTGCAATCAAATGCTGATTTGGTGATCAATCTCTTATGATCCAAACCCTAATTGGATGTCATGGATTTGGATGTTGAGATGGGAAAACGATCTCAAGACCATTTGAAGGTCATCCAAATGACCTCAATACCGTTTGTGGTCAGGTCATGTCCATTTTGGATGATGGACCAACAATTTCAAAGTAATTAGTTTCACAATGATCAACATTGAAGGTTCATTAATTCCAAACCCTAATCCAATTGGAATCTAAACCCTAATTGATGATTAATTGGAAGTTGAATCACTTGAAGAATAATTTATTTAATTCCAATTGAGGTGTGGAGCTTAGGCTAAATTGATAATTGGATACAAGAATTCAATCGATCAGGGGATCAACATTGGAGACCCTAAATCAGCTTGAATGGTTGAGACCATAATTGGTCCATTTGGTTTTGAGGAGGTTTGGACCAAACGGTCTCAAGACCGTTTGGGACCAAATGATCCCAAACTGATTAAGGTTCAAATAGTTTCAAATGTCACTTTATCAAACGGTTTTAAGAATTACTTTGGCAAACGGTTTCAACCTCCTACTTTACCAAATGGTTTGAAGGGTATGTTCAAAACCATTTGGAGGTGTTATAAGCAAGACCGTTTGAGGTCTGATTGGTCAAGACCGTTTGGGGTCTAAGAGACCAAGATCGTTTGGAAGTTAATAAACTAAATCATATGAACTCTTGAAGTGGTTGAAGGTCAATTGTTTAATTGAAAATTTACATGATGTAAACCAATGGTGATTATAATAATGGTACCCTAAATGAGATAGGGTGATTAGTAACCTTTGAATAATTAAGCTTTAATGATCATGGAGATAATGACATAACTCATGGTGTCAATTCTTCTTTCAAGTTGAGTTGACTTAGCCTAATCAAGGCTGAAGTAAACATCATCTTATAGAAGATGAGAGAGAAGACTTCCTACATGAATGATAACCACATAGTGGCTAAGTCTTAACATTTTCAATATGAATGAATGAGTATAGGGTTTGATCCTTGATAGGGAGATCATGAAACCCTAATAACGAAGGTTAATGAATCATAACCCTAATTGAGGGCATTCATAGGTGAAATCCTAATACATGATGATGGCATGAACTTAATTCATGGTAATGATATGAGAAACCCCAATTTAGGGTACTTTGATGATCACTCCTAATTAAGGTGAATAGTAAACCCTAATGGTGGGTTGTTGAATATAAACCCTAATCTGGGGTGATGCAATGTGAATATAAACCCTAATCTGGGGTGATGCAATGTGAATGGTAAACCCTAATTCTAAAATAAGGTGAAGGAATATGTGAAACCCTAATTCTGGGTTATACTTTATAGCATGAAGCTCTAAGGTTGGATAATGAAATGATGAGTCATTAATTCTAATGGATCTAAGGGAGTGATTAACCCTAATTGAAATGAAAAGGGAAACCCTAACCCTAGCAAGGGCATAGTGGTGTAAACCTTGCATAGTGATGCTATACTTATTTTGCATTTTGATGATATGAAATTGATGTATCTGTTATCATCTGTACTAATCATGCAAGTTTTATGAAATAGTGAACATAGCCAGGTAAGAGCTATGATGCCTTATTTATTGAAAGTACTTTATGAGTCTTGTGAGCAATGATATGCTATGTTGCCTAGTGAGAGGTAATCAAAGAGATTATTAGGTTGTAAGAGCCATGTAAAATACCTGCACTGCAACTATCATGTTTATACTATCAGATGACTTAATGACATTAAGTTACCTGTTAAAGTGGTAACAAGTGTTTTGATGATCTAAGGGTTTGAACACCCATATTCTTGAATCATGATGATGAGATGATAAGGGATTCAGATCCAATTGTTAATAAAGTTGTGAAATGAACTTGATAGAAATAGTGCTCTTTCTTTATAGCAATTGTCATAATGGTTTATGTTTAAAAACATGCCTGATGCTAAAAGAATGATGTAATGTACTTAAATAATCAAGTGAAATGATATCATGTAGAGACCTGACCATAGATCCATAATCGTCAGTAGTTGGGTGATGGTGAAACAGGTTTTCCTAAGGGAACTCCTGGAGGGCATACTTTTGAGTATGTGGGGGTTATGGGCACGGATATCTTTATGCCCTAATGGAGGAATTGATGTGAGATAAACATTAAATCTCTCAATCCTTCATTATATGTATATGTCGGGATGATGTGTCACTAATCTCCCGATGATGATGTTAATGCCGAATCGATGTGAGATAAACATGAAATCTCCCAGTTGTGAAGAGAGTACAACATGCCATTGTAACTCTAATAGAGAAGCTGCCAGTATACCCTGGAAAGCTATTTGGTAGGGACACGAGATGTCCTACAAGTTGTTCCTCACACTGACTGAGGAGGATGAGGTCATAGAAATCCAGCTCTTCTATTGACCTATGTATGGTACCTATTTTGATTTTGCAATGGTCGGTTGGAGTATGAGTGGTATACCTCATCTCCTCAGGGCATAAATATGTTTGTAAAATGTAATCAACCGTGTAGCATATTTGCTAAGGGTTGAATTACGAGAATCAATGATTGATGATACATTGTCTATTATGTCCTAATTGGATAAATGTTATACATGTTCTTCATATTCCTTATTAAATAAATGACATGCTGCTTTATCAAATTATAATTGAAATGAACTGCCACTACTATAGAAATGGCTTATAACGTCACTTTTAACGGCGTCGGTTGCATAAATACACCGACACCTAAACAATAAAGTGTCGGTTTATAAAATAAACCAATATCAATATGTGAAGGGCGACCAGACATGGGTATCACTTTTATTCGGTGTCGGTTCCTTAATAAAACACCGACGCCTAAAAATTAACCGCCAAATCCAAAATTTCCAGTGAAAAAAATTACCTCCAGAATTTAAAATATGGTGTCGGTCATTAGCTAATAAACCGATGACTAAAGGTTATTCGCGAAACAGAAATTCGACACATTTTGATCGTCGGTTTTAAAACAATGACCGACACTTATGGGTTTTCCCGCGCTGTTCGCGGGAAATTTTTCACACCCTTTGAGCGTCGGATTTTTAAAAAAACCGATGACTATGGTCACTAATCGAGAACAAAATTTTTAATCGGCATATGTAGATAGACGTCGATTTTTTTCTAGTTAAAACCGACGATTATCATTGAGAACAGGTGTCAGCTTTTGTGGTTAACCGACACCTTTAGTTTTATGTGTCGGTTGTGTTTAATAACCGACACCGAATGTTAACTTAATGGCGCGCGAGCAAGCCCGACTCTTCCCCTTTCTCTCTGTTTCATTGCAATCGGCTTAGGGCTCTAGAGATTTCGGTGAGCAAGCAGACTCCCTCCATGCCGCCGCCCACCGCCGCCGTTCTTCTTGCTCGCCGCTACCACCGACGTTCTCTTTGCTCGTCGCCGGCCACCTGCTGCTCGCCGCTTGCTGGTCTATGTTCCTCTACCATCGCCGCTCACTGCTCCAGCGGCATGGACTCCTGCTCTCCGGTGGCATGCTCTCTTGCTGCTCCGGTGCCTACGACGGCCTGCTCTCTTACTGCTCCGACCAACTCTGACATCCTGCTCTCTAACTGCTCCAACTTTGGCGCCGCCTTTCTGCTGCCTTCCGCCACCGCCACTTCTTCCGCCACTGCTCCGACCAATCAAAGGTTAATGGAACCATCTCCATTTCTACGTGTGTGCTATGTGTGTGACCTATAGAATTACCTTATAGTCTGGTCTCCATCTTTGTTTCTACTGTGGTCGATCCACTGGTTTCTATGTGTGTACTATTACAACTAGGAGTACCATACAGTCTGGTCTCCATCTTCATTTATTGTATCCAATGTTGATTTATGTAGGGTTCTTGTCTGACCCGACTCTAGTATTGGTGTCATTTTTACTTGATCAGTCCATTAATACATTGTTAAGAGTGGATTTCAACAAATACATATATTGAGGAACATTGATATAACATTGCATTGTGAATTATTTTTTTTATCAGTAGCATTGTGAATTATTGCATGTTTGAAACTATTGAATTCTTGATTTATTATTTAATAATTCTCTATAGATTAGGATTAACCATGTTTCCTGTAGTTTATACACATTTATTATATATAAGAATGACATCACATGTATTTGTTGGCCTAGAAACCCGTCCAAGATTTACTCATTAGGAGTAAATCTTGGATAGTCCCCGATTTGGGACTGTTCTTGAACACCTAATCTCACTTAGGATGTAAGTGTATAATGTGTATTGGGTTTTCAAGGAAATTTCAGTAGAATTTCCCCGTTTGTTCTCTAACTACATATGTACTTGGAGAACAGCGGGGAAATGCTGCCGAAATTTTCTTGAAAACCCAATACACATTATACACTTACTAGTGAGAGTAGGTGTTCAAGAATAGGATAGGTGGTACACATTTATTATATATAAGAGTGACAACACATTTATTTATTAACCCTAGACCCTAATCTTGTTGTATCAATGATCATTCACGAATGGGATAGGGTGAACCATTCATATTGGCATCACATGCGAAACAAGTATTTTATATTGATGATCCTGCAAATGATAAATGGTTGGTTGTTCTTCATGATAAAAGATAGTTCATTGAAGATCCTATAGATGAAGAAGAGTAATGTGATAAGTATGATGACTCTAGTCCATTCTCAGTTGGGTTGCCAACACCACCAAACATTGAAGTTGGGGATCACAATGACTTGTATGTTCGCGGGGATCATAATGAAGGATTGTTAATTAATAAAAGATCACAATATTAGAGGCATGGATGTTTATATTTTTATTCTATTTTATTTTTCTGAATGTGAACTTTACAATGTGAATGTGGACTTTACAATGTGAGTGTGAACTTTACATTGTGAATGTGAACTTTACAATGTGAATGTGAACTTGACAATGTGAATTACTTTACAATGTGAATGTGTACTTTACAATGTGAACTTTACAATTAGTGTTACTTTACAATGTGAAATTTATAATTTGAATGTGAACTTTCAGATGGCTGATTAGGACCGTGTTGATGATCATCGTGAGGGTAAGGACGTGCTTGCACCGCCTGACAATGTAAGTTTTAATTAGAGTATATCCATGAGGTTTCTATCTATATGTTCATTTATAATTATATTATGTAAGTGTGTTTTTTTTATCAAATTTTAGGTTGGTGATGTACCCCCTGAAGAAATTACTGCACTTGATGAGCAGTAAAAGAAAATTGAGAAAGTGAGGGGCATCACAATGATGAACAAGTTAATACAACAAAGGGGCAATGGATCCAAATTGGCTGTGGATTTCGATCAGGTAGGATATCCATATGGAGTGAACCGCAACTCATTTGTTTCATATCTTGGGGTTCATACTCACAACCATTGCAGTCCTATCCTAGAATCATGGCATAAAGTTCTTAAGGGGAAGAAAGACCACATATGGAAGGAACTATGCGTGAGTTATTATTACTTGTAATTCTTTTTTTAGAGCAACTATTTTGATTCATTACTTGTTAGCCATACGACGTCTACAATTGGGGAGAAAAATACAACCAGAACACACAAATATCAAATCTAGTAAACCAAAATAACTACAACTCATATTGGAATGAGAGTGGAACATTTCTGCCTTGATTCTTCTTCCCTGAGGCTGACATAAGAAGCTTTCTTTGAAGAACTCCTTCAACTTGAGCATTGAGTAGTGGTAGAGGGGCTGGACTAAGATGGTGTTCTCATTGTATATCAACACAAACAACGCCATAAAACCAAGTAATAAGATCAAACCAAAGAAAAAAAGAGTTCTAGCCATGGCTAGAGAACTCAGCACTCTCCCAAAGAGAGGTCGTAGCATAAGCACAGACAAATAAACGCCGACAAGCGGCGAGAAACAAAGGCAGATAAACTGCCACCACCAACTAAAACCTATGAACACCGAACAGAAAGAAACAAAGACTGATAAAAAATGGAAAGGAAGAAGAGGGGGGAAGCTTGGGTTGCGAGAGACCAGCAGTGTGGCAACACATCCCACTATCACACAGACAGCGAGGTGTTACGCGAAAATGTGCAGAAATCACCATAACCACATATTATAAAAAACACGGGTTAATTAAAACCAATTGTGGAAAGCTGACAAATGAGAAACTATTACATTCCAGTCCACATCCTGCAAGAAAACATGTTATATACATATACACAAGCCTTGATACATGTCCACAGCTTAGAGAAACAGCTGTCTTGTCATTACATGAGTTCATCACCTGTTTATACATACATAGAGGCCCACATCCGGCCAATAGCAGGATATACAAAACATCAATGATTATACATCGTGAAACAACGTCAAAACACTTCCAAGGACCTGAGAGTACAGGGATGACTCTAGACTCAACCACAAAACATCCCAAAATAGTAGCATGTCCATCGCTTTCCTTCTATTGTTCTTCTTGCTGCTCGGCCGCCACTCCGCGACCACCACCACACCTAGCTCGACCACCTAAAAGGGTGTAAACCAGCGGGGTGAGACACACAGTCCCAACGAGAAACATAACTCCCCGCCGAAACGACAAAACCTCATATATATATATATATATATATATATATATATATATATATATATATATATAGAAAACAGCTAACTGATGAGAAGAATAACAAGAGCAGATATAAATTAAAGTTGTTCATACTTAGCAAGCTTACCAGGTGTACTCAAGGCATATAACCAAATTCTTTTATGGAACATGATTAACAAGACAAGATATATAAGTCTTACCACATATGAGGAACATGTAAGCAACTGTAAGATATGATAAGATTAGCTACACAAAAAAGGCCTCAACCAATGTTTCGTGTTTGTCTTAAGCAGTAAATACTAAACGGCTGAATTACGTGTTATTATGCCCTGAGGAAGTGAGCCGTACCGCTCAAATCCAACCTTCGGTTGCGAAACCCAAGTCGATGCCATACAAGGTCAATGGAAGAGCCGGACTCCACAACCTCTCCTCCTCGTGGTCAGAACACGAGCACAACATAAGCAAGACCGCAGTCTCATGCTGAAGTGGTCTTAGCCATAGGGTCAGCTCCATCGACTACCCTTTCCTCTAGCTCGCCTTGGTATAGGTCTCGGCACTAATATATCTGAGCCACAGACCAGTTTACTGTGCTCTGAGCCATGAACGCATTCATGCTCTATCAACTCTGAGCCATGGGCCTGTTCACCATGCCCCATACATATATATATCCAAGTTTGCAACCATAGCTGCACTCGATTCCCTCTCTATTTAAGGCTAGGAGAAACCACACATTTTTAACAATATGCGCTTCCACGTTAACCCGCATGAGAACCTGTTTCACCATCACCAATTCCTGACGATGATGGATCTATGGCCAGGGAAAATTATATGATATGTTCCACTATGATTAATTAGTATCTTTTATATGGATTGCAAGATTCAACCAAGTTGTATAACATGCAATAGTAACAAAAGTAAACAATATAAAACTCAACATTGTGCTTTTACTACAATTCTCATCATACTGATCTATCACAAGGTTTCCACATTACATGTTATCACTTGGCTTCTTTCCAATCAATCTAGATCCATCAAAAGGATCATCATATACCATGGGATCTCAATCCCTCATCACATAGTGCCACTACCTCTCAAGTCTTACATCATCATCATCATCATTGAATAGCAATCACATTGTACCTGTTACCATATATTCCTCATAGCCTTTTACTTGGCTATGCATCACCTGCATGGTTAGTAATACTCAATAATCATCATGAATAACTTAGAACTCATATTATCAACGCAGGGTGACATTTATGATTAAGTGCTTTATCAATATAAAGTGACATTAAGGATTATATACTTTCTTAATCATGCCTCAACTTATGATCACATGCACAGGGTTCATCATTAAGCAATCCACATTACATACTCATCATTTCCCTTAGCCTCATACGGATAATCATGATGATCAAGTTCATGTATATAGTCATGTTAGGTAAAAGAACTAGCGTTACCATAACCATTATCATTTAAACATAGCAAGGATCACCATCATGGTAAACATGATATAAGATCAGCACCCCTGTTTCTATGACTGACGGAACCCTCACTAAAAGCATCCTACCCTCACCACAAGTGGTATCGGGCAGGGTACTCCCCTATTGCCTAGCTCATGCCGGTCACCTCATAACGGCCAAACTTGATGCGCAACGCAACGTTCCAGGGTGTGTCGTTCACATCATGTGCGGGCGACACAGTGTCACCACCAAGTGCAACGACAGCTAAGCATGCAACTCAGCAAGGATACTATGACGCTTGACGGGGTGTCGCGCTAGTAGGGGTATCAAGAAACAACCTGCATCGTGCAACGCGTACCACAGAGCTACTAGCAACGCTCGTTACAAGGGCCACTTAGCAACGTCCACTCCAGGGAGTATTGTCCAAGGGTGCAGCACAACTACCCTCAAAAGACATATCGTCCAACCATCAAACCCATGGCCTATCGGCTGACACAGGGCAGAGTGTCAACGTGATGCCCGTCATAGGGACCATGGATATCGCCCGTCACAACTACCCCAGCATGATGCCCAAGGTTTAGGGTCAAGGGGGCTGTCAGGCAGCACCTCCCCAAGCTCATAATGACCAAGGTATCACTTACAAGGTCATCATCCACCTCAAACACAAAGGCACCCGAAACCCTAGGGAGATGGCTCACCTCAATCGACTAAGAAAGAGGGGTCTTGCACATCAGCTATCACCAAATGGCCACAAGGGAAAACCCTAGAAAGAGTCACCATCACAACCAAGCTCACCCTTCTAGTCCATGGTTAGAGGATAGTATTGCCCAAACAAGTAGAATACAAGCTCACCTCAATCGTCTAAGAGAAAGAGGGGTGTTGCTCATGATACCAGAAGCTCAAGCTCACTCCTCTAGACCAAGGGGAGAAAGGAGTATTGCTTACCAAGAAACCCTAGATCATAGGTTCGTCCAACAAGGAGAAAGTAAACAAGAACTAAACTACTAACATGCATAGCCGATCATGGAAATAGCAACATATAAGAACATGGTAAGACAGTAGTGTAGTTAGGGTTAGAAGTTATGTAACCCGCCTCAAGCAAGCTCCAAGCGCCTAGATCCAAGCACCACCAAGCAAGGAAGAAGGAGACTCCAAGGATCTCGACCACCAAGCTTGTTCTCCAAGGAGTATCGGCCACCAACTTGCAAAGGAGAAGGGGTGTCGTGCACCAAGGTAGAAAAGGAACCAAGGGACCAAAGGAACTCCTAGCAAAGGGAAGGAACCACCTATATAGAAGGAAAGGGAGGAGAAAACAAGGTAGAACCAAGCAAGGTGTCGCCTACCTAGGGACACTTGTCCTAGTGCACGAGCCACCACTCTAGCAAGCTCTATACACATGTCCAAGGTATGTACCAAGTGTCCACTAGTGTTGACACAAATGAGGTCAAAGCTAGGTCAAGGATCATGGGCAATACACTAGGGCGACACACCTCCATCATGGGCGACATAGGTGGGTGATACACCCCTAGGGCGACATAAACCCTGGGCGTCACAAGCTCAGGCCAATACAAACACCTCTTGCCCGACACAGGGCACAAAGAAGCTAAGGCAACACTCAACAAGGCCCAACTAGCTCAGCCAAGCCCAAAGAAACTCAAGCAACGAGCCCAAACCTTCCTCTTTACCCTAGAGGAAGCAAAGAGTGGGAGGAACACCTCACAAGGTGGAAAACTTTCCCACAAAACCCTAGACTTGGGTTATATGCAAGTAGCACCTCCAACTCTCAACAAAGCGCAACCAAATCATAATCACCACCAAAGGTGATTAGCAAGCACCAAAGCATCAAGGTTAAGCAAGGAAAATAGGGTAAACCCTAAACGAAGGTCAGGGTCCTAACAAGCTAACCCCCTTCAAAGGATTTCATCCCCGAAATACGAAGAGAAAAGCAAGGGATACTTCCTCCTTATCTCTTCCTCAAGCTCCCATGTGGCTTCCTCAACGCCACGGTGATGCCAAAGAACCTTTACGAGAACTAGGTCCTTCCTCTTCTGCTTCTTAACTCTTCTGTCAAGGATCACCACAAGACCTTCCTCATAAGTCACATCTTCATCAAGCTCAACCTCTACTGGCTGTATCACTGTTCCTGAATCTGGATGGCTTTTCTTCAGCATACTGACATGGAACACTGGATGTAACTTGTGCAACTCTGGAGGCAACTCTATCTCATAGGCTACCTTACCAACTCGTGATGTGACTGGGTAAGGCCCCATATACCTGGGGTGCCAACTTACCCTTCCGACCAAACCTTAGCACTCCTTTCCATGAAGAGAATTTAAGATACACTTTGTCTCCTACCTGGAACTCCAAAGGTTGTCGTCGATTGTCTGCATAAGACTTCTGCCTGTCCTGTGCCACTTTCAACTGTTGTTGTATCACCTTGATCTTTTCTGTTGTCTGCTGCACTAACTCAGGACCCAACAACTGATACTCACCAGACTTGTACCAACACAAAGGAGATCTACACTTCCTCCCATACAAAGCCTCATAAGGAGCCATGTCGATGCTCCACTGATAACTATTATTGTAGGCAAACTCTATCAAACTGAGATGTACATCCCAACTACCTAGAAACTGTAATACACAAGCTCGAAGGAGATCCTCCGGAATTTGAATAGTCCTCTTAGACTGTCCATCTATCTGCGGCTGGAAAGCGGTACTGAATCTCAACTGCGTTCCCAACGCTTTGTGCAACTGTTCCCAGAAATGACTTGTGAACTGAGGACCTCTGTCAGAAACTATTATTGCTGGTACTCCATGCAAACGTACTATCTCATCCACATATACTCGAGCAAGCTTCTCAGATGTATACGTCATCTTTACAGGTAGGAAGTGGGCATCCTTTGTCAATCTGTCCATGATTACCCAAATGGAATCATGATTCCTAGTTGTCCTGGGTAGACCAACTACGAAATCCATGGTTATATGATCCCATTTCCACTGCGGTATCGGCAAGGGTTGCAACGTACATGCCGACTTCTGATGTTCAGCCTTCACTTGTTGACATACCGCACACCTTGCCATGAACTCCGCTACATCTTTCTTCAAACCGGGCCACCAATATAAGTCCTTCATACTATGATACATCTTGGTGACACCTGGATGCATAACATACATCGACATGTGTGCTTCCTCGAGCACTAACTTCCTCAGCTCATCAACATCAGGAACCACCATCCTATTATGATAGCAGACTAGCCCATCCTCAGACTCATGAAACCCATCACGCTTTTCGCTGCCGAACTCTGATATGATCAATTGTACTGCATCATCTGTCTGCTGGGCATCTTTGATCTGCTGTCTCAACGTAGGCTTGACTTGCATCTGTGCTAAAAGTCCAGCTAGCGAGGAAACCTCCATCTACATATTCATCTGCCACAAGGAAACAAACATATCCCGCCTATGGAATATCAGGGAACTCAACTGTGCCTTCTTTGAAGAAAGAGAGGAATACTTTCTGCTAAGCGCATCAGCTACCACATTCACCTTACCAGGATGATAATCAATAGTGCAGTCATAATCATTGATCAACTCCATCCATCGACGCTATCGCATGTTCAACTCGTGCTGCGTAAAGACGTACTTTAGATTCTTATGATCCGTAAAGATCTGACACACTTCCCCATACAGATAGTGTCTCCAAATCTTTAGCGCATGAACCACTGCTGCCAATTCCAAATCATGAGTCAGATAGTTCTCCTCGTGTTTCTTAAGCTGTCAAGAAGCAAAAGAAACCACATGATCATCCTGCATCAGCACACAACCTAAACCTTTCTTGGAAGCATCACAAAAAACAACATAGCCCTTTCCAGGCTCTGGCAGGATTAACACTGGAGCACTGGTCAGCTTCTCCTTCAAACTCTAGAAAGCTTGCTGACATCGATCATCCCAGACAAAAGGCACATCCTTTATTGTCAACTTTGTCATCGGCAGCATAATTGTACTGAAGTCCTTGATAAACCTCTGGTAGTATCTTGCTAAGCCCAAAAAACTATGGATTTCTGTCAGCGTCTTCAGCTGTTCCCAATCTACAACAGATTCCACCTTCCTCGGGTCTACTTTGACTCCTTCAATAGATATCACATGACCCAAGAAAGTCACTTCTTCCAACCACAACTCACACTTACTGAACCTGGCATACAACTGATGTCGGCGAAGAAGAGTCAACGCTCGTTGAAGATGTTGCTCATGCTCTAGCATGTCCCGACTATAGATCAAGATGTCATCTATAAAGACTACAACGAACTGATCTAAGAACGGAAGGAACACTCTATTCATCAAGTCCATGAAAGCAGCAGGTGCATTGGTTAGCCCAAACGGCATAACCACGAACTCAAAATGACCATACCTCGTCCTGAAGGCTGACTTTGGCATGTCATCCGCCTTAATCCTCAACTGATGATATACGGATCGTAGATTGATCTTAGAATACACTATAGCACCACACAACTGATCAAACAGATCATCTATCCTCGGCAATGAGTACTTGTTCTTGATCGTGACTTTGTTCAACTGCCGGTAATCTATACACAACCTCATCGAACCATTCTTATTCATGACGAACAACACGGGAGAACCCCAAGGAGACGCACTCGGTCGGATGAAACCTTTGTTCAACAACTCTTGCAACTACTTCTTAAGCTCATCCATCTCTACTGGAGCCATTCTATACGGTGTCTGTGCAACTGGCTGCATTCCTGGTACCAGATTGATTTTGAAATCAATCTCTCGGGGCGGTGGAACACCAGGGAACTCATTAGGAAACACATCTGCAAACTCCCGGACAACTGCCACCTCTTCAAGACTAGGACCTTTCGCCTTGGTAGCTACAACGGTATTCACCACATGAGCTAAGAACGCCTCACATCCTTGCCGTAACAACTAATCTGCCACCATAGCTGATACTAGACATGTCGGAAGAATCTTCCTATCTCCCTAGAAGATCCACTTCTCTCCGGCCTCATCAAACACCGTCTGCTTGGAATCACAGTCCAAAACAACCTTATACTTCTCTAAGGTATCCATCCCAAGGATAACATCAAAACCATGCATATCAAGTGGTATAAGATCCACTTGTATATAGTGTCCCAAGAAAGACAAGACACAAGATGGACACTCTTCTTAGAGCAACGAGGAACCATCAAGAGGGGTTTCTAACAACAAACTATCCTTCTTACGACTAACAGGTAAACGACAGTTTTCAAGCATACTATAGGCGATAAAAGAGTGTGTAGCCCCCGGGTCAACCAGAACAAATATGAAGCAAGAAGAAGACATATCAGAATGAAATAACTCCGTATGACTTGTCACTACTCACGGGTTGAATATCGCCTCCGACTGACTCATAGCATAGAATCGAGTCGTTGTTTGCTGTCCACGTCCCCTGCTCCCTTGAGCAGACGATCCTACTTGAGATGATTGACCGTGCCCTCACCCTCTGCTACCACTGGGCTGCTGTCTATCTGACCCGTGAAGATTCTGTCTCGGCTGGTGTGTCACTTCAACGTCTCTACTTGGGCAATTTGACTTGAAATGCCCTGTCTGACCGCAGATATAACATGTCTTAACTTCAAACCATGGCCTGGATGGCCCTATCACTGCCACTGAAGCTGTATTGTATGCCTTCGACGGTGAAGAAACATAACCTCTTCCCTTACTCGGAGACCACTGTGATGGTACACCAGAACCTCTCATTGTTGATGGTGCCACAAACCTTGGCTTCTTGAAGCCACCAAACCTCTGCCCCTGGAACTAAGCAGGTCTCTTCTTAGCCATAGACTCTCTCTTCTCCCTTACTGATCGTTCGATCCTCCGGACAGATTCCACAAATGTAGCGAACCACTCTTGGTTCTCCAATGTAGACACATGTGTTGTCAGCTCAGAACTCAGACCCTTCTTGAAATGTCTGATCCGCTCTTCATCGGTTACCTCCATGTGAGGATAGAATCTTAACAGATCCATGAACTTGGCTTCGTACTCTGTGATGTTCATCGTTCCTTGTCGCAAACTCTCAAACTGATTGATCTTCTCATCCAGATACGTCTTCGGGAAGTATCTGGTGACGAACTCGCGCCGGAAAACCTCCCAACAGATCACCTCACCAGGCCGCTTCTCTTCCTTCATGGTCCACGAATGACCAGCACTACCTTTCAGAAGGTAGACAGTGTGCTTTACTTTGTCTGCTTCAAGGATGTCGAGGATCCAGAAAGCCTTCTCAAGACTTGTCAGCCACAGATCTACATCCGCTGGATCAGCCATTCCAGCATAATCCGAAGCTCTGACTCGGCGAAGCCGCTCGAAGGTCTTCCCAATACCTAATGTTTCACCATGGGGAGCCTATGTTCTCGGAGGAGGCACTGGCAATCGCTCAACCATGAGACTCATCATAGCCATCATCTGCCTCATAAACTGTTGGTAGGCAGGATGCTGAAGAATGGCTGGGTTAGGTTGGGGGACCTCAAGCACCCGATCTTCATGTGCCTGACCTACAGCTCCATCAACTGATGCAACATCACTATGCTCAGGAGCATGTTCTTCATGTTTTCCAGACATCTTGGCTTTTCTTCCTCTGAGGGCAGAAGAAGTTTGTAAGAAAACCTGGAAAACACATAAGAACAGACTCAACTTAGTCCTAAATCCCTATAGACTCAGCGAACCTAGAGCTTTGATACCAAAACTTGTGGCAGCACATCCCGCTATCACATAGACAGCGAGGTGTTATGCGAAAACATGTGGAAATCACCATAACCACAGATTATCAAAACCATGGGTTAATTAAAACTGATTGCGGAAAGCCGACAAATGAGAAACTATTACATTCCAGTCCACATCCTACAAGAAAATAGGTTATATACATATACACAAGCCTTGATACATGTCCACAGCTTAGAGCAACAACTGTCTTGTCATTACATGAGTTCATCACATGTTTATACATACATAGAGGCCCACATCCGGCCAACAGCAGGATATACAAAACATCAACGATTATACATCATGAAACAACGTCAAAACACTTCCAAGGACCTGAGAGTACAGGGATGACTCTAGACTCTACTATAAAACATCCCAAAACAGCAGCATGTCCATCGCTTGCCTTCTACTATTCTTCTTGCTTCTCGGCCGCCACTCTGCGACCATCACCATGCCTAGCTCGACCACCTAAAAGGGTGTAAACCAGTGGGGTGAGACACACAGTCCCAGTGAGAAACATAACTCCCCGCCGAAACTACAAAACCTCAGATATATATATATATATATAGAAAACAGCTAACTGATGAGAAGAATAACAAGAGCAGATATAAATTAAAGTTGTTCATACTTAGCAAGCTTACCAGGTGTACTCAAGGCATATAACCAAATTCTTTTATGGAACATGATTAACAAGACAAGATATATAAGTCTTACCACATATGAGGAACATGTAAACAACTGTAAGATATGATAAGATTAGCTACACAAATAAGGCCTCAACCAATGTTTCATGTTTGTCTTAAGCAGTAAATACTAAACGGCTGAATTACGTGTTATTATGCCCTGAGGAAGTGAGCCGTACCGCTCAAATCCAACCTTCAGTTGCGAAACCCAAGCCTTTCCTCTAGCCCGCCTTGGTCAGGACACGAGCACAACACAAGCAGGACCACAGTCTCATGCTGAAGTGGTCTTAGCCATAGGGTCAGCTCCATCGGCTATCCTTTCCTCTAGCCCGCCTTGGTACAGGTCTCGGCGCTAGTAAATCTGAGCCACGGACCAGTTCACCGTGCTCTAAGCCATGAACGCATTCATGCTCTATCAACTCTGAGCCATGGGCATGTTCACCATGCTTTATACATATATATATATCCGAGTCTGCAACTGTAGCTGCACTCGATTCCCTCTCTATTTAAGGCTAGGCGAAACCACACATTTTCAACAATATGCACTTCCAGGTTAACCCGCAGGAGAACCTATTTCACCATCACCAATTCCTGACGATGATGGATCTATGGCCAGGGAAAACTACATGATATGTTCCACTGTGATTAATTAGTATCTTTCATATGGATTGCAAGATTCAAACAAGTTGTATAACATGCAATAGTAACAAAAGTAAACAATATAAAACTCAACATTGTGCTTTTACTACAATTCTCATCATACTGATCTATCACAAGGTTTCCACATTACATGTTATCACTTGGCTTAATCTAGATCCATCACAAGGATCATCATATACCATGGGATCTCAATCCCTCATCACATAGTGCCACTTCCTCTCAAGGATTACATCATCATCATCATCATGGAATAGCAATCACATTGTACCTGTTACCATATATTCCTCATAGACTTTTACTTGGCTATGCATCAATATAAAGTGACATTAAGGATTATATACTTTCTTAATCATGCCTCAACTTATGATCACATGCACAAGGTTCATCATTCAGCAATCCACATTACATACTCATCATTTCCCTTAGCCTCATACGGATAATCATGATGATCAAGTTCATGTATATAGTCATGTTAGGTAAAAGAACTAGTGTTACCATAACCATTATCATTTAAACATAGCAAGGATCACCATCATGGTAAATGTGATATAAGATCAGCACCCCGATTTCTATGACTGATGGAACCCTCACTAAAAGAATCCTCTACCCTCACCACAAGTGGTATCGGGCAGGGTACTCGCCTATTGCCTAGCTCATGCCGGTCACCTCATAACGACCAAACGTGACATGCGACGCAGCATTCCACGGTGTGCCGTGCACATCATGTGTCGGGCGAAACAGCATCACCACCAAGTGCAACGGCAGCTAAGCATGCAACTCAGCAAGGATAGTATGACGCTTGATGGGGTGTCACGCTGGTAGGCGTATCGAGCAACAACCTACGTCGTGCAATGCCTACCACAGAGCTACTAGAAACACTCATTACAAGGGCCACTTAGCAACGTCCACTCCATGGGGTATCGTCCAAGGGTGCAACACAACTACCCTTAAAAGGACATATCGTCCAGCCATCTAACCCATGGCCTATTGGCCGACACCGGGCAAAGTGTCAACGTGACGCCCGTCATAGGGACCATGGATATCGCCCGTCACAACTACCCCAGCATGACTCCCAAGGTTTAGGGTCAAGTGGGTTGTCGGGCAGCACCTCCCCAAGCTCATAACGACCAATGTATCACTTACAAGGTCATCATCCACCTCAAACACAATGGCACCCGAAACCCTAGGGAGATGGCTCACCTCAATCGACTAAGAAAGAGGGGTCTTGCACATCAGCTATCACCAAACGGCCACAAGGGCAAACCCTAGAAAGAGTCACCATCACAACCAAGCTCACCCTTCTAGTCCATGGTGAGAGGAGAGTATTTCCCAAACAACTAGAACACAAGCTCACCTCAATCGTCTAAGAGAAAGAGGGGTGTTACTCATGATACTAGAAGCTCAAGCTCACTCCTCTAGACCAAGGGGAGAAAGGAGTATTTCTTACCAAGAAACCCTAGATCATAGGTTCGGCCAACAAGGAGAAACTAAACAAGAACTAAACTACTAACATGCATAGCTGATCATGGAAATAGCAACATATAAGAACATGGAAAGAGAGTAGTGTAGTTAGGGTTAGAAGTTATGTAACCTGCCTCAAGCAAGCTCCAAGCTCCTAGCTCCAAGCACCACCAAGCAAGGAAGAAGGAGACTCCAAGGATCTCGGCCACCAAGCTTGCTTCTCCAAGGGGTATCAACCACCAACTTGCAAAGGAGAAGGGGTGTCGTGCACCAAGGTGGAATAGGAACCAAGGGACCAAAGGAACTCCTAGCAAAGGGAAGGAACCACCTATATAGAAGGAAAGGGAGGAGAAAACAAGGTAGAACCAAGCAAGGTGTTGCCTACCTAGGGACACTTGTCCTAGTGCACGAGCCACCACTCTAGCAAGCTCTATACACATGTCCAAGGTATGTACCAAGTGTCCACTAGTGGTGACACAAACGAGGTCAAAGCTAGGTCAACGATCATGGGCGATACACTAGGGTGACACACCTCCATCATGGGTGACACAGGTGGGCGATACACCCCTAGGGTGACACAAACCCTGGGCGTCACAAGCTCAGGCCGATACAAACACCTCTTGCCCGACACAGGGAACAAAGAAGCTAAGGCAACACTCAACAAGGCCCAACTAGCTCAACCAAGCCCAAAGAAACTCGAGCAACGAGTCCAAACCTTCCTCTCTACCCTAGAAGAAGCAAAGAGAGAGAGGAACACCTCACAAGGTGGCAAACTTGCCCACAAAACCCTAGACTTGGGTTATATGCAAGTAGCACCTCCAACTCTCAACAAAGCGCAACCAAACCCTAATCACCACCAAAGGTGATTAGCAAGCACCAAAGCATCAAGATTAAGCAAAGCAAACAGGGTAAACCCTAAACGAAGGTCAGGGTCCTAACAAGCAGGTAGAAAGGCTATGAACGAAAGGTTGACAATAGAAGCAAAGGGGGAAGTCGAGGGGCACCTCAGCGTCCCCTGTGCCGCAACTGCCTCCCCTTCCGAGCAGCACCATCGAGAAATAGACCTTCGGGACCACAACCGAAACCGCTGGAGCAAAAGGAGAGAGAGTCGAGCCGCCCACAGCTTACCACCTGACTACAGATCCGCGCAACCTAGGCGAAGATAGAGCCCGGGGGGAGCAGGTCGGCACACACCGGCAATCGGAACCTCTCCTCCAAGCCAGCCGCCATGCACAGGAGCGCCGGCCCTAGTCGCCCCTTCTGTCTCTAGACGCGAGACGCGAGACAAACTGTTTTGTGGACCAAGGTCTATTGTTAGGATTATTATTATTTGTAATTCTATTTATGTAATCTCGGGTGAGTTTGGTCCTATAGTTCCTTAGGACCCTCCCACAATGTTGCATCACACATTTATAATGCAGCTTTTCATCCAGATCAAATATGCTCTGCAAATTAAATAGAATTGCTATTAACTAGTATCCTAAAAATTAATAATCTACTGTAATTCTATTTGTGTAGATTACTAATTTTTAGGATACTAGTTAATAGCAATTCTATTTAATTTGCAGAGCATATTTGATTTGGATGAAAAGATGCATTGTAAATGTGTGATGCAACATTGTGGGAGGGTCCTAAGGAACTATAGGACCAATCTCACCTGAGATTACATACGCAATGCTGAGAATAGGTTCTTGATTGATTCCAATTCTAGACATTGATCAATATTTCACTAACTCTACACTAATAATTTTTGTTTGTATTCTCTTTGAAAAATAAATATAGGAAGAAGGAAGCCACACAACAATGGAACTACTTGGACCCCAAAGAATGGGAGGAGTTTGTTACCCAAAGAAAAATAGATGAATTCAAGGTATAAAGCGCCACTCCCAATTTAATTAATATGTGTTTTTATGTATTCACCTATTCAAGATTAACCTTTAGTGTTACTAACCAAAACAATGTGCTAACTAACTAGGCTATCAAAGATGCTCAACGAGCAAGGCGTGCACTGAATGTGCACGACCACACAATGGGTCCAAGAGGATATGCATGCGTTCACCAAAGACTACAGACTGAGTCTACTCAGCCTACTGCTACTCAGGAGACTACAGAGTCCTCTACTGCTGCTCCCACACCTCTGTCTCATCATGTTATGTGGATAGCTGGGAGGAAAAATAAGAAGGGAGATATACCGAAGCCCGCAACCGCTGAGGCGGCTGCAAAAATGGTAAAAATCAACTCTTAGAGCAATCTATCGATATTGATGATTGTTATGTTTACTTACGAAATTTTGTTGATAGTGATTAGCGGGAGCTACACGAGCAGAGGAAGGAAGGCAAGTTCATCCCTTAGGGCACAAGGGATGAACTGACAGTTGCTCTGGGTAACCCAGAGCATCCTGGATGTGTAAGGGGTGCAGGCGCTGGTGTGGGCATCAAGGCATTCTTTGGGCCATCCCAGCGCAAACCTGTCCCAAAAGCAGGACTTTCACAAGCTAAGATAACTTATTCTTGTTTTAGAACATTATTGTAAAAGGGAATTCAACATTCAGAAACTAGCGCTTCTTTTATCCATGTATAGGTAGATTCCTTAATTGATAGGAGAGTCAAGGAAGTAGTTGATAAAAGACTCCAGGAAGCATTTAACAAGTGGCAGGCGTCTCAGACTGCCACTCAGACAGTACCTGTGGCGAACCTCTCTTCTCCTACTGCTCGTACTGCAGAGGTTGGGAGTAATCCTATAGACCCACAACCTAGCACATCCTCTGTAAGTATTTTTATGACATATATAATAGCTAGTTTGTTCAAGATGATCATATGTTTGTGTATATATGCATATAACATTCTTTACGTAAATTTGTAGGGGTTGAAGCCATGCCAACTACAAAGTGAAGGATATATTGTTGCAGATGCATCGGCTTACCCACCCCTTAAAGGGTGCATGTTTCATGGGAGTCCAGTACCAGATGGCATGGTACGTGAGAGCCCGATACATATACTCACTGGCTGGACGAATCTTACACTGCGTCATGCACACCCAGATGTTGAAACACTTGGTGATGTAGTAGGCGGAGTGATACTATGGCCCAAAGTGGATGTCCTCTATACTGCTATTGTATGATAAATTTTCATTACTTTAATTTGTTAGTGTGTATATATATGAGTCAATTGATATGAAATTATATATAGAGGTCAAAAAGATGATACCCCCTACATCTCGACCTCCACCTCCTCGACTACCAAGTTGGCTTCCAGGGGACCTAAATGCCTCGATAGGTCCTAATTGTAGGAGTGTGGCAGTATGGATCGGCGAACATAATCCAATTTGCCTTATAAATGTTATGCTGCAGATAAATCATACGATAACAATCTATTTATACAAGTTTCACATACATATTAATGCATACGTAATAGAAGTTCTGGATACATATTAATGCAGGTCAAACATTCAGAAACAACATATTTGTACAAGATATTTTGGAGTTGTTTAGTTATGAATGACTGAACACATCTATGATAGAGCTGTGGATATGGTGAGATTAATGCATATGACAATCTGGTTTATACATCCATATACCTTTTTTTATATACGACAATCTGGTTTCTTATATATTAATGCATATGTAATACATGTTTTGCATCCACTTATACAAGACATGTATAGATTTTGGGTTTTCCCATGTGGGATTTTTGGTTCCGTCTTTGATTAGTCTTGTAGATACAGACCCTTCTTCAGTTACTTCATACTGCTGTGATGCTTTTGAATATTTTGGTAAAAATAATAAGACGGTGATAATAGCTCCATTCAATGTCGAGTAAGTTTACTTTGCTTGTAATTTGGACTTAAGCAAATTACATTTTTATTGCGGATATTGAGTTATTAATTTTCTACTTTCTTACCTGTAGTGCTAAGCATTGGAAGTTATTAGTTATTGTCCCCAAGACATTCACCGTCTATTATCTAGATCCTGCGGGGAGTGAGTTGGATGTATTATATGGACATGCAATTAATAGGCCATTATTCTCGTGAGAAATATTTTATGATTTTATATATGTTAACATCGGTTACTGCATTACTATTTAATTATGCAATTTAATGTGTTACATTAACATATATAGGGCTTTACAAGAGTACAAAAAAGCTGGAGGAAAGGTCCCCAGGAAAAAAATCTGACACTAATTTGGGAGAATGTTAAAGTAATTTCCTGACTCCAATGTATACATTATTTATGTGAACTGTGCTTATTTGCATTTTTTAATATTTTGTATGTTTCAATATATAGTGTGCTACAGAAGACAACGGATGGGCATGTGCCTACTATGTGATGTGATTTATGGACCTAATCATCAAACACACCATATTGGAAATCGATAACATACAACAGGTATTATACATAGTCTTGTTAGATAATATGAAATATATGAATCTTATTATATATTATTATAATTATGTATGTACATCATTCTCTTTGTAGGTCTTTAAAACTGAGGACTTCAACATAGGTGCAAAATGTTTCGATGTACATGCTCCCTATACGAGAGATGAATTAGATGTTGTAAGAGAAGATTGGGCAAAATCCCTGCAAAGAGTGGGAACTTTTCAATATGATTTTGCTGACAATGATGACAATGATGACAATGATGAATAAATAATAACTTTGTTCTCATAATTAATTTTGTGTCAATGTGAATGAATTTTTATGAATTGTCATATGTGTGTGAAAATCATCAATACATGAATGTTTCTACTTGTGTCTGAATGTGAAAAGAGATGAAATAAATGGAACTGCAGGTTGCTACTGGTTTCTATATGCGTGTGATGAAAAAATAATATGAATTAAATGTTCTTATACATGAGTGTGAATCACATATATATAATATTGTCCATCATGTTAATTTTGCAGGTTTGTGGCCTGTTGTTGGCTGATATCAATGGATGTCGTAAAACCTACAGTTCATAACTGAACTGCAGGTTTCTCATCCTACGACCAGCCACAGCAGGTCTGCAGACTGACGAAAAAAATCAAAACATAGGCATCAGTTATTTGAACAAACCCGACACCTATATTATACGACAGAGGTTTTCCACCTAAAAATGACGTCTATGTGACCAGGTACCACGGCCGTGCTGGGAAGCACGACCGTGGTGGTAGATAGGGGATAGGGCGTATGTTATTATCACAAAACCGACGTCGGTTCAAATGATGTGGCGTCGATTTCTCTTAGAAAACCGACGCCTATAATCCCTTTGCTGGCGTGTTTTTGGTGGTGGGAAGAGTTTTGGCGGCAGTTGTTTAGTAAACAACTGACGCCTATTGTCCCTTTGCTGGCGCGTTTTCGGTGGTGGGAAGAGTTTGGGCGTCGGTTTTTACTAAACAACCGACGCATATAGTCCCTTTGCTGGCGCATTTTTGGTGGTGAAAAATGTTTTGGCGTCGGTTGGGATCCGACGCCGAAGGTGTCCCTCTTTAGTGGCGCCCACTTGGGTGTCACTTTGAAACTGACACTAAAGAGCTTAAATAACCGACACTAAAAGGCTTTTATGTAGTAGTGTGCATAGAGAATACTGCTCTACATAGTTTAATCAATGATTTACCTGCTGCTGAATATTATGATCCTTCTTCTCAGTGTTATTTTATTATCTTCAATAACAATATTTTTGGCAGAGAGTTATATCTCTCGCTGAGGCAATTTTCAATTGTCTCACCCCCGTGGGATTAAATTTTTAGGTAGACACTGAGGAAAAGGTAGAAGCCCTACAGAGGGTGAACATCAGCAGTAGTAACAACAACAACAAGGACAACAGTGATCCTCAGGTGGAGACACTGTTTGTCAAGTCCTGTATATAGAGAGAGTCCTATGTGTCGTCTCTATACTCTTAGGTCCTAGGAGTCAGTAGATGGTTTGATATAGATATGAGATTTTTGGCTCGAAGCCTCGAGATTTTTGTATACTACTTATGTATAGTTTAACAGGGTGGTCAATGTTTGTGACTCGAGATAAGATGATACAGATATGTACTGATGAATCATAACGTAAATAACTTACTTTGGTTCTCTATGAAAGATTTTTACAGTTTGTGGATCTCTTTGCAAAAAGTTTTAATTTTTAGTAATTTTCAGTAAGTCCGCTGCTAATAATTTGCTTCCACATTAGTTAATCTTATTTTCGCAAGTCGTACGTCACACAAAGGATGGCTAAGATCGTGTGGTGAAAGGAAAAGCCTAGGATTGAATGGGGGAAGACCGATAGGTCGAGATTGTATGGATGAAACTGTATGGGTGAAGACTGTATGGTCAATACCCATTGGTTCAAGACCAAGGATGAGTGAAGGTAAATCGAGGGTTGAGGAATGTGGGTCCCACTAATTAGGGTTTGATATTGTTCAACCCGCATAAAATCAGTATAAACTCAGTTAATAATCTTGATAATTGCACCAATTAAGCACTTTTGCATATTGTGATATTTAGGAGAAAAAATTAGATGAATTGAATCAAAATGAGCCTGAGATGGCGACTGAATAACATGATGAATATGCATTCATCAAAACACCCCAAACTTAAACGTAGATCATCCTCGAGTAACACAAAATCTAAAATAGTCGCCAAATGAATACTTTCAACTCGTGTGATTGCCTCATCTTCACATCACGATTGTTTTCTTTCTTCTCAGTATGACTAAGTATCTCAACCTCCTGAGACCACTGAACACATCTTACCATATCTTCGTTCCTGAGTTTGTTTTTCAACATCACTTCCTCCTCACTTTTTCCAACAACAAGCATGTCAAAGAGTTTTGTAAGAGTCCTGAGATACCCGCAAAACAACAAGTGTACCTGATCTGGCACTGGTGTTTTTCAGGATAGTTGAGGCATTCATTGTGCCTTTAGGTAGAAAAGGGAGTGAAGTGGGGTATGGAAGGAAGAAATAAATCTTTCCTCTATTCGACTCAAGATTTTTATTATATTCTTTGCAATTTCATTGATTGCATTTTTTGTGTGTGAATCTCTCCTCTATTCGACTCGAGATTGCATTTCTTTTTGTGTGCACTTTTACATCTTTTCTTGGTGGTATGCCCCTATTTATTAGTGAGGAAGCGGATATAGAAAAAGGTGGTGTGCCACCCCGAACTTAGGGTTTGGCACTATTTTGGCTATTTTTGTTTCTTTTTTATGAGTGGAGGTGTACGAAGATGATAGAAGAAGTGTAGAAGAGAGTTATGATTAGAATGCAACTTGATTTACAATTCAGTGCACCAAGTTGTTCTCTTTATCGTACTCTGTTCAAATAATGACTTGATGAGGATCTGGTGGGGGTTCCATGTTATTCTTCCACTAGTTAGTTAGGAATCACAACATGTTTGATACCTATCAGCTCGACAGACACTAGTCATTTTTGCATAAGTATCATTATGTTAGGATTCATAAGCTTCACTTGATGATTTCAATCAAAAGTCTAGTTTTCAGAAAAAGGTCATTTTGAGGATCTACTTCAAATAAGGAGGGTATAATGATTCAAAATGCATAGTAGGCTGGGTAATGTCTTTTAGTGAAACAGAAGCGTCAAAAATTCATCAAGTATCTGTTCAATTTCTTTGGAAAACTTTAAAATTTTTGAAAATTTTGAAAATTTTGGTAAAAATGCAACAATGAGATCTTAAGTCTGAATTAGTTGGGTGAAGGTGGAAAGTGAAGTACGTACCACCCACCCTCCACCCTGAACATAGAAATTTGCTCGTCCGGAGCAAACTCTAAATTTGAGATGGAGGGGAAAGTTCATGCCAGTTAGACCACCAGATGTGGTTGCGTTTTAATAAGTGTGAATCCTCCATCTGAAAATCTAAAAAATAATGACCAATCAGAACTCAAGATAGCATCTCGCGATACAATTTTTATTTGGTGCAAAATTTTCTAAAAAGTAAAAATAAAATTAAGAAAAATTTCTAATTCAAAATTAAAACTAAATACGAATTTATTTATTAGGTTGCAACCCGACAAGCGCCTTTGTTTTACATCGATGGCTCGATGTTGATATTGTCACCATGGTGGTGCTCTGAGTGGAGATTGAGCTGGATTGTCGTATTCTTTTAGTGGTTTCTTTCTCAACAATTCATTAACTCTTGCTTTGATTTGAGCCTCTAGTATTCTTCCCCCGAGAGAGCGAGCGACGTCAGAACACAAACTGTAGTGACTATGAACGACATCATTGATGAAGTAGTGTTTTTGAGGCTCAGGAAGAAAGTTCGTTTGTTGATGCATTGTCCCCTCTTCATAGAAATTTTGGTTACAGATATCCATTAGATATGGATCTGGGGGGTGGTCCTGGTAGTAACTGCAATCCAGATCTTGTTGTGGTGAAAAAAATGAAATCAGTAGTCTCTGTTTGTTGGGTTACTGGTACATACCAGAGGATAGTTGTTTGAGGGAGCTCATTGACAGCTAAAGAATTACCAGAATGTGTAACCACGGGGTTGGGAGGTGGCTCTTCCATAATTGGTGGTGTTTCTTATGTCTCTACAAACACTGGTTCACTGTCAACTTTCTCTTCCTCATGTTCTTTTTCTGAAGGAGCATCAGATTTTGAAGAAAGGCATTGTCGCTGCATCTAAGTGAATTGATTAACACAGTCAACAAAATATGCCTCTTCTTCTTGAGTGCACTCCTTAGCGCTTTTGGATGCGTAAAATTCAAAATCTTGGTTTCCCACTCACATGTCAAAATTCCAGCTTCAACATCGATAAGAGCTCTGGCAGTTTAGAGAAAAGGCCTTCCAAAAAGGAGGGGGTATTGTGGATTTTCCCTGATGTCCATAACTACAAAATTGCACAGGACATATAGATCTCCAAGCCTTACGGGGATATCTTCTATGATTCCAACTAGTTTGATCATTGAGGAGTCAGCAAGCTCAATGGACATTCTTGTGGATGAGAAGTTGGTGAGGCCCAATTTGTTGCATAGGCTGAGAAAAATGATAGAAATGCTAGCTCTGAGATCTGCTAGACCTGGTCAGTTGACAACATCACTTATAGAGCAGTTAATTCCGAAAGTTCTTGGGGTCCTTAAGTTTGCGAGGCATCTTATCCGTCACTAAATCAGATGATGTTCTTCCCAGTTTCACTGGATGATGATCTTCAATTTTGTATTTTTGATTAAGCAGGAGTTTGAAGTATTTTGACCATTGGGGCATCCTAGCCATGACATCTAAGAGCGGAATATTGACATACAACTTTCTCATAATTTTCTTAAATTTTTTGAATCTAGTATCTGTCAGAGGGCCAGACTTGGTGGTGACAGCCTTCAGTTGATCTGTGTGTTTAGGATTGTTCTCGGGTTGGCCATTAAGGGCTATAGCAGGTGGCTTCATGCTAGCTGCGAGTTGAGCTAGTTGAGATTCAATAGTCTTCTGATGGGCTTGATGGTTAGCTATCATAGTTTGTTGGCTAGCTATCAATGATTGTTGTGACTGTAACAGCTTCTCAATAGCCAATAGCTTGTCATCAGGAGAGATGGGGATAGCTTGTTGTTGATAAGGGACCCGGTTTGGATCTTGGAATTGATTCCTATTTTGGGAATTACTTCTGAAGTTCCCTTGATTCCCAAAATTCTATTGTTGGTTGTTTGGACCAAGTTGATGTGAGTTTACCGCTCCCAAAGGATTTCCATACTGAAAACCAAGATGGTTCCAATTCTGATTCGGGTTATAGTATCCTTGACCAGGGATAGTGTTGACAACATTCAGACTTTCTATCTGGCCATTATCTCCTTGTCCACTAACATAAGCAACAAGAGATGATTCTATATGATCTTGCTTAGCAACTAAGAATTTGAATATTTTGGCTATAGACTTATACTCTAGAGTAGCTTCAGCCATAGCTGCCTCCAATACTCCTTTCCCTTCAGATCTACCCCAATTAGCTTGATTTTTAGCTCCAAGGGTGACAATATTCCATGCGTTGTCATAACTTTGACACATTAAGTTTCCTCCAGATGAGGAGTCTAAAAACCTCTTGATTTCATCATCCACACCCCTATTGAAGATCTCGATAAGATAATTCTTAGGAATGTCATGATGTGGACACTAGCATAGAAGCTCTTTATATCTTTCCATGATTCAGTAAGAGTTTCTCCAGGGACTTGAGTGAAATTTTTTGTTCGGGCCCTAATTTCATAAGTGAGAGAGGGAGGGTAAATTTTTCCAGATGAACATTTTGCAGTTGTTCCCAAGTGGTGATTGGTTCACTTTGCAAGCAGTTGTACCAGCTTATAGCTCTATCAGCAAGAGAATATTTTAAGAGACGAAGTCGGATAGCATCATCCGAGACTCCATTTTGTTTTGTCATCGCACATAGATCGATAAATCTCAGAAGATGTTCTTGACTATATTCTCCTTATTTACCATCGAATGGGTTATTTTGAAGTAGGGTGATCCAATCCTCTCTTATATCGAAATTAGGAGCATTGAGGGGAGGAGGTTGTACTGGGTGGTGAACATCAACAACTTTAGGAATGGAGAATTCTCTAAGATCCTTCTGTAGTTCTGCTACTTGAGCTGCTAGGATTTCTTCTTGATCTACAACTCTGGCTTCTTGCATGAGCCTCTCTCTCTGTGCATTTATGGCTTGAGCTACCCTTCGGGCTATTTCCTCTTCTTGAGCCATTCTTGATTGGTTCTCTCTATTTTGACGATGAAAGGTTTTGTCAATCTCCGGATCAAATCTGGCAGTGAGTCCGGGACTGTTCAATCGGTGCATGCACTAGTCCTTTTGAAGTGCCTGAAATAGAAATTTTTGAAAGTGAGATCCACGGGGTAGAGTCAAATTCAAGTAGACCAATGATTGTATCAAAAGAAAAACAAAATCCTAGATTAGCCTTAAAAGAACTATATTTGACTAACTGATTTCGTTGTCCCTGGAAACGACGTCAGAATTTGACGTGGAATATTATCGCACTAATAAACTCACTCGGGGTTGAAATCCCGACCTTTTACCAAAACCTCATGCAATAATACCACCCAGAAGCAGACGGGTCTTATCGCAGTATAGTTAAGGACCGAATTCTAAATGACAACGCTTTTAAGAATCTTTGTCTGTTGAATTTAACTCAAGTAAGACTAATATTTAGAACGATTGATTGGTTTTTGGGTAATTAAACTAATTGCAAGAAAGTAAAAGAGCAAAATTAAAGTTGATCAAGATTAATGATATGGGATCACTGGGGTGGTCTCGAGTTTCACCACCACTGCACATGCAAACACATCCAAACACATAACATCTAGGCAAGATCTAACTATTCAAATGGAACTACTACAAACCCTCCACTAGGATAGGCTCATGTAAGCGTCACCTTAGGCATCAAATGTCTCGTCACCATCTGGATCATACACTTACGGTTCCAAAGATACAACATCCAATTGAGGCTGAGGCCCTCACTAAGGGATGTTTAGGCTACATAAGCATCACTGTAGACTAGATGGCTCATCCCCTCACGGATCATACACTTACGACCTCAAGGAATCCTATTCTAATTCTAGTTTGAGAGTCAACTGCGTTAATCGACATTCTATCCTACATATTGAAGTTCTCACAACATAGGAAAGAACAAGATAAAGCAAGTAGGTTGTCAATCTACAAGCAAACATCGACGATTAACAACGAAATTAAAAGTTATATACATTGCCTTGGAATGTTAAATGAAAAGATATGAAAGCATAGGCAGCGGGGCTAGTCCCCACACCCCAGCAAAAAGGAACTACTCGCTCATGATGCGAGAAATAAGAAGAACAAGAGAGAAGGAAGATTCCGCCATGTGCATGATGCAGAAGAGTGACACATCTTGGTGAAGATGATGTGGTCTCCTATGTTGTATCGGGGAAGATCATGGACGAGGAGGAAGAACCACCAAGGTAGACCAGACATATCTTCTTCTCCACCTTCCTTCTTGACTTGGCCTCCTTACTCATAGTAGGAGGAGTAGGTGAAGTGGAAAAGGCATGGATGATAGGCGGATGCGCAAGCCTGTCGCTCAGCTTGGCCGTGTAGATCGTCCTCCACCAGGGGTCGAGTGCTTCTTAGGAACAACCTAGTGGTGGAGTGGAGGATGAGGAATGTAGGCGGAGGGGTTGCCCAGGGGTCGAGTGCTTCTTAGGCATAGCCTGGCGGTGGAGTTGTGGTTGGAGATTGGAGGGAGCAGGGGTCGAGCTCGCAAGGAGCATCCTGTCGGCGTCCCAGATCCAATGCCCAAATGAGGACCCATGCGGTTCTATTTATAGGTTCAGGTCGGGTCCTCACGTTTTTGCTGTAAACTCCTTCCAAACGGTTTGGAGTAAATAGTCTTAGAGACCGTTTGGTGGCCAAATAGTCTTGGAGACCGATGGCTCTCAAACGGTCTTGCATGATTACGTCAATACAGTCTTCAGCCTATCAGTCTTCACTTCAAACAGTTTCTATTCCAACCGGTCTTGACTCTGAACGGTTTTTGGAGACCGATTGGACTGACCAAATGGTCTTGAAGATTGATTGGACTGACCAAACAGTCTTTGCTTCTTTGCTCTAGTGGTCTTGTATCTGATCAATTTTGCGCCCCAACCGGTCTTGCTCTGATCAGTCTTGATTGTCCAACCGGTCTTGAGTCCAAATGGTGTGGAGATGCAAACGGTCTTGGAGACTGATGGGTTCCAATCAGTTTTGAGTATAAACAGTCTTCATCTCCAACTAGTCTTCAATTCAAACAGTCTTGAGGACTGATGAGGCTTGCATGGTCTTGCTTATCCAAACAGTCTTGGATCGATTGCCACCAAATGGTCTTCATCGTCCAAACGGTCTTGAGGACCGATGGCCTCCGATCAGACTTGAGCTGATCGTCTAAACGGTATCCCCTTCAGTGACGTCCAAACGGTCTGGGTTATGCCTCCAATCGGTCTCTGCTGGCCTAACGGTCTTGCAGACCGCTAGGGCTTTGATCAGTCTTGAAGACTGTTTGCTCAATGGTGGATTGCAGGTAGGCATGGGATTAGGTGGCGATGGTGAACGACGATGTCGAGGAGGCGGCAGCACAGGTGTTGTGAATGGAAATAGGGAGTCACGGTGGTTGCTGCTGTTGGTGGCAAAACTGCTAGGGTTGTAGGTGCATGGCGGAGGGAAGAAGATGATGGAAGAGGTGCGCTTCATAGCGATTTCTGGAGGACAGCTTCCAAACAGGTTCGAGGGTGGATGCAGGCCAACCGGTCTTGAGATGAGGTTGTCCATACAGTCTTGAGATCATATGGGAGGGAAAAAGTATGAAGCCGTTTGGGCAAAGGATGGCTAAGATCGTGTGGTGAAAGGAAAAGCCCATGATTGAATGGGGAAGACTGATAGGTCGAGATCGTATGGATGAAACCGTATGGGCGAAATCATATGGGTGAAAACTGTATGGTCAAGACCCATTGGTTCAAGACCAAGGATGAGTGAAGGTAGATCTAGGGTTGAGGAAGGTGGGTCTCACTCATTAGGGTTTGATATTGTTTAACCTGCACAAAATCAGTATAAATTCAGTTAATAATCTTGATAATTGCACCAATTAAGCACTTTTGCATATTGTGATATTTAGGAGAAGAAATCAGATGAATTGAAACAAAATGAGCCTGAGACGATTATTGAATAACATGATGAATATGCATTCATCAACTACCCCCGACGCTCGTGAAAGTAGGGAATCTCTAGTTGCTCAATGTGAGTTACAACCAATTATGCGGCAAGATCCCGCAAGATGGCAACCTCGGCCGGTTTGGGCAGTATGAATTTGCACACAACAAGTGTCTACGCGGGAAGCCACTATCGCCCTGCAAGTGACCGACCATGCGACACAATGATATTTGGTTGGGAATCTTGGGATCCATCCATTCTGTTTCTAACATATCTCCACATTTCGTTAGCATGTTTGTTTATGGTGTCACTTCGGGCTCGTCTGAGTGAAGAAGAGGCTAATGATATCTTACCAAAGTAATGAAGGGAAGAAGATAATTTTGTATTAGCTTCCTGTCCGCATGCCGATTATAGATTATAGTTGATGGAAATAAAGATTACACATATCTTGCATGTTATATGACAAAGGGTATATATATGCAAAAAAAAGTTCATGTTCCTTGACATATAAATTACGGGTATAACCCACTTGGAATTCCCAACATAGCCCAAATCTACTATAAAAACACCACGCTAGAAGTTTGCAAATTTGATGGAAGAAAACACTATTTAACCAGGCACATCTAATATAAAAAAGAGAGAAAAAAAGACAAAGCAAGGAAGTGGCATTTTCACCCTTGTCTTTAACGGTGAAATCTTCCCTTAATGTTGCATTTTCTTCTTTGCTTTATATTGGTTTTTGTCATTTCTTGATTATATGCTTCTAGTTGACTAACATTTTCTTACTTCAAATTTGGAGAACACCGATTTAAGTTGAGTTTTTACACCAAAATGGTTCTTTAAGAATTACTATTATGAAGTTGTTATGTTGAGTTTTCTTGTCAACGAGTACTATATTGTTTGTTGTTGTATAACTATTATTCCATTGGCCTAGGGCATGTAATTGAGATAAATTTAGCATCAACTGAGGAATCACAATATATCACTTCATTAAGACCAATTTCACAAAGAAATAACCATTTTGGAAGTTATCATATGTGCATGCCATCCATATCTTTGGTTTCTTTTTCAACACTTCTTGGCCTTGAAAATCAACTATACGAATGGAACATTTGAGTTGAGATATTAAATGTTATGGTAGTCATATACACAAAATGTGCTCAACGGTAAATTGTCAAATTGCAAATGCAAAAAGTAGTTAGCTTCAATATTGCTCAAGCATGAGGCTGCAAAACTCAAGAATTTAGTACAAGAAGAGAGCACACCAATGCATCCTGGATGTGATGGTTTCTAGATTCTTTTAAATCCTACTCTAAGTATCATTTTTTCAGAAAATAATACACTTAGTAGTAGTACAAAATGCACATGGAAGTTTGTTGCCCATTGATCTAAAATGGCTCACATATATAACTACATGTACATTAGATTTTCGTTGCAAATGACTCCTAAGTTATCCACGTGTGGGCGTAATGTAATCCCTATATACATCAGATGACATATAAATATCCTACAATGCACTGAATAAATGTGTATAAAATACTAGGCCCTCCCCTCATAACCATGCTTGTCCAATATGAAAGAATGTTATCAGTCGAATGACCTCCCATTGTCTTGATTCTCAGAAACAAATTTCTCGACCTTATAAAATCGACCCACATAACATACCATCATTTTCCATTACTTCTGAGCCGCTTCCATCATTTATTTTAACAAACCATTTGTTATCCTATGCGGTGAAAATTGTAATTTTTGGAGGGATTTAGCCATATAGAAATGTTATCTACGCAAGCCCCATAGGAGAATACTTTTACATATATTTGATCTCCCTTTTGAACACACTTGATGAAACTATTTATATTGTGTAATGTGACATTACTACACCTTCGAGCTACAATTATTAGACTAGATTACGATACAACCCTTGATTTACCAAAGAGGGCTTATTTGAAAATTATGTTTATCCTAGACAGTTTCAGCAACCTTGACCTCTCCCGCAACCGCTTCGATGGTGACACAAGGTTCCTGCTCGGCGCTGCCAAGACCAACAACTTTTAAATTGACCTATCCAGGAACCTCTTTGACTTTGGGGTTTGACCCCACCATTTCCAACCTCGGCCAACTCGACCTCAATCATAAGTCACAACCGTATCCACGACACACTACCTCTAGTGCTTGCGAGAGCAGACAATCTTCAATTTCTCAATGCGAAAATAGTTCCATCATGCACGGCTTCTGCAAGCGCAGCTCACGCGCAGGGCAGGGAGTTGTTTGTTAGGGAAAAGCTGATTTGGGGGTGCTGACATGGCATATTTTAATTGGATGGACTAGTAGAGGTTGGGTAATATGCAAATCAATTTGTTTTGCTTATAACTTTTGAACCGTGATGATTTTTTTGGCGTAACAAAAACCATTAGATTCATTATGAAAAATGCATTCCAACAAGACTAATATTGATATATTTTTAACAAAAAATTTAAAAATGATATGAATCGGTTATTCTTGATGTCAATGAATCATTTTAGACGTCAATTAACCATTTTTGGGTGTCATTAGCCATTTATGGGTGCCAATAAGTTATTTGGGTGTCATTATGTTATCTTGATTGTTGATACCTTATTTGGGTGTCATTTTAAATTTATGGTTGTCAATGAACCATTTTGGGCATCAATTATCTTATTTGGGTGTCGTTAGCCATTTGTGGGCGTCATTATAATTTCAGGTTTTAGTGAACCATTTTAGGCGTCAAATAATCATATTTGGGTGTTATTTACCATTTATGGGTGTCATTAGCCATTTTTGGGCGTCGTTATAATTTTAGGTGTCAGTAAACCATTTTAGGCGTCAAATAATCATATTTGGGTGTCATTAGCCATTTATGGGTGTCATTAGGGGTGAGCAGAATTTGATTAATAATTGATTAACCGAAAGGTTAATTCTAAATGGTTAATTTTATTGGGTCAATTTGGTTAATTTGGTTAATTTATTTTGGTTAATTGGTTAAATGGTTATTTTTGCGGTTAAGAATATTTTTGGTTTGGTTAACCGAATTAACCGAACAGTCAGAATTTATTCATCAATAATACCCTACACGTGCATATATGCATATATAATTGTACTTTTATTTCAAAATACTTCCCCATATATATAGTAATCAAGTTTTTAAGAGTCATACATAATTAAATTTACAACAATACTACTATAATATAACAATTGTCCCAAATTCTATGAGTATTTCAAATAATATTATTACACGAGTGTTATTTGGTTAACCAAATTAACCGACCAAATTAACCATTAACCGATTGGACAATAATCGAATTAACTGACTCAATTTAGTTAGGTTAATGGTTAAAATCTCAAACCACAGTTTAACCATTTAACCAGACCGAATTAATCGTAACCGACCGAATTAACCGAATGCTCACCCCTAGGTGTCATTAGCCATTTGTGAGCGTCGTTATAATTTTAGGTGTTGCATCCCCAGTGTGGGACGAGTGGGGGTCTTGGGATGTGGTGGAAGGATATTGATGTGACTTTGGTTTCTTTCTCACAGAGACACGTGGACCTGACAATTAAGGATGTTGTGAATAACTCAACCTGTAGGGCTATTGGTATCTATGGGTGGTCGGAACAAACAAATAAGTACAAGACCTGGGATCTGATGAGGGATTTAAAAGCACAAAGCAACCTTCCGGTTATTTTCTTTGGAGATTTCAATGAAATTACATCAAATGAGGAGAAACTTGGGGTCCACCAAAGGCTGAGAGGTGGTTACAGGACTTCTGAAACGTTATTGATGACTGTGATCTCCTTGATCTTGGTTTTTCAGGCAGTCCCTTCACCTGGGAGAGGGGTCTAACTATGGAGACGCTGGTTCGTGAAAGGATGGATAGGGCACTGGCTACTTTTGAATGGAGATATATTTTCAGTTACTGCAAAGTTTTCCACTTACCGAGATATAAGTCTGACCACTCACTGATCATCATCTCTTTTGACAAGCAACAAATGCAGAATAAAAAAAAGGAGAGATATTTCCGTTTTGAACCTTATTGGCTCCAGGACCCAGAATGTGGACAGATTGTAGAAGATTCATGGGTGCAAGGCATGAGAGGTGGTCTGCAGGCAAAGATTGCAGGGTGCGGACTGAAACTTGAAGAATGGGTGAAGAAAAAAATCGGACATATGAAAAAGTTGATAAAAGGGACAGAGGACTTACTGAAAGAAGAACAAGCCAAAGCACCTAATAGCAATGTCCTAAAAAGATGTGAAGATCTCTCAAAAAAGCTTGAATACTGGCATAGACTGAAGGATGATTACTGGTGTGCCCATGCTAGGGTGAATGAAATGAAGGGTGGTGACAAGAACACAAAATATTTCCATCTTAAGGCGTCCCATAGAAAAAGTAGAAATCACATAGCTGGTCTTAAGGATGAAAAGGGAAAGTGGTGCACCGAGGAGAAAGATATAACTGCGGTAATTTTAAGTTTTTTTGACAAGCTTTTTAAAACCAGCAATCCCTCGTGTTTTGAGGAAGATACGATTGGCATTACTAGACAGGTTTCTGATGATATGAACTCCTTACTTGAGAGAGATATAGATGATGAAGAGATCCATACGGCCCTAAAGCACATGCATCCAAACAAAGCCTCAGGCCCTGATGGTATGAAAGAAATGTTTTTTCAAAATTTCTGGAATATTGTAGGGGAGGATATATCTAATTACATTAAAGGGTGGTGGAAAGGAAAAGTTTCTATAGATGAGGTGAACTCTAATTTAGTTGTGCTCATACCAAAGGTGGAACAACCGAAGGATATGTCCAAATATCGACCCATCAGCTTGTGCAATGTTGTATATAAAATTGTCACAAAAGTTATGGCAAACCGGCTGAAGCCTATGATGGACATGATCATTTCATAGATGTAGAGTGCTTTTATTCTAGGCAGGATGATCACTGACAACGCCCTCATCGCTTATGAGTTGTTTCATAAAATGAAAAAGGGAGCCAGTAGCAAAAAGGGGAGCATGGCGATCAAACTGGATATGTCAAAAGCTTATGATAGGGTTGAATGGAGTTTCCTCGATCATGTCATGGAGAAAATGGGTTTCTCAACCTTTTGGCGACGTCATGTTCTAGACTGTGTTTCCTCAGTTAGCCACTCTTTTGCCATTAATAGGGACCGATCTTTGGAGATGAATCCATCCCGCGGCATGTGATAGGGTGACCCTCTCTCCCCCTATCTCTTTATTTTACGTGCTGAATCTTTCTCTACATCTATTATTCATGCTACTGACAGTAAGTGTGTGCACGGGCTTAGTGTGTGCCGCCTTGATCCACATATTTCTCACTTGTTCTTTGCATATGATAGTATTCTTTTTACTAGAGCAACTCAGAATGAATGCTTGACCATAGCTAATATTATTAGCCAGTACGAACAAGCATCGGGCCAGAAAATCAACTATGACAAGACTGAGGTTGTCTTTAGTAGAGGAGTCAATGCAGATGTTCGTGAAACCTTGAAGGAAATTCTTAACGTGAGAGAAGTGGACAAGCATGCCAAGTATTTGGGTCTTCCAACGGCTATTGGACGATCAAAGCGACAAGTTTTCAATTTTGTCAAAGAACATATATGGAAAAAGCTACAAGGATGGAAGGAAAAATTCCTATCAAAACCGGGGAAAGAAGTTCTCATTAAATCCATTGCACAAGCCATACCGTCTTATATTATGAGTGTGTTCCAACTTCCTTCCATACTTATCCATGAGATTCATAGTTGTGTGGCCAACTTTTGGTGGGGTGTGAAGGGTAATGAGAGGAAAATAGCCTGGCAGTGTTGGGAGCGGCTGTGCAAATAAAAAAAAGCGGGCGGCATGGGATTTAGAGACTTACAAAGTTTCAACCAAGCTCTTCTTGCAAAACAAGTATGGAGATTACTCACGAACCTATCCTCACTAGTCTCGCAGATACTCAAAGCAAAATATTACCCACATTCATCCATTTTTGAAGCACACAGAGGATATAGCCCGAGCTATACATGGAGGAGTATCTGGGGGGAAAGGCCTTGATTTGCGAAGGGGTGAGTTGGAGGGTGGGGGACGGATCACTAGTGGATCTATGGAACAGCAGATGGGTTATGAACTTACAGGGCACTTTGGGAGATGTATGTCTGGAGGCACAGGAGGAACACCTGTCATTACGGGTTAGTGATCTTTTTGATCAGGACTGCAGTGGCTGGAATGAGGAGGAGGTGCGGGCCATTTTTCTGCAAGCAGTTGAAGAGGCAATATTAAACACACCGCTCAGCTCGAGGAGACCGTCTGACACGCCGTTCTGGTGGCCGGGACCAAGGGGAGTTTTCACGACTCGCTCAGCCTATTGGCTGGGTCATCATGGCAGTGAGGAGTATATGTGGAGCCGTAGGGAGCAGGATGAACCGACATGGCGTTGGATCTGGAAGGCTCAGTGGCCGCCGCATCTCGCACACTTCTTGTGGCAGGTTTGTACTGGCAACCTAGCTACGATGGGCAGACTACACGACCGCCATTGCGATGTGGATTTTCGCTGTCCGACGTGTCATACCGAGAAAGAAACTATTGCTCATCTGTTGTTCGAATGCCCGGAAGTGCAGCAGCTGTGGAATGCACATCCACTGAAGGAGAAGATTATGCGGTCTGGCCAACGTCCTCTAGTCGATAGACTCCAGCACCTAGCCGATAACTTGTCTTGGGAAGAACTGGATATGGCTGCCGGCGTATGGTGGGGATTGTGGCACTGCAGGAATCAGAGAGTTTTCGACCAGGAGATTCTGTACAAGAGAATAATCATCAGCAGGTACCAGGGATTATTGCAGAGTACAAATCCACTGTTACAACGCCAATTTTTTTGGGTTGATTTGGTAAGAAATGCAATTTCTCATATTAAAGATAATTGAACAAAGAATGGTATGATTTGTTTTGAATACATGGATTTCGTTTACAATAGCCTTGATGTTTGTGTTGTGGGCTTTATTGGCTATTGGGCCCAATAATAAGGAAATAACAAAGAAAATTCAATTAGCAATTGAATGATTGAATATTTGAGAAAAGGAAGAGGTAGAAACCTCTAGAAGGCAAAGCGATGTAATCCAAGGATGGATTTCGTGCCTCTTGGGTTCCTTGGGTTCCAAGGAGTCCAAAGTTGCATAAAAAGTGCAATAAGAAAAGAAAAGATTAATTACGTATTTCTTTATTAAGAAAGAAATTGAAAATAATGGTAAAATGTGGGAAATGAGTGGAGAGAGGCATAAATGAGATTCCTTGGTGAAATTTCGTATCCATGAGGTTGCTAATATTAAAAGGGATGTCAATGAAGAAAATAAAAGAGAGATAAAGAGAAATCCTCAAAAAGAACTATTTTAATGAGAGATAAACAAGATAATGAGGAATTATGTGAAAAAATGCATTTAGATGCATCTAGAAGGATAATAAGTATCCTTAAAAAGTAATTTCGAAATAATAGAATTTCTTGGGTTACAAGGAGCCCCAATGAAAGAAGAGGAAAGAGAAAATACCAAAACTTGCAAAATAAAAGATAATATAATACTTTATTAATGTTTTTGGTGGAATCATGAAAAAGGAAGTAATTTGCATTAAAAGAAAATAGAAATTCGTTCTAATGGATTAAAGAGGATAAAGAAAGAGGAATTTCGAATTTCTTAATGACCAAGGATCAAGAGGAAACAAGGAATTAATTAAAAGAGAGGTTTTGTTCTCATTTATGGGAAAGGAGGTTTCCTAATAAGGAAGAGCCTTGTTCTCTTCATAGGCAAGCACGTTAGGGTGAGGGTGTCCTCCTCTATATAAGGGGTAGTTCTGTTCGACCAATCCAAAAGAAATCTCACGTCCCTCTCTCTCTCTCTCGTCTTCTTCTTGTTCTTGCATCGTATGAACCCTAACCAATCGGAAACTTCATGATTGCGGAGATAGGAGGCTGCAAAGAAGGATACAAGGGGAGCGCGATGCCCCATGACATGTCGGAAGAGCTCAGTCGTCCTTCCCGAGCCCCAGCTCTTGCACGGCGGCCGCAGAGGAGCAATAGGCTATCCACAAGTTGCAGAGGTTGGGGAGCTTGTTTTGGTCATCTCGGCCATGACCCAGAGGTTCCTTCGCATGCACAAAAGCACGCCGGAGTCAAGGGAATCGAACCGGAGAGCCGTCGAGTCCAAGGGAGGCCGCATGAGTCGCGCAGCTCGCAACTAGGGCTGCAGGCCGGCGTCGCTGTTGGCATCACGAGGAAGAAGAAGGAGCACGGGCGCGTTTGACGGATTTTCCCTTCGGGGTACAAAGCAACGACCAATTAAGTAAGGGTATAATGGTAAATCCGTTATATTTCCAAATCTACAACGTCGCATGGACTGTGATGACGTGGCAACTCCCGATTAGCCAAGTAAGTAAAACCTTGTTAATTTCATATCTAATAAACCGTAGCTCGGATAAATGCAAATAATATATGAAAATTTATCAGAAGAACAAGTGGAATCCAATAAAAATAGTTTCATAGCCTGAATCTGATCATAGTTCGAAATATAGTGTAAATTATCATCTTTAATGAATTAAAGATTAAGAAACCCTATTTTGATATGATTAATGTGTTTAATAGGCTTTAATGGATCTTTAGAGTTGATATTAATCTACTAAATGTAAAAAGGAACATTGAGTTCAAAAAGGAAGAACTTTGCACATGATTAGTCTAATTTAGGGTTTATGTGCTTAAATATGCATGAATTTGAAAAGGGCATAAAGTTAACATCTTTAATGATTCAATTAAGGAAAAACCCTTAGATTTGATGATAGATGGATAATTCAAGCTGATATTAATCTGTTGTTAATGAAAGAGAAAATAGGATTTAAAAATATGATCTTTTTATATATTTGGTTTAATTTAGGGTTTCGGGCATGATTATGCACTAATGAGCTTGAAAACCCTAATCTTGATGAATATGTCTTTTAATTGGTTTAATTGTGTAAATCCACAAATAAATAGAGATGTGATGATCCTAAGCTAATTTGAGCATAAAAGATCCTTAATGTGGATAATTTGAGTAATTAGGGTTTTTATGAGTAGAAACGTTGTTTTAGGGTTTGTTAACTTAAAAAGGATACAGTTTGAGAAATTTATCTAAGAAACCCTAATGCATCCTAATGAGACTTAGAAACCTTAGAAAGGTGTCCCAAGTCAATAAGGAGTTGTTTGGGATATGCTTGTGACATTTAGACATCATACATGTTTTCAGGATCAATGTTTGCTTGATTGATTGATTGACTTGCTTGATTGGACATCTAGTTGGATTTGGATAAATTGTTGCTTGAGATCTCCAAGACAGGTATGTGATTATGATTATTAATAACCGCTTTAGTTTCCGGATGGTTTCCCGGATGTTTAATCGCATTGAATGAAACTAAACTGTTTGGATGTTTATTTATTTCATGCCACTATAAAGTGACTATGATTATCACCATAAATGTGCATATATAACTGGCTAGATCCGGGTCCACCTCTGTTACTTTGAAAAGGCTAAAAAAAGGGGTAATCCTAGAGTAAGGTCTAGGTTACCGTGAGTTAGAAACCGGGCTACCTACGTGTAGTGCCATGAGACTCTTTAGCATATCCCGAGTTAAGGAGTGGCCTACTTACGAGTAGTGCCATGTGACTCAACCCTAGTAACTGGTTCACTTATAGGTGGATCATGAGGGGTTTAATGGGGACAACACAGAGGATAGGGTACTCTTGGATCACGGAGTTATATCTAAAATGTAATATTGGTTGTTAAACAAGTAATTGAATGATTACATTGTTATCATAGTTGCATGTTTATTATTTCCCCCACATACCAGCTACGGCTGACCGACGTTTTGTTTGTCGGCATTTTAGGTACAATGCAAAGAACAAACAATAAAGTGGCACATGTGATACTAAATGAGAATTAAAGTGCAAAGGAGGATTAGATAGATTAGTATCGGTGTGGATAGAAGTTTAGAGATCCAAGTTTTCAAAAGGTATGCAAAAATTTATTTTCTTACAACTTTCAGTATAGTATGTTAAAATTTGATAATTATTCTTGGTTAATTGCCGAACCTTTGATCCGGAAGTCATGGGTGCAGCTTCAACCTCTCAGTCTCCCTTAATTGGGGGTTATCGGGAGGTGGGGTCATAACATTTGGTATCAGAGCTTAGGTTCCTCAGTTAACCATTAATAATTATTAAATTTTACAAACTCCATAGAACCCAAGGGAGTTATTAGAAGATTATCCGAAATACGGAGGTGTCTAGAAAAGGATCACGACTGGGGGTTGGCAATATTTTCCTCCGCACCGCTAGTCGGAATACGAGGACTCCCGAATCTGTGTGACTGCCTGGCCAAAGTCTTAGGGTATGAATCGAAATAAGATACCTTTAGGACTTCTCATCTTATTCATCCCTTCTCATCACAAAATTCTGATAAGGATCTAAAGGATTAGGGTTTTCTTTCTTCTCCTCACCCTTTTGAGGTATGGGTAAGGTTAATAAGGTTTAAGGAATCCTCCATCAAATTAATGAAAGGAATGTAAATAATATGTCATGGACATAAGCTTAATAGTTTAAGTGCAAATTAAATAATAGATACATGCTTAGGTCGTATGACATAATTTGTCATGTCCTCAGAAGAGACCTGAGGCTAGACCTTCTTTTCAGGAGGATAAGTCAGTCTTGGAGATAGCGATCTCCATTGCTAGTAGAGACCTGGCACATCCTATGAGGATGATGCTAACCCTAACCCTAAGTGATGGTTAGAAAGAGATGAGTTGGACCAGGTGTTTGAAGGGACATGTTTTTGGGATGCCATATGATCCATGGGTGACCTAGAACCTTTGGCAACCCAACCCTGGAAAGGGTCGTGCATGTTAGGGTAAAGGATATCTCCTTCGATGATGTTGTTAGTGAAGGACATGTAGAGACCCTATGGTTTTATACGAATAGGCATAGTGTGCACCCAGGGTACGTTAGTGGTGTTGAAACCCGGACTATGAGGGTACGAAGGATGGCTTATGTAATAAGCATGGATGACCTTGAGCGAATATAAGTTGAGCATAGGCTTCATGCTTGGAGGTTGACCCTTCATGAAGATAGGACATCTAATGGTGAGGTTGGATGTAGGGTTATCTCTGGAGAGAATAGGAAACCCAGCAAGAAGGTTGGAAGCCTAAAACCCTGAGATACGAGATGATAGTGGTTGCCTCATGATCGATCCCTAGGAGTTGATGATGTCTTCGTTGCCTTTAGAGGGACCAAACCCTAGAGGGAGAAGATGAAGCTTCTGGTACCTAGGTGCCTATGGTATAAGTGTTTACCCTCTAGGAAAGAAAGAAGACGTTCTGTGTACCCTGAAGTGGATTTGTAATAGGTTATGAGGACTTGCACTCAACCTTAAAGTGTTGATTCAGGGAAAAGATGACATGAAGTGTATGTCATACCCGTTGCATGCTTGGTTCGTAATTAAGAGATAGAACATGTAGTTGGACACCTAAAAGTGAACCTAGGGTTCCTAGGCCTAAGAGGGGAAGTGGTATACCTAATGCTCATGATGAGAACTAAGTTTCTATAGTTTCGAGCATGGTACACCTCATGAATAAAGGAAAAGGGAAGTCCCCTAAGTTTAAGGTATGTTGATGAATCCCTCACAATAAAGTGGATGATGCGGGAAAGTATGATCTTGATCTGGCATCAAGAAAAAGGACAAGTATGACCTAGCATGGTTCAATAGGTGACCTGCTTGTTCCTTAATAGCTTGCTAGGGTTAAGTAGGCTCATGTGGATGTAAACCCTATACCTAAGAGCTTTTGTGACCTTATTGTCAAGAGATAGTTTTCCTCCCATCCTGGGAGAGGGACCCCTTTGGTAGGGTGTATATCAGTTTTGTTAGTTTAAGGTAACCTAAAGAGGTCTCATGGAATCTTGAGAAGCTAAGGGAAAAGTACATGGTATGAGAATGAACCCGTAGGCCCATAGATATCCATCTCTAAGTGCATGCAGATGTGTTACCATAGAGGTAACCGGTATAGGGCTTGACCAAGGTAGGCAGGTTACCATGATCCCGATGAAAGGATGAAAGTCAGCCCATGAATGCAGAAAGAGAGATGACGAAGACTTGGGTAAGGTTCTAAGTGAACATGTACTATGATGGAGAATCCTAAGTCTATCCAAGGGTCAGGTAGGGATAAGACCGATAAAAGTAGGAGTTACATAATTCCCCAGTTGCACATGACCATAGGGTCGGGAGGTAACAACTATCATTGTCTGAGGGCCATGGGTTAGGAGATTGATCACCTTCATGAACTCATGGGACCCAAAGGGCAGATGAGTAGGGCACTCTCTTGATGCATGAGGGAAGAGGGATGACCCCAAAAGAGTCGGTACCCTATAGACCTAGAGTAGATGACCAAGGATATAAACCTCAGTAGGTTCTAGATTAGTTCGTTATCATGATGTCTGTGATGTAGAGACATATGTGGGACGTTGCAACTTAGATGTAAAGGTGTATTGGAAAGGTGGGATGTACCATCTCTACTCTTGGAACAGGAAGAACTCTGTATTTGGACTGTAGCCAAATGCTTATTTCCTCTTGTTATGGGGGTGAGAGATAGGACATTACGCATGCCATACACCAAGGATAAGAGATAATGGGGGTTGGAACGTCGCCACGAGAAATAGGGATAGAGAAGATAACCTACCCAGGTAAAGTGAGTGATACATGTTTTGCAAAGACTAAGAGGAATGATGTAGTCACCTTATGAGGATGTGTTTTATCCTGAGCTAAGTGGAACTTACAAGTTATACCAGGTTGAATTTGATCACCGTGACGATGAAATAAGAGAGTGTTCTTAATGAAGATAGACATAGAATTTGAGGTGAGATGATAAGTGAAATACATGGAAGTGTATGTCTTCAAGGTTACCTAATACCTACAGATGTGAAGTGGTAATGGATGCTCTGTTCGAGATACATCTGACTTGTTTGACTAGAATCTTGAAGAGGTTGTTTGGCTAACCCTAAGTTTGAATAGGAGTGGTGTTTGGATAACACTCAAATGTAACAAGATACGTTGAGAAGTTAAGGGTTGTTTGGTTAGCCAGTCTAGTCCTTGATACGATGAAAGGATGGTCATAGAACCTCAAGTGCACTTCTTTGGAAAAGAATGTGATGAAACCCCGACTAGGGTGGTTTAATTAGGGTTTCTGAGGAATCTATCTTAAGGGATCATGACAATACAGGAGATCATGACTTAATACCATGGTACTACCAAGATAATAAGTGATGTGGTATCTTAAATACCTAAGATGAAGTTGCATGTGGTATATGGCCATGCAAGCCAAGGGTAAGGGACGAACACCAGTAACCCCATGCATTGATATAAAGGATAAAAAGTCCCCTGAAAGAGAAAGGGAGTTCATCACAATGGATGTTGTAAGTCTCCCCTAGACCAAGGAAGGTCAAGATGCAATGTGGGTTATGGTAGTTCGCCTTACCTAGATGACATGAGAAAGAAAGAGTTCTGTTAAGGGACAGATCTAGTTGAACTACCCATGAGAGAGATGGTTCAACTACACCATGAAGCGAGTTCAAAGGTTCTTGAGTTTGACCTAAAGGTTCCCTTCCAAAAGGTGGAAGTGGGTACATGAAGAACGCGATGGTACATTTTATCACCCCTAACTATGGTTAGTATGATCCAGACTAAAGGGTCTGATGAGGGCATGTGTGCTCGTTCAGGGTAATATCTAGAGACAGTTCTTGTCCTATGAAAGATGTGACAATGACCACCATAGCCAGTATCAGGTTTTATAAGAAGCTCTGTAAGGGAGGTTGTGTCGGTCACCACTTCAGTAAGGTAATGTTGGTGAAAGGACCACATGATGGTTAGAAAAGGGCCACATGATGGTTAGAAAAGGACCACATGATGGTTAGAAAAGGACCAAATGATGGTTAGAAAAGGGACCACAGTGCGGGTAGATGAAGTCACTTTGATCATGCAATGGCTGAAAGGAGCCTAGAGACGACGAGAGTCGTGAGCAGATGCAAAGTAGACTAACATGCAGTGCACTGTGGGAGAATATAATGTGAGAATCTGACCCCTCTGAGCTGCAGCTGAGAAAGCTGAGTCCCCGATACATGGGTCCATTAGAGATGGATGGGTGGATATGGTTAGGTTTTGACCCTACCCCTCAGGATTGAGTAATGTGGGATGTTTTCCATGTGTCCAATTTAGAGCACTATGTGAGGTACTCCGACCATGTGCTGAGCAATGAACCTAGTGAGCCCCAAGGGAGGCTGATATGGCCTGAGTCACCTGTGTAGTTTATAGACTCCAGGATGAAAGAACTCAGAGAAAAGAATATGTGATAATAAAGGTTCTTTGGATACGCCATGAGTACGGTAAAACCACATAGGGGCCAATGATGGACATGGAAAAGTCTTATCCTGAATTGTTTGTTTGCTTGATAGAATTTTGAGGACAAAATTCCTATAAGAGGGGAAGGATGTTACAACCCCAATTTTTTTGGGTTGATTTGGTAAGAAATGCAATTTCTCATATTAAAGATAATTGAACAAAGAATGGTATGATTTGTTTTGAATACATGGATTTCGTTTACAATAGCCTTGATGTTTGTGTTGTGGGCTTTATTGGCTATTGGGCCCAATAATAAGGAAATAATAAAGAAAATTCAATTAGCAATTGAATGATTGAATATTTGAGAAAAGGAAGAGGTAGAAACCTCTAGAAGGCAAAGAGATGTAATCCAAGGATGGATTTCGTGCCTCTTGGGTTCCTTGGGTTCCAAGGAGTCCAAAGTTGCATAAAGAGTGCAATAAGAAAAGAAAAGATTAATTACGTATTTCTTTATTAAGAAAGAAATTGAAAATAATGGTAAAATGTGGGAAATGAGTGGAGAGAGGCATAAATGAGATTCCTTGGTGAAATTTCGTATCCATGAGGCTGCTAATATTAAAACGGATGTCAATGAAGAAGAGAGATAAAGAGAAATCCTCAAAAAGAACTATTTTAATGAGAGATAAACAAGATAATGAGGAATTATGTAAAAAAATGCATTTAGATGCATCTAGAAGGATAATAAGTATCCTTAAAAAGTAATTTCGAAATAATAGAATTTCTTGGGTTACAAGGAGCCCCAATGAAAGAAGACGAAAGAGAAAATATCAAAACTTGCAAAATAAAAGATAATATAATACTTTATTAATGTTTTTGGTGGAATCATGAAAAAGGAAGTAATTTGCATTAAAAGAAAATAGAAATTCGTTCTAATGGATTAAAGAGGATAAAGAAAGAGGAATTTCGAATTTCTTAATGACCAAGGATCAAGAGGAAACAAGGTATTAATTAAAAGAGAGGTTTTGTTCTCATTTATGGGAAAGGAGGTTTCCTAATAAGGAAGAGCCTTGTTCTCTTCATAGGCAAGCACGTTAGGGTGAGGGTGTCCTCCTCTATATAAGGGGTAGTTCTGTTGGACGAATCCAAGAGAAATCTCACGTCCCTCTCTCTCTCTCTCGTCTTCTTCTTGTTCTTCCATCGTATGAACCCTAACCAATGAGAAACTTCATGATTACGGAGATAGGAGGCTGCAAAGAAGGATACAAGGGGAGCGCGATGCCCCATGACATGTCGAAAGAGCTCAGCCATCCTTCCCGAGCCCCAGCTCTTGCACGGCGGCCGCAGAGGAGCAGCATGCCGTCCACAAGTTGCAGAGGTTGGGGAGCTTGTTTTGGTTGTCTCGGCCATGACCCAACGGTTCCTTCGCATGCACAGAAGCACGCCGGAGGCAAGGGAATCGAACCGGAGAGCCGTCGAGTCTAAGGGAGGCCGCAGGAGTCGTGCAACTCGCGACTAGGGTTGCAGGCCGGCGTCGTTGTTGGCATCGCGAGGAAGAAGAAGGAGCACGGGCGCGTTTGACAGATTTGCCCTTCGGGGTACAAAGCAACGACCAACTTAAGTAAGGGTATAATGGTAAATCCGTTATATTTCCAAATCTGCAACGTCGCATGGACTGTGATGATGTGGCAACTCCCGATTGGCCAAGTAAGTAAAACCTTGTTAATTTCATATCTAATAAACCGTAGCTCCGATAAATGCAAATAATATATGAAAATTTATCAGGAGAACAAGTGGAATCCAATAAAAATAGTTTCATAGCCTGAATCTGATCATAGTTCGAAATATAGTGTAAATTATCATCTTTAATGAATTAAAGATTAAGAAACCCTATTTTGATATGATTAATGTGTTTAATAGGGTTTAATGGATCTTTTAGAGTTGATATTAATCTGTTAAATGTAAAAAGGAACATTGAGTTCAAAAAGGAAGAACTTTGCACATGATTAGTCTAATTTAGGGTTTATGTGCTTAAATATGCATGAATTTGAAAAGGGCATAAAGTTAACATCTTTAATGATTCAATTAAGGAAAAACCCTTAGATTTGATGATAGATGGATAATTCAAGCTGATATTAAACTGTTGTTAATGAAAGAGAAAATAGGATTTAAAAATATGATCTTTTTATATATTTGGTTTAATTTAGGGTTTCGTGCATGATTATGCACTAATGAGCTTGAAAACCCTAATCTTGATGAATATGTCTTTTAATTGGTTTAATTGTGTAAATCCACGAATAAAATAGAGATGTGATGATTCTAAGCTAATTTGAGCATAAAAGATCCTTAATGTGGATAATTTGAGTAATTAGGGTTTTTATGAGTAGAAAAGTTGTTTTAGGGTTTGTTAACTTAAAAAGGATAAAGTTTGAGAAATTGATTTAAAAAACCCTAATGCATTCTAATGAGACTTAGAAACCTTCGAAAGGTGTCCCAAGTCAATAAGGAGTTGTTTGGGATATGCTTGTGACATTTAGACATTATACATGTTTTCAGGATCAATGTTTGCTTGCTTGATTGATTGACTTGTTTGATTGGACATCTAGTTGGATTTGGATAAATTGTTGCTTGAGATCTCCAAGATAGGTATGTGGTTACGATTATGAATAACCGCTTTAGTTTCCCGATGGTTTCCTAGATGTTTAATCACATTGAATGCAACTAAACTGTTTGGATGTTTATTTATTTCATGCCACTATAAAGTGACTATGATTATCACCATAAATGTGCATATATAACTGGCTAGATCCGGGTCCACCTCTGTTACTTTGAAAAGAAAAAAAAGGGGTAATCCTAGAGTAAGGTCTAGGTTACCGTGAGTTAGAAATTGGGCTACCTACGTGTAGTGCCATGAGACTCTTTAGCATATCCCGAGTTAAGGAGTGGCCTACTTACGAGTAGTGCCATGTGACTCAACCCTAGAAACTGGTTCACTTATAGGTGGATCATGAGGGGTTTAATGGGGACAACACAGAGGATAGGGTACTCTTGGATCGCAGAGTTATATCTAAAACGTAATATTGGTTGTTAAACAAGTAATTGAATGATTACATTGTTATCATAGTTGCATGTTTATTGTTTCCCCCACATACCAGCTACGGCTGACCGACGTTTTGTTTGTCAGCGTTTTAGGTACAATGAAAAGAACAAACAGTAAAGTGGCACATGTGATACTAAATGAGAATTAAAGTGCAAAGGAGGATTAGATAGATTAGTATCGGTGTGGATAGAAGTTTAGAGATCCAAATTTTCAAAAGGTATGCAAAAATTTATTTTCTTACAACTTTCAGTATAGTATGTTAAAATTTGATAATTATTCTTGGTTAATTACCGAACCTTTGATCCGGAAGTCATGGGTGCGGCTTCGACCTCTCGGTCTCCCTTAATTGGGGGTTATCGGGAGGTGGGGTCGTAACATCCACCATGGCCGAGGCCATCACCGGCGGCGGGGTGAACGTTCAGCCACAGAACCAACGCTGGAGGAAGCCGCCCCGGAGCAGCCTGAAGCTGAACACTGACGTCGCGATGGGCACAGATGGCTCGATCGGTTTTAGAGGTATGTTGCGGGACCACGCTAGGAGGATCGTCGGCGTCTTCACATCGCAGAGGCATGCTAACGTAACCGTGGAAATGGGAGAGGCCCTTGCTCTCCTCTACTGCTTGCGCCGAGCTGCTGAGAAGCGGTATACGGGCCTGATATGTGAGATGGATTCTCAGATCCTACACCTCGAGCTCATCGGACAGACGCAGCGCCTGGACCACCTTGGTCTGCTCATAGACGATATACATAGTATATCTTTGTCTTTTACATCTAGTTCCTTTGTTTTTGCTCCTAGGAGTTGTAATAAAGTTGCTCACACCGTGGCCAAATGGGCTCTAGATGCTGGCAATGACTCTGGACAGATGGGGGAGCTGGCACCTCCCTCCATCTCTCCACTGGTTTTGTATGATTCTGGTTATTAATTGAATACAAGACCAGTCCTTAACCTAAAAAAAAGGTGTCATTAAACCATTTTAGACGTCAAATAACCATATTTGGGTGTCATTAGTCATTTATGAGCATCATTAGTCATTTATGGGCATCGTTATAATTTTAAGTGTCAATGAACTATTTTAGGAGTCAAATAATCATATTTGGGCGTCATTAGCCATTTATGGGTGTCATTAGCTTATGTGGGCACCATCTTTATGCTTTTGGGTGTAAATGTACTATTTTGGGGGTCAATTAACCATTTTTAGTTTTAATAACCATTTATAGGTATGCACACCATAATTGGTTGTCAATTAACCTATATATATATATCATTTTTTATTTTTTATCTCAAAATTATGTCAATATTAGGTTTGTTAGATTGCATTTTTCATAACCAAACTAACGGTTTTTGTTTCATTGAAAAATTCATTACGGTTTAAAAATTATAAGCGAAACAAATTTATTTACCTTTTACATAATTCCAAAAAAACAGTCAAATCACCAATTGTCACGTGGTGACAATTTGGACAGCGGTTTCACCCGCACATGCCGTGTGTGCATGATAGAATCTTAGTTCTTCTCAATGTGAGTTACAACCAGCTCTGCGGAGAGATCCCTCAACGTGTTTGGACAATACGAGTTGACGCACACGAGCCGGTGCGGCAAAACCGCTGTCACCCCTGCAAGTGACAGACAGATGTGACGCGGGTTCAGATTGGCTGTTACCGTTTTAGGTCCTGTTCCAATAAATCATATTCACTCATCTATCCCAGAAACCCACCCGTTAAAAATTAGTGGGTCCGTTTTACGATTAGGATTAATCTAAATAGGTTTGTAACAGGGACTGTGGAACAGTTAATCGACGCCCATGCGACGCGACGTCATTTGGTAGTAGGTTTTTTTTATGATGTCCCCATGCATCTAATAGATTCCTTATATTAATTGACCACGCGCTTTGATGAATAAAACCCCCTTCAGCCTACTTTGTTGAAAAGAGGCTAATGATGACTTACCAAACTATAATGAGGGGAAGAAGACACCCAAGCACCCACTTGGTAGTTAGGAGAAGTGCACTGCTGATGTGATAGAAAAAGTCCACTTAAAAAATAAAAGAAATAACGAAAGAAAAAACATAGAAAATTGTTTTTCCCATAAGTATTAAAGCGTGATTATTTTTTGTCAAAATAAAAAGTATTAGATTATTTATAAAAATATTTTGTAACAAGACTATTGTTGACATATCTTGAAAGTAATAATATCATAGAAGTATAATACATCTATTTTAAGGTACATAATCCATATTTTGAGTACAATATGAGTCTTTCGAGTATAATATATCAACAAATAAATATTTATTTTGTTACTCTAAAATGAGAAAATGTACTAAAAAACACGGGTAATGAACCAATGAGTATGGTACCAATATTTTAGGGTACAATACCCGTGTCTAGGCACATTACTTCAGTATTAGTGGTATTATACCAATGCTTAATTATTATTTTGGTGTACAAATCTTGTGTTTTAGGGTACAATATCCGTGTTCGAGTACAATACCTGTGTTTGGGGTACAATACCTAAATTTTTTGGTACATTACTCTCATTTTGGGTACATCGCTCGCGTGTTGTGGGGTGAAATACCCATTATTTAGAATATGATATGATTTTGGGTCACATTACTACCATATTAAAAGTATTTAATGAACGTTACTTACTTTTGCAATATAACCCAAAATATGAGTATATACCTTCGAAACATGGCCATGTACCTAAGACGGTTATGATACTCCAAATACTTGTATTATATTTCTCTCATATTATTCGTTTTCTAATATTTGTCAATACTAGTGTTGTTGGAGAGAACTTTTTGTAAAAAATCTAATACACTACTACCGAATGGGGATATAACATCTGTTATCTTAGGCATACAACGTAAATTAAAAATCGATGACCAAGTCAGTGATGCTAAAACTCATGCCGTTCTCCGTCGATTCAGAAAATAGACGAGAATATTTTTTGTTGTGGGATTTGCGTTATAGTAAAATCGACGATGTAATGCGCAGTGGGTGACATATTTGTGGTCTCATTTGACCTTTCCTCGTCGGTTGTAAGAACAAATTCCAACACCTTTAACATTTCATTGTCGATTGTGTAATGACAAATAACCGACATCGAATATCATGATGTCGATATTATCACTGATTGAATAGAAAAAGATTTAAGTTTGTCCTGCCCGCTTATTGTAAATAACCGATTTAGAATGGATATGTAGTCAGTTATTATAAAACATCCAACAAGAAATGTCTATATTTTTTAATATAGTGGTCTGCAGACCTGCTGTCCAGTTGCTAGCATGTCTACTGTTTGTAGTTCTTCATAATAATTTTTTTTTGAAGAACTACAAGCCTCTACAAGCATCACAGTTTAACAACAGGCCGAAAAACATGTAAGAAAAAGATATATATACAAAATATAACAATTTATTTGAGCACAATAAGCACAAATAAGCCATAAATTCTATAATTTTTTCACTTCTAATGCACACAAGTCTATGAAATCACAACTCAATCGTTTCATTTCTCAGCCACGCGTTCAATTTTATACATATATGCACAAACACATATCATTCAATTCCTCATGCCTTCACATTCAATTCACGCACATATGTACTTCACATTCAATTCACAAACATAAATACATATCAACATCAATTGCCATCTCAAATTTTAAGTCCACATTAAATAATGATATAACAAACCAAAATATGACATCAAGTTTAAACTACAAAAAATATCAATCAATCCTCCCATTTTTCGTTCAAGTTCACATTTTTTATGAAGAAATCTACCCACTGTTCACATAGGTCATTCAGTTGCTCCAATATATAGGGTTTAGTATTGTCAAAAAAACAACAAAGAGTAAACACTTCTAATTAGATTTGATTGTTTGTATTATCAAATTAGATTACTTCATTATTATGATCCAAGATTAATAACTTACATTCTCCATACATTTAATCTGTTTCTTGTGAGTGATAATCAACTGCATGTACAACATTACGTAATATACACATGTCCAGTCA